>OY288246.1:24945406-25657906 GCA_958450325.1 Agrostemma githago
GGGCCTAACTACTGTGAAATCGAATAAGTTTTTTCTAGTGATTCTATTCTTCAAGTCAAATTTTTGTTTGAGATATGGGTTTCAAATTTATAACTCATCAAGTAAAAACTTATTTTTTGATTGATAAAGATAAATAAGTTGCTACTTCTCGTGTTTGTTTTATCCAAAATTGAATCATATGATATATTTGACTCATCACGGATTTATAATGGATATACATATCAATGATAATGAAAATTTCTTCAACTAAAAATGGTTAAGATTAGATGTTCTAACACCAGTTTTGAATCCCGTGGTCCCTGTGTTGTAAAACAATGGAGACTTCCTCATTCTTTAAACATAAAGATATCGGTAACCATTTTGGACTGCTACGAGTCTACGATTAAATAAATGAATTATTAATCACTTTCGCTTCTCATCGTCTATAATTTTACTTAGTGCCGTCCGTATTTTACTTAATATACCCATTTTACCCTCATTTTGTTTAACTCTTTTTACCCACCCTCCCCTTTACTCATTCAATTAAAATTACCTTCCAACATTCAACTCATCAACTTTTATCACAACACTAGTTACACATTTGTATTTACTAATCCTTAGCTTACTACGTTTAAAAAGATGATGTAACTAATAAACAATGTTACGTGTCTACATTATTAAAAACAACACGTCATGAAATTACGATATAGAACTGTTACTAACACAACTAACGTGTCAAACCACAATATCGATCATAATTCCTAATGTGCATGTTTGACAAAACAATTCAATATACATACGAAAAATATTAATAAACAAACAAAAATACACATAAAACTGAATAAAAAAAACCAGAGACTTGGGATATCTGCGACTTAGCCTACGTCTGGATTTAGAAACTTTAAAACTCAACCTGAGCTTAGTCTTAGTTGTTCTAGGACTGAATTTAGAAACTTTAAAACTCAACCTGAACTTAGTTTTAACTGTTCTAAGACTGTCCCCAGGATTGGATTTAGAAATTTTAAAACTCGACCTGGGTTTAGTCGTGGGTGTTCTACACCTGTCCCCACACCCGGTCTTATATATTTCACTAGTCATTCTGGGTACGAACTTTTACGATTAATACCTGGGCCTAAGTCTTTTGTCACGTCTAATACGAAAAATAATACAAATCATAAATGCGTTGACGATGGACAAAACAAAGACTAACCTCGATAACGTCGTCGTCTGAATTATTTTCGTTGTAGGGCAAATTCAAATCAAAAGGAAAACTATTTTCTGCGATCGACATGTCCGGGTTAATCGTCGAATAATCAAAAATTCAAAAAATAAGCGTTTTACTAATTCGAGAGTGAAGTTGTTGTTGTCCAAGTTGTAATTAGAATTATGTTGATAAATAGTAGGATAAATTAGGTTAACGAGTATTTGGGTTAAATTAGGCTAGTAAATTTAAAAAGGACAAATCAGTAATTTACTCATAAATTATGGACGACACTAAGTAAATAAACGGAAGACGTTAAGTAGTCCCCCGATCCCTTATTAATATTTACTCCCTCCGTTTTTTATTTATCGCCCCGCTTCATTAAAATACATACTCTACCTATATATTGATGAAATGAGACAATAAATAAAATCGGAGGGAAAATTTTATAAGGTACTCTTACAGTCTTACTGGTCAGTTGTCAGTATATCAATGGTTGTACTGTTCTGATGTAAATTAAATGGAGAGCACATCAAAAATAGAGAAAATTTAGTTTTCTTTTTCCTTTTAATTTTAAAAAAATTGTGGGTATTGTATTACTTCGTGTATCCATTCACCATAGAGTTCACCAAAGTACCAAACTCATCAAATTTGTGCATCATACCAGCCTTGCTAAGGCAAGGTGTCTTAGTTGTTAATCCTCTATCTATGACGGGGTAATATCTGTTCTTTTTCCCTCCAAAATACTACGGAGTAATATCTAAATATGAAAACAATTATTTAGGACGGGTGCAGGATTTTGAGGTAGGGATCAGGGGCGGATCCAGGAATTGTACCTATCTTGGGCTATTTTTTTTTTTTTTCTTTTGATGAACGGGGGAACCCGCAGCCGCTACCTTTTTGGTGCGCTCTGGGTAAACCCTCGGGTGTACGCATAGCCTGCAAACCACGCACACCAAGGTAAACCGCCCGTGGTGTCTTGGGCTAAATTTTATTACTATAATATAGATTTTTTTTTAATATTTAAAATACTCCCTCCGATTTTTTTTTTCTTCCTCCTTCATTATTATATATACCTCACATATAATAGGGGAGCAGGAAGAAATAAAAGAATTGGAGGAATTATAATAGTACAGTATAAGATAGTGTTAAATTTTGGTTTTGAAAAGGAATAACATTTAACTTTGGAAATGCAATTTGTTTGAAGTATACGTACTATAGTACTCGTATTAACATAGTATTATGGTTCATTCTCAAGTGATGGTGAGATACAGAGTATTTTTTTTTCAAATAGTTGTTTATTATCGTATGATTTTTTTTTCAAGTGCACCGCCATAAGAATTCATAAGTCAAAGAAATATAATGTATACAAAATATCATAATGCAATACTATTACTTTATTATTTTAATAAAATAAAACATTGTTCTCGTTCTTTTAAAAACATAATGTCACTCATTTAAATTAGGAAAGGTATAATCTTAAAAAAGGTTATTTAAAATATTTCACGAAAAAAAAAACCTGAGTTATGACTAATAGGAGAAAGTTGTGTAGAAATTAAAACGTTTTAAAATGATATATAGATCACCATAAAACTAACAATAAAAATAAAAAGTTGATAAAGAGAAATTGTGGAAACAATAAAAGAGGAAAAAAAAGGGAAGTTGTCATTAAAAATGCCGGCTACAAGAATTGATCCCCAGCCTTTTGTATGAAAGACCAACTCCTTCACCACCTGAGCAACCACATCTTCATTGTTATAAACCTAACTTAATTTATCCTTAAACTTACTTGGGCTATAGCTCAGACTGCCTTGGCCTGAATCCGCCCCTGGTAGGGAGGGCACAATTTTTTTGACCCAAAAAATTACCTAAATTTTGAACCCGTCTTTTTGCTCATAACAATTTAAATTTGTATGATGTTAAAGTTAAAAATAATCCATGAATTTTCACTACTAAAAAGGTTTTGTTTTGAATTTTTGTTAAAAAAAAACTCTTTAAATTTCAAATAATCATAAATATATTCCATGTTCCTATTTCTGACCAATTTTTTTATAGAGATATAAACATGTTTGATAAATTCTTGGTCACTAAATAATTGTGGTTCAATAGTTTAGAGTTTAATTTGATACAATGATATGAGTTCAAGTCTTCTTAAGAATCGAACTCAAGTTCTAAGGATTTGAGGGGAAGGCACTTGCCTACCTAGGTCCTCCCCAAATCCGCCCTATCATTAATGAAGTACTAGTAGTAATTAGGTCTAATGTAAAGTAGTGATTAAGTCCCTTTACTTTGCTCAATTGTGACATCAAACCCCTTAACTTTTGATTGTAGCAATTGGATCCCTTAACTTTGTCAATATGTGAAATTAAGCCTTTTTTTATTCATTTTCCGATCAATTGCTCAACTTCTCGTCAATTTATCATACTAGAATATGAATACGTACATCATGATAGAATAAAAATACCTACATTACAATAGGATACGAATACGTACATTACGGGATAAAATATTTAATCAAACTACTTGGGATATACGAATACGTACATTACGAATATGAATAGTATTTTTTTTGTACTACTCTGATAAGTGTGTTTTGTAGTGCTTATTTGTTGTGTTTGGTCCCGGTTTCTCTTGTGGAATCGCTCTTTGAAGCGGTTTCTTGGCTACTTACGCTTCTTCTAGTTCATTTTAGGTTCCTAAGGCCATTCTTGGAGAGGTGGAACGATTTGAATCGTTTCCGACACATTTGGAGCCAACGAAGAGAAGCGACGATCACTCGGTGGCTTAGACTCGATCCCGAGACCATAGGACTCATTCCCGAGCTACTTAGACTCGATCCCGAGCACTGAGAATCGATAAGAAGCCCATGAGAAGCAAGTAGGGACCCTTGAGATCATACTTGAGGCCTACAAGACCCATCCCGGCCGAGATAAGGGCCATCTCGCCCGAGATGAAGAGTACAAGCGAAGACAGGACACTGACCAGTGATCTCGACCGAGATCATCTCATCTCGACCGAGATGGGTCCAATCTCGACCGAGACCATCTCTTCTTGCCCGAGATTGGCCACCTGTAGCCCCGCGTCACTTCTTTTCTTCTCCTTTGCATTGTGACCCTATAAATACCCCCCCCTCTTGTATTGTTACACTATCTTATGTTATGTTAGACATTACCCACTAAACCCTAGACTACTTTAGGTTAGATTAGCTTAGATTAGTGTAGATTAGTCCTTAATTAGTCCTTAATCTAGTTAGTTAATCTTGTATTAAGGGATCTCTTGAAGAATCCATTCAATCTTGATAACATTGGTGGATGTTTTGGGTGTTCTTTATATACAAGTTCTCATCTTTTCACCCTTTGTAGTTTGGTATAATCCTTCTCTACTCTTTTCTCTTAATCTTTATTGTTATTCAAGTTTTCATCTTTGTTTAGCGTTCATTGTTCTTGCTAGTTTCATTTCCATTATGAATGTTTTGATGTTTGTATTGAATTCTCTTGTTTGTATTATTGTTAGTTTGATCATGTGTGAGTAGTTATCCTCTAGGGTTAGTAGGGGGATTGTGTGTTGATTAGGGATGATTAGGGTGGAAATTGGTGATGCTAGATGTTGTTATTGTTGTTTTCTATTTGCCTTGCACTCCACATGTTTGATGAAACGCTTGTGAGACTCGAGACGATCCATCCTTGTTTTTGTTGCCTCTTCTCTTGTATGTGTGTGTTTGGTTGTAGGTTTGGTAACCTCATTAGTAGCGAGAGCGTGGTGAGGATGACCCCTAGGCCGTTTAAGTAGAAAGAGCCCGATCGGAACCTAGGCTACGAGAGCATGCTAGCGACCCCCGTTTCCTTCTTTTTATCTCCTTGACACCCATGAATCCGACCTAGCCCTAGCTTCTTCTTATTGATTTTTTAGCTTCCATTTATCATTAGTTATTTGTTTAGCTTAGTTCTTAGTCGACCTTAGCCATAGTGTAGTTTCTCTTGAACCTAGTCTAGGACCGTAGCACACCCTAGTCCGACACCCCGTCCCTGAGGATGTCGACCCGACTTGCCCTATCTACCCAATTAGGAATAGTTGGTTATTATTTGGTGGCGGGATCCACGGCAAATCCCTACCATCAATTTGGTGCCGTTGCCGACGACGGCGTAGTTTAGACTTTTGTGTGCTTAGTTTTAGACTTTGTTCTTGATTTTTGTGTATTCTTCTCCTTGTGTATCTCCGTTCTACTTCTTGTGTGCTATTCTCTCATCCTAGTGCCTCAAAAGCACTAGGCTACTAACGTTTGCTCAAGTGCTTCTAGTGCATTCAATGTATCAAGGCAACGTTACGACAATGTGACATCTAAGCTACCATCAATCATCGTGGGACAATCATGGGGCTAATTGCCAAGACCTACAACTTTACCAACCATACCAATCTCATCAACAATCTTATGAACCCTCTCCATATGATTACCATGAAAGTTGTCAAGGATCATTCCAACATCATTCCAACTACCAAATACCCTCACACAACCCACAACCAAAAATCCCCAACTTTGAGACTTGTCAAATGATGATTCAAATGCAAAAGACTCAACAAGAGATGATGGTTCAATTGCAAAAGAGTCAACATGAGATGATGATTCAAATGCAAAGGGATAAAAAGGAGTTCAAGGCCCAAATAGAGGTGCAAGATGATCGAATCAATGCACTCATGGCTCGTTTCACGATGTTGGCCACTCGAGCTCCACAATTCGTTGAGGAAGGTTCATTTGGGCAAGAAGGTCGGTTGTCTCCTCAAGGAAATCAACCCGATTTTGAAGCCACGAATGAAGAAGAGAGGGTCAATCAAGAGATCATTGTTGAGTGTTGCTTGGATGGTGAAGATATGGGAAGAATGGAGGAAGTTGAAGCTTCAAGGGTCGACAATGAGGAGGGATTTGAAAATGATTATCAAGGTAACTCTTGGGTAGCCAATGTATTGGCTATTAAATTGGATTTGTATGATTTTCTTCGTGATGAACCGGATGTTGACAATCCAAACCCAAGTGAAGAGATGACCCCTCAAGACCAAATTGTCAAGGTGAGTGAAAAGGAAGGTAACACTTGGGAGAAAGAGATAGATGCCTTAGAGCTTGCCTTGAATGAGAAATTGGAGGAGCCGATTAGGGGATTTGAAGATGCTATGCTAGACCAAACCGTCGAAGAAATTGAGGCCGCCATCAAGGGCCTTGAGTTTCTTCATGGTGAGAATTCTAGTAAGGACAACGATGAGGTCCCCCCTAAAGCCTCCAATGAAGAAAACTTGATGTCTTCACCTCCTTTACCGCAAATAATTTCGAGTCCCTTGTCTTGTGAGACGGTTGATGAAGAGGATCCTTGTCGGACGATGGAAAAGAGTGCTACTCTTGACCCCGTAGAAGAAGCAACACCCCAAGGGTGTGATCTTCCGAATCATAACGCCGAGCATGACTCTAGACCACTATACCTACCGGATGGTCATAAGAGTCGTCGCAATGTTGGTTGGAAAGCCCCGGAAGATCACGAGAACCCCGAGCATAATGAAGATGATCGCTTCTTGACTCCGACTTGGAAACTCTTGTTGATGGCTAGGATCGGCCACATGAGCATTAATGAAGATATTGCTAGGGCATTTGACTTACTCCTCCGAGCTCTTGATGGCTATGGAGGTGTAGATGGTGAGAGTATCTTTTTGTAAATATTTTTTTTCCTTTTCTTTTGTTTTTGTATATGTTTGATTGGATAGTTTGGATTCTAGGATTTGTTAGTCTTTGTCGAATTCTTGTAATTTGGAATTTTCTTGAGCGATGTGAGGGAGAGATCTTTGATGTGTTTATTGAGCTTACTTGACAAATTTGAAGTGAAGATGAAGAATTAGAGAGGGGTATTGACGATAGAAGCTTCAAGGCTTGGTGGAGGAAGTCAGTTTATGAGCTTGGTATAAGCTTTTGGGGACGGGATTCTAAATCCCGGTGTATTAGTTGACTTGTGGGTGGAGCTTTCAAGAGGAATGAAGGACTAGAAGAGTCATCCCGACCGGGAAGGGTTTCATCCCGACCAGGATGAAGTGTGCACGAAATCTGGAGCTACTGACGGTGCTTCCCGACCGGGATGAGTTGCTCCCGACCGGGAAGAGCTCCTGTAGCCCCCTTTGCCTTGGTTTCTTCATTTAAGCCCCATCCCACCACTTTATACCCCCTCCCAACCTCCCTACTCACCCTTGCCTCTATCATCTCACCCTTACACTTCATATGTACACTTTTATCATCACTTTGCACCTAGTTTAACCTCAAATCCCACCCTCATTACACCTATGGAAGCCCGATACTTGAGGCCACATGGAGGAAGAGAAGGAATATCGATGATAAAGACAAGCAACGTGCCTAAATTGATCATTGAGACGATGGAGTTAGTGAGTTGCTAACCGTTTGGTAGGCGACTCTCATATCTTTTCCGTCTTTTGTTGCTAGTCTTTATTCGTTTGTCCCCCTTCCCTTTTATATATTTGGTGTCATGGTGGCCCTCGGGGCCTTGGTGGTTATTGCTCCCGATTCTCGATGATGTGATTACATTGAGAGTCATTTGAAAAATCCAAATTAACAAGTTCTTTCACTTTTTCCTTGTTTTTATTTTCTTTTGGTTGAATTTAATCGGATTTAGGCGGAATCCGGACTAGGTGACTTGATTACACCTAGCCCTCCCTCCCATTTCCTTTTATTTTCTTCTTTTTATTTCTTCCCCCATCCATATCTTTTCTTGTCTCGGCCCTTGGTGACTTGATTACACCCCGGCCGGTCACATTCTACCCTTTCTTCACTTTCATTTTTTAGATTTATTTTCCCTTTTCTTTTCTTTTTAGTGTCTCCGCACACACTACCGATCGAGCATGAGGACATTGCTCGGTTTAAGTGTGGGGGAGCGATATATTAGTCTAGCTTTATTTTTTGTAGGTTTTTTCGAAAAAATCTTAAAAATCCTTAAAAAAATTGAAAAATTTCATAAAAATAAAAAAAGATTTTATTTTTGTGTCTTTTTCTTTTGTGTCCTTGTGCCGTATATTTGTTGTGTTATGTGTTTTGCTCCCCCGAATTCCTTGTAGGTTGCGCGATCGTCGACAAGTTTCGAAAAGCTCAAGACATCCGGTAATATCCCTTCATTTCTTTTTCCTTTTTCCTTTTTTGTGGAGTTTGGAGGTTGCCATGTGATGGTGTGTGCTCAGGTGGAGCTTTTTGGAGTTTATGGTTGATGTGGTGGATTGTTTGAATATTTCGGGGTGGTGATTGTTTATTTTGTGTGGTTGTTTGTTTTGTTTTGTTTTGTTGTGTTTGTCTCTTTTCCTTTCGTTTTCGTTGTGTCTTTGTTTTGTCTTGTTTAGTTGTGTCTAGTGTGTAATAAAAGGGTTTCGAAAACCCGGTTTTGAGGCTAGTGCGCAAGTGTTTACTTTCTCTTTCTATTGATGTGAATCGAATCTTGGACTTTAGTCTAGTAGAATGACTTTAAATCAATGATTTCGTTGGTTTCTTACCTTGAGTCCACTTAGTCTACTAGGGATTTACTACGAGATTTGCATTTTGACCATTTTGACCACCCACGGAGTGAAAAGACCTTGGTTGCCGAGTCCCGTCCCTTAGGTGACCGTGTTCGAAATTGCTTTGATTAATCCAAGTTTCTCCCCTTTTTGTGGGTTTGAAGGGAAGGACGCTCCCCGACTCACCCATTTCCCTACCTTCTACACATTTCCACAAATAAGTTGCAAGTTGCTGAAAATTCTCACTTGGTTGCAAGAAATGCCTACAAAACAAAACATATCAAAAGGCAAGCCAAGTCAATAAGAAAGGGAAGAAAAAGAAAAGAAAGAAAAAGAAAGAAGAAAAAGAAAAGGCACAACGAATCAAAAAGAAAATACAAAAGAAGAAAAAAAGAAATGGCATAGCAAATCAAAAGCCAAATGCAAAAGAAAAGAATGCCAAAGAAAATCATCTCACAAAAAGAGTTCTCACCCCTCAAAAATAAGCCTTTTACCGACTGTTATCACGAAGAGCCTACCAAAGGACCGAGTCCATAGGAAGGATGATAGCGGTAATGGTCGGTCTTCCCTCACTTTGAAACCATATCCACCTTTTTACTTGGACTAGTTAGGCTAATTTTGAGCATGAGACGACCCTCTTGGCTCATCGCTAAAGGGGACGGGGTTTCACTTACCTACAGTGTCGACTAACTCCGTGGTTCATCCTTTTTCCATCCCGCCTATCGTCCCGTGGTACGTTCTTAGAAGGTTAGGAGGAACCTAGGTAAGTTACCAACGTTTTTGTTGCTTTGTCGTCATACTATTAGGGTTTTGTCCATATCGATTTGTGTTATTAGCTTGGGGACGTTGTCACATGCCTTGAGTACTTAACCGGTGTTTCTTTCACCGCTTTGTAGAGGGAAGCGATATTTGTTTTGTCTTGGATGCAACCGTTTGGTCTTTGTTTGTTTGTTTACGTGTTTTCGTGTTCGGTTGTATCAAAAGTTTTGTCGCAAGACCTCACTTGCCTTGCGGAGAACACTTTTCCTCTAAGTGTTCTTGCGTGAGTTGAAAGGGCGTAGGGTGCACTAATACCCGCTCGGTTAGTAGTCTAGTTTCTTTTAGTTTTTAGTTAGTTGGCGCTTACTCGAGGGCGAGTAAGGGTTAAGTGTGGGGGAGTTGATAAGTGTGTTTTGTAGTGCTTATTTGTTGTGTTTGGTCCCGGTTTCTCTTGTGGAATCGCTCTTTGGAGCGGTTTCTTGGCTACCTACACTTCTTCTAGTTCATTTTAGGTTCCTAAGGCCATTCTTGGAGAGGTGGAACGATTTGAATCGTTTCCGACACATTTGGAGCCAACGAAGAGAAGCGACGATCACTCGGTGACTTAGACTCGATCCCGAGACCTTGGGACCCATTCATCGAGCCCCTTAGACTCAATCCCGAGCACCGAGAATCGATAAGAAGCCCATGAGAAGTAAGTAGGGACCCTTGAGATCATATTTGAGGCCTACAAGACCCATCTCGGCCGAGATAAGGGCCATCTTGCCCGAGATGAAGAGTACAAGCAAAGACTGGCACTGACCAGTGATCTCGACCGAGATCATCTCATCTCGACCGAGATGGGTCCCATCTCGACCGAGACCATCTCTTCTCGCCCGAGATTGGCCACCTGTAGCCCCGCGTCACTTCTTTTCTTCTCCTTTGCATTGTAACCCTATAAATACCCCCCTCTTGTATTGTTACACTATCTTATGTTATGTTAGACATTACCCACTAAACCCTAGACTAATTTAGGTTAGATTAGCTTAGATTAGTGTAGATTAGTCCTTAATCTAGTTAGCTAATTTTGTATTAAGGGATCTCTTGAAGAATCCATTCAATCTTGACAACATTGGTGGATGTTTTGGGTGTTCTTTATATACAAGTTCTCATCTTTTCACCCTTTGTAGTTTGGTATAATCCTTCTCTACTCTTTTCTCTTAATATTTATTGTTATTCAAGTTTTCATCTTTGTTTAGTGTTCATTGTTCTTGCTAGTTTCATTTCCATTATGAATGTTTTGATGTTTGTATTGAATTCTCTTGTTTGTATTATTGTTAGTTTGATCATGTGTGAGTAGTTATCCTCTAGGGTTAGTAGGGAGATTTGGTGTTGATTAGGGATGATTAGGGTGGAAATTGATGATGCTAGATGTTGTTATTGTTGTTTCCTATTTGCCTTGCACTCCACATGTTTGATGAAACACTTGTGAGACTCGAGACGATCCATCCTTGTTTTTCTTGCCTCTTCTCTTGTATGTTTGTGTTTGGTTGTAGGTTTGGTAACCTCATTAGTAGCGAGAGCGTGGTGAGGATGACCCCTAGGCCGTTTAAGTAGTGAGAGCCCTATCGGAACCTAAGCTACGAGAGCATGCTAGTGACCTCCGTTTCCTTCTTTTTATCTCCTTGACACCCACGAATCCGACCTAGCCCTAGCTTCTTCTTATTGATTTTTTAGCTTCCATTTATAATTAGTTATTTGTTTAACTTAGTTCTTAGTTGACCTTAGCCATAGTGTAGTTTCTCTTGAACCTAGTCTAGGACCGTAGCACACTCTAGTCCGACACCCCGTCCCTGAGGATATCGACCCGACTTGCCCTATCTACCCAGTTAAGAATAGTTGGTTATTATTTGGTGGCGGGATCCACGGCAAATCCCTACCGTCATACTCCGTACTTGGGAATATGTATTTCTATACGTATGTGTATTATATTGGTGTATTTTTGGGATAAAATATTTATTGATAGTAATCAGATATTGTAGACACCCACATTTTGACCGCCAGGTGTCTATAGGAGTTTCCAAAAAACACCCGATGATGATCGGACCTAAACATGACTTAATACACTCGATTTTGGACTCGGAATCAATAGTAGTTGGCACGAGCTTTTAGCGGAGTAAAAATGTCACCAAACCGAACTCAAATTCAGGCCCAATGGGTCGTTTCCAATCAAATGAGACTAATTTGGGTCAAAACCGAGACCAGGGGCAAAACCGTCTTTTAGCGACCGGGTCAAACCCTTTTCAAAGGCATTTTTGAGGCATAGAAATCAGCCGCGCAAGCTTCGACAATTTGATTCGGAGTCAAATAATACAAAAAATCAGCAATGAAGAAGAATTAAGCAAGCTTTTACTATCCAAAACCGGATTCCTTTTTCCATCCAAAAACCGGAATCATACTTCATCCCAACCGGTGTTTCTTCCCCTCCAAGCAACCTTTTCCTATCCAAAGTAGGTTTCTTCTCATCCTAGCCAAGGTCGGGAACCTTCCCTATAAATAGACCCCCTTGCACACACACAAATCATCAACAATCATCATCAACACACATCAACAATTACAATTCCCGACATCACAACAACAATACACAACCAAAATTCCAGCAATCCTAGGCAGATTATACACATCCAATCCCGATTTTTCCTCTAGAAATCCTTTAGGAAACCTGAGATCAAAACTCGTCAAAGACCCAAGAGCAAAACTCGTCAAATCCCTTCCCAATTATACACACCATAACTCTCCTATATACATCTTAACGCTCCCGCGCTTAGGCCACTACTACGAGTCCGTTTTTGAGATAATTAAGCATGTAGGTTGAGGGTGTCACAAATCCCGCTTTCTCCTTTTCTTTCTTCCTTTTCTTCCGTCTGTCACGTTTTTTTTATTACTTTTTATTTTTTATTTTTTCTTTTCTTTCTTCGTTTCTAATATCGATATTATCGTTACAACTATCTAATTTTCACAAAACAAACATTCTTAAAATATGATATCGATTCTATAATCGAATATCATATCTAAAAGAATTAAAATTAATCTCGTTGATGCTAAGACAATCGTCACATGGTCCTAAAAAGACATAATATGACGATTTCGACGCGGAGAGAATCTATTTCATTCAAATCGATTTTCAAACGATTTATAAACATCTTTTCTAAAAACCATTCCGAATATTCGATATTGATTCCATAGTCAAGTGTCGAATATGACGAATATCGAAAATTTAAGTCGAGTATAAATCATACTATATTTTTACACGACTTAGCAAAATTATCGATCTTTTCAAAAAGGCAATTTCGAAATAAAAAACCAAACGAACCATAGTTCGTACAAGGGGCACTCGGTCGAGTGCCTAGCCCACTCGATCGAGTGGCACCCCATACTTCGGGCATAATCCCTTTTTAAGACCACTCGGTCGAGTGCCTCAGTGACTCGATCGAGTGGCTCTTGGTTCATCAAAACCGTGAGTTTTTTTTAGCATCTTTCGAGTCCCGATCAAATATTTTTATGACCTCGGTCAACACGTGTCAAGTCAATCACGTGTCAAATCCTTTCAAAACCATGCATTGCATTATATTATGTCGATTATTCAATTTACAAACCGTTACTAACTTGTTTGTTCATGTTTTCAGTGATTTATTTTATTGTTTGTTTTATTATACTAAAACGAACCTCGCATGCTAAAACAACTTTGACGTTAAATTTAGATGCATTAAATCGACTTAGCAACCCATTCAAATTCTCACATGTCTAGGCAAAACAATGTTTGCATATCATTCATCGTATTACTAACGCGCGTATTCAAAAATCAAACGATATCTTAGTAGAGGTCGCTAATGTGCGGGCGGGTTGGGTGTTCTTTGTGAACTTCCCAACACGTACCCTCACCCCTTACTCAGAACCATGTTTTCCGGATATCCGAATCCATTGGCACACGAGAGTCATTCAATACACGGTATCCGATAATGTCGGTATCGGTATCAAAATGCAAAGGGACGAACCCAATAAACTCTGACATCCGAATGGGCCATACTTTGTGCATGGTCCACTAAGATATAGAGTGGGTTCGAACGGGCCCGAACTCCCAGAAAGTTCGGTGGCGACTCCACTTCGATTTAAATTTCAATTCGACCCATCTCATATGGAGATTCATTCGCCTCCCCAAACCCGCGCGTGGCTGTGTCGGGGTGGACCTATATCATGTCCACACTTTGGCGACTCCGCTGGGGATTCACTGATGCGTGACTTACCATCGGCATCATTAGGGTGAGACTCGAATAGAAATCGTTTGACTAGTACAATACGTGTTTTAGTTTTACGGTTCATGCATAACCCCTTATTTTCCCGGGCCGGTACTGGTGACCGACGTCCCACTATACCATTGATGTAATCCAAATTGGATATGTCAAAAAGTGTTCATAGCAGATTCGTATGAGTTTTACGGCATGTTCTAAGCTCAACTCGACTTAGGAAGTCCGCCCCGATTCTCGGATAGGCTATGTACACTGGTATAGAACCTTTATATAGCGATCAAGGCTTAGTATAGAGCATACATGGTGTCGTTATAATGCTTGCGTGACTATATGCTACTTGGTTTCTATGGTCGTTTTTTCAAAAACCGTCATTTTCCAAAATTGCATCCTTTTCAAAATATCCAATTTCAAAACCCGGGACATATACCGAATTTAGGATTTACGATTTTACTCAAAAAACAGCCTATTTCTAGCCGGTATTCTGCCCATTTCAAAATTCGAAAATATTTTCGAACTTTCAAAACTGTCACCCGGTTCTCCTTTCCGTTTTTTTCGAAAAAGCCGGTCTTCCCCCTCGAATTTTTCGGGCTTTCAAAAAAATCTATTTCAAAGCTTCCTCTTCTTAGGACTTCCCGTATTTAGCAGTGTCGGGTCGCGTCATAAGTCACCGAGGTCTCTAGTGTCGAAACTCCGTCGATCTTACATTACGGGTTTCCCTCCTATCCCAGTCCGCCTTATTTTACCAAGGCAAGGCCCACCTGCGTAGGACATACTCCTACAAAGGATGGCCCGTTAACACAATCGAGTCCAAAGTCTGGGGAATGTCTCTTGTGAACCTTCCTTCAAACAAGACTCGGCCCACATGCCGAGTCCTAAGGAAGGCCCACTACTCACGAGTCACCCGTCGAGGTGTTTAGTCTCAGGTCGTTTTCTCGTCCAGGCTTTTCCTCACTCGGGGGCTACCCTTCAGAGGAGCGATCAATCACGATTGCTCTAAGGGTCAAGTCTTACATGTGTCATCCCACGTACCCCACTTTTGAGTCACTTAGATGTCACACCAGCTGAGTCCTATCAGAGTCTTTAGTCTCACCTGGGGGCTATTCTTCGACGGAGCGATTAATCACACAGTCACTCCGAGAATCGCACCCTACACATTTGTCTTAGGAGAGTCTAACTCGAGTCAAACTGGAGTCGTCTCTCCTCCCACGCCATTTCCTATGCCTTGGCATATTTAAGTTCCGAAGCAACTTTCCTAATTACACGGTATTCTTACAGATGGGCCACCGGTAACCAGACATAAGCACAAGATGCAAGAAGCTTTGGACAATTTGACAGCCTCATTGGCTAAGGTTGAGGCCCAACTGACAGCTATCAAGTCTGACCAGATAACTATTGCTACCCGGTTGAGCGCCATAGAACAAGGAACTCCTAATGGTGGGGCAGAAACTACTGGGCCTTTTGCTGAGCTGGTCAGCGCAGTCCGCAAACTGGAAGAACAGGTCCACTTGTCAACTAACAACACCATTCACACGGAAAATGCCCGAGACTATACACCCATTAGTGAGAAACTACCAAAGGATCTCAACTTAGAAGGGTTACCCATATTCGAAGGGACGGAGGATCCATTATTACACCTCCGAGCTTTCAAACAATTCATGGCAGTCAAAGGGGTCAAAGCCGACATGTTCATCAATTTATTCGGCGCATCCCTCGGGAAGTACCCAAAAGCCAGGTTTTATAGGCTTAATACAAAAAGATTCCCAACTTGGGAAGATGTGGCTACCGAGTTCGCTAAAAACTATTCTGATAATACAGAACTTCAGACTACCATGCGGACTTTAGAAGTCATGGCCCAAGATCCAACAGAGGGTTTCACCAAGTACCTTCAAAGGTGGAGGGTCGAAAGTGTGAAGTTGGTAGACAAGCCCAACGAGAAGATACTAGTGGAGGCGTTCATCAACAACCTCCTACCTTCCTACCGCATCCATCTTAGGTATGCCGGCATTTCAAACTTCGCGGTGCTTACCGAAATGGGCATTAGGATTGAAAACGATCTTCGACATAATGAAGATCTGGGTGAAGCTTCTACTGAAGGCTATACTGGACATCAACTCAAGTCTTTAGAAGCCGACGACTAATGACAGCATCATCCGAGAGTCCGGATTTGATTTAAGTCCGAGTCTGAGTCCGAGTCTAGGAGATACTATTTATTCCAAAGTCAAAGTCAGAGTCAGAGTCAGATGTATTCTGTCCTCTTTTTCAAAATTCAATAAAATCAGCTTTTATATTTCTCATATATACTTTCCTTCTGTGTTTCCGAGAACATGATGAACATCATCGTACACTATGAGCACATGCACGTGACTATAGACACATCTATAATGACAGCAGGAAATCGAGACCCGTGTTTTCCTTTACCTGTTCCATGTCTGACATAGAAAGCCACATAAATACCCCTAGTAGGAGCGTATCGAATCCTACCACAAATCTAGGTGGTCTCCTAGTTTGGGTTCAAGACGGGAGGCAAGCCCATTTCCCATAATAAACACCCATCCAATAAGATCAACCAATCCCTACCTTTGGAGTTAGTCTGACCAACAAAAAAAAGAACGAAAAAAAAAGCTGGACAAAAAAAATCAAAAGTCCAAGGAAAAAGCAAAAGGCCAAAACAAAAAAGCTGGCCATGACAAAAGGAAAAACCCTCAAATAAGCATCCCCCGACCCATTACGGTCAATCCCTTGACCGGGGCTAAAAGGTCAACCAAAAATTCAAGTACCCATGACCGTGATCATCGGTCAAATCAAGTGACAGTCCCTTGACCGGGGTACGGTTAATTCAAAATATCATCCAATAGGGAGAGACAATTAGGTTGGTCACCTAACACCACATCTAGCCTTCCCACATTACAACCCTCAAGACCTTCTCGAGACCTAGGCTAGAGACAACCCAGAATTTTGAGGATTCAAGCTCCATAGGATACACCCTAACCATTAGGGCAAGACATGGAAATCAGATCCTGCATTATTATCAAACCTACCCCGATCAAAGTCCGAGTCATTTTTTACTCGACTTCCCCCTTTCCTACCACATTGCCAATACCCCACCCTCGAAGCCTTAGCTCCACAAAATCAAGCTCTAGATGTCAAAACATCAAAGCCTCTTACCACCTAGCACCACATTTCCAAAAACATCCAAACTAGTTACCAACCCCAAACACGGGAACTCAACTTGCAGTCGGCATAGAACATGCCCAAATAGTTCACACCACCTCTGGGGGCTACCCTGTAGAATGCTCACAGTCACAGGATCAACATCCTAACCATTCTAGCTCTTTGATCAAGACATCATTGGGAATGCACCTAGCCTACACCATCGCTATGGTTAGTTACACACAAAGCCCTAATAAACTAGGCACCATAATACATCTTCCAATCTAATGAACTACGGCTTGGTTTGATTTCACTACACGTGAATACGTAGGCAGCCTTTCAACAGGGGCACAACCGCCCACATTGACACAAATTCAAAAAGCACCATCATTCCGGCCACGACACTGTCATGTTCTCAACAGCTAGCTTTGTCGTCTTGGGGGCTTCTCCTAGGCAGAAGTTCTCCATCCACTCACATAATCAAAATACTTTCAAAATTAGCCACCTTTCTATAGTGTGTCCTAGTACTCGGCTCAGTCGAAGACAAGAATTTGTCAGGGACTCGAAGTTGCACCCTACCTTGGGAGTATACCCCGAAACAAAAAATTCAAAAGAGTACCAGATTACATCAGTGTTACTCCAAAAACAGTCTAATTACAGATCCTTCCCATTCCGAGGATTCGGCCATGTTGCCACTCGCCTAGGTTACGGAATAGCGCAACTTAAGAGTCTTGACATCTTAGGTGGCCCACCCCCTACCGAGTCACGGTCCAATCCCTCGAGAGTCCAGTCGTGTCTGTCAACTCGTCCGGCCACGTCCAGAGTCGAGTCTGTCGGTAGGCCTCTCTCTTCAAATTCTACTTTGAAATTTGCAAAACTTAGCCATTTGAGAAAATCCTTTTCGACAAGGTCAAATTTCAGTCTGTTTAAGCTGCAAATTTCTTTTCTACCCCTTTCAATTTTGAAAACCTATCTCCTAGCACGCAGGTTGCTTTTAGGACTTCGATTTCAAAATGAAGCAAAAATCATTTTCCTCAGCGGAAGTCAGTCTATAGATACTAGATGCATTTCCGGTATGCTATCTTGCTATCTGCTATGTTGCTATTTCTGTCTACATATCTAACATTTCAGGTGCCAACTTGGCTCCCCAATGGAATATCAAGTTTTTATTTCCCAGCGTGAGTCGCAGGCCTGCGCAAACTCACTAAGCTCCCCAGAGAAAAGCCCAAAGGTGGCATTTCTCCTGAAAAAACACGGGATGTGCGTACATATAGGTGCACCCAGGGCTTCTTAAGTAGGCTCCCACGTAATTCTGAGTTGGGATGTGTCTGCGAACGGACACACCCAGGGCTTCTTAGGCAGGCTCCCGCGTAATTTCGGATCGGGATGTGTCTCCAAACGGACACACCCAGGGCTTCTTAGGCAAGCTCCCGCATAGTTTTGAGATGGGATGTGTCTGCAAACGGACACACCCAGGACTTCTTAGGCAAGCTCCTGCGCAGCTCCAAGACGGGATGTATCCGCATACAGATACACCCAAGGCTTAAAAAACAAGTCCCACGGAGCTACTCCCGACAACAGAACTCAGGAATGATTTCTATCTTATGGCTGGCGGGCCCTTTCACGCAAGTCTAATGGACTATAAACGACCCGACCGGAAGTCTGCCAGGTCTTAATCCTCGATTGGCCTGGTAGCTACTCTGACTTTTGCCTTGTCCAAGCCTCAGTCAGAGTGGGGCTCTGTAGACACCCACATTTTGACCGCCAGGTGTCTATAGCAGTTTCCAAAAAACACCCGATGATGATCGGACGTAAACATGACTTAATACACTCGATTTTGGACTCGGAATCAATAGTAGTTGGCATGAGCTTTTAGCGGAGTAAAAATCTCACCAAACCGAACTCAAATTCAGGTCCAGTGGGTCGTTTCCAATCAAATGAGATTAATTTGGGTCAAAACCGAGACCAGAGGCAAAACCGTCTTTTAGCGACCGGGTCAAACCCCGGTCAAAGGCATTTCCGAGGCGTAGAAATCAGCCGCGCAAGCTTCGATAATTTGTTTCGGAGTCAAATACTACAAAAAATCAGCAATGAAGAAGAATTAAGCAAGCTTTTCCTATCCAAAACCGGATTCCTTTTTCCATCCAAAAACCAGAATCCTACTTCATCCCAACCGGTGTTTCTTCCCCTCCAAGCAACCTTTTCCTATCCAAAGTAGGTTTCTTCTCATCCTAGCCAAGGTCGGGAACCTTCTCTATAAATAGACCCCCTTGCACACACACAAATCATCAACAATCATCATCAACACACATCAACAATTACAATTCCCGACATCACAACAACAATACACAACCAAAATTCCAGCAATCCTAGGCAGATTATACACATCCAATCCCGATTTTTCCTCTAGAAATCCTTTAGGAAACCCGAGATCAAAACTCGTCAAAGACCCGAGAGCAAAACTCGTCAAATCCCTTCCCAATTATACACACCATAACTCTCCTATATATATCTTAACGCTCCCGCGCTTAGGCCGCTACTATGAGTCCGTTTTTGAGATAATTAAGCATGTAGGTTGAGGGTGTCACAAATCCCGCTTTCTCCTTTTCTTTCTTCCTTTTCTTCCGTCTGTCACGTTTTTTTTATTACTTTTTATTTTTTTATTTTTTCTTTTCTTTCTTCGTTTCTAATATCGATATTATCGTAACAACTATCTAATTTTCACAAAACAAACATTCTTAAAATATGATATCGATTCTATAATCGAATATCATATCTAAAAGAATTAAAATTAATCTCGTTGATGCTAAGACAATCGTCACATGGTCCTAAAAAGACATAATATGACGATTTCGACGCGGAGAGAATCTATTTCATTCAAATCGATTTTCAAACGATTTATAAACATCTTTTCTAAAAACCATTCCGAATATTCGATATTGATTCCATAGTCAAGTGTCGAATATGACGAATATCGAAAATTTAAGTCGAGTATAAATCATACTATATTTTTACACAACTTAGCAAAATTATCGATCTTTTCAAAAAGGCAATTTCGAAATCAAAAACCAAACGAACCATAGTTCGTACAAGGGGCACTCGATCGAGTGCCTAGCCCACTCGATCGAGTGACACCCCATAATTCGGGCAGAATTTCTTTTTTCGAGACCACTCGGTCGGGTGCCTCAGTGACTCGATCGAGTGGCTCCAGGTTCATCAAAACCGTGAATTTTTTTTAGCATCTTTCGAGTCCCGATCAAATATTTTTATGACCTCGGTCAACACGTGTCAAGTCAATCACGTGTCAAATCCTTTCAAAACCATGCATTGCATTATATTATGTCGATTATTCAATTTACAAACCGTTACTAACTTGTTTGTTCATGTTTTCAGTGATTTATTTTATTGTTTGTGTTATTATACTAAAACGAACCTCGCATGCTAAAACAACTTTGACGTTAAATTTAGATGCATTAAATCGACTTAGCAACCCATTCAAATTCTCACATGTCTAGGCAAAACAATGTTTGCATATCATTCATCGTATTACTAACGCGCGTATTCAAAAATCAAACGATATCTTAGTAGAGGCCGCTAATGTGCGGGCGGGTTGGGTGTTCTTTGTGAACTTCCCAACACGTACCCTCACCCCTTACTCAGAACCATGGTTTCCAGATATCCGAATCCATTGGCACACGAGAGTCATTCAATACATGGTATCCGATAATGTCGGTATCGGTATCAAAATGCAAAGGGACGAACCCAATAGACTCTGACATCCGAATGGGCCATACTTTGTGCATGGCCCACTAAGATATAGAGTGGGTTCGAACGGGCCCAAACTCCCACAAAGTTCGGTGGCGACTCCATTTCGATTTAAATTTCATTTCGACCCATCTCATATGGAGATTCATTCGCCTCCCCAAACCCGCGCGTGGCCGCGTCGGGGTGGACCTATGTCATGTCCACAGATATTGACATGAAATTGACGAGAAATTGAGCAATTGATTGGAAAAAATAAAAAAAAGGCTTAATTTCACATATTGGCAAAGTTAAGGGGTCTAATTGCTACAGTTAAGAGTTAAGGGGTTTGATTTCACAATTGAGCAAAGTAAAGGGGCTCAATCACTACTTTCCCGATGTATCAAATATGGAATATTATATATAAGATTTTTTCTAAAATACATGTTAAGGAATGATTTTGAATATTAATTCTCTAAGCAAAGTAATTATGAGTTTAACATTCAATTTCTCATGATGTATCATTGCAAATCATTCCTTAGTTAGGTTCTTATTTTAGAAAAAACCCTATATATAAATGCAATTAAAGGGTAAATTGAAATTTTATACCTCAAATAACTTTCATTTTCAAACTTTATACCTTAAATAATGTTCTTTTAAAACTTATATCTACATCATATTCTAATAATCTCATAATCAATACCGAGTCTTATTTCCGTCAAAAAATAACAGAAACCGCCACCTTAAGGGAGCGTTTGGTTCGCAAGGAGGTATGAGATTGGAATTAGGAGTCAAAAATTAACTAAGGTGGTATCACCGTATGAGGTTGCAACATGATTCCTGATACCCAGTAGTTGGTTCGTTTTTTTAGATAATTATGAATCAAATTAGAAATTATAGTTTTCTATTGTAAAATTTAATAATCTCATTTTAAACATATAAAGCTTTATAAGATACTGTTATACAAAATAAAATAAAAAATCGGTTCAGAAAAATAAGTAAAATAAATTTCACTAAAAAACTCGTTATTGGCAACATGAAACCTCAATTATATTTAATAATTTTCAAGAATAAATTTTTAAAATATTTTTTATTAGTTTTCTGAATATAATATTTCAATCACATTTTTTTTTAAAAAAAATGGAAATAAAATTGATTAATATTGTGTATAAGGTATGAATTTGTAATGAGCTAACCCCGTACCTTGTGTTTGTTTGCAAAAAAAAACTTGTTTTCATACCAATACCTAAAAAAAGTATGAGTTTCTCATATCCAACTCACTCATTAGGTATGAGATTGATACTGATGGTATCAAATTAACAAAAAAAGTATATTACTTATATAAATGTTGTAAATAAAATATATTTGATTAAAGCATAATATGCATGAAATTAATTAAATTATTAAAAATAAATATTTTAAATGTCTTTTTTTGAAGATTATTGACACTAGTTAAATATTAATCCGACACCATCTAAAATTAAAACAAACATAAGGTATGAGTAATCGAGTTCCAACTCCATGCCACCCTAATATGATTCCACATTTCAAACTCATATCTATGCACAAAACAAACGTCCCTTAGACGTTTGTGGTATGGGTATCAAACCTTTAAATTTTACCAACCAAACAAGAGCAAAGAGGTATGAGTTTGTTCATTCTAAACTTATATCTCATACCTCAAATCTATATATATTTTGCGAACTAAAGGGCCCTATTGAACCCATCAAGCTGGTGATTAGCTAGAGTTGTTGCAACAAACGCTCTAGGTTGTTATGACTCATTAGTATAAATACATGACATGTATGCTTCATTACATTGTAACACACACAATTATCATCAAATGAATAACTAGATATTTTCCTCTACTCTAGAGCTTTCTAACTACATCAATGGAGTCCAAGGTCAAGTAGCTTGTTAATATGGTATCAGAGCTACCGTTTTTTTTTCCGATCCAATTTTTCTTCATGTTGCTTAGCTCTACACTGTTAACGAATCTGAGCTCAATTGACCTCCTATTTTACTTCTTATTCACGAAACTTCGCTCAGTTTTCTTTGTTTTTTCCTCTGCGATTGAGCTTGTGTTACTGCAATTTGCTCAATTTTCTTCGTTACTTCTGTTGATTGAATTCTATTGTTCGTTCTTCTCAATTGATTGTTATAGCGCTTGATGTCGAAACTGAAATTGAATCTTCTGATTTATCACATGATTATGACGTATATAATGATTCGTTGTATTTGACTAGTAATGATCAGCCTAATCTGCAACTTGTTAGTAATATTATCTTTGATGGAACTGGTTTTCTGGTATGGAAAAGAGTTGTTCTCATGGCCTTAGCCTCTAAAAATAAGGAAAGTTTCATTATAGGAACATGCGTTCAACCAGCTAAGAACGATAGAAAACACCAACAGTGGTTGAGGTGTGATCTATTAGTTCGTAAATGGATTCTCAACTCTCTAAAGAAAACGATTAGGCAGAACATGATGTATACCGCTACTGCTAAACAATTGTGGATTGAGTTAGTTGAAGGTTATGGTCAAGCAAATAGTCTTGAATTGTATCAGTTGAAGAAGGATCTTAGCAATCTCACTCAGGATAATCAGTCTTTAGTCGACTATTATGGTCAGATTAAGCGTACTTGGGAAGAGATTGATGACTTAGATCCAATTCCTGTATGTTCTCGCGGTGCTATAGAGTCATGTACCTGTCATTTATTGAAAAGACTTCTTGAGCGAGAGACTCAATCCAAGTTAATTCAACTGTTAATGGGACTAAATTCCAGTTATGAACATGTTAAGTCTAATGTTCTCACAATCGATGTCCTACCCTCCCCAAGTAAAGTGTTTGGTCTACTTTTTTTTTTGGTGAAAACTGTAAGTAGTTATATTAATAATCATAGGAAGAATTACAAATGTTTCTCACCATCATACAACTCTATGGCAAGTAAAACACCTCCATACAAATAGAATTTTCAATCACCTACTTCACTATATACTCAACGTGTTTCAATTTGTTTTCATCAAGCAAGAAACGAAACCTATAACCAATCTCCAATTTGATTCTCCGAATGACTTCTTCAGGCCTTACCAATAACCTCTCATGTTTGCTAACATTCCTAGCATGCCAAAGATGATAAACCAAAGCCATCAAAATGCATTCTATTGCCCGCTTGACTACTTTCTGCACCTCTGCAAGCTTTCTCCACCAGTCTCAAGTATTAGTCACAGGAACCTGGTACTTCACCCGTTCCTCCACAATATGCAAACACCTTCTGCTGTACTGACACTTGAAAAACAAGTGCTGCTGATCTTCAATCTCTTCTTCACACAGCCAGCAGGAAGAGTTGATATTCAGTCCCCAATTCAGCAATCTAGCATTCGTCTGCAACCTGTTGTTCATAACTATCCAAGCAATAAAGGAATGTTTCGACTAAAACAACTTATGCCACACCATCTTATGCCATTGCACTTCAGTTCTTGTCTCCCTTAACCAATCATAACCCTTCTTTACTGTATACTCATTCCCCACCTTAAGCCACCAATTATGAGTATACCCCTTAATGAACTTATCCTTAATTTTACACAATCTTCTCCAAGACCAACTAGAATTAGTATTAATATGCATTTACATCCAATCAGTCCCCTTTAAAATTTTTGAATGTATCCACCTTGCCCACAAATGATCCTTCTTTTGTGCTATCCACCAAATATATTTGGCCACAGCAGCAATGTTCCAATCAATCGCATCCTTAATGCCTAATCCCCCGTATTTTTTCTCAGTACAAACTTGCTTCCATCCAATCAAAGGTGAAGAAACATAAATATCAGTCCCTTTCCAAAGAAAGTTCCTACAAATGTCATCCACCTTCTTCAACACCGTTTTAGGCAGCAAGAAAACTCTAGCCCAATAGATACGAATACTATGCAAAACCGAATTCACAAGAGTTAATCTTCCTCCATAAGACAAGTGTTTAGCACCCAAAGCTCTAATGCGGGCAACAATCTTCTTAGTAAGCACATTACAATCAAGCGCACCTAGCTTCTTATACGATATAGGAATCCCAAGGTATTTAAAAGGGAGCCTTCCCAAAGTCATACCAGTAATTCTCAAAATACCTGCCACATCCCGAGTGCCATTCATATAAATCTCCGATTTATCCTTATTCATTTTCAACCCAGAAGCCATTGAAAACGTGAGAAAAGCTCTCATCAAAATAGTAACAGATGCCCTATCCCCATAAGAAAATAACAGTAAGTCATCGGCAAAACACAAATGCGCAAGCTTCATTCTTCTACACATAGAATGGTATTTAAACCCTTGAAAACCTTGAACTTCCACCAAAATTCTAGATAAGTACTCCATACATATAGCAAAAAGCAAAGGGGAAAGGGGATCCCCTTGCCTTAGACCCCGTTTCCCTTTAAAATATCCAAAACTTTCTCCATTCAATACCACAGAGAAACTAGTAGTACTCACACACTCCATCACAAGGTCAACAAACTTCTGAGGCAACCTAAGAGCAATCATCATTTCCTCAAGAAAGGACCATTCAATAGAGTCATATGCCTTTCTTAAATCAATCTTAATCAAACATCTAGGCGAGCACACTTTCCTCCCATAAAGCCTTACCAAATCTTGACAAATAAGGATATTTTCCACAATTTCCCTACCTTGTACAAACCCACTTTGATTTTGACTGATGATATCAGGAAGAATCTTACCCAACCTCTTGCTAAGAATCTTCGTTATGCACTTATACACAGTATTACAGCAAGCGATGGGCCTAAATTGCGTAACATTCTCAGGAACAACAGTTTTAGGAATAAGATTGAGTAAAGTATGATTAAGCTGCTTAAGCAACTTTCCATTTTTGAAAAAATCCTGAACTGCAGTTACAACACTTGGACCAACAGTTGCCCAAGAGTCCTTAAAAAATTGGCTCGTATAGCCGTCAGGACCAGGGCTTTTGTCCCCAGAAATATCAAACAAACACTGCTTAATATCCACCTCTGTTACAGGCTTAATCAATTCCGCAGCCTGTATTCCAGTAACAACTCTTCCCTTCCTAACAGTAGGTTTATGAACATGCTTCACCTCAGTACTAGTGCCCAACAATGCCACATAGAACCTTTTAAACGCCTGATTTATCTCATCCAAATCCACCAAAGTCTTCCCCTTCTCATCCTTGATAGTCACCACCTTATTATTAGCTCTTCTCCTCTTAATACATGAATGAAAATAGGCAGTGTTATCATCCCCTTCTTGTACCCAGGCACACTTTGCCTTTTGTTTCAGGAAAGACTGATTAGCTTTCTCCAACAAGATGACCTCTTTAGCCAATGTTCTCTCTTGCAGACTCACTTTAGCATCCCTAGGAAACATTTGCAACAGGTTTTGAGCTTCAGCCAATTTAATCTTCTTAATTTGATATTTCTTCTCAATTTCTGAAAACCGATCCCTATTAAGTCGCCTTAATTCACCCTTAGCCATCTTAAGTTTCCTCGCCAACCTGTACATTGGACACCCTATCACCTGTTGCTGCCACACCCCCTGGATAATCTCCTGAAACTTCTCATCCAACGCCCACATATTATAGTACTTAAAGCGGCCTTCTTCATTCTCCTACCAGCTTCAAGAGAGACAATACATGGACAATGGTCATACAACCCCTCAGGGAGAAAATGCCCATTAGAATCCGGAAATAAAAGTAGCCACTCAGCATTAATAAAAACTCCATCAATTCGGCTAAAAACTCTAATTCCCTCCTCATGCTTGTTATTCCAAGTATAAAAAGACCCAGAAGATTTGAGTTCTTCCACTTCACAATCTGTAACACAATCCTGAAATCTCCTCACCTCAGCCAAAGTTGCAGGCGCCCCAATTCTGTCCCCAGAATGAAGGATATTATTAAAATCCCCCCAAATAATCCATCCTCCATTAATCTGCTTCTTATATCCTTTAATAATATTCCAAAGACAACTTCTCTCTGCAGGCTTATTAAAGCCATAAACTACTGTAATCCAGTAATGAACTCTTCTTATCTTATCATTCACCTTAATAAAGATAGTTTGTGCTGTAACATCCACCACAGTTACCTCATAGCTCATAGGCTGCCAAAGAAGCCATATTCTTCCTCCCTTATGCATAGTATTATTAGTAATAATAGCCCAGTCACTACAAATGTTATTCATGACCTTATTCCAATTACTACTTCTTACTCTAGTCTCTAAAAGACTAAATAACCCAACCTTATTCTTATTCAAGAACCATTTAATGTTCTTCTGTTTTGTTGGGTTATTAAGACCCCTAATATTCCAAAATCCCAGATTATCCATCCTCAGGTGGCCTTGTATCCCGATTAGAGCTTCCAAAAAGCTTAATCCTCCAGGCTTAAAAGAATGAATAGGTTCTTCCCCCACCCTAGGCCCTCTAATTGTTTGAGGCGAATTCTGTACCATTGGACGAACTATTGGCGTAATCAGACCCTTCTCATCAATTGTAGGGATGGGAGGGGTCACCACTTTCTCAATCACCTTAGATCGCCAAACCTGTTGCACAACCGGCTTTGTAACCTTCTCCTTCCTGCATTTCTCCAAAGTATGCCCTATCCCCTTACATTTCTTACATTCCACTGGCATCCGCTCATATCCAACTCCCACTTTATGCTCAAGACCCTTCTCATCCAAAAATTCCAAATCAGTAGGGAATTCTTGATTAAACTCTACTTCCACCAACACCTTTGCATAATTCAGAAACACCTTGTTCTTTGTAATGTCATCGCACTTAATGTATTTACCCACTAGTCCAGCAATTTTAGCCAGACTAGATTCTCCCCAAAACTTCAAATCCAACTTCTGCAATTTAATCCATATTGGTACCACCTTACAGTTTTGCTTCACCAATTCACTTTCAGGTGTCCACTCTTTTACTATTACAGGTTTGTTGTCAAACATCAGATATCCACTATCAAGTGCCTTAAACTTATCCTCATAATTATGAAAACGAACCAAAAAAACTCCATTTGGCATTGCAGAAATCTTATCTATCTTTAAGTTCTTCCAAACTCTCTTCACAAAGCCGCTTATCACATTTAATGGAGGGTTAGCCACAATCACATATCCATACACAGCAGTAGACCAAAACTGTACCTCCTCTGTTACATCCTCTTCGGTAAGCTTCAACATGACCTTATGACTAATCTTCTTCCCATGCTGAATCTTCGCCCATGGATGTTCATTCTCCTCTTGATCATCTTCAAGATCTTCATCGATCACATTCATCTCTTTGTCTAATTCATAAGGTTGCAATATCTCAGTTTCTTCCTCCTGAGAACCCCCCCGCTGATTGTTTGTGTAAAACCATTTTTTCTTTAAGATTTTTGATTGTGGCAGAAGAATTTATTCGTGGTGGTGTAGATTTCTTGGATCTTATCATACTATTAAAAAGCTGTTAGTCTTTTCACTAGGTTCTAATTTTTAGGGATTTTTTCTCTTTCTATCTCTAACATTTCTTCACAACTTCTCACTGTTTGGTCTACTTCAGAAGGTAGAATCATGTCCAAATAAATAGTTGCATAATAAGAAAGGAAGTTGTCATATTATTTCATCAAAGATTAGGATATACTTCTCTAGATAAACTTAGACATGTACCTGGTTTTCCAGTTTCTCTGAATGAGGACATTGGTTGTGATATTTGTATCATGGCTAAACAACATTTTGTTCCTTTTAATGGAAGTGTTTCCTATGTTGATGAGTGTTTTAAGCTGTTGCATATGGATGTATGAAGCCCATACAAAGTCCAAACACTTATAGGGGCAAGATCTTTTCTAACTATCCTTGATGATCATTCTAGGAGTACATGGACTTATTTAGTTCAAACCAAACAACAAGTTCCAGATCTCATTAGAATGTTCTTGTTACACATTGAAAGACACTTTAATACAAAGGTTCATATCATAAGAAAAATAATGGGACCGAATTTGTACAAGGAATCTATGATGGGTTGTTTAAAGACAAGGGCATCATACACCAAAAATCCAGTCCTGGCACCCCACAACAGAATGCCTGTTTGCTCACAGCTACCTATCTAATAAAGAAAATGCCTGTTTCTGCCATGAAATGGAACTCACCTCATGAAATCTTTTTTTAAGGAATTGCCAGACTATAAGGAGTTAAGGATTTTTGGGTCATTATGTTATGCAGTTGTCCATATCAAATATAGAGATAAACTAGGACTGAGGTCTAGAAAATGAATTTTTTTAGGATATCCTTTTGGTGTGAAGGGGTATAAGTTGTATGACACAGATAAACATGTCACTTTTATTATCAATTATGTTATTTTTAAGGAATCAGTCTTTCCTTACAATACAAATCATCCTCCAGCTGTTATTCAGCCAACAAATTTGCCTCTTGTCAATCCAGCAGATGTTCCTTATCAATCATTCACTCAGATATTAGACAATTATGATTCTGGAATAATGACAAAAATAAAAAGGATTTGGTGGATAGCACCAGAAGAAATGATGATTCACTTGATCATGAATGTAATTATGATATTGAGGATGGTACTAATACTACCACAGAGACATTTACGCTTAGGAAATCAAATAGAACAAGACAAACATCAGTAAAACTGAAGGATTTTATAAGGCTGAAAGCTAGGTTGGTAGCAAAAGGTTATAATCAGATAAAAGACAAGGATTATAAACACACCTTTTCACCAGTTGCCAAGCTTACCACTGTAAGATCCTTAATTGCATTGGAAACAACAAACAATTGGTCACTGTTTCAGTTAGATGTTAATAATGCCTTTTTGCATGGGTTCTTGGAAGAAGAGGTCTACATGGTACCACCTCAGGGGTATCAGGTTCCTAACAATGGTCAAATTTGTAAGCTACAGAGGTCACTGTATGGCCTGAAACAAGCCTCTAGGCAATGGAACATAGAGCTTACTAAGAATCTAGTTAGCTTAGGGTTTGTTTAGTTTTTTTTTTGAGCAATAGGGTTTGTTTAGTTAAAACAAGATTATTCTCTGTTTACTAAGAGACATCCAACAACACAGACTTTTATAGTAGTATTAGTTTATGTTGATGATATACTATTGACTGATGATAGTCAGGTTGAAATCCAGAAGGTTAAAGATAGCCTAGATAAGACTTTCACCATCAAGGATCTTGGAATAAGGAGATACTTCTTGGGTCTTGAAGTGGCCAGGAATGAGTCAGGCATTACTATTAATCAGAGAAAGTATTGCCTAGACATTATCAAAGATCTCAATATGGAAGACTATACTCCAGTAAATGTTCCTCTGCCAAAAGGCTTAAAGTTAAGCATAGATGAAGGGGACTTGTTATCAGACCCAGAAATCTACAGAAGATTGGTTGGACGATTGCTCTATCTCAATCTCAGCAGGCCAGAAATTTCTTATGTTGTACAACATTTGAGTAAGTTCATGACAGCACCAAGGGAACCACATCTGCAGGCTGCAGTACGTATGGTGAGGTACCTCAGGCAAAACATTAATGTTGGTTTATTTTATCCAGCCAACAAGACTTTAATCGTGAAAGGGTATAATGATGCAGACTAGGGAAAGTGTGTTTTCAGCTGCAGGTCCTTAAGTGGCTACTGTGTTTTCCTAGGGAAATCACTGATTAGTTGGAAGACCAAGAAACAGAAAACGGTGAGTAAAAGCTCCACAGAAGCTGAGTATAGGAGTATGTCTTATACTGCTAGTGAGCTAGTTTGGACAAGTAGATTATTGGAAGATTTAAGAGTACACATTCAAGTGCCAATTGAACTTGTTTGTGACAATAAGGCTGCTCAGTACATAGCTCAGAATCCTGTTTTCCATGAGAGAACAAAGCATTTGGATTTGGACTGCCACTATGCATGTTAGAGCCAAAGTTTAGTCAGGGTTTCTATTCACTTCACACATCAGTTCAAACAGGCAACTGGCAGACATTATGACAAAGCCATATCATTAGGCATACAACAACACAATTATATCTCTGATATGCAAGGGAAGAAGTTCATTAATACTGCTTCGTTTTAAGAGGGGAGCCTTAGTATGATTGTCATTACTTTTTTCTTTGTTACATTGATATTCTAGCTTGAGAGGGGAGTATTGAAGCCATCAAGCTGGTGATTAGCTAAAGTTGTTGCAACAAACTCTTTAGATTGTTATGAGTCATTAGTATAAATACATGACATGTATTCATCATTACATTAATATTGCAACACACACAATTATCATCAAATGAATATCTAGATATTTTCCTCTACCCTAGAGCTTTCTAACTGCATCAATGGAGACCAAGGTCAAGTAGCTTGTTAATAGGCCCCAAAATATTTAAGTTGCAATTTTCATTTTTTTCTTTTCCAATTATACCCACCACCATAAGTAGTCATTCATCAAGTCACATACTCACATTAGCTTCATCTTCTTATTAACTTTTTCTCCTTCTCGTTTTAGTCTTGTAAATCACAAATTGGCATACAATTTTAATCTACTTCGTGTTTCAATCGTTATTGATTTTCCATTTTTAATCGTTATTGTTTTAGGAAGTAAAAGATTTAGGTTGGAATAATTGGATTATAACAATTTGGGGATTTAATTAGGGTTTAAATTTATGGGAAAAAAAATAAAAATTGAGTTACAGTTGTGGACGCTCGCCCACACCGCTCGGCCACCACGCGCGCGCCGGGAACCGGTCGCGGCGGCCACCCACGCCGCCCCGTCATTCTGAGGTCGGTCCGATCTTGCGTACGGGATGATGTGTCAGACCTCGATTTGGTTGACGATTTGAATTGTACTAGACGGATGCGGACATCCGTGTTTCCGTTAGAATCGATCGAGACGTGGGTGTAAGTGTTTAAAAGTCGACATGTGTGGTAAGACGACCTTTTTAGTGAACCGAATTTGTTGCCGATTTGTGGAGTCGCCACCGGTAATTTTGGGAACTCGGAAACCATTCAAGTCAACTTTAATCCTTAGCCGGCTCAAAGTTGAGTGACATGGGGACCTAAAGATAAAGACTTGTACCATTAAGCATTCCATGTCTAGAATGACTCTCATTGCAAATGGTTTCGGACATCCGGAAACCGTAGATTCTGAGTAAGAGGTGAGGGTACGTATTGGGATGCCAACGTCCGCTAGACATCGACACCCAATCCCGCCCGCACGTAGTGGCCTCTACTAATTAATCGGTGGGCTGATAACTTCGTTCCTCAATTGTGGCGGAAGTACGATAACATCCGTTGTTTTAACCATAGATATTTTCTAAGTCGGTTGCTTAAGGACAAGTAAGATTTTGTTGTCGAAGTAGTAGTGTTTACATACTTTGCATGCGATTTCACGTGACAGGCAGACCATGAAAAGATGCACGTAGGAGAGTAGAGAGTACTATATATTATACGTATTAGCAAATTATTTTTAACGTGATAATACGGATATTAGTCATTCTCGTGGTATACCTTACTTGGTATTTTGCTTAAGGTGCGTCGGTTCGGTATTAATAGGGATGCATCGAACCACGTGTGAGGGGTGAGCATTGGGATTAATATGGAACCCGACCGCCACTTTGTTCATTTTTAGTTGGTTTACGTTTTGAATTCCTTGTTAGGTGACTTAGCATGCTATTGTGGTCATAAGAGCGGTAAATCGTACGAAAGTGATAAATGCAAAATGTAACTAAATCACATTGTGAGGAATTGCACCCTCAGAATGTACACTAAACGAGACACGATGCGTAGATGGTTGAGAACGGATCTCGGAGCTACTCGGGTTTAGTTATGGTTTTTTAGTGCTTATGGTTGAAGTTGTGGACGTTACGTATGTTTGCGAAGTGCCATGGACCTAGTGTCCATATGAGTCGGACTTGACGTTATCAAAGTGCATAAATAAAAGGACGGAATGTAAAGTTGTGTTTTGATGACAACCTAGTGACGATACGACTTCTTAGGCGGACCCTCCTAGTTTTCCCGAGGAAAATCCGGCAGAGCTTCGCTACGGTGTTATGAAGTGGCTAGTCGATCACAGGTGCCCCTTTTCATTTGGATCGAGACAAGGACTCGAGGAACTACGAGGAGTAGTGTCGATTCACGTATCGGGAACAAATGATCGAGTGGATCGTACTTAAAGTCGGAGTGCGACATTAAGTTAGAATTAGAAGCTCGTAAAGAGGAGGGGGTAGTGAAAAAACAAATTATGAATTGTTCAAATTCTGAAATGTGTGTTGTGTTGAGCGGAGAAGGGGGTATTTATAGTTGTTCGCATAGCTCATTTCAAGATCTCGGGCGCTCGGTGGCTAGCGGCCCAGAATTGGGGTGCCCGGCTTGAGGCAGCTCAGTTCTCAGACGCCCGCGTACGCGTGATCTCAGATGGAGGCGGAGGATCTAGGGTTCCGTGCCTAGGGTTTCGGGTGATTTTGGGCTTGACTTTCGAAGCTTGACTAGGTTTGACCTGGTTTGACTTGGCCCGATGTGTGAACTCGGGTTTGACTTCTGCGTGTTTCGGGACCGATTTGGAATCTTGGTGTCGGAATTGACTCTAATTAGTGTCGACGCGACTGTAATGACACGAATGAGACCATCTTGATGTTCAATTAAATTTTCCGATTAATTATTTGATCCGTTCTATAGAAAAATCATCTAAAACATCGTAAACTCCTGTCGTATTGCTGTCCGATCGTCATCGAGTGTTTGTCGGGCACTCCTACAATAATCTGGGTGTCTACAGAAGCTCCCACTTTGACTGAGGCTTGGACATGGCGAAAGTCAATGTATAGTCACTCAAGTCAATCGAGGATTACGACCTGGTGGCTGTCCGCTCGGGTCGTTTTAAGTCCGTTGGACTACGTATTATGGCTCGTCAGCCAAGGCTTAAAAATCATACCTGACCTGCTTGCCTGTAGTCGTCTCTGATCTGGTGCCTGCTTATCTTGCTTTACGTTGGTTGTTTTAGTTGATTAGTGTTTCGGTCTTTGACATGGACCTTTTGCTTAAGTCTTTTATGGGTGATTCGTTCTGACTCAATCCCTTACGGGTGGTTGCATTAAATTTATCCCTCTTGGGTGGCTGCGTTAGATTTAACCCTCCCGGGTGGCTGCGTTAGATTTATCCCTCCCGGGTGGATGCATTAGATTAGGTTTATCACTCTTTGATATAGTTTCTGGCTATCTCTGGCCTATTTTTTGGAACGGATCTTTGTTTCTAGACTTTCTTCGAGATAGTTTCTGTAACACTCCGGCCCAATCCTAGGACTGGAAATTTTAGTCGCGTGATGCGAGGGATTTGCCGTGGATCCCACCGATCAAATAATAACCAACCAATCCTAACACGTAGATAGGGCAAGTCGGGTCAAGTCCTCGGGGACGGTAAAGAGGGTTTAGGCTAGGTTCCACCTAAAGACTTGACTAGGTCAACGAGCTAAGCTAAGCTAACACAATGAAAGGAGGAGGAGACTAAGACTATGACTAAGAGTAAACTAAATACAACAACTAAAGCTAGAAGATAAAGCTAAGAAGAGGAAGAAAACAAATAAGAAAAAGGGCTAGGATTAGGTCGAGTTCAAGGGTGATGAGACGATCAAGGAGAAGAAAGAATGAAGGGGTAGTCAAGCTATCTAGGCATAGTCCGGGCTGTCGCTACTTAAACCGACCTAGAGGCTCCTTGTTCTCGCGCAAGAACCCATCCTAGCAACATACAAGACCGCAAGAAGAAGGCAAGACAACATGCATTTGCAACTACAAGTCATTCAAGCATTTCATCAAACATGTTCTATGCATATAACTAGGAAGCAACCCAAACTTCCTCCAACAATCTACAAAAACCCTTCATCACCCATTAAACCACCTAATTCCTCTACTAATCCTAGCAAGAGTCTACTCACACATATCTAAACTTAAACTAACACAAACATTATAAACAAACACAAGAACAATCACATTCACAATGGAAAACAACAAGGATGAACAATGGACAATACAATGAACAAAGAACAAAGAATGAAACTTTGATGATAAAACAAGATTAAGAGAAGGGAAAAGAGAGATTATACCAAACTAATGAGGAGGAAAAGAAGAAATCTTGCATATATAGAGAAAAACCCAAATACATCAACCAAGGTTGTCAATCTTGGTGGAGATCTTCAAGAATTCCCTTAATACAAGGATTACAAACTAGATTAAGGAGTAATTAAGACTAATCTACACTAATCTAACCTAAAGTAGTATAGGGTTTAGTGGTTAATGAAAAGTAAAGCATAAGTCCTTAAACAATACAAGAGGGGGGGGGGGGGGGGGTATATATAGGGTTTCACGGGTAAGGGAAGCAAGGAAAGCGAAAACAGCCCATTCTGGGCCCTTTCCGGCCGGAAAGGTGGTGGTCCCGACCGGGAAGAGTTGGTCCCGACCGGGAAGGTCATGATCCCCGCCGCGATCAACCTCCAGAAGCTGCTGTTTGCTCGTCTCTTCATCCCGGTCGTGATGGATGTCTTCCCGACCGGGATGGGTCTTGTAGGCTTCAAATATGGTCCCATAGGTCCCTCCTTGCTCTTGTTAGGCTTCTCATCAATTCTCGGTGCTCGGGATCGAGTTTAAGGGGCTCGGGAATGTGTCCCAAGGGCTCGGGATCGAATCTAAGCTACCGGGTGATCGTTGCTTCTTTTCGTTGGCTCCAAATGCGTTGGAAACGAGTCGAAATGGTTCCATCTCTCCAAGATTGGTCTTAGGAACCTAAAACAAACTAGAAGAAGTGTAAGTAGCCTCGAAACCGCTCAAAAGAGCGATTCCAAAAGAGAAAGCGGGACCAAACACAACAAATAAGCACTACAAACCACACTTATCAACTTCTCCACACTTAACCCTTACTCGCCCTCGAGTAAGCACCAACTAACTACTAAACTAATAAAAACTAAAATACTAGCCGAGCGGGTATTAGCGCACCCTACGCTCGTTCAACTCACGCGAGAACACTTAGAGGACAAGTGCTCTCCGCAAGGCAAGTGAGGTCTTGCGACAAAACTGTGGATACAACCGAACACGAAAACACACAAACAAACAAACATACAAGCAAGCAAGCAAGCAAACAAACAAACAATCGGTTTTATCCAAGAAGAAATAAATACCGCTTCCCTCTACAAAGCGGTGAAAGAAACACCGGTTAAGGACTCAAGGCTAGTGACAACGTTCTCAAGCTAATAACACAAATCGATATGGACAAAACCATAATAGTATGACAACAAAGCAATAAAAACGTTGGTAACTTACCTAGTTCCTCTTAACCTTCTAAGAACGTACCACGGGACGATAGGCGGTGGTGGAAAAAGGATGAACCATGGTGTTAGTCGACACTGTAGGTAAGTGAAGCCCCGCCCCCTTTAGCGATTAGCCAAGAGGGTCGTCCCATGCCCAAATCGCCCAACTAGTCCAAGTAAAAAGGTGGATAAGGTTGCAAAGTGAGGGAAGACTGACTATTTACCGCTATCATCCTTCCTAGGGACTCGGTCCTTTGGTTGGCTCTTCACAGTAATAGTCGGCAAAAGGCTTATTTTTGAGAGGTGAGTATTCTTTTTGTGAGAGGATTTTCTTAGGCATTTTACTTTTGCATTTGGCTTTTGAGTTTCTATGTCTCTTCTTTTTCTTCTTTTGTATTTTGTTTTTCATTTGTTGTGCCTTTTTCTTTTTCTTTTTCTTCATTCTTTTCTTTCTTTTTCTTCATTCATTCTTTTTTCTTTCTTTTTCTTGGTTTGCCCTTTTTGATGAATCATGTATTGTAAGCATTTCTTGCAACCAAGTACGAGAACTCAACAAATTGCAACTTATTTGTGGAAAAAGTGTAGGAGGTAGGGAAATGGGTAAGTCGGGACGGGCCCTTCCCTTCAAACCCACAAAAAGGTGGAAAACTTGGACTAATCAAACAATTTCGAACACGGTCACCTAAGAGATGGGACTCGGCAACCAAGGCCTTTTCACTCCGTGGGTGGTCATAATGGTCAAAATGCAAATCCTGTATTAAATCCCTAGTAGACTAGGTGGACTCGAGGTAAGAAACCAAGGAAATCATTGATTTAAAGTCATTCTACTAGACTAAAGTCCAAGACTCGATTCACATCACTAGAAAGGGAAAGTAAACACTTGCGCACTAGCCTCAAAACCGGGTTTTCGAAAACCTTTTATTACACACTAGACACAACTTAAACAAGACAAAACAAAGACACAATGAAAACGAAAGGAAAAGAGACAAACACAACACAACACAACAAAACAAACAAACAACAAACACACAAAAATTAACAATCACCACCCCGAAATATCCAAACAAGCCACCATATCAACCACAAACTTCAAAAAGCTCCACCCGAGCACACATCACCACCAAAACTCCTCCAAACTCCACAAGAGACAAAGAGGAAAAGGGATAAAATGATGTCACCGGATGTCTTGAACCTTTCAAAACTTGTCGACGATCGCACAACCTACAAGGAGTTAGGGGAGAAAAACACACAACACAACGAATATACGGCACAAGGACACAAAAGAAAAAGACACAAAAGAAAATCTTTTTTATTTTTTTATGAAAATTTTCAAATTTTCAGGGATTTTTAAGATTTTTCGAAAAAACTACGAAAATAAAACTAAACTAGCCTAAGATATCGCTCGCCCACACTTAAACCGAGCAATGTCCTAATGCTCGATCGGTAGTGTGTGGAAGACACTAAAAAAGAAAAGAAAAAGGGAAAATGAAACTAAAAATCAAAAATGAAAGTGAAGAAAGGGTCGAATGCGTCCGGCCGGGGTGTAGTCAAGTCACCAAGGGCCGAGACAAGAAAAGATATGGATGAGGGAAGAAATAAAAAGAAGAAAATAAAAGGAAATGGGAGGGGAGGGCTAGGTGTAATCAAGTCACCTAGCCCGGATTCCGCCGAAATCCGACTAAACTATACCAAAAGAAAATAAAATAAAGAAAAAGTGAAATTACTTGTCAATTTGGATTTTTGAAATGACTCTCGATGTAGTCACGTCATCGAGAATCGGGAGCAATAATAACCAAAGCCCCGAGGGCCACCATGACACAAAAATGATAAGGGGAAGGGGAACATACAAAGGGAGACAAGCAATACAAGACGGAAAAGAAGGAGAGTCGTCTACCAAACGGTTAGCAACTCACTAACTCCATCACCTCAATGATCATATTAGGCAAGTTGCTAGTCTTCATCATCGATATTCCTCTTCTTGCTCAATGTAGTCGCATGGTTGAAGTTCTAGGCTTGCATTGGTGTAAATGAGGTAGGATTTGAGGTGAAACTCGGTGTGTAGTGAAGAGAAGATGAGATGAAGGTATATATATGAAGTGTAGGGGTCATATGATAGTTGCAAGGGTAGGTAGGGAGGTTGGGAGGGGGTACAAAGCGGTGGGGTGGGGTTTAAATGAAGGAACAAAGTCGAATGAGGCTGCAAGGGTCCATCCCGGTCGTGACAAACTTCATCTCGGTCGGGATGGTTCCTTCCCGGTCGGGATGACCATGATCCCGGTCGGGATGGACAGGCAGTAGCTCCAACTTTCGTGCACACATCATCCCGGTCGGGATGAAACCCTTCCCGGTCGGGATGACTCTTCCAGTCCTTCAATCCTCTAGTAACTCCACCCACAAGGCAACAAATTCATCGGGATTTAGAATCCCGTCCCCAAAAGCTTGTCAAAAGCTCAAAAACCCGACTTTCTTGCTCAAGAACCAAGCTCTATCAACAACCACTCCTCTCTAAACTTCATCTTCACTTCACACCTATCAAATAAGCTTAAAACATCCGTCAAAATCCCTCCCTCACATCGCTCATCAAAATACCAAATTACAAGAATTCCACAAACACACAAAAATCCTAGAAACAAATACACAAATAACACAATTACAATCACAAGAACTCAAAAGAAGATGGGAAAGGGAATATACAACATGACGGTTCTTAAGGAACTCCGTCAAACCTAGGATGGTGGACTCTTCATTCCTAGCCATAGTCATCAAGGGCTCAGAGGAGCAAGTCAAATGCTCGAGCCACATCATAATTAAGGCTCAAAGAGTGCCCTAGCTATCCTCCAAAGCCTCCAAGTTGGAAGCAAGAAGTAGTCACCTAAAGACCCAATATCGTCTTTCATGTGGTCTCCGGGGTCTTTCCATCCAACAAGCTTTATCGACCTCTTCCTCCCTAAGCACCGTCTCCAAACACAAGCAAGCTTCATATACTTAACATGAGGCACAAAAAGCGGTTTTGGCCCCGCTTCCTTATTGCACATCCTCATATCTTCCTGAAGTTGTGGTTCCCCATCTTCAAATCTCTAAACATCATTTGGCCTCACATCATCTTGGAGGAGAGAGTTGAAACTTCTACCGGCGGTTTCAATCTCTTCCAAACCATTGCTTCGCTCATTTGCAAGAGACTCATGATGTTCTTCCACATTTTCACACAAGGGCAACTTGGGCTCATCATTTTCACCCAATGACTTCACAACTTGTACCACCTCATTCAACTCACTAACCTCCTCCAATTCTTCACCAAAAATGCCTTCATCAAGGGTAGTCTCCTCATTCGTCTCTTCTTGGGTAGACAATTGAGGTTCTTCATAGCAAGTCTCGCTTCCCAAAGGGACTTCATCGGCGACTTCATGATTGGGTTGCTCCTCTTGCTCAAGTGAGCACCCTTCGTCGAGTTGTGACGTTCGGGTTAAAAACATTACGGTTTTGACCGCTAACCCATTTAATCGAGCATCCATCGCCTCATTTTCCCTTCGATATTGGGCCATGAACTCATCTTGTACCTTTTGCATTTGGATGGCCATTTCTTGTTGGCTCTTTTGCAATTGAAGAATAGATTGAAATACCTCCAAGTTGGGCATTTGGTCATTGGGGTCTTGTAAAGCTCCTTGAAAATCTTGATGATGCCCAAGGGGTGGGGCATCATATTGTTGATAGTGAAGTTGAGGTGATTGGTAATATGGTGGGTTTTGGGGAAATTGGCTTCCATAAGGAGAAATAGGATAAGGTGTGGTGGGTTCATGATGGTAATTTGAGTAGTAACCACCACGATCACAAGGTTGATAAGCACTCACTTGATGGAAGCCATTTCCATATCCTTGAAGCTCATACTCACGGGTGTCTTGATTACCCGATGAAGTTTGATAGTAGTAGGGAGACATCATGTCATGTTCTTGATTCATAGAGGGAGAGGAGTAGCTCATCATGGCTTCTATCCGTGGGAGGTTTAGATCAATCCTCGCGTTTTGCTCGAAAACTAGGCTTGTACCCGGTTGGAAACCTCTCAATCTAGCAACTGTCTGTTTATACGACTCTGAGTCGTAAGGAAGAGGATGGTCACCACCTCTAGGCAAAACTGTAGACTAGGAGCAAACGTGATAAGTCTAGTGCTTTTTGGGCACTAGACAAGAAGGAAATAAACTTCACGCACACAAGAAGCAAAAGAAAACAAAAAACGAAGACAAAGTCAAGTAAATAGGAAAACGAAGTGTAAACAAGCACCGTCCCCGGCAACGGCGCCAAATTGATGTAAGGGATTACCGCGGGTCTCACCGATCAAATAATAACCAACCAATCCTAACACATAGATAGGGCAAGTCGGGTCGAGTCCACGGGGACGGTAAAGAGGGTTTAGGCTAGGTTCCACCTAAAGACTTGACTAGGTCAACGAGCTAAGCTAAGCTAACACAATGAAAGGATGAGGAGACTAAGACTATGACTAAGAGTAACCTAAATACAACAACTAAAGCTAGAAGATAAGGCTAAGAAGAGGAAGAAAACAAATAAGAAAGAGGGCTAGGATTAGGTCGAGTTCAAGGGTGATGAGACGATCAAGGAGAAGCAAGAATGAAGGGGTAGGCAAGCTATCTAGGCATAGTCCGGGCTCTCGCTACTTAAATCGATCTAGAGGCTCCTCGCTCTCGCGCAAGAACCCATCCTAGCAACATACAAGACCGCAAGAAGAAGGCAAGAAAACATGCATTTGCAACTACAAGTCATTCAAGCATTTAATCAAACATGTTCTATGCATATAACTAGGAAGCAACCTAAACTTCCTCCAACAATCTACACAAACCCTTAATCACCCATTAAACCACCCAATTCCCCTACTAATCCTAGCAAGAGTCTACTCACACATATCTAAACTAACAATATTACAAACAAGAGAAATCAACATAAACTGGCAAGCATTCGTTATGAAGTAAGAAGAACAATGAACAATATGTAAAGATTAGAACTTGAATAACTAAACAAGGATTAAGAGAAAAGAGAATAAGAAGATTATACCAACTAATAAGAGGATGAAAAGAAGAGAACTTGTTTTAAAAGAACACCCAAAACTCTCCACCGAAAGTTGTCAAGGATTGATGAATTCTTCAAGAGATTCCTTAATACAAGATTAACTAACTAAATTAAGCTAAGATTAACAAGGATTATGAAAAGATTAATGTAAATTAAGCTAAGGATGAAGAGACTTTAATTAGGGTTTATAATAATGTAGAGTAGTGTAAGGTGCTTAAACAATACAAAGGAAGGGTATTTATAAGGGTTCACGAGCAAAGAAGAAGAAAAGAAGAACACGGAGCTGCAGCTGGCCCTTCCCGGCCGGGAAGGGTGGTGATCCCGACCGGGAAGGATCATCATCCCGGCCGGGATTAGCCAACAGTAGCCTGGTTTGCTTGCACTCTTCATCCCGGTCGTGATGGTCCTCATCCCGACCGGGATGGGTCTTGTAGGCCTCAAATAAGCTCTCAAGGGTCTCTACTTGCTTCTCATAGCCTTCTCATCGATTCTCGGTGCTCGGGATCGAGTCTAAGGGGCTCGGGAATGGGTCACAAGGGCTCGGAATCGAGTCTAAGCTACCGAGTGATCGTTGCTTCTCTTCGTTGGCTTCAAATGTGTCGGAAACGACTCGGAATCGTTCCACCTCTCCAAGATTGGTCTTAGGAACCCAAAATGAACTAGAAGAAGCGTAAGTAGCCTAGAAACCGCTCCAAAAAGCGATTCCACAAGAGAAATCGCGACCAAATACAACAAATAAGCACTACAAAGCACACTTATCATCGCGGTAGCTCGCCAAGCTCTGTACCGGCCCCACAGACCAACACGAGTTCTTTCCAGCGCATTTTGACCTCATTTACGTGCATCCTGGAAACCTTTCCAGGAGGTCACCCATCCTAAGATTACTCCCACTCAAGCAGGTTTAACTGCGGAGTTCTTTTGCATGGATGACCAGAAAAGAAAGTGCACTTTGTTGATATGAGTAGTACTTTCAATCCTTTTAAGAACTAGTCATTTAAGCTCATAAATAGGACATCTTCAATCAATGTGGGGTGTTTCAATCACTCTCACTTGAAGAACGCAGCGTCCTCGTTGCGCCAGGCAGCATAAACGTTGACCCAGAATCCACCCCCGCTAGGTGCCAAATACACGGTCGCAGAGTTGCTCTGATACCATTTGTAACACCCCGGCCGAATCCGAGAATCGGAAATGTTAGTCACGGTAGCTCGCCAGGCTCTGTACTAGTCCCACAGACCAACACGAGTCCTTTCCAGTGCATTTAAACCTCACTCATGCGCATCCTGGAAACCTTTCTAGGAGGTCATCCATCCTAAGATTACTCCCACTCAAGCACGCTTAACTGTGGAGTTCTTTTGCATGGATGACCAGAAAAGAAAGTGCACTTTGTTGATATGAGTAGTACTTTCAATCCTTTTAAGCACTAGTCATTTAAGCTCATAAATAGGATATCTTCAATCAATGTGAGGTGTTTCAGTTTTCGGATATCTCTGGTCTATTCTTTGGGACAGATCTTTGTTCCTGGACTTTCTTCGAGATAGTTTCTGGCTATCTCTGGCCTACTATTTGGGACGGATATTTCTCCCTGGACTTTCTTCGAGATAGTTTCTGGCTATCTCTGGCCTATTCTTTGGGACGGATATTTGTCCCTGGACTTTCTTCGAGATAGTTTCTGGCTATTTCTGGCCTATACTGTGGGAAGGATATTTGTCCCTGGACTTTCTTCGAGATAGTTTCTGGCTATCTTTGGCCTATTCTTTGGAACAAATGTCTGTTCCTAGACTTTCTTCGAGATAGTTTCTAGCTATCTCTGGCCTACTCTTTGGGACTGATATTTCTCCCTGGACTTTCTTCGAGATAGTTTCTGGCTATCTTTGGCCTACTCTTTGGGACGGATATTTGTCCCTGGACTTTCTTCAAGATAGTTTCTAGCTATCTCTGGCCTATTCTTTGGGACGGATATTTGTCCCTAGACTTTCTTCGAAATAGTTTCTGGCTATCTCTGGCCTACTCTTTGGAACATATATTTGTCCCTGGACTTTCTTCAAGATAGTTTCTGGCTATCTCTAGCTTGATAGTTTCTGGCTATCTCTGGCCTATTCTTTCGAACGGATCTTTGTTCCTGGACTTTCTTCGAGATAGTTTCTGGCTATCTCTGGCCTATTCTGTATCGATGGGTGATTGTTTAGATTTATTTATAGTTTTGCCTTTAAATTACCTGGGTTGATGTATAAGCTCTTAACGAGTGCATAATGGTGTTTTCATTGGTTCTTGGGTTTGCGTTTGCTCTGGAAACTCCTCTAGGGATGTGAATTGGGTGCTTAGGGACCTGCTAGGATAATGAGTTCACGCTTGAATTTTGGTCACTTCGAGTTAATGGGTGCCGCTGGGGATTTTCATGAGTTTGCACGACGGGCTATGCCGGCTTGGGAGGTGCTCTGCTTAGATAGTGTATTTGGGTTGTCATGGGTTTTAGTATGAGTTGTCGTATTAGCTGAGGATTTCGTCTATTTTGCTTATTTCGCTGGGGAAGAGGTAGATTGACCTGAATCATCCCGTTAGGAGGGTAATAAGGTTTGTTTAGTCCGCTGGGGAGAAGTAGATTGACCTGAATCATCCCGTTAGAAGGGTAATAAGGTTTGTTTAGTCCGCTGGGGAGAAGCAAATTGTTCCGTCATTGTTTATTTGTTTAGCATGTGAAGGTGTGTCTCGTTGGTATTAAGTATTGTGTCTGGGTCGCTTTGGTTTTTTACTTTGGACCAGAAGTTCAGGCGCGGGTTAACGAGCGATCTGAAAGCGAGACGCCTAGCCCCTAGTGGCTTAAAACACGGGCGCCAATCCTTTTGCGCCTTAATACTCGGACGCCCGAGTCCAGGCGGTTCAGTTCTTATCCCCTGATTTTGCTTAAAGGCTGCGACAAAGTAGGTTTAAGCTTATTCGACTGATTTCTCAGACGCGCGATTTTTATCGTCTCAACCTCATACTTTCGACTTGCTCAACCGATTTCCGACTCAATTTTCGTCATATCAGATCATGTCGACTACGGGTAAGTGTTCCTTACTCACCTATTGTCGATTTATGCTTGGTTAGTGTAGTTATGGGTTGATTTGTTAAACCTTAAAATCGGTTTGGGCATCTTGAGTTTAATAGGTTTTTATGCTTAATCTTGGTCCCCTCGTTGACTTAGGATAAAATAGACCTTGATAATGTAGTAATTTGCTTGAGCTGAGAGCTTGAAGGTGCTTTGATGGCTTCTTATGGGCAAAAATTGAAATACTAGGGTTTAGGGTTTGGTTTCCCGTTCATTCCCGTACTTGACTCTTGTAACCTCGCTCAATTATCGCTTGTGGTGTAGTGGGTAGCTCATATGTTGATTTTTGTGAGTTAGAATGTAATCTGGGTCATTCCGTGTGAATTTGTGAAGCTTACAACGGATCAAATGATACCGTAACGATGCCGGATTTTCCCGAAACCACTTTTATTGTGACTGGAGTCAAAAATGGGTGCTAGTAGGTGTCTCGGAATTTTGATATCACTATCCAAAATTTTAAACTTATTTTGACCTGTTTGGGCTGTCTTGACCTGACCCGAGGTGCACTGTTTATTTTGTTCTGCAGCTGGAGATGGTATAGGACGTCCCAAGGGAGTCCTTAAAGCTGACACCAGTGTTGAGACCGCCGGATTGAGTTCGCTGACTCCCCGGGTGGCCGGTAAGAGGCGACGGAGCGTTCCTTCGCAACGTCTTCAGCCTGGGGCCGTGGATGAGGCCCATTTTGACAGAGTCCCTCGACGTAGATTGCCTGTGACGATCTCTAGGAGGACGCACGTTTCTGGGCCTGTCGAAGACGAGGAGATAGTTTATGAGGATCCAGTTTGGGCTCGAAATTGGGACGGTAAGCAATCATTGCTACGTCCGGACTTACACGTATCCAGTCGTGTCGTAAAAGGCCAGGTGAGTGACTTGACTTTTGTTATGGGCTCATGTAACTTTGGTTTGTACTGGTTTAGTTTATTTTTTTTTGTATTGTCTCGGTTTGCAGCCCTTAGATCCGATGAGGACCTTCTCGGGTTTCACGATGTGCCTAGAGATCTACGTGCAGAAGCTTAGCTCCGCGGCTAAGAAGACTGTTATGGGGACGACTTTGGGCCCCTTAGTCGGACACTAGGTCCATTTGATAGGTTGCAAGACTAAGTGCAACCTAATGGTAATTAGAGCGATGGTGATCGCTTTCATGATATGACTTCGACATTCCACATGTCTTTTGGTAAGGTTGGCAGGACTTTAGATGACTTCGGGGTTATTACGGGTTTGCCTTGAGGTCCTGAGAGGATTAGGTGGGCTTCGGAGGGCCCTAGGTTAGATAATGTAGAAGTTCGGGGCTGGATCGGGGACTGCTTAGAGCCCTCGGCATACAGTACGCTCCACGCTTTAGTTAGCTCATACATTACCGACCACTTTGAGAGGGTGATGGTTCTAGAGGGTCGAGTGCCCAACATGGCGGCGCAGGATGCCCGTCTGTGGTTGAGGTAATTATTAGGGTCGACCCACTTCTCGGATAAGGGCGAGAGGTTTATTACTAGGATTTTACCTTTTCTAGCCGACTTGGGTCAATTGGGACATTTTGACTGGGTGACCGCAACTATCGCGGAGATGACCCGCTGCCTAGAGGTCATGGTGAGGTCGTAGAGGGTCGACTTAGGCTCTGCTATACCCATCGTGGGTCCAGGCCTCGTACTGGAGATAAGTTATTGACTTTGTACTAGGTTTCAAAATTTTGATTGATTTGGTTTGGTTTGGTTTTGCTGACGATATTCCGGGGTGTTGCAAGCTTGGATTAATTCCTATTTCCCACGCTTGGCGTACAAGACTGTGCGTGTCCACCCGGCTAGGTTCCCGGCTGGGAACGATTGGCTGTTAACTCAGACCAAGACTACGGCGAGCCACTACTCGAGGAGAACGTGCTGGTGAACTAGCTACATCTCGAGGATGTAATTTTCCCTTCTTACTATTTGATTTCTTAGGTAGCCCCCAAGGTTAGGAGTTTTAAGATATAGGTTTGGTTATGCAGCTTCAGGCCCGTCCTTAAGCCAACAATGAGGGGTTACCAGAGTACGTGAGGGTGGAGTTGAGGCCAAGGAGGTACAGGAGGATGCTCCTTCCCGCGCTGTTCCGTCCGGTGCGGTACTTGGGTGAGAGATTGGTACGTCAGTGCTTATATGATGAGTTCAGGGTGTCGGTTGATCCTCCCCGGACCATGTTCAGGCCTCCGACTAGGGTAGAGGCTCGTGAGGACAGGAATGGAGAGGGAGACGAGGCTTTACTCGTTCCTAGTGCCTCCTACGTGTCTCATGTCTTCCAGCGGCTAGCTTGCCACCGCCTTGTGGTGAGTATTTGGTTTTTTAGCTTTTGTTTTTGTTTCCTGGTTTCGCGTCTGTTTGTGTTTTAATCGGTTTACTTTTCCTTCAGCTGGCCGACTCGGCTGATGTCGTTCAGCCCTTAGACTTCCTTTTGACACTTCTCAGGTTGGACGCGGCTAGGGTGGCCTTTACTGAGCCTCTTCCTCCTTGCTCCGCGGAGGAGATGAAGGCCGGGATGGAGTGGCATGACCAGGTGTATCGGGTAAGTTTCAGGATATTGCATTGAACTTGGCTTTAAATGTTAGGCTTTGTTGGCTAACTTGTTTGGTTTTGTTTTTCAGGTTTCCTCATCTTCCCATCAGCGGTTGAGGCAGGCTGCCAACTGCTTCCGGACCTATGCATCGAGGATGGTTGCTGTCTCTTCTCGTGACACGTCGGGACCTCGATAAGTAAGTAGTGTTTTCCTATGGGCGGTTTCTTAGACTATTTGTGTCTTTTCCTAAGGGGTAATTGTGTTTGCAGGATGTCCTGGACATGGTAGGTCAGTTGGAGAGGCGGGTGACCGAGCTCGAAGAGGCTGAGGTGAGCTTGCTGCAATCTTTGCAGACCCGGGACATCGAGAATGCTAAGCTTAAAGAGCAGCTGGCTCGTTCGCGAGGTGATACCTCGGCGCAGGGTGAGGCTAGGTTTACGGCTGAGGTGTAGAGAGAGGCTGAGGCTGAGGTTCAGGCTACCGGCGTTACCGAGGAAGTTGGTCCTTCCGGAGGGGTTCCCGAGACGGCTACCATGGAGATATGCTGACGGGTATGGGTGGTACCTGTAGACACCCAGATTTGGACCTAGTGGCTGCAGGAGTACCCGACAAACACCCGATGACGATCAGACTGCAACGCGACGCGAGGTTACGATGTTTTAGATAGCTTTTCTATAAAACGGATCAAATAATTACTTAGAAAAATTAATTTAACATCAAGACAGCCTTAGTCGTGTCATTACGGTCGCGTCGACACTAATTAGAGTCAATTCTGACATCGGGACCCCGAATCGGTCCCGAAATATGTAAAGTCAAACCCGAGTCAATGCGTCGGGCCAAGCAAACCTCGAGACACGTGCCCAAGGCCCACCTGGCGCTCGATGCGCTAGGGTTACGGGAATGATTAGTCCTCAAGTTAACACAATATACGCATCTTCTCCGTTTTGGAAAGTTTCGAAATCGGATCTTCAAAATCCAGGCACCTCACACCAGGCGGCCTAGTCTTCATGCGCACGACCCCAGGCGTCTGAGTTCTGGTGCGCCGGAACTCAGGTGTCCTAAAGGATGATTTGAACTGTACGAGCAACTATAAATACCCCCCTCATTTCGTTCATTCAACAACAACTCATTCAATTCTCTTCTTCCTCTTACTCTTTACGAGTTTCCCTCTCTAACTTAGGTCGCACTCCAATACTAAGTACGATCCACTCGATCGTTAAGCGAATCGATGCCACTCTTTACTCTCGAGCACTCCACTCGACCCCGAGATGCACCCGCGTTCGACTAGCCAATCCCGGGTCTAGCAGCGAAGCTCTGCCGGATTAAGCGCGGAACTAGCCGTAGTAGCAAAGCTTTGCCGAAATCACTGCAGGACAAGCTAGGAGGATCCGCCTCGAAGTCGAACCGTCACTAGGTTGTCATCTAAACAAAACTTTACATTTCTGCACTTTTACTATGCATTTCGATAATGTCAAACATGGACGCTAGGTCCATGACACGTCCTAAAACACATAACGTCCTCAACTTCAACCATAAGCACTAAAACACCATAACTAAACCTGAGTAGTTCCGAGATCCGTTCTCAGCCTTCTACGCATCGTGTCTTGTTTAGTGTACACTCCGAGGGTGCAACTCCTCACTACGTGATTTACTTACAATACGCATTTATCGCTTTCGTATGATTTACTGCTTTTATGACCCTATAATCGCATGCTAAATCACCTAACACGGAATTCAAAATGTAAACAAACTAAAACTGAACAAAGTGATGGCCGGGTTCCGTATTAATTCTGATGCTCACCGTCCATGGTCCAATGTACACAAGCTTCTACCGCCCTAGCCAAAGGCGAGTCCAGCCAATCCCACTTTCCTTCCTCTCTCACATTTTTAGTATGGGTCTCGTTAGTCTTGGCTCGCATAGATGAACTGACGGAACTAGGCCCGGTAACACTGTCTTTGGTCAGACACTTAGTGACATTCCTTCGAGTCACCTCCTCGTCCCCTAGCGGCGCTGTCCTCTTAACTTTTGAGTTGGTCTATCTTGACGGGTGTTCACAAACCCCCCGCTGGACGGAAGCGATGTCGGTCGGTCGGACGCTCTCGATAACAATGGGACGCGAAAATTTCTATTCCCAAGACACCCTAAATTCCCTAAACGAATCCTCTGTCCATGAGTCGGAACTAGAAATACCCTTATCAGTTTCCGAAGTGGGAGGTTTGGCGCCCATTTGGTTAGACAACGCGCGCGGATAAATATAAACCGGATCCCTCATGAATAGTATTAGCAAAGCCTCGGTCGAAGACGAAAATGGAAACTCGGCGCGCCCACTGATATTCCACCATGGGATAGACCACCTAATGACCAACTGCCTTTTAGAACAAGTAGGAGAACCACTCCCCTTCAGTATGACCTTTACTCCACAGCTGCACCATCTTTCGGCCCGTGAAACCCCTGTAGTTATAACCTTTGAAGCCCCGGGGAGGGTCGACCAAACCAACCTGCTCCTGTAACCAAACCTGCACAAACCAAGTCAAAATGTCACACCTTCAAACCAAAGCAACCACAAAAACACAAAAAAGGGGGGCCAAGCAACAAGAAAACATGACACCAAAAATACCTGTAAAATAATCCTGGAACCCCGAAAAGGTGTCTTGTGAAGTCGGGCAGGAGCATCGAGACCTAGAATAAGCTCACCCAAAATAAGCAGAGAGGGTGATCGTCCATGTTCCATTCCCATCACCACATCTAAAACTTGAGGGTTACCCCAACCTTCACGCGCCCTCACATCCTCGAAAAGATGATAAAAAGCCATCACGATGTTAAAAACACGCCTACATGCTAAGGCCGAAATATTATAGGAACCAGCCTGTGAGAATGTCCTAAAAAGCAACTCTAAGTTAATGTCGTCTCTCCCAAAGAAAACCTTAGCATCCTCTAATGAGGAAAGGTCCAAAAAGAGACAAAACCGCTCTACGTAAGCATCATTCCCCGAAGGCAAGCAAGGCCGAACCGAACTCCATCCACCTATATCATCTATCTCTTCGGGAAGAGGACAAATCTTACCCCCGGGGAAAGCAAAAACATGGCCTTTTGAATCCCAAAACTTAGTGCTTGCCAATAAGAAGTTATCTTGTATCTTGACCCGACTCAACGCAACGATCGTTGACAAACCGTCACTTGAACAAACCTCGGGGTCGCATTTCTTAAAATATTAACCCGCCCACTCGGTTAGGAGATCCCCGAAACCTGACATGACACTATGAATGGATGCTCTAGACCCTATGGATATTCTAGTATGTCTAAAACGAGCACCCACAACCCGTATATGTAGCCCTAATTAATCCCATAACAATTAGGAAACAACAAAAATTTCCATAAACAGGGCTCGGACCGCCCAGGCCCAGGCGCCCAAGTCTCCAGCCGCCAAAGCCCTTGCGACCCAGAACTCGAGAGCCTCAGCCCAGGCGCCTACCCCTAGGCAGACAACATCTAGATCAACCCAAAATAGAGACGGTGATCCCGTATTATAACCATAAGCTGCCACATGATACCTCGAACATCGGGAACGACCTCCCTAAGTCATTAAAACCCGCTTCGGAGACCGAAATACCCATGCAAAACTTAGAGGGACGCGAGTTCACCCGTCGGACACACGAGACTTAGGCGTCTTTTTCATTTTCTTTTTAGGGGGATAAGCTACCCCACCTAGGCGTGTTGTAGCCTTTTAACGGTTACTGTCAAGTCGCGTCCGTAGCCTAATAAGGCAACGATTATGAGTATGCCAAAAAGTGGTCTAATTTTTTTTTTCAAAAGTTGCTCTGATTTTAACTTCAACCTCGTTCTGAATGCCAAAACAACTGGACTCATCTCCTAATACACTCGGTCAGTTGACGTTAATATTTTACATCTCGCCCGTCTCAAGTCAAAACATTTTAATCCACGTACTATCTGATCCGATTCCCGGCTCAAACTGCGCATTTCAAAACATCCGAAAAGAACTGTTTTCGTACTCCCATGCAACTCCAACACATCCTAAACTAAGTGAATCGCAAATAAATGAACGCAAAGTGATTACTTGTCAATCTAGGTAAACAATTCGCCAAACGAAAATACAAGACTAATCCAAATCAAATACTAAAAATCTCAAAAATATATACAAAACATACAAATCCATACACAAATCGAGGCTAGGGAGGACCCCTAGAAGCCGCGCCAATGGCTATCACGACCTCACAAATGTCGTCATCCAAACCTAGATCGTCCAGATCCAGAAGAGGAGACTCACTACCATCCATTCCCGACAGCATCTCTAAGGAAGCCATCTCGGGAGCTCATCCAACCTCCTCGGTAGCACTCGTAGCTCGACCCGTAGCCTCATCCTCAGCCTCTCTCTCGATCTGATGCCTAGCCTCACCTTGCGCGGAGGTCTCACCCTGAGACCGAGCCAGCTGCTCCTTTAGCTGGGCAATCTCGTCGGCTCGGGATTGCAGGAGCTTAGTTACTCAGCCACCTCCGCCTCGAGCTCGGTCACCCGAGTCTCCAGTTTCCCCACCATATCCATGATATCCTACAAATACACCTGAACATTAGGAAAGCACACAAGCAGCCTAGAAAGCTACCCTAGTCGCGCAAACTCACCGATCGAGGTCCCGAAGTGTCACGGGGAACCCTCGAGGCATAGACCCGGAAGCGGTTGGCGGCCTGCAACAACCGGTGATGGCAAGCTGATTAAACCTGAAAGGTGAAACCACGAAAGTTAGACGAACCAATCATAACTCTTAGAACCCAAACATAAAACGAAAGCCAAAACTCACCCGGTATACCCGGTCATGCCACTCTATCCTAGCGTCCATCTCCTCGGCCGAACACGGGGGGAGAGGCTCAGTGAAAGCTATCCCGGCCGCGTCCACCCTAAGCAGCGCCAGGGGAAAATCTGGGGGCTGAATAGCATCAGGCGGGTTGGCCAGCTGAGGGAACAACAAATCGACCGGTGGGCAAGAAAGCACTAAACCATGAAACAAACCTTAGAACCAAAGATTAAAAACTTACCACAAGGCGGTGGCAAGCTAGCCGCTGGCTGACTTGAGATAGATAGCAGGCACCAGGCACTAGGAGTGAATCACCTACTTCTCCATCCCTACCCTCGAGGAACTCTGCGGTGGTCGGTGATCTGAACATGGTCCGGGGAGGATCAACCGGTACCAAGAAATCATCATACAAACACTGACGCACTAATCGCTCGCCCAGATACCAAACCGGGCGAAACAACGCAGGAAGAAGCATCCTCCTATAACTCCGAGGCCTCAGCTCCGCGGCCACATACCTAGGAACGCCCTCATAATCGGCCCAAGGGCGTGCCACAAACTACACAAACAAAACCAGCATCTCAATAAATCCTAAACCTCGGGGGCTATTAGGAAAAATAGGCTATAAAGAGAAACTTACATCCTCGAGGCGTAGCTGGTTAACCAGCGCGATCTCCGACGGATAATGGCTGATGGTACTCTTAGGCTGAGCCAGCCTCCACTCAATCCCCGCCGGGAATCTCTTCGGATGAACCCGCACCATTTTAGTTGCCAAACAAGGGAACTAGGAATAGATCCAAGCCTGCAAAATCCCAAAATACCTTAGCAAAACTAAGCCAAAATAAGCAGAACCTAAAACACAAAGTGAAAATAGCAACTAACCTCCAGTATTAGGCCCGGATCCACGATGGGCAAAGCTGAGGCCGACCCTATCTCCAGCGGCCTCGCCATGACTTGCAAGCAGCGAGTCATCTCCACGAAAGCCGCGGTTACCCAATCAAAACGTCCTAACTGAGCCAGGTCAGCTAGGAGAGGCAAAATCCTAGTACTAAACCTCTCGCCTTTATCCGAGAAGTGGGTCGACCCTAGGAAGTACCACAACCGCAACCGGGCATCCTGCTCTGGCGTGTTGGGTTCTCGACCCTCTAACACCGCCACCCGTTCGAAGTGATCGGTGATTTACGAGCTCACCAAAGCATGAGGCGCACTATATGCCTCACGCTCCAAATAATCCCCGATAAGGCCCCGCACCTCATCACTATCTAGCCTAGGGCCCTCGCCAGCCTACCTAATCCAATCCGGACCCCAGGGCAAACTGGTAATCATCCCGAAATCCTCTAGGGTCATCCCGACCTCCCCAAAGGCCATATGGAAGGTCGAGGTAGTATCATGAAAGCGATCTACCATCGCTCTAATCACCACGAGGTTGCACTTAGTCTTCCAACCCACCAATCGGACCCACTGCTCGACCACGGGACCTAGAGCAGTCCTCGCGATAATCCCCTTTACCGCGGGGGTCAACTTCTGAGAGTAAATCTCGAGACACGTAGTAAAGCCCAAGAAAGTCCTCATCGGACCTGGGGACTGTAAACCAAGACAATACGAGTATAAACGAAACATATCTAACCTAACCCGAGCCAAAACCCAAGACATAACCAATAAACACGAATAAGACACTCACCAGACAATGCACGATGCAGTGAGAAATGTGTAGGTCGAGATGAAACATCAACTGATGACCATCCCAGTCCCGAGCCCACTCGAGATCCTCGTAGCCAATCTCCTCATTCTCCCGTACGAGAACCGGAACATGGGCCCTCCTAGCAAGTGTCTCGGGAAGCCTGCGCTTCCTCACCCTATCAAAATCGGCCTCGTTTATGGCCTCCGGATCACGATGCTGAGATGAAATACTCCGTCGTCTCCTGCGAATCCCATGGGGAGTCTGTGAACTCGTCCCGACGGTCTCGCCACTAGCACCAACCATGGAAGCTCCCTCGGGACGCTCGGTATCACCTCTAACTATAAAGCCAAACAAAACACGAAAAACCCACACCTCAGGTCGGGCTAAAGCAGCTTAAACAGGTCAAAATAGGGTCAAATTTTCGGATAAGGATTTTAAAATTCTGAAAAAGCCGCTAACACCTATTTTCGATCTCGATCACGATGGAAGTGGTTTCGGAAAAATCCAACATCGTTACGACACCTTTTGGTCCATCGTAAGACACACAAAACCTCACGGAAAGCTCTATGAGCCACCCTAGCCCATAGAAATCGACAAGAGAATTACCCACATCCTCACAAACACTAATTGAACAAGACTACGTGAAACAAATGCGGGAATATCCGGGAAAACGGTCTCTAACCCTAAGCATCTCGAACCTATCACCGTAGGGAGCCATTATCGTACCTCGAAACCCCCTATGAAGCTTATAACTACCCTAACAAGCTCTAATCGACCCTAATTTAACAATGGGATTAAGCACAAGCATCAAAACTTAGTAAATAAAAAACATCCAAATCGATTTTCTAGGGTTTCAACAAAACAAACTCACAATCAACCAAATCAAGCAAAACCGACAATAAACACAAAAGGAACACTTACCCGGAGTCGATATTTTCGAGTATGACGGAAATCGAGACGGAAATCACGTAGAGAAGATCGAGAAGGCGATTCAAGGGCGAAGGGGGTGATGCGTTCGGCTTTTGGGTCGAATAAATGAATCGCCCCCAACTTCACACTTAAACAAACCCGGTCCACGAGAATCCGACCGCCTCTGGTGACGCGCCCGGATCCTGAACCGCTGGGGGCTAGGCGCCTGAAGAATGGGGCCCAACACTGACTAAAACAAAAACAAACAAGGCTTAACATTCGACATACACGAATAAAGCACACCCTCTTAAGACAAGCAAAACGACAACGACGAAACAATAACTAATCGATAAAGCACGCCCATTACAAAAAGCGATAATGAAACAAGCATAAGGGCCGCACTTAACGTGAACGCTGCACTCGAACACATAATAAAGCAAACTGAACCGAACCAATCTAAGAAAACTCTGAATGAATCTCAAATACATAACAATCCAAAACAAGGCAAAAGCAAACCCGAACAAAATAAGACAAACCCGCAAAACAAAAACACCCAACTAAAACAAATAAACAAAATAGCAATTTTTGCCTAAACGGGTCTTAGTTATCCGAGAGGCATTGGAGTCTGATACCTCCACAGCAATTTGATTCGAGTGGATACCAACGCCCTCGAAAGAGTCTGATTCCACAGCAATTTGATTCGAGTGGATACCAACGCCCTCGAAAGAGTCTGATACCTCCACAGCAATTTAATTCGAGTGGATACCAACGCCCTCCAAGGAGTCTGATACCTCCACGACAATTTGATTCGAGTGGATACCATCGCCCTCGAAGGAATCTGATACCTCCACAACAATTTTTTTTTGCCCGAGGGGTCTTAGTTATCCCGGAGGCACAGCAACAGCAACTTTTGCCCGAGGGGTCTTAGTTATCCCGGAAGCACAACAACAACAATTTTGCCCGAGGGGTCTTAGTTATCCCGGAGGCACATCAACAGCAATTTTGTCCTAGAGGTCATAGGCTTCCCGAAAGACAGCTATTCGAGTGGAGACTGACGCTCTCGAGTAGTTTATCTTGGTTCATTTTGTCCTAGGGATCATAGACATCCCGAAAGACAGCTATTCGAGTGGAGACTGACGCCCTCGAATAGTTCATCTTGTTTTATTTTGTCCTAGGGGTCATAGGCATCCCGAAAGACAGTTATTCGAGTGGAAACTGACGCCCTCGAATAGTTTATCTTGGTTTATTTTGTCCTAGAGGTCAGAGGCATCTCAAAGACAAGTTTTCAAGTGGAGACTGACGCCCTCGAACATTTTACTTCACTTTGTTTTGTCCAAGGGGTCACAGGCATTCCGAAGACGACCGCTCGAGTGGAGACTGACGCCCTCGAACATTTTATTTCATTAAGCCCCAGGGGTTCACAAGCATCCCAAAAATATTTGTTCAAGTTGAAGCCAACACATATGAACATTCTTGACATCTACGCTTAACGCGTCACCTACACACAAAGACGTTTAAAATTGAACAAACCTGTAAGCAATCCGAAAAAGGTAAAACACACGAGCATGAAGAACTGAGAACGAGATGACAAGCACCGACCCGGGCCCAAGCATCCAAGCAACCGCAAGCAAAGATGGCAGGTACGATTTCTAAGCCTTGGCTAGCGAGCATCAACACGTAGTCTAATGGACTTAAAACGACCCGACCGGACAGCCTCCAGGTCGTAATCCTCGATTGACCTGGGTGGCTATGTAACACCCCTGATTTTATAAATTAAATTAAATTAAAATTTTGTTCGTATTTTTATTTTTACGATTTAACTCGTGATTCTTAAAAATTATTATAAAACGAATTTATCGTTTAATCGTTTCAAACTCTTAAAATTCTATTTGACTCGGAAACTCTTCTTATATTTGAAACATATTTTTATTTCAATTTCGAATTTATTTTACACATTTAATTTAATTCTTATCGAAAATCTATTTCGACGATTTAAATTCTAAATTCTTTTATTTTTAAGCTCGATTTTCTATATTTATTTTCAAACTCCTAAAATTCTTTTATTTAGCTCGAAACTCATTTATTTTAAGTTTCGTCAAAATATTTATTTTCTTTCCTCGAGAAATCAATTTAATTCACTTTATCGAAAATTTATTATTTATCGGGAAATACTATTTGGTCGTCTAATTATTTATTTCTATCAGCTTCATTTTCGTCTCGAGTACTTTATTTACTCATTTTAAGTGACGGTCTGATGATGTATTAATTTTATTTTATTAACCCGTTCTTAATTCGATTCGTGGTCAGTCAACTTATCTTTACGGATTATGTCTCCTACCCAATTCATTTAATCAATCCGTATTCCCGACCCACTTTATTTTTGAGCGGATTCATTCCCCTTTCCCTTGTTTTCCCACCTAGTACATTCAGCCCCTTTCCCATTTCTCTTGATTCAGCGTGTTCCCTTCATACACCTCCTTTACTCCTTTCTTTTTTTTGCCTTCACCGCTTCAGCATCCCCCTTGTTATCTATCTCATTTATTTCATTCAACTCCCTCTATTCTTCTTTCAATTCATGTTTCTCCCATCAGCAATCATACTCCTAGTTTCCTTTTTATTGTTCCCGACTCCCTTCTCTCCCCTGTTCGTGTTCTTGTTTGTGTGTCTTGTTGGTGACTCCGTCTTGATCGTGTTTGTTGTATGTTGATACTGGTGCTACGCTGATGCTGCTGCTGTTACGTTAATACTGCTGCTACGCTGATCTGCTGCTGCTCGCTGATGTTTTTATTGTCGGTGTTTCTGTTTGCGCAACGTTTATGCTCAATTTCGTGACTAGTTTCCTTCTTCGTGCCGCTGGTCGTTGTTGTGCGCCTGCTCTCTGTCCATCTGCTATTGTTCTTCATTGTTGTTGCTGCTATAAGCCACGGTAGATCCCTTCTCTCGTCTCTTCCTCTTTGTTTTCCGTTTTTCTTCTCCTTCCTCTATCATTTCTGTCGCTGCTGTCACGCTTGTTGTTATTGTTGTCCGTTTATTTATTCTACCTCAATCTGATTTTTTTTACTGCTGCTGTACGATGCTGCATCCACCTCGTCTTTCTGCCTGTTTGTTCTTCTCTTCTATTTCTTCTTCATCGGCTGTTTGCTACTGCGTTTTCTTTTTACTCCGTTTCGGTCCGTCGTATGTCGATTTTGATTCATGGTCGTAGTTCCTTTTCTTCCTTTTTCAATCGACGTTTATTGCTGCTACTGTTATTGGTGTGCTGTTCGTTTCTTCTTCTTCTTTCATTTGTCGATGGCTGCTCTCGTTTTGTCTTCTGCCGCTGTCACGTTTGCTGTTCTGTTGCCATTGCTGTCCGCTGTTGCTGTTCGGGGCTGCTGGTGTGGTACAATTTGGTGTCCTGCTCATGTTATTGCCGTCTTTTTCCCGCCTTTGTCCTTGTTTAGTTGGATCTCGCTTTTGTCGTGTGTTGTTGTCCCGTTGCTGTCCTCGTTCTAGTTCTTCTTTCCTTCTTCGCTGCTTCGCTGTTGTTGCTTTGATGCTACTATTTTTCTCGTTGGTCTGCTGCTACCCTATTATCCTCGGTTTAATACCGATTCATGCCTGCTCGTTTCCTTCTTCTTTATTTTCGCTCTCCGTCCTTCTTCCACCTGTCATTTCTGTTACTACTGCCATTCTTCTATCATATTTGTCGATTAGATTAAGTTCGGTCCTCTTGCTTCTATTTTCGTCAATTCGTTTCCCTTTTCGGCTTGTGACGTTTATGTCTCATTCTTTTATTTTATTTTTCTCGATTGTCGCGGCGAATCTTGCAAACTCGACTAGTGGTCCTACAACTCGGAGCTTAAGGACGACATTCTTCTGATTTGAAACTTGGGTTGATCAAGAAGGACGGGTACGAGTTCGTTTCGGGTATCGAATAAGGTAACTTTAGGACGTTACTCGATTTTATATCGTATGTTTGAGTAGTAGTATGTAGTAAATATTTTAACTTCCATTTTCTAATTTTAGCTATTTATTATTTGCTAAAAATATTATTTTATAAATCGTATGCGTTATCAATATTTTACAAACTTTCGATATCGTTTTATAAATCGTTAATAATTTTATAAATTATGATCGTTATAATATTTTGTTGGTTATCGTGACACTAGTAACTAAATAATATCGATTTTATATTTTCTTCATATTTCGTTAATTTATAGTTTTCACTCAAAATCGTATATTTATATTATAATCGAGATTTTTATACTTGTTCAATAAATTAATTTCGTTTGACGACTTATATTAATAAATAAGAAAAATAATCGATTTTGTTTTAAATACACTTCAAGTCGAGACTATTTTCCCTAATAATTTCTCATTTGTCTACGATTGATTATCTTTAGTAAAATCAGTATTCTTTATTGATAAAATGTATTTGTTAAAAATAATCTGAAATCTTTATAAATCTCATTTCATTTATAAAACTCGTTGACTCAACTAATTTTTATATCGTTTTTCTTAAAATATCTCGTCTCCGGAAATTTACAGTTTTAACTCGATTTCCTAATTATTTATAAAATACTATATATTGAGATATCATATTTTATTTATATTTTGAGTAACGAATTTAGAAATATATTAAAGTTACGATAACGACGATAATAATAAAATGTTAATTTCGTTAGAAATGCTACTTTTATACATTTCACTTAATTTAATAACTTACGTATTTTCTATAACAATATTTCTATTTTAAGTAAGTTTCTAAAATTAGTAAGTTTCTATCTATAGAAAGTTTCCCTTTTAATATAAAATGGTTATTCCTTTTATCCATATCATTTATATTGATTATAATTACTTTTGACTATCGATAATGGCTGTTTTGGGTTATGGAATAAAGAGAAGTGTGGGGTTAGAGTAATAGAGTCTGGGATGTACATTTTTGCCATCAACTATAAAGCTGGTGTGTCTATGTTGAGACGCATTGGTCGTTGAACTGAGCATGGTTTGTGTTCAGGAGTGTGTATATTTTGACCTTAAACTTAGATATCGCATCGTGTAAGTCGCCGTCGGGTTGAACTGGATTACGGTTGGTGTCCAGGAGGGGTGTACATTACTTAAGCCAGGACCTCGCTGCACGCAGTCCTGTTATAGTTGAGTTGCCTAGTTAGAGACCAAAGTCTAATTTGTTTTGACTAAGTTCTCGAAACTAGTTTTTAGTATTATCCTAGTGAAAGTCTAGCCTTGTGCACACTGAACGAATTTCCATAATGCCATTTTTGAATATTATTATTATCGATTGAATTTTTGACTTGCAGGTTTGCAAATGTTTTAAGTTTCCTCCGAGAACTTATTTTATTATATCGTTTTTAAGGTTTTCTCATTTTAAGTATTTTGATATAATAATACTATTATTTTTCATATGATATAATATGGCTGGGAGAACGTCCGAGTTACTCCCCACTGACGTGGCTGTTATGTTTTTAACATGACAGGTATTTGCTGCTGGGTCTTGGGTGTGAGCTAGCGAGTAGCGTGGATCCTACTCTTTCTCTATTCATGTAATTTACGGATTTGTATAACCCATTTGGAGAATTTTCTATTTAGCCCTTTTGTAAAAAGTGGCCTTTGTATCGACTTACCATTTCTTTTAATAAGATATAGTTTGTCAGTGTGTTTTAATCCCAACTCTACAGTGTTTCCGCCACTGTATTGCGTTAGATTTTCTAGGGGATTACAGGCTATACTTTTAATTTCACCTTGTCCAAGCCTCAGTCAAAATGGGGGCTTCTGTAGACACCCAGATTTGGACCTGGTGGCTGCAGAAGTGCCCAACAAACACCCGATGACAATAGGACGGCAACGCGACGCGGGTTCGCGATGTTTTAGGTAGTTTTTCTATAGAACGGATCAAATAAATTACTCGGAAAAATTAAACTAACATGATGGCAGCCTTAGTCGTGTCGTTACGGTCGCATAGACACTAATTAGAGTCAATTCTGACACCGGGACCCCGAGTCGGTCCCGAAACTCAAACCGAGTCAGCACCGCTAAGCGAACCTCGGGACACACACCTAAGGCCCACTAAACGCACGGCGCTAGGTCAAGGCCCGGGAATCCTTAGTCTCCAAGCTACGTATCATACACCGACTTCTCGATTTTGGAAAGTATCAAAATCGTATCTTCAAAATACCAACCGCCTCAACCCACGCGCCTGATTCTCCACACGCCTGTACCCAGGCGCCTGAGTCTTGGCGCGCCTCAACTCAAGCGTCCATATGGGTGACGAGGGCCGAAAACACGTATAAATACCCCCCCCCATACCTCATTCATTCGACACACAATTCACTCTTCTCTTCTCCCTCTAACTTCTTGCTAGGGGCTCGCACTCCGACACCCGAGGCAAACGATCCACTCGATCGTAGTTCCGAAAAAGCGACATCGACGCTAATCCTCACCTTCGAGCACCCCACTCGATACCGAGGTGCCTGTGTTCGACTAGCTAAAATCTAGTAGCGAAGTTCTGCCGGATTAGCGGCATAATCAGCCCATAGTAACGAAGCTCTGCTGGAGTAGCCGCAGGAAGGGTCAACGGTAACGAAACTCTGCCGAAATCACAAGGCAAGCTAGGAAGATCCGCCTTGGAAGCCGAGTCGTCACTAGGTTGTCATCTAAACAAAACTTTAAATTTTTGCACTCTCTTTTACTATGCACTACGACAATACTAGGCATGGACCCTAGGTCCACTATACTTACTAAAACACGTAAAGTCCCAACTTCAACCGCAAACACTAAAATACACTAAATAGACCCGAGTAATTCCGAGATCCGTTCTCAATTATCTATGCATCGTGTCCCGTTTATTATATACTCCGAGGGTGCAACTCCTCACAATGTGATTTACTTATATTCGCATTTACAGCTTTCATATGATTTATTGCTTTTATGACCTTATAATCGCATGCTAAATCATCTAACATGGATATCAAAACGTAAAACAACTAAAATTGAACAAAGTCGTATTATCGCGTTAAAACTGATTTTCTAATACGTATAATATTAGTACTCTCTATTCTCCTACGTGCGTCTTTTCATGGCCTGCTTGTCACGTGAAATTGCATGCAAAGAATGTAAATACAACTTCGACGACAAAACTTTCTTGTCCTTAAACAACCGACGTAGAAAAAGATATAGGGTGAAAATAATGGATGTTAAAGTATTTCCGCCACAACAAAAGAACAAAGTTATCAGCCCACCGATTGATTAGTAGAGGCCGCTATAGTGCGGGCGGGATTGGGTGTTGACATTTATCGGATGCTGGCTTCCCAATACGTACCATCACCCCTTACTCGGAATCGACGGTTTCCGGATGTCCGAAACCATTGGCAATGAGAGTCATTCCAGGCATGGAGTGCTTAGAGGGTACAAGTCTTTATCTTTAGGTCCCGTGCACCTCAACTTTGAGCCGGCAAGGGATCAAAGTTGACTTGAACGGTTTTCGAGTCCCCATAATTGACTCGGTGGCGACTCCACAAATCGGCAACAAATTCAATTCACTAAAAAGGCCGCCTTACCAAATGAATCGACCTTTAAACATTTACAACCACGACTCGATCGATTCCAAATGTAAACACGGATGCCCGTACCCGTCTAGTACAAGTCCGGATCGTCATCCGAATCGAGGTCCAAAACATCGACCCGTACGCGAGATCGGACCAGCCCCCGACCGGGAGGGTGCCGTGTGGGTGGCCGCCGCCACACGTTGAAAAACTGGGCCGGCCCCCAGCGAGCGCGCGCGGGGCGCCGGGCGGTGCAGACAGACGTCCACAACGGCTACTCGGGATTCTTTCAAATCCCGATTCACCGTGACGACCAGGAGAAAACCACATTCACTTGTCCCTAGGGCACGTTCGCATACTGAAGGATGCCTTTTGGCCTTTGTAATGCCCCGACCACTTTTCAACGTTGTATGATGTCCATATTTTCATACCTTATCGAGTCTGTCATGGAAGTCTTCATGGATGACTTTAGTGTATATGACATTGATTATAATTCATGTTTACTTAATCTTTCACGGGTCTTGCAACGTTGTGAGGAGACCAATTTGGTCTTAAACTGGGAGAAATGTCACTTCATGGTGACTGAGGGAGTCGTTTTAGGTCATTTAGTGTCCGAATGCGGCATCCAAGTGGATAAAGCAAAAATCAAGGTAATTGAGCAATTACCGTACCTCGTTAATGTTAAGGGTGTGAGAATTTTTTTTGGTCATGCGGTTTTTTACCGCCGCTTCGTCCAAGATTTCTCCAAAATTGCCAAACTTCTAACTCAGCTACTCCTCAAAGATGCCCCGTTCGCATTTACTGACGAATGTGCTCGAGCTTTTGACAGGATCAAGCAAGCTCTTACTTCCGCACCGATTATTCAATCGCCCGATTAGGATTTGCCTTTCGAGGTTATGTGTGATGCTAGCGATTACGCTATAGGAGCCGTGTTGGGTCAAAGAAAAGATAAAGCTCTACATGCGATCTATTATGCTAGTCGAACGTTAGATATGGCGCAGATTAACTATGCCACCATGGAGAAAGAGTTATTAGCCATCATCTATGCACTCGAGAAGTTTCGAGCTTATCTCGTAGGCTCGAAAGTGATAGTGTACACAGATCACGCAGCTTTGAAGTACCTTCTAGCAAAGAAGGAGGCCAAACCGAGGCTTATTAGATGGACCCTATTATTGCAAGAATTCGATTTGGAGATTCGTGATAAGTCCGGGGCCGAGAATGTAGTAGCCGATCAGCTATCCCGGCTAAGATATGATGGTGGAGATTTTGCTCCAATTGATGATTCGTTCCCGGATGATCATTTGCTCGCTATTACCATGGATACTCCAGGGTTCGCTGATTATGCTAACTTCTTAGTTGGAGGTACTTTGTAACACCCCTGATTTTATAAAATAAAATAAATTAAAGTTATATTCGTATTTTTATTTTTACGATTTTACTCGTGATTCTTAAAATTATATTAAAATGAATTTATCGTTTAATCGTTTCAAACTCCTAAAATTCTATTTTCCTCGGAGACTCCTCTTATATTTAAAACATTTTTTTTATTTCTCTTTCGATTTATTTTATACATTTAATTTAATTCTTATCGAAAGTCTATTTTGGCGATTTAAATTTTAAATTCTTTTTAATTATTTATAATTAATCTCGAATTTCTATTTTCAGCTTGAAGCTCATTTATTTTAAGTTTCGTCAAAAATTTTATTTACTTTCCTTGAGAAATCAATTTAATTCACTTTATCGAATATTTATTATTTATCGGGAAATACTATTTCATCGTCTATTTATTTATTTCTACAAACTTCATTTTCGTCTCGAATAATTATTTATATCTCGAGAGACGTTTATTCTACTCATTTTATTAATTTTTTTTTTCGATCCAATTACTTATTAATTTCAATTAACCCGTATTAATTAACCGTTTTTAATTCTCATCGGACAAATTAATTTTATTCTACTCATTTTATTATTTTTCGGTCCGAATATTTATATCCCGTTTTAATTCGATTCACGGGTCCGTCAACTTATCATTCCGGAATTCGTTTCCTACCGATTCATTTTATTAATCCGTATCGTTTTCAAGCCCCCCTTGTTTTCCCACTACGCTTACTTTCCCCTTTTCCCATTTTGTTTTGTTTTGTTTAACGTGCACCTCCCCTCTTCCTCTTTTTTTTTAAATGATACTTCCAGCGCTTCACTCTCCCATTCTCTTTAACTCATCCCTACTTTGAACCGCCTCATCTCTCATCCCTTTCATTTGCGTTTACTTACCCCTTTTTCTTTTGTTTTCCACCTCTTCGTTCCTTTTCTTCTTCTTATGTCGTTTAGCGCTCCATCTTTCTTTCTCCCCCGTCTCGTGTTCATCTCCAGCCTATCATCCTTATCTTCGTCCTTTCGTCGCCTGAAACTTGGTGAGCGATCCGTCCTCCTCCTCTTCTTCTTCTTATTGCCTTTCGTTTTGGCTGCTGCTGCTGCGTTTTGTTGTTGTCACTGCTATCGTGTTCTTTCTCGTTCCTCTCCTTCCTTTCATCCATTGTTCGGTTGTTGCCGTCTCGTTGTTGTTACCGTTGCTGTGTTGCATCGCTGCTGCTGTCATGTTTTTTATGTCGTCGTTGTTGTACGTTGATGATGCTGCTGCTGCTACGCTGACCTGCTGCTGCTACTGCGTCTTACTGCTACTGCTCGCTGATGTTTTATTGTCGGTGTTGCTGCTGCGTTTATCAGTCCTCCTTGCCAGAATTCGTGAAGGTAATTCTCCTTCCTCCTCTTCCTCTTCTCCTTCTGAATTCATCCGTATCTGCGGTTGTTTATGATGTTGCTGTTGTTTCGTGTCTTACCCATTTTTTTCTACTCGTTTGTTCCTCGATTGCTGTTCGTCTTTCTGTCCTGTTTCGGTTTCGTCAGCTGTTTTGGTCCGATTTTTCGTGCTGCTGATATTCCTCTTTCTTCGTTTTCCTTTCTTCATTTATGCTGCTCGTTTAGTCCTATTCGTCGTGTTTTGTACTGATCGCTGCCATTCTTTGTTTGCTGATTCTACTGTTTGGTCACGTTTGTCGTTACCTGCGTTTTCCTTCTCTCCGTTCTCGTCCTTTGTCTGTTTCCTGTCGTCGTTCTTCATTCTTTTGCTGCTCGTTGTCGTCTTAGTATGTCGAGGTTGCGACTGCTTTGTCGTCCTGCTATTGTTGTGAGTGTCTTTTGCCCATCTTCTTTTCTTCCTTTCTATTTCCGCTTCCTATTTGCTGTTTCTGTTAATGTCGATATCATTACTCGATTCTATCGACTTATACCGTTATTTTTCTCAAGTAAATTCTGATACGTTTTCTGTGTCGACTCTAGTCCTTCCCAACTTTCTCTAATTCTGACTCCTTTATTTCCGTGTCTACGTGTTCGGATCTCCGGGAGAACTTCAAAGCTGGCTCCTAGTCACCTGTTTGATGAGCTTGGACAAATGGATTGAAGTGACTTGTACGTTTTCGGCTCGAGGTAACCTTAGGACGTTACTCGATTTTATATCGTATGTTTGAGTAGTAGTATGTAGTAAATATTTTAACTTCGCTTTTCTAATTTTAGCTATTTATTATTCGCTAATATTATTATTTTAAATTGTGTACCTTATAAATATTTTACAAGTTTTCGATATCGTTTTATAAATCGTTAGTAATTTAATTATTTATGATTGTTTATAATATTTTGTTGGTTATCGTGACACTAGTAACTAAAACATGTCGATTTCATATTTTCGTCATATTTCGATAATTTATAATTTTAATTCAAAATCGTGTTTTTATATTATAATCGAGATTTGTATATTTTACGACTTATATTAATAAATGAGAAAGTAGTCGATTTTGTTTTAAATACATTTTTAGTCAAGACTATTTTCCCTAATAATTTCTCATTTGTCTACGATTGATTATTTTTAGTAAAATCATTACAATTTATTAATAAAATCTATTTGATAAAAAAATTAATTAGAAACATTTGTAAAATCTCGTTTCATTTATGAAATTCGTCGATTCAATTAATTTTGATATCGTTTCTTTTCTTAAAACATTTTGTTTCTAAAATTTATAGTTTTAACTCGATTTCCTAATTATTTATTAAATACTATATATTGACTTATTGTATTTTGTTTTGAGTAACGAATTTAGAAATATATTAAAGTTACGATAACGACGATAATAATAAAATGTTAATTTCGTTAGAAATGTTATTTTTATACATTTCACCAATTTTAATGATTTACGTATTTTCTATAAGACTATTTCTATTTTAAGTAAGTTTCAAAATTTAGTAAGTTTCTTTTTATGAAAAGTTTTCTCTTTTAAATAAAATGTTTATTCCTTTTTATCTTCATACTGTTTATAATGATTTTATTTATTTTGAATATCGATAATGACTTTGTTTTGGAGTTATGAAATAAGGAAAAGTGTGAGGTTTAGAGTAATATATTATGGGGTTTACGTTTTTGCCATCAACTATAAGGCTAGTGTATCAGGAATCGGTACATTAGTTGTTGAACCGGGTGACAGGTATCCCGGGAGTTGTGTACATTTTGACCTTAAGCTTAGGCCTCGCAGTAAGTCGCCGTCATAAGTTGAACTAGGTGACAGGTAATCCCAGGAGGGGTGTGCATTGTCTTAAACTAGGACCACGCATTTATAAGTGGCCGTCCTATTATGGTTGAGTAGCCTAGTTAGAGACCGAAGTTTGATTTGTTTGAACTAAGTTCTCGAAGCTAGTTTTTAGTATTCTCCTGGTGAAAGTCTAACCTTCTACACTGAATATTTCCATAACGTCATTTTTGAATATGATTATTATTATCCATTGGTTTGATTTGCAGGTTGGCAAATGTTTTAAGTTTCCTCCGAGAACTTATTTTATTATATTATATCGTTTTTAATGTTTTCTAGTTTTAAGTATTTTGATATAATAATACTATTATTTTTCCATATGATATAATTTGGCTGGGAGAAGTCCGAGTTACTCCCCACTGACGTGGCTGTTATGTTTATAACATGACAGGTATTTGTTGATGGGTTTTGGGTGTGAGCTAGCGAGTAGCGTGGATCCTACTCCTCCTTCATTCATTTTTATTTATGGATTTGTATAAACCCGTTTGGAGATTTTTCTTTCAGCCCTTTTGTAAAAAGAGGCCTTTGTATTGATTTACCATTTCTTTTAATAAGATATAGTTTGTCAGTGTGTTTTAATCCCACTCTACAGTGTTTCCGTTACTGTATTGCGTTAGAATTTCTAGGGATTACATACTCTACCTCCCGACCTCCAATATCAGCAGAAGAAGCGATTCTTACACGTTGTGAAGCGATATTTCTGGAACGACCCATATCTCTTCCGCGAAGGTGCAGATGGCTTATTTAGAAGGTGCATTCCCGAAAGCGAGGTACATTCTATTCTCGCTAGGTGTCACTCCTCGTCTTATGGTGGACATCACAGTCCTTCGAAGACATTTGCGAAGGTAATGCAGTCAGGCTTTTTTTGGCCCACTATTCTCAAAGATGCCACCACTTTTATCCGTTCTTGTGACGCATGCCAACGAACGGGAAATATCTCTCGACGACATGAAATGCCTCAAACCGGGATCCTCGAAGTGGAATTATTTGATGTTTGGGGTATAGACTATCAAGGACCGTTCCCTTCTTCTTATGGGAATCAGTATATTTTAGTTGTCGTCGATTATGTTTCGAAGTGGGTGGAAGCCATCGCTTCACCTACTAATGATGCTAACGTGGTGATCCGGCTCTTTAAAAAGACCATATTCCCTAGTTTTGGGGTCCCATGGGCTATTATTAGTGATGGTGGTTCACACTTTCATGAACACTAACTCACTAAGCTATTGAAGAAATATGGTGTTCACCACCGTACCGGGCTAGCCTATCATCCACAAATTAGTGGACAAGTCGAGATCTCAAACCGTGAGATCAAATCTATTCTCGAGAAGGTTGTCCATACCTCGCGAAAAGATTGGAGTTTGAAGCTCGATGATTCTCTCTGGGCCTACCGGATCACATTCAAAAGTTCTATCGGGACATCCCCGTATATGCTCGTTTATGGCAAGGCTTGCCATTTACCGGTAGAGCTCGAGTTTAAGGCAATGTGGGCCTTAAAGGAACTCAATCTTGATCCAAAGCTAGCCGGAGAGAAGCGCCTCATGCAATTGAACGAACTCAATGAATTCTGTCTCCATGCCTATGATAACGCAAGAATTTATAAGAAGCGGACCAAAAGATGGCATGACAAGCGCATTATCTCCCGAGAGTTCAATGTCGGTGATAAGGTACTTTTATTTAATTCCCGACTTCGACTCTTTCCTGGGAAACTTAAATCCCGATGGTCTGGACCGTTTACGGAGACTGAAGTGAACAAATTCGGGTCGGTTACACTGTCAACCGACAAAGGCGAAATATTCAAGGTGAACCGTCAACGCCTCAAGCTTTATCACGAGGGTGCATACTTCGGTGGCGTAGAGGCCATGGACCTCAACGACATCTTCGACTCCACCTAAACCAACTGAGGTAAACCGGTCGAGCGGGACCGTAAAAACCAGCGCTAACCGGGAGGCAACATGGCACCACGTGTATAAATTTGTAATTTTCGTTTCCGTAATTTTAATATTTTTAGTTAGCTTGGTAGCTTTAATTTTGGGAGTTAGTATTATTTATCGAGTGAGGACGAGAGAATTTTACGGTTTAATTGATTTAATTTCTGGAATTTAGAAAGCAATTGAGAAAAAAGATGATATAGCAGCTACAGTGGTCACTCGATCGAGTGGCCTAGGCGCACTCAATCGAGTGCCCTTTCGAGAGGCCCGCTGCCAGGTTTTTATGGGGTCACTCGATCGAGTGCCCTATACACACTCGATCGAGTGCCCCTGAACTGGGTTTACTGTCAGTTTTTCCGCCTCCTTTGACTTGTTTCGTATTCTTATTTTAGATCAGTTTTTATAGCTTAAAACCCCTCACTCCTCATATTTCTTAAGAAAACACTAACCCCCAAATCACCCAAATCACAACTACTTCATCAATTCTTCACCAAATTTCACGATTTTTGCTTCTGATTTGCAATTGGGAGTATTTGTTTGTGTTCATTGGTGTTATTTTGTGGAAAGTTTTGCCCCTCTCCCATAATTTCGTGATTTTCGAGCCCACTTAAGGTATATTTCAGGTTTTTGAATTTCTTGCTTCTTTTCTTGATTTTATAGTTTGATTTCATCCTTAGTTCCATACTAATCCCATTGCATGCTTGATTTTGTGTTAGTTTCACCACTTTATGCTCAAAAACCGTTTTTTGTGTGAAGAGACTGATTTTAGCCGAGATTTTGTGTTTTTTTGTGGGATTTTTGTGTAATTTTGTTTTGTCATTTTGCTATAGTCATGGCAGGAAGAAGAAATCTACCCTGAAATACTTGACCTAGGAACAGGAACGTTGAGCAAGGCACGGTGGAACCGGTTGTCCCGGTTGTCCCAGCTATTCAGCCTGTACCAGGCTATGAGGAGATTGTCTGTAGGAACGAGGCTCAGCGAGATCGTTTACTTGCCTTGATACCAAGGGCGATGGAGGACACACGATTTTGCTTATCGCAGTTCGTGATCGAGCTGGGGTTGAACGAGCAATTACTGCAGCTCTTGTGCATTACCGGATTTGGTGGACTACGAACATCCGTGAGTTATCTTACCGAATGCTCACTTTAGAATTCCTTAGTTCATTTGAGTACGATAGACAAGATAGCACAATATCCTTCCGTTTGAATAATGATGAACGATGTATCCCCTTAGTACACTGTCCGAATGTTTAATGCTTACCTGCGACCAGAATAACGACCTGTACGACATACCCGAGGGTATAAAAGCCCCTTCTTATTTTGAGTTATTTTCGGGTCGCATTGCAACTATCACGACAATGCCACTTAATGCAATCCCACACCTCACCATCCGCCTCTTCATGTAGATTCTGAGTCATTTAGCCTTTCCACGCTCTGACATGAGTAAACTTCACTCATTGGAAGTGTTCATTCTACGACACCACCTCAACCCATTTCGGCAGTCCCTGAAGGCATTCAGTGCACCAGGGAAGATTTGTGTCGGTATCGAGCGGCAGATCAGTGGATCTGGACCGCTCGACTGTGGAGTCGTTGTCACCGCGCTAGCAAAGCGCTATATTAGGGGTTTCGGGACAACAAAAAAATATGAGACTCTCACCGAGCACGTCCCTTTGCTAGGACGTAGCTATCTCACTTCCACTTTGAAGTGGATTCGGGGCGATCCGCCGAACTTCAAGTGGCCTGTCAAGGAGAAGGTTTGGATGAAATTCCCGGTTGCCGAAGTGACAATCCTACCACCACTACTTGCACTAGAACCCACTACTGAGGGTGAGAACACACCCGACCCACCGAGCTACCTCATTCCCGAGGAGCTCTTCATTTTTGACAAGGGCGTTCAACCCCCTCGACGTAGAGTGCGCGTAGAAACCGAACCCAACGATACCGAGCCCCCTAGGCACACACCTAGGCCCACCCCGACCTTCCCAGTCAACACTCCGGTTGCCGAGTTCCCGCACCCGTACCCGTTTATGTATGACCCAGTTTATGAGCACCAGCGTCGGATACACGATGGGATTAATCAGAGCATCGTCAACCGCGAGATCCACGAGTTCATGCTTACTCAAGGCATCTCGGATCCTTAGCACCCGTCCTATTGGAGAGGTCCGGGTGACACTAGTGGTATTTCCCACGATTAAGGGGTCGATCCAGCTGCTTGGGGTCCGGACTACGGGCATACCTACGGCGGCCTAAGAGCACAGTGGTTGAGAGACCTGAGACAGCCAGGTCATCAAGGCGGTACTAGCAGCTCAGGCCATGGTGATACTGGAGCTGGTTCATCTAGGATCGGTGGAGACAATGAGATGGCTGATTAGCCGATTTGGGGGTGCTACCACTATATATACGATACTTTTTTTCCTTTTTATTTATATTTTTATTGCTTTCTTAGATTTTTTTTCTTCCCCTTAGGTTGAGTTGTCCTTAGGATCGGCTGTGGAATTTCATGTCTTATATGCTGTAGAGTCACGTTGAGGACACTATGACATTTAGGTTTGAGGGAGAATTTGTGTGTTTTTTATTTTTTTGTTGTGTGATTTTATTGCTTTCTAAAATTCTAAAAATCCACTTTTTTTTTGAAAAAACAGAAAAATCCAAAAAGATTTTAATTTTTTGTGCTTTGCCTTCTGTCTGATGTGAAACATGCATAACGGCGATGATGACATTGCGTTTTACATGATTTCTCCTAATTGACAGCTGACTCCGTACCTGAATGCATGAAATACTTGAGATAAGATGATTTTGATATGATTGCTTATTAAAATGTTAATTGCCAAATGAGTAAATTTGACCATTTTGTCGGCAACCCACAAAATTATGAAGATTTAGAGCCTCCTAGACCAGTAACATCCATAGCTGGTCTCATTTATAATTAGGAATTGAGTGGTTTCTCCTTATGGAATGTGTAACATAAAATTGCATAAATATGACGTCTGTCTCTTGATATTGAATATGTGTTTGGTTTGAGGAGAAGGTACATGAGGGAAGACAATTTTATTTTTGATGAGCTCCACATAGCCAAAACGATCCATTTTTATTACCCTGTAGATTTAGGTAATTTTTCCTCTGTTTAGCCCATTTCATCTATTGTAAGCCTGTTTTTATGATATATATCAATTAACTACAACCCAGAACAGCCCACCTCACCTGGACAGTCGCAGTGAACATAATTGGAAATACTTCACTAATAGATCATAATTTGGGATTTTTACATCTTTTGGATCCTAGTGTAGAATATCATTGTTGTGCGACTTTACATCACCTTCCCCTTATCCGAAACTGAAAAAAATATAGAAGCATGAAAAAGAAAGAAAGAAAAAGAAAATGGAATTAGAAAAAAAAAAAAAAAAAAATTCCAAGAAAAGAAAAGGAAAAAATTTACATATATGCTTCTTGTAATATTTCGGGGAACGGTCGAGTTGCTAACTAGAATCGAATTATAATTTGGAGGATGAAAAATTCCCTCTTTTGTGCTTTCGAGTTTTACTTCTAGTTAATAGCCGGAATTCATAGATGAGGTTTTTGGATGGATAGTTTTTATTGTGTATCTGCGACTACTGGTCTTAGCCCCACATTTCCATACGTGCTTTAACCACAATCCATTTTTTTCCCTCACATATTAGCCACCCTTTGTAAGTCCTTGGCATGTACTATGGTCCTGATTGGTGGAACACATATTTGATTAGGGAAATTGATTTCATATTCGATTGCATGCATATTTCATAAGTGGGATGAGTGTCTTTATTATTTCCTATCTTCACAAATATACTTACCCGTACTTATGAATGTCGAGCGACAACCGTAAGGAAGTTCGACATTATTGGTCTTGCAAGATTGAAAATTTAGCAGGCAATTGTTTGATTATGGCATGATTATTGATCTCATTGCATTCTTGAGCATTACATGTTTTCCCATCGGTTTTAGTTGATTTTAGGAGAATAATTGTAATTCAGCTCTGAGTCGTGTTTCACATACATCACTTGTCCTCGTATGTATATATTAGTTGTTTGCTTGAGGACAAGCAAAGGTTTGGTTTGGGGGAGTTTGATCAACATATTTTATATCGTATTTTATTATCCCCCGACAACCATTTTTGAGATTTTCTTCTTCCTAAATTATATGTTTAGTGTCAATTTTTATTAGAAAGTCGATACTGCCAGTTCTCGTGCTATTTTACAGGTTAGGTGCAATTTCGAGCATATTTAAGAGTAATAACCCGGATAGCCGAGACGAGAACGGAAGACGAGGAAGAAAACAAAAGGCCGAGAAGCAAAGAAGAACTCTACTACTAGTTCCAGCAGCCCCCACTCAATCGAGTGGTGTTATAGCACTCGATCGTGTGCCTCACAATCACGCCCAACTGGACTGCATTGGAATATTGGGCCAATTCCTTCTTTGAACCCAAGACGAACTCGAGTTGGAGCAATCATGTATCCACTCGATCGAGTGGCACTGCATGCACTCGATCGAGTGCGTCGCACCCGGGCCGCGGATTAAATTTTAATCTACTTAGAATTTTGGGCCCGTTTTAAGTCCAACTGATTTATTTTAAATCGGTTTTCTTGGGAGATTGTCAGACTTCTCATGAGAATTTTACATCACACTTCACGTTATTTTGGCAATTTCTTAGGATTGAAGTATTACGCTCTTTTCCGGTTTTCTTCGCAAGATAAATTGAATTCCGTTCTTCCCTTTTCAAATCTTGAACTATTCGGTACCGATACATTTAATTTTAATTTTAATTTCAATTTGAGTTTTATAGTTTAATTCTTGTCTTAATTCATCTTTTGTTTTCGTAGTAATTTTAATTTCAGTTTTCGTTTATTATTTTCTAGCGTAGGATTATTATTGTTTCTCGTAGTTTAATCCGATTCGTATTCATCATGTTTACTTGCAATTCGTCTTATGCTAGTTTGATTACAATTAATATGAGTAGCTTAATTTTATATAGGGTTTAAGGGGATCGATGTATATTAATTGGGTTATAGTAAATTGACATGTTTCCGATCGTATGAACCGTCACCTAAATTTTGTTTTAATTCTGATTGATTGATTACTGACCTAGATTAATTAATTAGTATCACAATTAGGAGTTTTCGCCGACCGGGTTAAGGACTAATTAGGTCACGATATTTTGGGTAGACTAGCTTAATTCTAGCGACCACAGGTTAAGTTTAGTTCTAAAGTTTGTAAAAGTACCGACCGGACCTACATCTTAGACAGTTCGATTATTGACCTGTTAGTTGGCTCCCTGACTCGACTGATATTCATTGTAAACCGGAGACCCTAGACTTCTTTATTATTGATTTACCTTATAGCAATTAGTTGTCAGCCTATTAAACAAAAAAATAGTGACCTGTAGTCTTAAGCCTAGACCTTAGAACAAGTATTTAAGTCCCGTCTCCTTGTGGTTCGACCCCCACTTCACTATCTGCATTAGTTAGTGGACATTAGTTAGACGACTACCCATGTCACCACGTCGGATACTATTGATTCCCAGTCCCGTATTCGAGCGTATTAAAGCATGTTTACATCCGATCATCATCGGGTGTTTTGTTGGAGACTGCTATAGACACAAGCAGTCAAAATGCAGGTCTCTAAAGAGCCCCCACTCTGACTGAGGCTTGGACAAGGCGAAAGTCAGAGTAGCCACCAGGCCAATCGAGGATTGGTAGCCTTCCACTCGGGTCATCTAAAGTTCGTTAGACTTGCGTGAAGGGCTCGCCATCCAAGTAGAGGGTCATACCTATCTTGATGATGATATCTCTGTGGGGAGTAGGACTTGCCTTCGAAGTCTCGGGTGCACCTGTATGCAAGCATATTATATCTCGAATGTGGCATTTAGGTGAGACACCGACTCAGTTATCCGTTGGGGAGTAAAAAGATTTTGATGCTTTGAAAATTGGGATTTTGAAAGGAGGAATGATCGGGATGACTCGATTCCTATACTTGGGCTTAGAAGGGCGTTAGAATGTGCATTGGGCCTGTGTACATAGGCGCGCATGTCAGGGCGGCTCAAGGATCAGGCGTGGGTTCCCGTGTGCCTTAGGATTCGGACGCCCGGGTTCGGGCGACCCGACTTTTGGATTTCACTTTTCGTGCTGCGGCGCAGACTCCGAGGCGCTGTAAGGTTTCCGTGCTTATATACGAACCTTTCTTCCACGTATTTTCCATACTCGTCTTTACTTCTTTACTTTTTTCATGAAACCTCTCAGAGAAACCATGTGATTTTGCTATGGGTATCGAAAATTTGACCGCGATGCTCCTGGCATGGTCTCAGTGCTTCCGGGATGAGGAAAAGGTTCAGCTGAACCAGATGGGGATTTCTGCTTTATTTCCGCTACAGCGTCTTAGGGTAGATTCACACTTCCTGGATGCTTTCTTATCGTTTTGGGACACTACCCATCACGTTTTTGCGTTCCCTCGAGAGGGGGGGTATGCCCTCTTCCCGAGGAGATAGCTGTTGTGGGCGGTTGGTGTCTTACTGCTCGTTCTGCTATTCCCCCGTTCTATTCTGATCCAAGGAGGAGGTTGAGGGAGTTTTTGGGTCTATCTCATGCTGAAGCAGACCAGATGGTACAGGGAAATTTCGTTTGCATGTTCGACTTAGCAGAGAAATTCATGAACGCCATGGATGTGAGAATTATTGCTTCTCACAGGCGTAGGGCTTTTGCTTTTTGTATACTACATCGGTATGCTTTTGAAGGGCGAATGGAACCTGACTCCTGCATGGGTCAGATTCGGCTGATCGGTGTAGTTGACCAGATGGAGACTGGTCATAGCCCGGCTTGGTTGGTAACCGGGGAAATCATTATGGGTCTCGACGCTCGGAAGGTCGACCCAGATCCACAATTGACGGGCAGCATCCGTCTTCTGCAGGTATGTATATGTGTGTGTGTGTGTGTGTGTATTTGCGCATACCTGACGTAAAAGGGGTCACTCGATCGAGTCAGTCTTGTCAGTTGATCGAGTGCCCTCTGGCGGACTCTTTGATTGCTTATGGAGATTTGTATACTTTGCCCTGTCAGATTTGGCTGTACGAGCGGCTGTCAATTATGGAGCCACCCATGAACGTGCTTGGATATCGCAGCAGCCAGGTCATCTCGAGAAGACGCCGTATAAGTTCGAGTCATGACATAAACCGAACTTACTGGGATGAGGAACTCATATTCCAGGGAGGTCCCTTGATCAGGTGGAATGTCGCCTGGTGGTTCCTCCACAGATTGATTGGGTTGGCCAAGAAGGATCAAGCTCATTACCTCGTGGTCCTATCACTTGATTGGACCGTTCATATTTACCCGGATAGCATTTTGAGGCAGTTCGGTTGGACACAGAGAATCCCTGAGACTGAGGCTATCATTAGCGTCCCGCTCAGATTGACGCAAGCATTGTGCGATACTTCGTTACAGTGACGTCACACCCGTGCCATCTTGACCATACCCAACCCTTGCCATTCAGCTTGGGTTTCCGAGTCATATCAAAATTGGAGTTCCGAGGAGTAGGAGGAGGCCCGCAAGGCCTTGAAGGTCGATGAGGTTTTCGACTTGGTTCGCCGGGAGACGGCGAAAGACGACAGGGGTTTCTACGATGAAGGATTGACTCCTGCTACTTTGGTTTGATTGGAGTTGGGTTTTAAGTCACAAACTAAGACTCGAGCTAAAGACGTCGGTGCTAAAGGCGTGTGGGGGCGACTGAGCCCCTGGACTGACTTAGAGAGGAGGCTCGGGGCCAAGACTACCGACCAAAGATCGACTGGGCCCGCGCGATAGGCTTCCCAAGCACGTGAGGGGCCGACTTGGGGCAATTGAAGTGACCGAAGATCCGCACTCAAAAAAATGGGTCCGGGCCAAGGAAATTCCCGTATTAATTTGGGAATGTTTGCCTCCGCCTCGTCGTCAGTGGACGGCCAAAGAGGCCAATGATAAGGGTAAGGGCAAGATGCCCTGAATATCTGAGTTCTTAGTTTTTATTATTTAAGTAGCACTACTATTTTATAGTGTCGTGTGTTTTTTTTTTGTACTTTGAAATTTCCCGAGTTTATCGGTTTTTTTAATAATAATAAAGAAGGTTTATTAATTAAACCATTTCTGTCCTTTTCTCGATTGCAGTGGTTGTGCCCTTTTGAGGGGCTGCCTACGTATCCACAATTAATGGAATCAAAGCAAACGTAGTTCAAACTTTGTATAAATTTGCAATCTTGAAATACACCAAGACTAGTGGTTTGAGATGTACGCGACAGTAGGATAAATAATCCTAGCTTATTGACTTACTTTTTGAAACTTTATTTTTTTTAAAAACAATTTTAATAAACCTTTGTAAATGACATTGAGAAAGGATCAGGGGTGGTAGCATTTCAGCTAGTCTAAGTTGGTAGGATTGGTGAATGCATTCCCGTCCAAGTCCGTCAGCTTCACATGTACAGCACCGCCTGATAGAACCTTTTTCACAAGATATGGCCCGACCTAGTTGGGTATGAGTTTTCCCCTCGGGTCAATTGGTAATAGAGCTCGAACGGACTTGAGAACCAAGTCCCCTTCTTTAATGTTCCTGGGCCTCACCCTTTAATTAAAACCCTATTGTATCATCTTCTGATAAATCTGAATATTGTTGAGGGCACGAGATCGACGTTCGTCTAATAGAACTAACGAATCATATCGCGCTCGAACCCAATCGGCTTCAGGCACTTGACTTTCTAAGAGAATCCTGAGGGACGGTACTTCCAACTCGACTGGTTGGACTACTTCCATCGCGTATGTAAGGTAATAGGGCGAGGCACCATTTGTGGTGTGGATCGACGTCCGGTATCCTCATAAGTATGGTGACAATTGTTTTATTGGCTGCTTCTACCGCTCCATTTGTTTGAGGACGCTAAGGCGAAGATGTATGCTTCTGATTTTTATATTTGGTTAGTAGGGCCGTTGTTTCGGCCTGGAAATGGGTCCCATGATCGCTGATGAACTCATGCGGGATTCCGTACCGGCATATTATCTTGTTCTGGATGAATTTAGCTACATGCTTGGCATTCAGAATACGGTAGGATTCGGCTTCGACCCATTTGATGAAATAGTTGATAGCTGCCAAAATGAAGCAATGTCCACCTGCATCGGAGGGATTTATTTTCCGGATTATGTTGATACCCCATGTTGAGAATGCCCATGGCGATGTCATAGTGTATAACTAAGACGATGACTTGTGTTGTACGTTTGCAAAAATTTGACAGTTATGGCAATGTTTGACGTACTGTCTGCAGTCGATTTCCATGTTATTCCAATAATATCAGAGTCTCAGGATTTTTTGGACTAGCATTTGGGCATTCATATGCGGACCGCACTCACCGTCATGTACTTCAGCCATAACCTTTTCAGCTTTAATTCTGTCAACAAATAGGAGAAGAGCCCCCTGTGCCGTCTTTTTGTACAGTTGCCCATCAATAGTACGGATAAACTGGGTAGCTAACCTTCGCAGAGCTTTCTTGGCTCGATTGTCGGTTCTAGGAGGATATTCTCCCGTCGACATATATGTTAAGACAGCCTGATACCATGGTTCGGGATCAATTATCTCGATGTCTTCGATGGCGTGGATATATATCGGCTCGGACCGTCGTTCGACGCAAATCGGCATACTGGTAAGGTGTTCGGGAATATTCAGTAAAGATGCTAATTTGGAAAGTGTATCTGCAAACTGGTTTTCTTCCCAAGGCAAGTATATATGCTCCACCTTTTGAAATTGTTTCTCGAGAACCCTTACTCGCGCCTGGTAGGCCACGAGTTTGGCGTTCCAAGTTTTTCATTTTTGGAGTGCTTGATTAATGACCAAGGATGAGTCGTCGTGTACCCGGAGATTTGTAACCTCTAAATCGGCGGCGGCTTATAACCCGTGGATGCATGCATCGTACTCGGCGGCGTTATTAGTAACGTCGATGTCCAGTTTGATGGACATGGGAATATTCTCCCCTTTCGGTGATATTAAGAGAATCCCAACTCCGAACCCTCGAAATTTGGATGCCTCGTCGATAGATCCCACATTTCTGTATCGGTATGGAAAATATCTTTGTCTGGGAAGGACCAAGTATCGGTATATCCTTCTTCGGTTACAGGACTATCAGCGAGAAACTCGACTACTACCCGGCCCTTGATGGCTTTTAGTGACACGAAATTCAGGTCGAACTCTGCCAACATTAGACTCCACCTAGATATTCTGCCATTAAGAATTGGCTTCTCAAATAGGTATTTGATGGGGTCCATCTTGGATAATACTTGTACTTCGTAGTTGGGCATATAATGTCGGAGCTTCTTAGTGTCCCAAACTAGAGCTAAGCATGTTTTCTCAAGCATGGTGTATTTACATTCGTACTCTAAAAACTTTTTGCTGATGTAATAAATAGCTCGTTCTTCTGAGTCAACTGTTTGTGCCAGCATAGCCCCCATGGTTGTCTCGGTCGTTGTTAGGTATAACGACAGAGGCAGACTGGGACGGGGTGGCATTAGGACTGGCGGAGCAGACAGGATTTCCTTGATTTTATCGAAAACTGCTTGACATTTATCATCCCAAAGTTTCGTTCCCCCACTTTCAGTTTCTTGAAAATCAGTTCACATACCATGGTCAATTTGGAGATAAACCGACTGATATATTGAACTTTCTAGAGAAATTCCTTTACTTCTTTTTCGGTTTTAAGAGGATTCATCTCGGTGACGGCTTTGGTTTTTGTTGGATCGACCTAGATACCACGTTGGCTAACGATGTGATCCAGTAATTTGCCAGACGTTACCCCGAAACTGCATTTTTGAGGGTTTAGCCTCATGTTGTATTTGCGCAGTTGGGTAGAGAATTTCCTTAGGGCAGTGATGCGCCCGTTCCGGTCTTTGGGCTTGACGATTATGTCGTCTACGTAAACTTCTAATTCCTTATGCATCATATTGTGTAATAAGGTTGTAGCGGTCCGTTGGTACGTGGCCCCGGCATTGATCAGACCAAACGACATGACGGTATAGCAGTAAGTACCCCAAGGTATAGTGAAGGTGGTCTTACTCATATCTTCTTCCGACATTTTGATTTGATTGTACCCGGCATATCCATCCGTAAAGGACAGAAGGGCATGATCGGTCGTGTTATCCACCAATATGTCGATGTGTGGTAACGGAAAGTCGTCTTTCGGGCTCACCTTGTTAAGATCCTGAAAGTCCATGCGTACGCGCATCTTACCGTCCTTTTTAGGAACCGCTATGATGTTCGCGACCCAGTCCGGATATTCGGACACCTGTATGAAGCCGACTTTGAATTGTTTATCGACTTCTTCTTTGTCTTTGAGAGACCATTCGGGACTAATTCTGCGGAGCTTCTGCTTAACCGGTTTGCACCCTTCTTTAATTGGTTTTTGGTGCTCGGCTATTTCCCAGTCTATCCCCGACATGTCCTTGTAGGAGCATGCGAAGAGGTATTTGAATTCTTGGAGGAGGCTTGTGAACTGTTGTCTCTCCTTGGTATCTAAGGATAACCCTATCTTAAGCATCTGGGGCACCAAGGTTGTTCCCATATTAACGGACTCGGTTTCTTCGATTACCGGATTTCGGGACTCCGTTTGTTCTAACTGCTCGATCAGATGAAGAGGTAGGGGTACCTGTTCGTCGGGTTTCTTAATGTCATTGCATAAAATATTTTTGAAACAAGAATTAAAAAGAGACAAGTCGTAAGCAGAACAGTTGTTATTTTTATTGCAAATTTTGAAAACAGCTCGAAAAGAGCAGCCATCTGATCATTGGTCAGTGGCGGGATAGGTAGGGCGCTCGGGACAGATCTCGAGGCACCAGCACGAGTAACTAAAGGGAGAGGGGTTACAGGAGTGACTCTAGCACCGGACCCCCTAAACTCAGACTCTGACTCTGACTCGGACTCGGACTCGAACTCAGAAGCAGACATGTCTCCTTCACCGGTGACCAGCTTGTAGATCCTCTCTTGACTGTCGGTCCACTTGACAGTCTTCCTCCAAGCCTTGTTTCCCATCTCGAAGCCAACATCCTAGATAAGCTTGGTTGGGTCGAAACTGCTGCTATGGAGGATGAGGCTGACCAGGTCTTCCTTTGGAGTCGGGGCTATTGTGTCTTCCCAGAACAGTAGCCCCAGCGCGGGATCAACATCGTTGGCGCCTTCCCTCGGCCCCGATTGGATGAGTGTGAACACGTCATCTGGTGTGATCCCCTATAAATTCTAATGCGAAACAGTGGCGGAATCATTGTCGATTTGGGATTAACACACTGATAACTAAACTTTAACAAGTAAAGGTAAGTCAGTACAACTGCCACTTTATACAGAAAGGACAAAAATTAAAATCCTCAAAAGTGTTTAAAATTCAATCCAAAAGATGAAAATAAATTCAACGGCGTAAGACCAAATGCCGCTCGCTAGCCAATACGACCCAAACATAGAATACCTGCCATGTTATAAACATAACAGCAACAATTTAGTGGGGAGTAACGACGACGTTCTCCCAGCCATATTACATGATATTAAAGCTTAATTACTAATATATCAAAATAGTTGAAAAAGGAAAAACATTTAAAATGATACGGTAAAATAATTCGAAATTATTGCCAACCTGCAAATCAATGTCAATCAATAATAATAACGGCATTATGGAAATCAATCAGTGTAACGGAATAGACTTTCACTAGGATCATACTAAACTGGGTTCGAGAAATCAGTCAAAACAAAACAGTCTCTAACTAGGCAACTCAACTATAACAGGACTGCGTGCAGCGAGATCCTGACTTAAGTAATGTACACCGCTCTTGGACACCAACCGTAATCCAATTTAACCCGACGGCAACTTACACAATGCGATATCTAAGTTTAAGGTCAAAATATACACACTCCTGAACACAAACCATGCTCAATTCAACGACCAATGCGTCTCACATAGACACACCAGCTTTATAGTTGATGGCAAAACATATACCCTAGACTGTATTACTCTACCCGTACACTTCTCCTTATTCCATAACTCCAAAATAATGTCGTTGTCATAATTCGATAGGATTATCAAAACGTTCTTATAAGGAAACTTTCTATTTTGGGAAAAAATTCTCGGGGTAGCATTACGATGAAAATAGCGTTATAGTGAAATAACAAGGATAGTAATTTACTCTAACTATAAAGTAAATATTATTAATTTCGCAAACCCCTACTTTCGGCCTTAACAATTGTTAAATTCTAAATCGTGTATAAATTATTTATAAAAACTATCGAAATATTTCAACAACATATTATTATTATGAATTATGGTGTTTTGAAAATATATAATACTAAAATTCCCTAATTATTATTAGTTTCGACGGAACGGGTATAAAATAATGTTTTACGACAATCATAACTTTATAAAAGTAATTTATTTAACATTCTTTATTTTATTAAACATTTAAATCATTTTAGAATAACATAAAGGATGACTTAAGAAGAAATGGTTCAATTTTCAGAAGGTTCAAAGTCGCTGGAAAAATAAATACACTGCTGTAAAATTGCATTTTAACGGTAATTCAAGATTTCGCTTAAAAATTGATTCTATCATTTAAAAGCTTCGAATAATAGTATAAAAATTATGATAAATGATTAAAACTATTATTTTGAAAGTCTGCCAAGAAAATCATTTTTTTTAAATCTGGAAACCCGGTTTTAACGACTTTTACGGAAAACACGCTAATTAAATGTTAACGATTAAAGGTAAAAGTTAAATACAAAATGCGCGGATGTCCAACAATCATAAATTATCAAGGAAATCAAAATTTTCTAGAAACTTTTCAATTTTAAAAAATGAAAATTCCAGAATTAAAAAAATAGGTAAAACCGCCTTTTGATCATCGATTTCGTTTTAAAAGATTAAATAACGATTTATCGCTCTTTTTATTTTATTAAATCTTGAATGTCACAAAAATAAGTATTTTTTAAGAAAATATCAGAAACTTTATTTCGAGTCGAGAATTTAAAATCAAAAATCAGAAATTAGAAGGAATATTCGGTTTTAACAATAAACGGTGTTTTAGGACTATTAATTTTTTCACCCACTTATAAAATTCGAAAAATTGTGAAACATTCCAGAAAATTAAATTTTGTTAGAATGAACTTACACAAAAAAATTCAGATTTAAATAAGTAATTTTTGGCATATGAACATTAAATCGATTTTGAGTCATTTTTGTACGAAATCTGTTAAAAATTCATTAAACGACTTTAAAAATTCAAAATCTGTAAAATTTATGTTTTAACAGGAACTTTATAAATATATTAGTGTATCGGTCAAATATTATAATTTAATAACTAATATAACGATTTATTCAATAATCTCGTGAAAACGAAGGCAACAATGAAATAATTGAAAATTAACGATTCAAAAACTTTTATAAGAAAAATTGACATACTATAATAGCCAACCAAAATTTAAATTCTATACATGTAACTACGACAAAAATATCAAGCAATACCGAGATCGTCGATGTTACCTTATTCAAGATCAGAGTCGATAATGTACTCGTACTCCTCGGGGTTGTCTCGAAAGCCTATAAAAAAATATAAAAAGGTACAAGACCCTTATCAACATAGAAATTGAGAAGAAGGAAGAAGGAATATAGGTTTCGATGATTACCCTTTGAATAAGGATGAACACAAAATGAAGAGAATGATCGAAAACGGGAAAAAAAATCGAATAATAATGTACTGACTGTTTTTGTTGTTGTTTACGTTCTCTTTCTTTGTGAGTAGATGAGAGGAGAACGTACAATAGGGAAAGTGGGGATAGAGTTGGAGTCTTAAAGGGAGTAGTAGAGAGTCCAACAATCGGTTCTCAAAGCCTAAACAACCCACAAAAGAATAGGAGAGGAGCAGCAAAACAAGGAGAAAATCTTAATTTCTTGACAACTTCAAAACCGACACCAACAAAATATCTTAGAGTCAGATGATGGACACGACTGGGCTGAAATAATTAGGTCCCGAATCGCGCTTAAAATCGTAAATGGATCACTTTAAAAATAATAATAATAAGTAGACGGAAATCGTATAAGAACGTGTTTACGAGAAAGTAGTACTTAAAATTACGTTTCAAAAAATAATTATATACGAAATCACGTAAAAAAAGATTAAATAGCAATTTCTCGAGATTAATTAAAAATTTGCGAACAAGGTAATTAAAAATGGGTTTTTAAACGAAAATTTATCAAAGTCTTATTACGAAGATCGAAATTAAGCTGGATGAAAAATAACGAGAGTTGATAAGAGCCGATTTAATAGCAACGAGATAGATAGTAAAGTTGTAAATTTTTATGAGTGTTACATCCGGGATATAATTGCAATCTCGGGCCAATTGGGTCCCGAGATATGCGGCAGTTGGTCGGAACAGACCGACCTGAATGGCCCCAAATACCGGCATAACAAAGTAGTCGGTCAGTCGTGGGCTATAAGGGCACAAGTGGATACCCTTAATGAGATTGCAGGCCTTTTCGATGCCTGCTCGGACAATGTTGCCTGGTGTTGTTGCATAACCGAGGCCGAAGTGAGAGTCTTCGTCTTTAAGGACCTCGATGATCTTCCTTGCTGGAAGATAAGGTCTGGAAGTAGCCCCCGGAAAGTACCCCAAATTCTGTAGCATCGTGTTGATGCTTGTGGTGAAGTGGGGCTTGAAGAGATATTCCTCCTCGAGCATCCCTACGAAATAGAACCCCCAAAGGTCTGTGCGGCCCGTGGTGTTGTAGCTAGCCACGGTCATAGGGGTTGCTTTCAAAGTGATAACACTATCATGCAGGGGCAACTTGATTTTTCGGTGGAGGGTAGAGGACACCGCTTTGACAGCGTGGATCCATGGCCTCTCTAGGAGTAGGTTGAAGTAAGAGGTGACATCGATCACCTGAAACTCCAACTCATTTTCCACTAGGCGCGTTATAATGGTCTGTTTAATGGTCCCAGCTACTGACTTTGGGCTCCCATCAAAAGCCTGGATGGTTTGAGCAGTCGAGATGTAGTTAGCCTCGGTAATGCCGAGGGCTTTGGCGGTTCTTAAGGAAAGGACGTTGACAGCGGACCCGTCATCAATCAGGGTCATGGGGAGATACTTCCCGCGACAAATCACCGTAATATAGAGGGCTAAGTTCTGGGAAGCCCTGAACGGTGGCAAATCGGGTTCGGAGAAGGTGATTAATGGGCCTTTTTCCTTAGCTTTGCCCTTCAAGTGGGGCAGGACCGTGGCTACCATTTCAGCAGGGGTAACCATGGAGTCGATCTTGATTTGATTGAGGGCCTTAGCAAGTGCATCTCGATGTTCTTGTGAACAAACCAGGAGTTGCCATATGGTGAGGTCAACTCAAGTTTTCTTCAGTTGTTTTACGAGAGTCGTGTCAGTGGTCGGCTCTTCAGGGGTGACTTCTCTCCTGATTGGCTCAGTGACAGTTGCCGGGATGGGGGTGTCCCTAGAGCTAGTAGCTTGATAGGGACGACCAGACTTGGTGAGGTGGTTACTGGCTAGGACTTTGGACTTAGCCTTTCGGACCTCTTCACTGGTAATAGGGACAGTTTCACCTTTGACGAGGTATACGTCATCCTCATCATCGAACCAGATCCCATTCACTTGTGGGATGAAAGGAGAGATAAGGTGGGAACAGTCGATCACCTCCCCGATAAAAATGGCGTGGGAATTGAAGGGATTGTCCTTGTTACTCGGCTTGTCCCCGAGCAACGGAATTTTACCACTTTCGATCAGGTCCTGAATAAGATACTTCAACTTCCAGCATTTTTTGGTATCATGCCTGTTGCCCCGATGGTATTGGCAATAGGCTTCGGTGTTATAGTTCTTGGACCGTCGGTTGACTGGAACTTCGGGAGTTGAGCCTATCGGTTGGATTAGGCCCTTACAAGATAGCCTTTGTAAGGCATAAGTATAAGTAGTACCTATATCGGTGAATACCCGAGGTGGGGTATTCTTCTTGGACGAGGCATCAAGTAGATTGACGTCATTAAAAATGATGTGGGCTGCGGCTGGGGCCTTAGCAGAGGAGGCCCCTTGGTAACCCTTGTCATAGGCTTTAGTTAGGCCCTCTAGCCTCAGGTCATCTTCAATCCTCATACCCAATTCAGTAAGGATGGTGAAATTGGGTATGACAGCGTACTGGAGATGGACCCGGTAGGAGGGGAGGAGGTTCTTAACGAAAGCCTCCACCAAAGTTTTCTCGTTGGGCTTATCGACCAGCTTCACGCTCTCGGCCCTCCAGCATTAAAGGTATTTAGTAAAACCTTCTTTGGGCTCCTGGGCCATAACCTCCAGGGAGCGCATAGTGGTTTGGATCTCGGTGTTATCGACATAGTTCCAAGCAAACTCCGTAGCCACATCGTCCCAGGTCGGGTACTTTTTCGGGTCTAGCTTGTAGTACCAGGCCCGTGGGTGCTTCTCAAGGGATGCGGCTGTAACACCCCCGTTTATCCAAGAGCCTTAACTAGACCTTCCCGGATAAATGAGAGTGTTACCATCTCGGGTTAACCGAGGAAGTAGTCCCATCACAACACAATAATGAAACACAACCGAGTTTAATAGATTATTCAAAAGATGCAAACCAAGTTCGAGAATAAGTATGGTTCCAAAACCCAACGATCACATGAATAAAAAAAAATCTATTAAGTTCTAACGATGGAACATGCTAAAAGTGTAATAACGATGGTCACGCACTCCCTTCCCGAACAGCAATTCCCTTCAGTTAAGCACACATCGATGGTCCATATCTGCATCAGTACTCTGCTCCCCAAAAGACCGTAAATGTCAATTGGATCGTCGCAGGCCCCCAATAAAATAGGGTGACAATTTAGACAATGAAAACACGATTAGAACATGCTAACAATAATATACAAGTACGGAAAGTGAAACAACATTCCTCAACCACCTTAGTACCATCATCAGTACCAATTAACAATATCATCTCCACATCCTCAGTACCATCACAGTACCAATCAACATTCCCATCTTAATATTCTCATATCCACTCTTCTGGCAGGCCCTTTCATTCCGAGTGTGCACACCCCCCGCAGGTTCAACAACCCGCGAGGAGAAATCAGGGAGGGGACCGTGATCAAAGGTCCCGGCTAGGTCTAAAGCTAGCCTCACCAACTCCAATATATCAATATTCAACAATCATTCTTCCAACAAAATTCAACATTAATCTTATTATCACAATATCACATTGTACTTGCAATTCATACATGCATAATAATATTAACGTGTCCTAAGTAAGGAAAACCTTACCTAAATAGCAGGTCACCACAGCGTCGGTAGTATATATATATCACCACGGAAATTCTACGAAGTCCGACCCTAGTAAAATAGTATATACATAAATCAATATCGGTTCTAATAAATAAAATGGAATCGATACCAACGCTGACCTAGAAGACTAAACACGACTGGTGACTGCAAATAAACTACTACTCCAACAACTCACGGTAATGATTATTATCACTGCACACTTATAACACTATAATATTATAATACACTCCTTATTATAATATACTCCTTATTATAATATACTCCTTATTATAATATTATAATATTATCCTGATTATCATTTACAACACTACACACTTATAATATTATAATACTCCATATCATTCTTATTATTATTATTCTAATAATAATCCATCAACAACTCACTACGCATTGTTTCTCCTTCACAAAAATGGCGAACGAAACCGACAACAGTAATACTATGCTTTATATTCCGACAACAATATACACCCATCATGACAATGATACTTCAGCCACTATAATAAACACGACAACTACGACAACATCCGACAATAACTTACGAGTCTAGGACTAGAAACAATTATGAGTTCAAAACCATCCCGACGACAACGACGACCCGACCGAAATAGCAATGAACAGCCACCTGACATGACAATAGCACGGTACGCACCAACAACATTATCCCGACACCGACACAACAACCCCGACAACACAATTCTCGATTAAATCTATATCGACATGAGAATTCGCGAACAATATTAAGACAAAAGATGATGTGAGCATACCGAAAGACGATCCTAGGGGACGGGCCAAGGTGGTAGCACACTGGAAAAGGTGGTATGAGGGTTGACGGTGGAGGAACCCAGCGAGATTAAAACGGAAAGGGAATGAAGTAGATTAAGAGTGGTGTGGTGATCAATTAAACGATGGAGTTACAAGGGAAAAAAATGGGTGCGCATGGGATTATGTATGTGTGTATTATAATGGGAAAAAGGAGATGTCCGATGCATAAGTGCGTAATGTACCTGGCTAACCAATACATACATACCTAATATATCTACCTCAATGTATACATAATGTATCTACCTCTCTAATACATACATAATGTACCTGACTACTTAAGTAAGTTGGGTTCAGGAGACTTGACTTAACCCAGGGTGACTCCTATATAAATCACGGGTATTACAATCTACCCTCCTTATAAGGAACTTCGTCCCGAAGTTCACTATCCGACACAACTTACCACGCTTCAATAGAATTCTGAGGAACCATCTCCCTCTTAATGACGAAGCATGAAAATAAGAAATCCATACGATATTAGTTTACGATACTAGCATAAATCAGGCTGTTACATCCTACTCTCCTTATAGACAAGGTTACGTCCCCGTAACCAAAATAATTACCTGATCGAAGAGGTGAGGAAAACGTTTATGCATCGATGCTTCTGTTTCCCAAGTGGCCTCCTCGACGTTGTGATTAGACCACAAAACTTTGACAAGAGCTGTTTCTCCTCTCCGAGTTTTTCGGACTTTTCGGTCTAAAATTTCCTTTGGCACCTCCTCATAAGTGAGAGAATCATCTAGCTGGATCGTCTCGGGTTCAAGGATGTGAGATGGGTCACTCAAGTATTTCCTCAATTGGGAAACATGAAACACATTATGAACTTTATCGAGAGTTGGGGGAAGTGCTAACCGATACGCCACCTCCCCTATCCTATCCAAAATTTCATACGGTCCAATAAACTTTTGACTCAACTTACCCTTTTTTCCGAACCTCATAACCCCTCTCATAGGTGACACTTTTAGCAAGACCTTATCGCCCACAGCGAACTCAACCTCTCTGCGGTGGAGATCAGCATAACTCTTCTGACGATCCTGTGCTGCTCGCATCTTTTGTCTAATTACTTGCACCTGTTCGACCATTTCCTGAATCATGTGGGGACCCAGCACTACTGCGTCGGCCTTCTCGTCCCAACATACCGGGCTCCTACACTTCCTCCCATACAAGGCTTCAAACGGTGCCATCTGAATGCTAGCATGGTAGCTGCTGTTGTAAGAGAACTCGATCAAATCCAATCGATCCTCCCATGAACCCCGAAATTCCAAGGCACAGGCCCGCAACATGTCTTCCAGAGTTTGTATGGTTCGTTCGGTCTGACCGTCAGTCGCGGGGTGAAAGGCTGTACCCATCTTCAATTGTGTACCCAAGGATTCCTGCAGTTCCTGCCAAAATTTCGATATGAACCTCGAATCACGATCTGACACAATGTCCTTAGGTACTCCATGTAATTTCAGAACATGCCTCCTATAAGCCATTGCTAGCTCAGCCTTACTCCACGTATCCTTCATTGGCACGAAGTGAGCCAACTTGGTGAGTCGATCTATTATCACCCAAATCATATTATTCCCCTTTGGGGTTCTCGGCAAACCTACAATGAAGTCCATGGAAATGGAGTCCCACTTCCACTCAGGTACCTCTAAGGGTTGCAGCCTACCCTGTGGTCGTTTGTGTTCACTCTTGACCTTCTGACAAGTCAGGCATCTGGACACAAACTCGGCCACCTCTCTCTTCATGTTCTCCCACCAAAATGTCTTCTTCAGATCCTTATACAACTTGTCCCCACCTGGATGTACCGAGTAAGGACTACAATGCGCCTCGGTCATGATTTTTCTCCTTAATCCTCCTCCTTCCGGTACCCACCACCTGCCATTGAACCTGAGGCTCCCGTCTGAGTGAATGGTGAGATTCGAGGGTTCACCTCTCTCAATACGGGCTCGCCACATTAGATACTTCTGATCCAAAAACTGCTCTTCTCGTATTTCGGCGTACAATTCGGGTTGAATCGCCAAGTCCGTCATTGTTTCCTCTTTCCTTATCATATGAATCCCCATCTGTTGTACCTCATTCCTTAGCCTCAATCTGGACATATCCAAACATAAAGAATGCACAGATTTCCTGCTTAGAGCGTCGGCCACCACATTTGCCTTTCCCTCGTGGTATAAAATCTCCATGTCATAATCTCCGATCAACTCTATCCATCGCCTCTGCCGCATATTCAACTCCTTCTGTGTGTAGATGTACTTCAAACTCTTGTGGTCTGAGAACACCTTGAATGTTGCCCCATACAAATAATGTCTCCATATTTTCAGAGGAAACACCACTGCCCCAAGTTCTAGATCATGAGTCGGGTAGTTCTCTTCATAAGTCTTTAACTGACGTGAAGCATACGCAATGACTTTCCCATTCTGCATTAGTACACAACCCAACCCATTTTTCGATGATCAGTGTACACCTCAAAATTTTCGCTCCCTTCGGGTAAGGCCAGAATTGGAGCGGTAGTCAGACGCTCCTTCAAGGTTCGGAACGCCTTCTCACAGCTGTCATCCCACCTATACCGAATCTCCTTCCTCATAAGGTTAGTCAAAGGTCTTGCTATCTTTGAGAAATCCTTCACAAACCTTCGATAGTACCCGGCTAACCCCAAGAAACTTCGAACCTCTGCCACGTTCTTTGGCGCCTGCCACTTTGAGACAGCTTCGATCTTGCTCGGGTCTACAGATACACCCTCTTTCGAAATCACATGTCCTAAGAATGCGACCTTCTCCAACCAGAACTCACACTTTGATAACTTAGCGTACAACTGGTTGTCTCGAAGTAATTGCAATACGATCCTCAAATGCTCTGCATGCTCCTCCCGGTTCCTTGAATAAACCAAGATATCATCGATAAACACCACCACGAACTTGTCCAAGTAGGGTCGAAAAATTCGGTTCATCAAATCCATGAAGACAGCAGGAGCATTGGTTAGACCAAACGGCATCACCACGAATTCATAGTGGCCATACCGAGTTCTGAATGCGGTCTTAGGAATATCTTCATTCTTGACCCTCAACTGGTGATAACCGGACCTTAAATCAATCTTTGAAAATATACCAGCCCCACTCAGTTGATCGAATAAATCATCAATACGAGGCAAAGGGTACCGGTTCTTCACAGTGACATTATTCAGCTCCCTGTAGTCAATACACAATCTCATGCTCCCATTCTTCTTCTGCACAAACAAAACAGGAGCACCCCATGGCGATACACTGGGTCTGATATACCCCTTATCCATCAATTCCTCTAGCTCCTTCTTCAACTTAGACAATTCCTTAGGCCCCATACGGTACGGTGCCTTAGAGATCGGCCCCGTCCCTGGCTTCAGCTCAACACTGAAATCAACTTCTCGCCTTGGTTGTAACCCCGGAATCTCCTCCGGAAATACGTCTTCAAACTCGTTCACTACTGGTATTGAATCAGAAGAAAACTCCTCAGCCCGAATGTCCCGTACATGGCACAAGAATAACGGACTTCCTTTCTTCAGGTGGGTCTTCAGAGTAATGGCTGCTATGATCTTCACAGCTGGCTTTACCGCAAATCCTCTATAAGACACTCTAACTCCCTTCGGGCCTCTTAATGACACTTTCTTGAGGTTACAATCAATCTGGGCTCTAAATCGTCCCAACCAATCCATTCCCAGGATAATGTCAAAGTCATCTAAAGGGAACTCTATTAAATTAACTGGCAGGTCAACTCCCCCAACTATTAAGGACACATTACGAAAGACTCTTGTACACCTAACCGACTTCCCCGAGGGTGTGATAACATCATCGACTATGTTTTCAAAATCTTCTAACCCTAGACTCGGTACATGGTTACAGGCTACAAATGAATGGGTTGCCCCAGAATCGAACAGAACAAAAGAAGGTTTCGAGTTAACGAGAAAGGTACCCGTGATAACTTGTGTGTCCTTCTCAGCAGCCTGCTTCCCCATAGCAAAGAGCTTCCCAGTGTTTTTACTTCCTTCAACTGCTCCATTAACAGATGTAGTTGGTTTGGTGGCTGCAGTTGACTGATTAGTGCTCCCAGATCCCTGATTGTAACTCCCTTGTGGCCGATTCCAGTTCCCCTGTGACAGGTTCCAGTTCCCCTGTGTTCCAGTTCCCCTGGTATCGATTTCCTTGATTAATACTCTCGGATCCCGGCACCGGAATGGAATTAGGGTTACTCTTCTTCACTCGACACTCGTAAGCACGGTGCCCTGATTTTCCACAGGCGAAGCACTTAACAGGTTGTCCATTGCAGTCCGTCCCTGGGTGGTTGTAGTTGCAATTCTTACAGTTATAGCTCCTTACATCTCTCCTACCCGAGTTATAACTACCACCCCCATAATTGTACCCTCCAGAATATTGAGGCCTTGGTCCCTGAGGTCGATTATTCCCATGTCTTTTCGCATCCCCCTGCACAGCTCCCTCAGACTCAGCTTTCCTCTTTTCACTCTTCTGACCGCTCAGCTCCTTAATGCGATCAGCTATTCGCTCGGCATGCCCGGCTCTCAAGTATACCTCTTTCACATCAGCATTATCCCCCATGGGTAGCCATTCCAGGATTGTGATAGACAAGCCCCTCTCGAAGCGGGAAGCCAATAGTTCAGGACTCAAATTGAGGTCAGCAGAATAAGTGGCCAGCTCCATAAACTTGTCGTAATAGTCCTCGACAGTCATGTCGTCTGTCATGGTGAAACGATCAAATTCAGCTCTTTTTGCACTACGGATATGTTCCGGAAAGAACTCCACCCTCAGTGCTTCTGCGAGACTCTTCCATCCAAAGAGTCCTCCCCATAATCCCCTTCCTCATGCTCTGCAATAAGCTTGTCGTAGTTAAGGTGCCACCATAAATCGGCCTTGCCACTCAAATAGAATGCAGCTTGACCCAGTTCCAGATTCTCCGGACAACTCACGGTCTGGAACACCTTCTTCATTTCTCTCACCCAGTTCTCTAGCTGCGACGGTCCACCAGTCCCGTCATATTTACTGGGACGAAGGCGTGCTATCGCAGCGCTGATGGCGGCTGCGTCTGTCACTGGTGGTTTCGGGACGTGGATGTTTCTCAGAGCTTCCAAAAGTGCATCGTTAGTTTCCTTTAAGCGCGCCATTTCTTCGGCACTCGGAGTGGTTGGGGTAGAGTTTGTAGCTGCTTTCTTTGACATGATTACTTCAAAAGAACAATAACATACACATGAGCCTTAAATGCTCATACATCATAGCAGTATATTAGTATCAACGTTGTAACTACTCATAAATTATGCAATTCAAAGGAAATTCATATCATCATCGCGGCCCATCCTATTCTACCCCCTCTCAATCTCACACGTAGTTACCGGGTCCAAACCAAAAGGGCCAGAGGTTGGTATGAGGACGTCTCCTCAACCAGAGATTTTAAGTGGGCTCCTGATGGTCTATCACCGGGGTTCACTTTAATTCCTATATTCATTTATTTAGGCTCCAGAATCGATCGCTCTGATACCACTTTGTAACACCCCCGTTTATCCAAGAGCCTTAACTAGACCTTCCCGGATAAATGAGAGTGTTACCATCTCGGGTTAACCGAGGAAGTAGTCCCATCACAACACAATAATGAAACACAACCGAGTTTAATAGATTATTCAAAAGATGCAAACCAAGTTCGAGAATAAGTATGGTTCCAAAACCCAACGATCACATGAATAAAAAAAAATCTATTAAGTTCTAACGATGGAACATGCTAAAAGTGTAATAACGATGGTCACGCACTCCCTTCCCGAACAGCAATTCCCTTCAGTTAAGCACACATCGATGGTCCATATCTGCATCAGTACTCTGCTCCCCAAAAGACCGTAAATGTCAATTGGATCGTCGCAGGCCCCCAATAAAATAGGGTGACAATTTAGACAATGAAAACACGATTAGAACATGCTAACAATAATATACAAGTACGGAAAGTGAAACAACATTCCTCAACCACCTTAGTACCATCATCAGTACCAATTAACAATATCATCTCCACATCCTCAGTACCATCACAGTACCAATCAACATTCCCATCTTAATATTCTCATATCCACTCTTCTGGCAGGCCCTTTCATTCCGAGTGTGCACACCCCCCGCAGGTTCAACAACCCGCGAGGAGAAATCAGGGAGGGGACCGTGATCAAAGGTCCCGGCTAGGTCTAAAGCTAGCCTCACCAACTCCAATATATCAATATTCAACAATCATTCTTCCAACAAAATTCAACATTAATCTTATTATCACAATATCACATTGTACTTGCAATTCATACATGCATAATAATATTAACGTGTCCTAAGTAAGGAAAACCTTACCTAAATAGCAGGTCACCACAGCGTCGGTAGTATATATATATCACCACGGAAATTCTACGAAGTCCGACCCTAGTAAAATAGTATATACATAAATCAATATCGGTTCTAATAAATAAAATGGAATCGATACCGACGCTGACCTAGAAGACTAAACACGACTGGTGACTGCAAATAAACTACTACTCCAACAACTCACGATAATGATTATTATCACTGCACACTTATAACACTATAATATTATAATACACTCCTTATTATAGTATACTCCTTATTATAATATACTCCTTATTATAATATTATAATATTATCCTGATTATCATTTACAACACTACACACTTATAATATTATAATACTCCATATCATTCTTATTATTATTATTCTAATAATAATCCATCAACAACTCACTACGCATTGTTTCTCCTTCACAAAAATGGCGAACGAAACCGACAACAGTAATACTATGCTTTATATTCCGACAACAATATACACCCATCATGACAATGATACTTCAGCCACTATAATAAACACGACAACTACGACAACATCCGACAATAACTTACGAGTCTTGGACTAGAAACAATGATGAGTTCAAAACCATCCCGACGACAACGACGACCCGACCGAAATAGCAACGAACAGCCACCTGACACGACAATAGCACGGTACGCACCAACAACATTATCCCGACACCGACATAACAACCCCGACAACACAATTCTCGATTAAATCTATATCGACATGAGAATTCGCGAACAATATTAAGACAAAAGATGATGTGAGCATACCGAAAGACGATCCTAGGGGACGGGCCAAGGTGGTAGCACACTGGAAAAGGTGGTATGAGGGTTGACGGTGGAGGAACCCAGCGAGATTAAAACGGAAAGGGAATGAAGTAGATTAAGAGTGGTGTGGTGATCAATTAAACGATGGAGTTACAAGGGAAAAAAATAGGTGCGCATGGGATTATGTATGTGTGTATTATAATGGGAAAAAGGAGATGTCCGATGCATAAGTACGTAATGTACCTGGCTAACCAATACATACATACCTAATATATCTACCTCAATGTATACATAATGTATCTACCTCTCTAATACATACATAATGTACCTGACTACTTAAGTAAGTTGGGTTCAGGAGACTTGACTTAACCCAGGGTGACTCCTATATAAATCACGGGTATTACAGCGGCAAACAGATTCTTGAACATGGTAGAATCTACCTCCTTAATAGCCCTAAACTCTTTGAAGGCCCGTACATGTAGTAACGGGTCTTCGGGTCTTCGGTCCCCTCGAACATAGGTAAGAGATTCAGGTTTGCGGGTAGCTTGTCGTTTACCAGGGAGTAGTCACGGGAATTCTTCCTATGAATGTTGTTACCCCCAGACAGGTGGACATGTTCCTCTAGCCGGCGCACCGCGCTAACTAGTTCAGCCATGGGTCTCGTGTTTTCAGTCCCAGAGTTAGGAGTCCCCTGCTCAACAACAGTCAATCGAGTATTGATGGTTGTTTGACTGGACCTTATTGCTAGCCTCAATCTTTAGTCTGTTTCCCGATCATGGTTTCCACCATGGTTTTCAGATTGTTTAAAGGTTTCTCCATTCTGAGCCTGGTTGACGGTGGCCTGTCTGTAAGAATACCACGTAATCAGAAACCTTGAACCCAGACCTTGGAATCAAAATAGTACATCCCGAGCAAGGAAAAGACTGAATGAGAAGGCGACTCAAGAAAGTCGCTTAGACGGGAGACTCATGGGTGGTGTGACTTCCTTAGGATTCGGCTATGTGGGCCGAATCCCGTTCGAAGGAAAGACCGCGTGGGATTTCTCCAGACTTTGGACTCGAGTGTCTAAACGGACTTTCCTTTTTAGGGGTATGCTCTACACGAGTTGATCATGCCTTTAAGACAAGGCAAAATCGGGATGGGGGGGGGGATTCTTGATGTAAGATCGACGGAATTTCGACGCTATAGACTTTTGCCGACTTATGGAAAGACCCGACACACTGATTACGGTAGGTCCTAGAATAAGGAAGGTTTTGAAAGAGTTGACTTCCTAAAATAAGGAAGGTTTTTGGAAAGGTTGACTTTGTAAATTCGGGGACGGTCCTGACTTTTGAAATCGGGAACATGCCGACAGGCCCGGTTTTTCGGAAAGTCAAAAGTTTTGAATTTTGAAATGAGCAGCCTGCCGGCTAAAAATAGGCTACTTTTGAGTCAAATCATAAGTCCAAATTTCGGCAATCTTCTGAGTTTTTGAAAACTTGACATTTTTTCGAAAAGATGCATTTTTTGAAATGATGGTTTTTGAAAAAATGACACGGAAACCAAGTAGCACGTAGTCACACAAGCATTATGACGACAGCGTGTATGCTTTTAAACTTAGTCTCGATCGGTCTACAGAGAGTCTATAACAACACCAATGGCTCTCTCGTAAATCAGAACGAACTTCCTAAGTCGAATTGGTCTTAGAACATGCCGCCAAACTAATACGAGTTCGGCCATATATGTCTCTAGCGCACCCATGTAGGAATGCACCGCGGTATAGTGGGATGTCGGTCACAAGTAACCGGCCCGGGCAAAAATGGGGTTATGCATGAACCATCGAACTAAAATGTGCACATTAATAACTGATCAATTTTTCTTCGAGTCTCACCCTGAGAATCTCGATGACAAGTGGCACATCAGGTATCCCCAGCGGAGTCACCAAATTGTGGACATGACAAGGTCTACCACGAAGAAACCACGTGCGGGTTTGGGTAGGCGAATGAATATCGTGGTAAGATTGTTCTCGGGTCAAAGTTTAAATCGAAGTTGGAGTCGCCACCGAACTTTATGGGAGTTTGGGCCCATTCGAACTCACTCTATTCGAACAAAGCACGGCCCGCTTTAGTACTAAAGCTTATGGGGGTTCGTCACTTTGCATAACGATACCGATGTCGAGTTATCGGGTATCGTGTATTGAATGACTCTTGTTCGCCAACGGTTTCGGGCATCTGGAAACCAAAGATTCTGACTAAGGGGTAAGGGTACGTGTTGGGAAGCCCACGAAGGACGCCCAACCCCGCCCGCACTTAGCGGCCTCAACTAGGATATCGTTCGTTCGTGTACGCGTGTTAGTAAGACGGTTAAATGATATGCAAATAACATTTTTAGCTACGCATGCAAAATTCGTGTTTAGCTACGTCATTTAATGCATCTTAAATTATGTCAAAGTTGTTTTAGCATGCGAGGTTTATTTAGAAAGCAGTAAATGCAAACATCAAAAATAAACTCGAAAATAAATCACAAATTACACGGGCGGAATACAACCCGGAATTCATAATACAACGAGCAGAATATAAAACTAGTGAGTTAGAGACGATGACGTAAATAATGAACGAACTCGTAAATGAATCGTAATTGAAGCCGTAAACCTGATAGCTGAACAGACATTAATTATCAATTACGTATTACGTTACGTATTAACTAGAGGACAGAGGCTCGAACGCATGAAAGGCTGCGGCCTGGAACTAAGGTACCTGAGGTGAGGCGGCCTGGAGTTCAGGCGCCTGAGGGCAGGCGGCCTGATATTCAGGCACCTGACCTTGGGCGTTCGGACAGGCTGGGTTCGGGACCAAAGCGTGATGCTAGCTTGACCATGAAGCCTCGATATCTCGTCCCGACTCCTCATAGTGAAGACTGACTGTCTCGATCCTTCGTATACCGAGTCCGACTAGGAAGTCGTCGGTATAAGACTTATGTAGTGAGACATTCGCTCAATGTTGTAAAAGAACAAAAATAAATGCGAAATGTAAATTTGAAAAGGAAACGCGTGATTGATTAACGCGCGTCGACTAACGTTGCAAATGTTGTTCCCTAAACAAAATGTGTATCTTTGTGGACTATATCGGAAGTCTATGACATTACATTTCGGCCATAATGGGGTACAGGTCCTTATTCATCTTAATTTATGATAGATTGATTTTACCGACTTAATATGAATATCGGAACCCTTCGTATCGCGATGTCGTTATCGGGTCGCGTTGACCGTACGACTCTCGGATTGACGTCATAGGGTTTATTACCACTTCTCTAACCCGAAGGGTGAGGCGCACGCCATAAGGCGCCCTGACCCTCAGGCGCCTGGGGCGGGGCGCCTCGAAATTAGGGCGCCACCTCCGATGCGGCCTGTTCGTGGGTTATACGGACTTTAGGCAACGTTTAATTATTGGATGTTTTCGATTTGATTTTGAAAATGGTTTTCCGATCTTATCATAATATACGCGGTATTTATTATGAACGAAAATGTAATAGATCGTTTTAGAGGGTTAACTCACCCTAGGCAACCAATTACCCGGGGTAGCGAGATAAGTGACAGTCGACGCGAGTGCCGTACTCTTGTGTCTGTGTTTCCTTATCTTGTCACCCTTTGTATTCGGTACGTTAAAGGTGAGTATTTTGTAGTCGGAAGTTAGTAGTTAATTGTTAGGAACGATAAATAAAATGTTAGATTGCGATAAAATAAATGTTAGTAGAATAGAAATTAAAAGTTAGCGTAGTTAGTAATAATTAGTAATTAGTATACGGAAATAGAAAAAGAAGAGATTAGAGAAAACATGGTTTGTTTACACCCTCAACCTACATGCTAATAGTCTCGGAACACGGGCTCATTAACTTGGCAGCGTAGGCACGGGAGCGTCGAGAATGTAGGGTGAGTTAGGGTGTGTATATGGGTTGATGTTGCTTTTGGTTTTCTGAAAGTAAGGTTTCGAGAAATGATTTTGTGACACCCCGAATGTTGGACGAGAGGGTGTATTTATAAGGTTTTGCGAAATGTTTCGGCTCAAGACTCGAACGCCTGAAGGGAGTAGGTTTAATATTGGGATGCCTGGTTGCGCGCGATTGAAATCGCGCGTATCGGAAGTTACTCAAAATATAGATTGATATCCGGTTTATTTGAGGTAAAGACGGATTCCGTTTTGACTTAGTCATTTGAATGTATTTGGACGCATTTCGGTTTATTTTGTTTTTGGGTTTCGACTTTGACTGGGTTTTGACTCGGTCGCAAAAGATCGTTTTGCCCCCGGTGGCAGTTTTGGCTCAAAGTAGCTTTATTTTGTTGGAAACGACCCATTAAGTCTGGTTATGAGGTCGGTTTTGAGAGATTTGTACTCCGCTAAGTGCCCACGTCGGATACTATTGATTCCGAGTCCCATATTCGAGCGTATTAAATCATGTTTACGTCTGATCATCATCGGGTATTTTGTTGGAGACGGCTATAGACACAAGCTGTCAAAATGCGGGTGTCTACATCTAGTAATGATCAACACATTACCTGTTTGGTGTCTCATCATTTATCTCAGAGTTCCTTTTGGCTTAGTGCTCTGTATGGGTTGAATGAGGGGAAGGACAGAGAAGAGCTTTCGGATTGTCTTACTACAATTGCTCCTACTAATCCTCGGATGGTTCTGGGTGATTTCAATGTAGTCAGAAGTCTTGAGGAAAAACTAGGTTAAATTCACTTTAGCCTGGTTCGTGCACTATTTCTTAGTCTTTTTTACTCGAATCCTATCTCTTCTTTGAGGGTTTGTGCCTAAGGTATAAATAGACTACTTCTATGGTTTTAAGAGTATCATCCCTAGGAGTTGTTTTCTTGAGAGACAACTTACCTTCCATTGGAGATCTACTTTAGATTTTTCATCTTTATCTTTGTTTTTAGGAGAAAACTCTTGTATTTGAGTAATTATGAAGAGCTAATCTTCAATACTTGGTGTAATTCCTCTTCATGTCCTTATCCAACACATTGTAAGACTCTTATCTTTATCAAAGTTTCAATATTTACTTTCTCTTATATTTCATTATTTATGTGTAATATCCATGTATTAGGTCTTTGATTTTTATCAAAGTGTCTACTTAGTTGTGTGTTTTACACTAACTAGTATGAATCCCGTGATAAAATCACGGGGTTGAACGATAGATCTATTAGCATTAGAATGTTTGTCACCGACGTCGTAAGATACTAATTTTTGTCCTACTTATTAAGATCAATCAGTGATGAAGAATATATTTTGATCGACGTCATGTTACCGTAATTGCTGTCAAGGTTGTGCACCCGCGTAACTTCTTATTAGTCATGATAGTTGTTGTCCTATTTATTGAAACTATAGTATACAGACGCTTTAATTGAATCAGTCTTCTTCTTATCCTTCATCGTAGGACGGGTCCAACGATGAACTACTCTGACATTCATGGTCGTTAGCCTATCAACTTCTTTGAGATTGGAGATGGTAACAAATTCTTCCATCGACATGGTGTGCAGAAAAATATTGATTGATTGTAAACTTGTGAGATATTTTGGGATTGATTGTATGATATGCTATGGGATATAAATAGCAGTAGACACACATAAGATACCGCTAGTATCGAAGTACGATAATCACGGTATATTGATGTGATCTTATTCCAATATGAATCATACTTTTTTTTGCCTTACGGAGAACGTATATTGCTGTGATCTTATGTATCATACAGTTGTTGCATAACTAGTATAGACCCCGTGCAATGCACGGTATTTATAAAATATTTATCATATAAAATATTTTATTTAAGATTTAAAATAAAAAATTTATTATTTTATTTTTACTATTTATCGACGGTGTACTTTAGAAATAGGAAAATATTTTTTAAATCGCAAAACTAATCAAAATATTTGAGTAATGACTTGAAATGTACTGAGTATTAAATAACGTGTAATTAATGAAAATATTGTCTATATATTTTATATACTCGGTTTATGTCGTCTCACATTTCGAGATACCCACTTCTCTCTTTAACATACCGTAAAATACATAAATATTTATCAAAAAATGTATAATGATGAACTTTTTTTAATGGTTAGCACACCGTGATACGTTCTCAGTGTAAGACTTATATTATGTAATTTGTGAAATTTTTTTATATGGATTTTAATAGTATATTCCGTATTTTGTACTCCCATACCAAAATAATCTTTCTATATGATAATTATAATCCTCACATTTGAATAAATGAGAAGATCTTAGTGGTATCGAGTGAGTATATACTCACTCCGTCCCGATTAATTGTTTGCCTTTGCTTTTGGCACAAAAGGGAAAAGGTCCAATGATGAAGTGACATGTGAAGCCAACTTCATGAGGAGGTCAAATTACATATATATATATATATAAACATTCCTAAAATAGAAAGGCAAAGAATTCATTGAGATGCCCCAATATGGAATAGACAAAGAATTCATTGGGACGGGGGAGTATATCTTTGTAAAAGTTAAAGTAAATAGTTCATTTCAAAAATAATTTTTTTAATTTTTTATATAACTGATTTTTTTTCTCAAGGTTAATGACATCATATCTTAAAATTTATCTAAGTATTTTCATAAAAAGAAGTTTTTTTATCAATTTCTTTAACATTAATGAAAATGAATAGTTTCTATTAGTGAAATGTTCTTTTACTTCTCAATTTAAATTAGTGTATTTTTTTGAGAAAAATGTTAGTAACTGTTATTGTCTTAGAGTAGTATATAGAGAATTTTCGGTGAGTTTTTACTATGTATTAGGCTTTGTAAGAACAATCGGAATATATATTCCATTTTTATATAGTTACTGAATTTTATATCGATGTTAAGAATATGATTTTCGAATATGATCAGAAAGATATAGAATAATAATTATAACTATTTTATATTCTATGTAAAATATTGTACGGGATAGTGCAATCTCCTATTAACAAAAATAATGCAACTGTTTGGTTAAAACGGAATACAATATGTTTATACTTTTAAAAAAAATCATACATTCCATATTAAATATTGTATGTGATATTGTGATTTTCGTAATCAATGTAATCAATCAAATTTCCTTAATTACATACTTTCTGTGGTATATAGCTTTATGTGTGATATAGTGATATTTTAATCGGTAAGATGTTAGAGTGTAGTTGGAGAGGAGAAGGGTAACACACATGAGGTCAAGGGTTCGATTTGCACATAGCTCATTTAATCAATTTTTTATTTTTTGTTAGTGGATGGCTTTAGGCTGGAAAATACATGAGTTGTGTTATTTGGTTAGTGGAAAGGGGGATTGAAAGATGAGAATAAATATATATTTGTACTCATATATGAAAGGTACTACAATATCCTTTCCGATATTAATGTCAATCTTTATGCAATTTCATTTTTGGAACGCAATATACAATTTCGATTGTCTCCGTAATATTCTCAACATATTTTGACCGTAATATATCCGTAATATACGTTTGGAAGTAATATATCCGTAATATATATTTGAAAATGTCAATCTTTATGCAATTTCATTTTTGGAACGTAATATACAATTTTGACTATTTCCGTAATATTCTCAATATATTTGGAACGTAATATATCCGTAGTATACGTCTGAAAGTAATATATCCGTAATATATATTTGAACGTAATATATTGACCCAAATTTGATTTTTTTTATATCAACGCAAATTTCCTTGATATTTTTTTCATCAAGTTAAAAGATATACAGTTTGTTAGTTTGACAATTTAATTCGAAGATCTGTACTCTTTTTTTTTTATGAGATATTGTAGATTTGATTTAATTATTTTTATTTGTTAAGATAAACTAATATAAATAAAAATAATTATGTATTATTTTTCTTAACGTATTATTTAATTTAATTATTCTTGTATTATGTATTACTCTTTTTATTTTTATTATGTATTATTTAATTTAATTATTTTTGTTAACGTAGATTTAAAATATTTTTTGCCATATATATTCCATATTATGTCGAACATATTGCGTATTATTAGCAGTTATTTCATGCGTATTATTAGCTACCAAAAATATATTACGTAAGGAAATATGTCATACCTTTAATATTTAGAAGTTTAATATTATTTCATCAAGTTATTTCATGCCTTCAGTTTTGATTACTTGCCAAAATTACTCACCAATTTAAACGTATTACTTACGTATTAGTATGCTAAATTTACTCACCAATTTATAACAATTACTTACGTATTAGTATTAGAAATTATATTAGAATAATATTAGTATTAGAATATTAGTATTAGAATTTATTAGAATAATTTTTGAATAATACCGTTTATTAGTATAAACGGGTAAATAATATTAGTATTAGTATACTAAATATATGATTCATAATTCATAATTACCTAAAATTTCAACTATCAATAATATAAATACAGGGGTAAATAATATATAAATTATGAAGTAATGATTTTATTTTTGTAAGATATTATAATTATGTGGATAAAATATCGTGTTTGATTGAATATTTAAATTAGTGAACTAAAACTCGAAAATTACAATAAGTTAAAATAATTAAGTTAATACGTAAAGTAATAAAATTAAGTTAACATACACAATGACTATTATTACAATAACTAATATTTTTAAATGTTACAACATAATATACGTAAATTCCTACAAATTGGTGGAATTGTAATTTTGTGTAATGATGTATAAATATAAATTGAATAATATTCTGTAATGACGATCTCACCCTTATTTTATTCATAGTAATGAAGAAGGGTTAAGTGATTGGACGATCTTGTCCAATTTTCGAGAGAGCTCGGATTAGAGTTTCGTGAATGCTAATGTTGTATGAATTGTGGGTCTAATACAATATATGTGAACAACATTATTTGGACCTATTATATTTGTTAGCTATCATTAAATTTAGCCCAAATATGTGATCCGTTATAATAATAATAATACGGGCTTATTTATGTCTTATAAAGTATGGGTCGAATATTATAATAGTGTAGAGATCCATTAGGACTTTATGGGATATATGATGGGCTTATCCACTAAAGGCGGCTAATATAGGTGACCAGGGTTTCATACCCTCTCTATATATAGTTAGGGTTATGGTCCCTGACAGCACACATCTGACCTAATCTCACTTATATCCCATCGGTATGGAGAAACCCAAGAGGCGAGTGTGTCTGTTAGAAGACCATAATCGGGTAATTTCCCAATTCAGCTTCCTTTTCCAATTGAGTCAGGTACGCTTCCGCTATTCGGTATATGCCAATTAATTTAGTATGAAGTTTCAGTCTTGCGACAGATTAAATCTAACACAAGTGGTATCAGAGTCGTCTTCATATTGAATTATTTGGGACATAGATTTATTTGGTTTGTTTTACGGTTGGTTTCGTTTCTTCCGCTCACTGTTTTTTAGCCGTGATGTATTGATGTTTTGGGCTGGAATTAATTATCTCCTATCATAGTAATGATTATGTGATAGTATTAGCTGCACATGTCTTTTGTTCTCTCGCAGAGATTGAATTCTTTCTTCTTTTTTTTGCGCATAAGTCATCGCATGCATTATCATGCACTCTATTCTCATTCATGGTCATTGCTGAAATTGTTTATGTTTGGTATATTTTGGTTATTGATGAATGATTCTGATATTATTCTTGCGTATGTTTGGCTTATTTGTCTGAGATTTTGATATATTTTTCTTGTGTATATTCGGAGTATAACGTATTCTCTGCTTCTTTCCCTTGTTCGCATCATATGTATTATCACTTTTGATAAAAAAATTTGTCTATCATAATCTATCGCTTTCCTAAATGTGAGTTTACGATGTTCATATGTAGAATTATATAATCATTATATGCAATTGATACAGTTATAATGATTAAAGATCTATATTTCAAATATTAAGTTTCAGTTTCTTATAATTGGTTATTCATTATTGTAACCACAAATTTTGTATCGCAGAAAACTGAAATACAAACAAGGAAACAAATAAATTTTATTAATTATTTATCAAAAGTTCGTGTACAATCTCTAATGTATCCTCTGATTCTAACGCCGTTTAGGGAACACGTGTACGCGGTACACGCGAGGGATGCGTGCTTAGCTGACTTGTACTGCCTTGCGCGCGTTGTAACTTGATATTCTTGAGAGGGTCGCGATGACTTGGATCTCCCTTGAATGTTTGAATTTGTCTTGGATCTTCTGAGCAGGTGGCGCGATTTATCGTGCTTATTGACCGCTTGCGACAAATTTGATGGAGAGGCTTGTAGCGACTTTGTGTCTTTTTCTCTCTGGATCCTTTGCTTCAGAATTCTCCAATCCTTCAAATGAATGAGAAGTGTGCTCTATTTATAGAGTTTTGATTTCTCTTTGGTGGACTTTGTAGTCATAGGGCCATTTATGGGCTTATGAGTGACATTGGCCCAAGTTGTCTTCTTTTCGGGTTTAATGATCCAAATAGTTAATTTTGTAATTCGGATCGACCCATATTTCTCTTATTTGGGGCAAAATAATTAAATTGAGTTAAAATTTCGTATTAACTCAAAATAATTAATTAATTTAATTTATTCGACACTTTAATAAATTTTTAGTGTCTACAAATTGCCCCCTCGGGACCTTGTCACGTACACCGTTTGGGTGTTTTGGAGTGGGAGGGTCTCGAACATTTTTTTTTGTTTGACTTTGACTTGGAAGTCGACGAGCACCGAACTTGTCGTATAGGCAACTCTATTTTTTTTTTCGTCATCCTGTCATTTTCTGACTTGACGGATGTGAATTTACTTGACTTGTGAGTCAACGGGCCACCAGACTTATCGTACCGGTAATCGTGCATTTTTTTTATGTCACCCTACTGTCATTATCCGACTCAGCCGGCAACCTGAGGATCCCATGAATTACTTGAAAGTTTAGTCGGACTGTATTTATGATATACCAAACCATTATTCCGTATCATTATAATGTGTTGAGTGGACTAATCCTTCCACCCGACTAATACTTTCCTTAATTTGGGAAATCTAAACTTGACCCGGAGTTTTGGAAAATAGTATTACGGCTTCCAAAATTATTGTCTTTTAGGAACCGCGACTCCCCCTAGAAGTAGGGTTAGAAGGCGTCCCATATCTATATAAGCATGTAGAGTCCGCTTCTATTTTCCTTGTTCAATGTTCTGCTGTGTCCTCTTATGCACGTAAAGGTATATCCGCCTCCATTCTTCTTTACGCCATCCTCTTTTCTATTCTGTTTGTCCTTCGGGTTCTTATTCTTCTTGTTCCTTGATTTTCACATCATTCATTCACATAATTGTATGTCATTGATTTTGTTTGTGGTTATGAACTTCTTTATCAATAACTTCTTCTTCTTTAGCGCTTGTTCATATAAAAGTAGTGAATTTTCATGGCATAAAACCCGTAAATACTGAACTTGCTATTGGATTTCATGAATTTGACTCTACTTTGATGCATGTAATCTCATCTTGGCCATGCTTGTGCTTTCGTGGATGAATGTCGTTTTCAATCTAGCTGATGTTGTTTCTCTTCTTTGGTGTGGACACAGCTGGCTTAAACCTAGAATCTCACAAATTCGCTCCGAGTTTCGGTCCAAACTTCTGTCGTGAATCTAATAGCCAAAGTACTTGCTCATATTTTATTTTGAACTAAACCAAACTTTGATTCGACTTTCAGATCGTTCACAACCCGACGCAACTTGCTGGGACTTCACTCGGGTATGAATGAATAATGAACGAGATGGGCTATCGTGACTTTCTTCGCACAGACAATTTGTTGGAACAATTTTACTTAAGCACAGGTTGTGCCACCAATTTACACATGGGGCACGAAGAAACAACTTGTCCTAAAACAATGAACCAACGTGGCAAACTTGCTCTTGATTTTTCTTGATTTTCTTTAATTGACCTTCATTGATTAATGGTTGCTTTGTACAATATTCCCATGTAATTTTTCAGCTTGCTCCGCACGTTCGTTATGTCGACACCATGCTTTGATTGAGGCTATAGTTAGTACTCCGTATTATCTCCATAACAACATGCTACTCAGTAAGTATTTCTTTTTCATGCTCTTTCTTGGTATGTAGTATGTGCTTGTATGTTCGTTATATGCAGGTATCATGATTTATTTGGGTCAAGCTTCTCCTTTATTTATTTCTTAATTTATTCGGGAGTTATTCGTCTTTGTCCGTCGATTCTTGAAAATTTTATTCGACTCTTGTGAGGAGTCATGGAGGAAGCACCCGGAGATGAGAAGCCGTAGAGGAAGCACTCGGAGTTGTTATGAGGTGAACCCGTTCGGGTCATCACGACGCTCACGTGGAGGAGGCACCCGAGTTATTACGAGGTGAACCCGTTAGGGTCATCACGACGCTCACGTGGAGGAGGCACCCGAGTTGTCATGAGGTGAACTCGTTTAGGGTCATCACGACGCTTACGTGGAGAAGGCACCCGAGTTGTCACGAGGTGAACCCGCTAGGGTCATCACGACGCTCACGTGGAGGAGGCACCCGAGTTGTCACGAGGTGAACCCGTTTAGGGTCATCACGACGCTCACGTGGAGGAGACACCCGAGTTGTTACGAGGTGAACCCTTTAGGGTCATCACGACGCTCACGTGGAGGAGGCACCCGAGTTGTTACGAGGTGAACTCGTTAGGGTCATCACGACGCTCACGTGAAGGAGGCACCCGAGTTGTCACGAGATGAACCCGTTTAGGGTCATCACGACGCTCACGTGGAGGAGGCACCCGAGTTGTCACGAGGTGAACCCTTTAGGGTCATCACGACGCTCACGTGGAGGAGGCACCCGAGTTGTTACGAGGTGAACCCGTTAGGGTCATCACGACGCTCACGTGGAATAAGCCACTGAGGGAGCACGCGGAGATGAGGAGCCACTGAGGGATCACTCGGAGCTGAGGAGCCACGGAGGGAGCATTCGGAGCTGAGGTGAACCCTTTCGGGTCATCACGACGCTCCTACGAAGGAAACCTTTCTCGATGACTGGTGTGGACTGCTTTAAAGATACTCCAAGTTGCATCACTTCGTCCTACTTGAGTTATTATGAGGGGATCCGTTTGGGCCATCATGACTTTCTAGTAGAGAAGCTCCGCTTGATGAAGAATTTTATGAAGCGTCGTTCAGTGAAGCTTCGTTTGATGATGGTTTTTTTCTTTAGTCATTCACAGTTTACGCTCTTGCGGGTCTGGAGAAATTTTATTTTTAATCTGGAGGGACGGCTGCACTCAAGCTACATGTTCACTCGAGCTGCCTACGTACTCGCAAAACATGGATGTTTTACAAGATCAAGCCAACGTAGTTCACGGAATAAATTTTTGTGGTTTTTTTTTTTGTGTTTTTTATGTTTGTGTTTTTTTTTGTGAGTGCAGTTTAACCTCTTGCTTAGGAGTCTTCCTTGCAGTTTTTCCTCTTGCTTAGGAGTCTTCCTTGCAGTTTAACCTCTTGCTTAGGAGAGTTTGCAGTTTAGCCTCTTGCTTAGGAGGCTTTGCAGTTTAGCCTCTTGCTTAGAAGGGCTTGCAGTTTAGCCTCTTGCTTAGGAGGACTTGTAATTTAGCCTCTTCCTTATGAGGGAGTTTGCAGTTTAGCCTCTTGCTTAGGAGGGCTTGTAGTTTATCCTCTTGCTTAGGAGTGTTTAGCGTGGAGATTTAAGAATAGTAGCGTTTCAGAATTTTCCCATTGATCGGGCCTACGCGCACACCATCTTCATCTACAACTTTGTATGCACCATTTGTGTAGACTTCTCGTACCACATATGGACCATCCCACTTGGCGGTGAATTTTCCTACCGGTTTGTGAGAAGTAATGATCGGCCTTCGTACTGCAAGGACCAAATCTCCTACTTGGAAGGAACGAGGGCGCACCTTTTTATTGAACGCACGTGACAACCATGCCTGGTAACATTGAAGTTTTTGTTGGGCTTGGAGCGTCTTTTCATCGAGAGCCTCTAACTCTTCTAGTCGCAACTTATCGTTTTCATCTTCTGTAAGCCCTTCTTGAATGGCTATGCGCAATGATGGGATCTGCAACTCCAGGGGCAACACAGCTTCTACTCCATATACCAATGCATACGGGGTCGCTTGAGTTGGCGTTTTGTATGTGGTGCGATATGCCCATAAAGCTTCACCGACTCTTTCATGCTAGTCTCGTTTTGACTTTGCCACTACTTTTCTTAGCAGGTTACAGAGCGTCTTGTTGAATGCTTCGGCTAGACCATTCGCAGGAGCATTGTACATTGATGATTTGTATTGTTTGAACTTGAACTTTTCTGCTAGGCTTGTCACCAATTGGTTGACAAATGGCTTTCCATTATCGGTTATGATGCGTTGTGGTACACCATACCTGTAGATGATTTGAGTTCGGATGAAGTCCACAACATTTTATTTCTTCACTTCTCGTAATGTGACTAGCTCTGCCCACTTTGAGAAGTAGTCAATACCGGCGAGAATGTACTCATGTCCGTTGGAAGCCTTTGGAGTGAGTGGTCCAACAACGTCGAGTCCCCAAGTTTCGAAAGGCCATGAAGAGACGGTAGGATGCAATGGCTCCGGCGGCTGATGTATGAAGTTTGCGTTGAATTGGCATGCACCACATTTTCTTGCGAAGTCTATGCAATCTTGCACCATGGAAGGCCAATAGTATCCCATTCTTTTGACGCGATCATAAAGTTTTGGACCTGACTGGTGAGCTCCGCATATGCCAGAGTGAGCTTCATGCATGGCTTCGGTGGATTCATCCTTTCCTAAACATCTCAACCATTGTCCAAGAAAAGAGCACCTGTAAAGTGTTCCTTTAAAGTGGATGAACTTTGGGGAACGTCGGCATATCTCTACTTTGTGCCTAGGATCGTCTGGCAACTTCTGATGGTCTAAGAAGTCAATAATGGGTTGACGCCAATCATCTTCGTCAATTGTGTAGACGTTGATCATGTTCGCCTCGTTCCTATTTTCTTCCTCCTCAAGCAATGGCATTGCCCAACGATTACAGACTGGAACTTGCATTGATTCTTCTGCCCCCAGTGCCAATGTGGCTGCAAGGTTAGCAAGCGCGTCAGCTAACTTATTGGCACTTCTCGGTACATGACCAATGTTAACGGTGTCAAGTTGATTTAACAGTCGGAGTGCTTGTTGATGATATGGGACCAGATCCTCTTTTCGCACTTCATATTCATCGAGGACTTGACTGATCACGAGCTGTGAGTCTCCGTAGATGTCCATGTCCTGAACGCCTATCTCGACCGCCATTTGGAGACCAAGTATGAGGGCTTGGTATTCTGCTACATTATTTGAACATAGCTGAGTTAATGAAAAGGAGTATGGCAGAACATGGCTTTGTGAAGACACAAACACCACTCCAGCTCCAGCTCCGTCTCGTCTTGCAGCACCGTCGAAGTACATTTGCCATGCCGGTAGAACGTCCACATTGAAGATCTCTTCTCTAGGCAAGTCGTCAGAAAGTTCCCATTCGGCTGGGACTGGATGATCGGCGAAGAAGTCGGTGATGACTTGTCCTTTCACAGCTTTTTGAGGCACAAAAACCAAATCATATTGTTTCAGCAACACTGCCCTGTTTCAGCAACACTGCCCATTTTGCGAGCCTTCCTGACAATACCGGTCTTGAGAGTATGTATTTGATTGGGTCTGCCTTGGATACTACGTGTATAGTGTGTGCTTGCATGTAGTGCCTCAGCTTTTGGATTGCAAACACTAGTGCAAGACATATTTTCTCGATTGGAGAGTAATTCACTTCAGCTCCAACCAAAGTACGACTCAAGTACTAGAGCGCTCTCTCTTTGCGGTCTTCAATTTCTTGAGCACACATTGCCCCCAGGGACCATTCTTGTGCCGCGATGTATAAGATGAGTGGCTTCCCAGGAATAGGTGCCCCTAGCACAGGTGCACTGGCCAAGTATTTCTTTATGCTTTCAAAAGCATGTTGACATTTATCGTCCCATTCATACGGAGCATTCTTCTTCATCAAATGGTTGAACGGTTGACAACGCCCTGCGAGGTTGGATATGAACCTTCTAATGTACGCGAGGCGTCCCTGCAATCCGCGTAATTCTTTCAACGTCTTAGGCACCGGCTTTTCTCGGATTGCTTTGATTTTGGTCTGGTCGATCTCGATGCCTCGATGTCTGACAACGAATCCTAAGAATTTTCCTGTAGTGACACCAAATGCACACTTAAGTGGATTCATTTTCAGCTGACATTTTCTGAGCCTTTCGAAGACAATTTGGAGGTCTTTAATGTGGTCTTGTCTTTTCTTTGATTTGACAACCACATCATCGACGTAGCATTCAATTGTTTTATGCAACATGTCATCGAATATCTTCTGCATTGCTCGTTGGTATGTCGCGCCGGTGTTCTTCAATCCGAAGGGCATGACTGTGTAACAGAATATCCCTTTCGGCGTGCGGAAGGCTGTGGCTTCTTGATCCTCCGGCGCCATGTGTATCTGGTTATACCTTGCAGTACAATCCATGAATGAGAGCGCTTCGTGCCCAGTAGTTGCATCAATCATTAATTCTGTAACTGGCAGAGGGAAATCATCCTTCGGGCATGCGTTATTGAGATCTCTGAAGTCGACGCTTATTCGCAATTGTCCATTCTTCTTTCTGACTGGGACAACATTGGCTATCCATGTAGGGTACTTTACTTCACGGATGAAACCAGCTTCGATGAGTTTGTTGACTTCCTTTTCAATTTCAGGCACAAGCTCAGGCCGGAAGCGACGCTGAGGCTGCTTCTTAGGATTAACTCCCTTTTTGATTGCTAAGCGACGTACTGCAACCCTTGGACTGAGTCCTGGCATTTCCTTGTAGCTCCAAGCAAAGACATCTTTGTATTCGAGTAACAATTTGTAGTACTCGTCTTCTTCCTCCTTAGTCAGTAGAGCACTCACATATATGGGGCGGGGGTCTTCAGAAGTCCCCAGGTTGAGTTCTTTCAACTCATCTACCGTTAATTGCTCCTCGTCTTCTAATGGTTCGGGTGCTTCATCTGCATCCACTTCTTGATTATCGTCAGGGATCTCCTCTACCGTTATATGATAAGAGGTTGCCACTTCTGAAGTCTTCGCCTTCTTGTGCGAGCGCTTCATGCGGGAGGGTATTGCGCTTCTTAAATCATCGTTTAACTTCACTTCTTCTTTTGGTTTTGCAGGATTTGAGGGATGACGACCTTCACCTATATCCTTCTTGGGACCCCTAGCCGATTGAAAACTGTTTTTGTCTGGGCGCCAAGGCGACGATGTGCTGATTTTCGATAGATGCTTTGTGGTATAGGGTTTAGAAACACTGCTTCACTTCCCTCTTGGTTGCCCAATCTGTTAAACACAGAACGACGATTTGTTGAAGAATTTGTCATTCCTATCCTGTCAAACACAGAAGTTCGGGTCGTCTCCACGGGCGTACTTGTCCTATCGAAGATCGATGTGGGTGATGACTCCATCGTGCCCCCTGCTTCATCATCCTCGACCTCTTCCGCCGTGATATGTTGCGATGATGTAGTAGCATTTTCCTTGCGGCTTTCGATCTTTACTGGTGGAGGAGGTTGATAGCTTATCCCAGGTTTGGCAACTCTACATATGCCTTCTTTTTCATATTGGTCTTGTTGTGCTTTACTAAGGGCATATGGTTTTGGAATTTCATCAACAGCCGTCCCCATGGGATTTGGTTTTTAATAATCGTAACCAACTTTCCCTAACAATTTATGCGCATTGGGATTACAAAATTCGTCGAACTCTTTCAGCCTTTTGGTATCTTCAACTGCTCTGTCGAATCCGTCTAAAGGTGGTCCGACGATCTTGGTTTCTGATGAACTCGGCAGAGGTGTGGTGACCTTGGCTACCCATTCTTGCTTGAATGTTTGACTTGGTTTGTTTTTATTGCTGGATTCTGTCTTTGTTGGAGTACATTCTACAAAAGGACTTTCCCCCTCTCTGCGACGAGACTTCGGGATGTATCGAAGGACAGGTGGGGCAGGCGTCAGCGGCACTTCTTGCTTCTTGGGAGTTACCACTGGACTGGTGAATTTGATAACGTTGTTTTCTTTTAGTTCGTCTTTCTTTTCCTCAGCACGAACTGCAGCTGCATCCTTTCTGATGACGTTCTTTTCTAGCTTGCCTCCAGCCCCAGTTAAGGAGATGGTGGTTGGCATAAACTCGTCAGGCGTTGCATCTTCATCGAAAAACTTTGCATCCGCGAAGAAGGTATCAGACTTGGAAAATGGTTTGGTATCTCCATTTATTTTTCTTTCACCCCCTCGGTAGTACTTCAAACATTAATGAAGGGTTGAAGCCACGATGCCATTCTCATGCTTCCAGGGTCGTGCCAGTAGTAATCCATAGGATGTCTTGGCTTCGATCACATGGAACAACACGTCAGAAGAAAGGTCATCCATGGTAAGGTTTACGCGGATCATCCCAATTGCACGCTCTCCTGTCATGTTGAAACCGTGGATAACCGTCCGACTACTGGTAAGTTCCCCCACGGTGATGCCCAATTCCTTCATTGTAGCTTTTGGCATTATGTTGACTCCTGAGCCTCCATCTATCAAGATTCGCTTGACTTTTTTCCCTTTGATATAGCCGGACACATAGAGTGGCCTATTATGAGGCTTAGATCCGAGGAGTAAGTCTTCATCCGAGAAAGTCAAGGCAGCGTTGCAGGAAAGACATTGGCTTGATTGCTCTGGGGGTTCCGCCACATCCTTCATCTTGCCGGCGTATAGCTCTAGCTTCTCGAGTCCTTGGAGGATCAACTCACGACTCTCTTTAGGAAGATGGAATATTTGTCTCCATCCCATGTTTGCAGGAAGTCCATCCAGTGTCCTAACGACCTTCATCTCCTTTTGAGGCTGCGTCTGCTGTGAAGGTTCAGGTTCGTTTACATCACTTTCCTCCACTTCTTCACCGTGATCAGCAGGTGAGGCAGAGACGGTGTAAACAGCCACTTCATCCAGTTAGTCTTCTGGAAATAATTCTTCAAGAGTAATCGGAATAAGTGGCTCCTGTTCCAACAGATCCTCGGGTAGGACATGCGACTTGTCAATCATTTTAGACTTCTTCTTTCCTTTGGATTTGCGAGGCCGCGGCTTTCTCGCTTGTTTCCGACGGCGGTGAACTGGCTTGATTGTTTGTTTAACTTGTTTCCTTGGCTTCTTGCGTGTCACCAAGGTCCATCCTTCATCATCATGCACATCTTCTTCATCCTGAAGACTTGCTTTCTTGACTTGTGACTCTGAAGGCGGTGGCGATGCTAGGCTCGGAACCCACAGCGTCACAGGCTCGAGGGTCCCAAATTGTAGTATATGCGCAGTCAATTCATTAACTGCTTTGGTTGTCTCTTGTCCCGGTTGTTCTCCGACTACCGTAGCTTGGTTTGTTGTCACCGTTACATCAAGATCAAGGATTATCTTCCCATCCCTTGAAAGCTGCATGATCTTTTCTTTGAGTGTTATACACTTCTCGATGGGGTGACTCACCAATCTGTGATAACGACAATATTTAGGATCGTTTGTCTTGTCAACTTGCTCGGGCCGCTTGGGCTCTGGTAGCTGTATGATGTTCTTCTCCAGCAGATCGTCGAGCATCCCTGACAAGTCCGAATCAGGAAACGGGTATTTATTAGCCTGCAGTTCTTTCAATGTAGGCCTATTTTTCCGGTAGTCATAAGAGAATGACTCATTCCGTTTTTCATCTTTTGACCTGCCTGAGATCTTGACTGGTCCCCTACCTTCGTCGACAGTCATTGTCTCCTTTGTTTTTGACCCCTTTTCGGTCTTCTTGAATTCCTTCTTTTCACCAGGCGCTTTAGAGGAAGACGCTCGGTTCTTGCCGTGCCCTTGTTTGATGGTGATTTCCATGTCATGTGCCCGAGTTGCCAAATCCTGAAAGCTTCTTGGCTTAATCCCATGCAGAATGTACAAGAGATCCTAGTTCATGCCATTGATGCACATTTCGACCGCGGAAGCTTCACTCAGACGGTCTTTGCATTCCAGACTTAGCGCACGCCAGCGGTTGATGTAGTCAATGACCGGCTCCTCATCCCACTGGGCAGTATTTGTCAGCTCGCTCATGCTAACGATGCGTCTGGTACTGTAGAATCGGTTCAGGAATTCGTCTTCCATCCGAGTCCAGCTGTCGATTGATTCTGCTTCTAAATCTGTGTACCAGTCGAAAGCTATTCCCTTGAGAGAGCGCACGAACTGCTTGACAAGGCGATCACCCTCAGTTCCAGCGTTGTTGCATGTCTCCACGAAGTGCGCAACATGTTGCTTTGGATTACCCTTCCCATCGAACAGCTGAAACTTCGGAGGTTGATATCCAGCAGGCATGCGCAGGTCATCAATCCTTTTGGTGTAGGGCTTGATGTACCGTCCAATGGGATTATTTTCTCCGAGTTGGGTCTTGATTGCGTTGGCTATTAGACTCTGCAACTGCTCTGAGGTGTAAGCTCCAGGCCCTTTCTTTGAAGGCTTTCCACCTTGAACTCCATCATCCCTTTCGTTGTCGCTCCCGCGGATGCTGCTCTTCTCACTGCCACTGTCATTGTGCACACTAGGAGTAGGCTTTTCGCGGAGCTCAATCACCTCCTTTTGAAGATCTTCAATCTTCTGGTTCTTCTCTTCATTCTCCCTTTGCATTTTTTCAACGAGTTTGGCCAGCTCCGCGACTTGATCTTCGATGCTGGAACCACTAGCCATCATTACCGAAGCGCTGATGGGAGTGGCGGCTTCCTTCTTCATTGGCGACACCTTGGGCTTGCGCGGGGAGGCGATGTTGCTCTTGGAGACTTCATCCTTGCGGGAAGGAGAAGAGGCTGCAATCATGGCTTTGGCGGCGGCATCAATTGAGGCAGCAGAGATCTTGCGCGGCCTGGTAGAAACGTGGGCAGCGCGTAGGCTCGCGGCAGCGGCGTCGAGGGCATTCTTCTTCGCCTTCGCCCTGGTGACCATGCCAGCAGATTGTTGGAGAGCGTCAGCGTAGGTCTTCCTGGGGGGTTTAAAGTGTTGTTTTGATTTGTAGACATCTTCTTGCAAAGTTGCCTTGGTTGCTTCAACGGTAGAGATGAGAGGTAGAGATTTTCACGTCGGGTTCACCAAAATTTGTAACCACAAATTTTGTATCGCAGAAAACTGAAATACAAAACAAGGAAACAAATAAATTTTATTAATTATTTATCAAAAGTTCGTGTACAATCTCCAATGTATCCTCTGATTCTAACGCCGTTTAGGGAACACGTGTACGCGGTACACGTGAGGGATGCGTGCGTAGCTGACTTGTACTGTCTTGCGCGCGTTGTAACTTGATATTCTTGAGAGGGTCGCGATGACTTGGATCTCCCTTGAATGTTTGAATTTGTTTTGGATCTTCTGAGCAGGTGGCGCGATTTATCGTGCTTATTGACTGCTTGCGACGGATTTGATGGAGAGGCTTGTAGCGACTTTGTGTCTTTTTCTCTCTGGATCCTTTGCTTCAGAATTCTCCAATCCTTCAAATGAATGAGAAGTGCTCTATTTATAGAGTTTTGATTTCTCTTTGGTGGACTTTGTAGTCATAGGGCCATTTATGGGCTTATGAGTGACATTGGCCCAAGTTGTCTTCTTTTCGGGTTTAATGATCCAAATAGTTCATTTTGTAATTCGGATTGACCCATATTTCTCTTATTTGGGGCAAAATAATTAAATTGAGTTAAAATTTCGTATTAACTCAAAATAATTAATTAATTTAATTTATTCGACACTTTGATAAATTTTTAGTGTCTACAAGTATATAAGGTATTTTAAATCGATTGCGGTTGATTCATAATTTTGTTTGGCATTCAGTCATATGATGTATAATGGTCTCGTAAGTTTGATTATTATTGCATATTATGTTTTTATGTATGGATTGGGACCTGTTTGAAATTTCGGTTGCGATTATTGTCACGTATTTATAATTACAAGTTTACTGCTATGATGAAAGAACTAATTTGGGTTATAATTTCTTTTATCATTTAAGGTTTCAGTAACTTGTTAATTACGGTTTGATTAAAAGAACTTGATTTCAGTTTCAATAAATATTGGCCATTTGGTTTTTATAAGATGTCTAATTATTTAAACTATCTAATCTACGCAATAGAGGTTACTTTGGCAACGTATTGTTTCGATCAAAAAATCCAAATTAATAGAGGTCCATTATTTGGCCGAAATTCAATCATGCTTGTGGTGATGAATATGTAACAGTTATTCGGTTTTTATGTAGATGTTAAGTCGGCCCAAAGGAAGGCTTGACATTTGACATGATCTTACTGTTAATATTTGATTAATACGCCAAGAGTACCACTTACAAGTCTAATTATCGTCCAAAGATGAGATTAGATGTTGTGCTAGGTATCTTGTTATGATGGGAATGCTAATATTCGAATCTGAAATACAAGTTAAGGGAGTGTTGTTAAGTTTATGACACTCATAAGGATTATGTCCATACAGTTTTTTTAATGGAGAGTAAATTCAAACATTCGGTTTTTAAGTTTGGTAGTATGTGTAATAATGCGGATAATGGTCGGCCCAAAGGAAGGCCATTATTTGGCCGAATACGTATACAATTTCGGGTGATAAATGTGTGACGGTTATTCGGTATTTTCATGCGTATACTAAGTCGGCCCAAAGGAAGACTTAGTGTTCGACATGAGTTTATCCTCAATATTTGATCTCGATTATTTAATTGTAGTGTCAATGCTTAGTTAATTATTTATGCCCAACGGCTAAATGCTAAATTTGCAAAAACACTATACTGTTTGAATTTATTCAAAATATGAGAATATTGTTTTGTTTATCAAATTGACATTACTGTTCATTATATCTGTCATATTCAGGTTACATTCTCAATTTGGATGACATCATTTATTTAATTAAATGGTAAGAGAATGTAAATACTTATTTTGGGTGATCATAATTACCACAACATTAAGAATGTATGGTTGTGCTACTCATAAGGATGAAAATATCGTGTGGGGCTCACGTGTTTTTTGTGGAGTAGAATTTTTAATGCATGTGTTTAATGATTGTTTATTATGCGACATTAAGGAAATATTAAAGGACATTGTTTTTATTAAATAAGCTGCAAGTGTCTAACTCAAAGAATAACAAGATAAAGTTTATTGGTTGCTTGTTACGAGTATGGACACATAAGGAATATAGTACCAGTTTGTACGCCTCATCGCGTGTCGGTAAGGATACATTTCTCATTCAAGATTTGTCGTCTAAAGTTAATCATTATATCCAATTATGTTTTGTGGGTGGTTTTGATTTTTCATTCACATAAGTACGTTAATGCAAGTAGAAGTAAGAATCTAAGATGTTGTATGTCAATTGGTGATGAAAGATTATCTATTCGGGGCATGTCATCATCTGAGTTTGAGACAATCGGCTAATTTAGTTCACTATTGACTTGTTATTTTATTTGAATTTGGATAATATTTTGGTATTGCCCTTTGGTGGAGTTTAATTATTTTTCGTTTGGCCAAATTTGGTTCATTGTCCATTGAGAAATAATTAATTTTTATTTTCCTTTTCAAATAATGGTAAAGTTGTCATTTTTGATAATTTTATATAGCTTAGATTGCAATATTATTTAAAAACTTGCATCAAAACTCCAGTGGATATAAAGAATTAAGGACAATAATTTCTTTTCGGTATGACACATTAAAAGGATTATTAAAGTTTTGTGTCAAAATGAAATTATTGACCTTCTACTTCGGATTCTCATATTGAAGGGGAATAACGACAAAAAGAGAAAATAAATATCAAAAGGACTTTGGATGTCTTATAATTGATATATAAGGGTATGTGAACTATTTTATGTTTTAAGTTATATTAGTTCACATCCCTATATTAATTTGTAGACAAAATTATTTATGATATTTATAGCTCGATCTTGAAAAGTTTCAAGTTCCTAGACGTTTTTATCACATATTTGACTGAGATATATATTCTCGGTAAAGGATTATTAAAGATGTCAGTTGATCATAAGTAGAAACACTTTGACAATTTGACTATTCAGGATAATAACGTTAAGGTTATTTCGGACAACTTCTAGAGAAGTTTGATCTTACATTAAATATTGAACCATATGAAGGTCTGAATATGTATGGTGTACTATGTATGCAAAGTAAGATCTTGGGGCTTGGTAGTAGTATGATTATTCACACTCTTTTCCAGATAACTCTAGAAGTGATTATAGAATTGCAGCTTGTTTGTTTTGGATAAAGTTACAACAATACTATTGATTGATTAATTATAGTGTAATTTATTTACACCTAAGGTATGTCCAACTAATTAGAAATGTTTTTTTTTATTTTAAGGTAATAGTTGGACTTAAAGATAATTAATAATTATTTGTTGTATAACTCTATAAAGATTATGGGTAATATATAAAGAATTATCCCACATGCAAGTCATTTTGAGACGGATAATATGGGTTCATTGAAGTTATTGAGTTTGGGGGGAAGAAATGAGACTTATAGAAATGATCTTGTGTCTCATTATAAAGGATCGTAAGATCATTTTAGTAAAACAAACTCAAATAACTCAAGAACAATTGTTAATAAAGTAATTCACTAAGGGAAGAATAATGAATGCAGTTTCAGAGGATTACATTGTTTTCATGTCAGGACTGACATATTACAGTGTAATAACAGATTTATATATTGCATACATTCAAGAATAAGAGTTAGATGATGAAACGGTAGAAAAGTATTCATTCAACATTTTACCGAATCATTGAAAGTTCTAACTAATACATGTGAATTTATATATGTCATCAATAAATAAAGTATTAAGTCATTTGACTAATAAAGACACTTTGGAATTATTTCATTAATTGTTTCATTACCTAAAAGTATAAAGCATATTGGTTTCAAATGGTTATTTGTTACCAAGACAGACTTATTCGGTAAAGAGACAGTAAGGTTTATCTTGTCAATAATGGCTATAAAGACAGTTGGCATATCCGGTTATATGAAGTTACATTGGATGAATGGTAAAGACAGGTTTGTCAATGGTGACATTGATAAACTCAATGTTGCAGATGTTGGAAATCTTGACTCGATAGATTCAAGGTAAAGTTTCTGCAAATTAAGATTAATAATTATCCAATGAAAACTCAAATAAGGTTTTCCATCAAAGAGTGCATCAATCTACCATGATATTATCCCATTTGGTTTTGTATTAATGTGGTACATGATTGTAGATACTCAAGATTCAGTGGGAGTATGAAAATATATACTGTAAATTTTATACCCTTTCAGTAAATGAGACTAATGCAGTTTCATTAATGTCCTTAAAGAAATGTTCATATCCAGAAAGTACAATTTACTTAAATCCATGTATTTCAGAAATTATTTCATGTGTTTAAGTAATAAAGTATGATTAAACTTATTTTGTACATGTTTGGATATTATGTACATTATATAGTTTAATTGACAGATATTAAGGGAATACAGTAGGATATTGAGATCCACTAAGGGCAGACAAATATTGTTTGTCATTTATATTTGGAGCAAAACAATGTTATCATATAAAGGAGATCGATTCAGGTTGAGATCATTCAGAATTTCGACTCCTATTTGGTCATGCTTATTTGTCACAAGGCTGCAAATTAAGTTCAGTATTGAAAGACCACTTAAGTTATTTGTGACAAAAATGACGGTTATTGTAGTTTCAAATAACAATACAAGTGATTGTTGCTATAGAAACTATTCAGAGTGAAGGGTGTCTAAGATATGTTTGTGCAAATTAAACCCCATTATTGCGGATCCGCTTATTAAGGAATTACCACCCACGGTCTGTAACACCCCTGATTTTATAAATAAATTAAATTAAAGTGTTATTCGTATTTTTATTTTATTTTATGATTTAACTCATAATTCTTAAAATTATTATAAAACGAATTTATCGTTTAATCGTTTTAAACTCCTAAAATTCCATTTGACTCGGAAACTCTTCTAATATTTAAAACATATTTTTATTTCTGTTTCGATTCATTTTATACATTTAATTTAATTCTTATCGAAAGTCTATTTCGACGATTTAAATTCTAAATTCTTTTCATTTATTTATATTTAAACTCGAATTCCTATTTTCGTCTCAAAGCTCATTTATTTTTAAGTTTCGACAAAACATTTATTACCTTTCCTCGAAAAAAATCAATTTAATTCACTTTATCGAAGATTGATTATTTGTCGGAAAACACTATTTCATCGATCAAATTATTTATTCTATAAGCTTCGTTTTCGTCTCAAATACTTTATTTACTCTTTATTTGTCGACCCGATTATTTATTAATTTTTTTTTTGACTCGATTCTAATTCGTTTTTGTGGGTCAGTCAACTTATCATTACGGAATTCGTTTCCTACCCAATTCATTCAATTAATCGGTACTTTCTTATTCGGTTGATTCCTTTCAGTTGACCACTTGTTTGATGTCAGCTCTAAAGACTTTTGGTTTATCCACCGCTTCAATTCAACACATACACTTCACCTTATTTTTTTGTTCATCCCACCGTTTGAGACTCTCTTTCATCTCCTTATTTTCGTTCATCTTCTCCTGCCAGCTTCCTCTTCTTTTCTCCTCCTCCTCCAGCCTCCTTCGCCTGCCGTTGTGGCTACGTTTCTGCGGCCTTCTGTAGTTCGTTTTTTGATGTTGCTCTTGAATTGTTGCTTCATCTATTCGTTTTCTTCCCTTTCTTCGCTGCTACTGCTCTCTTATGACATCACTTTCAATCAGTTATGTCAATTTTCGTTTTCCCTCCTATGCTCCTGTTGATTCGTTCATTTCTGCCTGGTATCGTAAGGTAATTTCTATCCCTTTTCTCTCTCGATCGTTCGTGTGTCGTTACTGGTTTCGAACCCATACTTTCGTTCATGTTTCTACTGTGCTGATGTCCGTTCTTGTTGCTTCATTGTTGCCGTTTCGGTTTTGTACCGTCACCTGCGACCTGCTACTATTTCGTGCCTGTTTGCTGTCCTGTTTTATCCTAATCGTGCCCTGCTGCTGGTGCGCTGCTGGTCTGATGTCTTCGACCGGGTTCCATCGTAAGGTAAATCAATTTTTGTTCCGCTCTTATTGGTTCGTTCTTCGTTTTCCTTTCTTCTTCTTGTCATCGTGCCTGCTGTTGCCACCGTTGTTTCTCTCTGCTACTGTCTAGTCGAGGTTGCTGTTCTGTTTTCTTCTTTCTTCGCTGCTCCCTATCTTTCCCGTCGTTGTTTCTATTCGGTTGGGGCTCGTCGATGCTACATATTATCGCTGCTACTGCTACTGTGTTGTCGTGCTGCCATGCGTATTGTTCTGTTGTTGGTTGCTGTGCGTACTGCTGCTACTTCTCTTCTTCTTCTTTATTGTTCGGTGCTGCTGCTTCTTCTTATTCTTCCTTTCTTCTTTTTCTTTCCCTTCTTCCCTTTGCTGCAGTTACATTTTCTGTTGCTGTTTCGTGCTCTTGCTCTTTTCTGCTGTTGCACACTCGATTTTCGTTGTTTACGTCATTGTATTTGTATTGTTTTTACGCTGCTGTTGCTGGTTTGCTTTGTTGTTGTCGATTCTGCTGTTTTCCCGTCTTCTCGATCTGCCTCCCTTCTTCTATTCCCCTCTTATATTCCTTGTTTTCGCTCTCATTTGTCAATCTTCTTTCAGCTACTTTTCTTTGTCGTTCCATGTCATCTCTATTCATTTCGAACATTCCTTGTTCCGATTTCTTCATTTCTGTTTCTTTATGTCTCGAATTTCGTAGTGGACCATACTTGGAAGGCTAGTGATTCATGACAGGAAGCTTAAGGCGTGATATTCAAGATTTGGAACTCGGATTATGCAAGTAGACAGTACGAGATCGATTCGAATCTTGATTCAAGGTAACTTTAGGACGTTACTCGATTTATATCGTATGTTTGAGTAGTAGTATGTAGTAAATATTTTAACTTCGGTTTTCTAATTTTAGCTATTTATTATTTTCTAAAAATATTATTTTAAATTATGTACCTTGTAAATATTTTACGACTTTCGATATCGTTTTATAAATCGTTAGTGATTTTAATATTTACGATCGTCATAATATTTTGTTGGTTATCGTGACATTAGTAACTAAATAATAACGATTTCATATTTTCTTCCTATTTCGTTAATTTATAATTTTAACTCAAAATCGTATTTTTATATTATAATTGAGATTTGTATACTTGTTTAATAAATTAATTTTTACGATTTATACTAATAAATGAGAAAATAGTCGATTTTGTTTTAAATACATTTTTATTGGGAGACTATTTTCCCCTAATAATTTCTCATTTTTCTACGATTTCTTATTTTTATTAAAATCCGTATTATTTATTAATAAAAGCTATTTATTAAAAATAATTTGAAGCCTTTGTAAATCTCATAAAACTCGTTGACTCAATTAATTTTTATATCGTTTTTCTTAAAACACCTCTTTTCTAAAATCTATAGTTTTAACTCGATTTCTTAATTATTTATAAAATACTATGTATTGACTTATTATATTTTATTTATAGTTTGAGTAACGGATTTAGAAATATATTAAAGTTACGATAACGACGATAATAATAAAATGATAATTTCGTTAGAAATGCTATTCTTATACATTTCACTTATTTTAATAACTTACGAATTTTCTATAACAATATTTCTATTTTAAATAAGTTTCTATTTATAGAAAGTTTCCCTTTTAATATAAAATGTTTATTCCTTTTATCTTCTTATTATTTATAATGATTATATCTTTTGAATATCGATAATGGCTTGTTTTGGAGTTATGGAATAAAGTCAAGTGTGGGGTTAGAGTAATAATCTGGGGTGTACGTTTTTGTCATCAGCTATAAAGTCGGTGTGCCCATTTGGGGCACATTTGGTCGTTGAACTGGGCGTAGTTTCGCCCAGGAGAGTGTGCATTGTGCCCTTAAGCTAGATATCGCATTGTGTTAGTCGTCGTCAGTTGAACTGGATACATTTGGTATCCAGGAGGGGTGTATACCACTTAAACCAGGACCTCGCTGCACGCAGTCCTGTTATAGTTGAGTTGCCTAGTTAGAGACTGGATTCTGTTATGAGTTAAGTCTATAGTTCTCGAAGCTAGTTTCCAGTATTATCCTAGTGAAAGTCTAGCCTTGTGCACACTGATCGAATTTCCATAACGCCATTTTTGAATATGATTATTATTATTATCGATTGGTTTGATTTGCAGGTTGGCAAATGTTTTAAGTTTCCTCCGAGAACTTATTTTATTATATCGTTTTAATGTTTTCTCTTTTTAAATATTTTGATATAATAATACTATTATTTTTCATATGATATAATATGGCTGGGAGAACGTCCGAGTTACTCCCCACTGACGTGGCTGTTATGTTTGTAACATGACAGACTTTTTGCTGCTGGGTTTTGGGTGTGAGCTAGCGAGTAGCGTGGATCCTACTCTTTCTCTATTCATGTAATTTATGGATTTGTATAACCCGTTTGGAGAATATTCTATTTAGCCCTTTTGTAAAAAGTGGCCTTTGTATTGACTTACCATTTCTTTTAATAAGATATAGTTTGTCAGTGTGTTTTAATCCCAACTCTACAGTGTTTCCGCCACTATATTATGTTAGATTTTCTAGGGGATTACACGGTCTTTCTTGAGCATATTGCTCAAATGGGTGTTTTCAGTTCTAAAGATATTCAGGTTAAGTGGGAGTTTGTCACATTAAACACATTATGGTATACGGTTATTCAGTTCTGCAGAAATAAGGTTTACAGTTTTCATTTTCACTCTGTCTTATTTGGTTGATCTCACTAAGGTTTAAGGTGGACCAGTTGGAAATATGCATATTTGGATCACATTTGGTTGTTGTTTCCATGCTACACTCCTATACTAGATTCATGTCGTTAGTCATTTTTGCATATGTGATCATTGATGGGTCCTGTTACGAAAAACTGTGGCAAAGGCCGCTTTGGTTCTATGTACATATGATTAATGGACCGAATTGCATAAGACGGTTAGAATGTTTGATAGCATTATTGAGCTCATACAGTCATAATGAATACAATTTTCAGTGTCCTACATATACTAGTATATGACCCAAGTGGAAGATTGTAAGAATTGTGGGTCTAATACAATATATGTGGACAACATTATTTGAACCTATTGTATTTGTTAGCTATCATTAAAGTTAGCCCAAATATGTGATCCGTCATAATAATAATAATACGGGCTTATTTATGTCTTATAAAGTATGGGTCGAATATTATAATAGTGTAGAGACCCATTAGGGCTTTATGGGATATATGATGGGCTTATCCACTAAAGGCGGCTAATATAGGTGACCAGGGTTTCATACCCCTCCCTATATATAGTTAGGGTTATGGTCCTTGACAGCACACTTCTAACCCAATCTCACATATATCCCATCGGTATGGAGAAACCCAAGAGACGAGTGTGTCTGTTAGAAGACCATAATCGGGTAATTCCCAATCCAGCTTTCTTTTCCAATTGAGTCAGGTACGCTTCCGCTATTCGGTATATGCCAATTAATTTAGTATGAAGTTTCAGTCTTGGGACAGATTAAATCTAACAAATGTTGCCACCTCAGCTGTGGTGGTCTCATCTTTTATAATATAATAAAGATTTCTTGTGTGTTAGAGAAGTTGTTACATCTATTTACACTCCTAGTGGCACCCTTGGTCAAGTTGATTTAGATCTTGAGATTTGATTGAGACTAAGGAGATATACAGTTGTTTGATGTGATGAATGTTTTAGCATAGTCATTATCTTACTCCCTCATTCCTTACTAAGTTCTATACACATGTTGATGTTATTTGCTAAATGTTGTGTGGACGAATGAATCACTCTATGTGTAATGTTATTGAGCTTTGAGTTGTTTGGGTGAGAAGATTTTTGATACTTGATCTTTATCTTGCATTGTTCTTGGTTGAGCTTGTTAGGTGAATTATACCAAGTAGTTACTCTCTTATTATTTATTTATCCGTATTTTGTGTTCTTCACATTCTAACCAACCTATCAAAACCCCCTTTATGTTTAACATAGTTGTTATTCCTTATTTTGTCTTTTATATGACATTGTCCTTAAACAGCTGACTTCGTTGATACCTTATACTTGTCTATTTGACTTGATTTTGGGTCTACGGGTGTTTTTGGGCGTTTGGACTACTTGGTTCATATTTCATGTCATTTTGTTGTGTTTAGGTTATATTTTCTTTGTCTCATATTTCTTTAGTTTTGCATGTCTCTAGCTTGGTTAGACATTGTCATTTAATAGAGTATTTCATCCTTGTGGTTCGACCCCTTTACTTGTTATATACTACGTTATTGTTGTATGTTAATAATCTTGGACATTATAAATGTTTTTGCATAATTAGATTTGTCTATTACGACATAGATAAACGTTCCAGTTATCAATTACACATATAGGGGTTGTATGCAATATTCGTTATATGTCGATTTACAACGAGCTTGATTTTTCTGTTGTTTACGAGTTAGTGAGTTATGTATATGTCGACCTATTAGCGGTATGGTTACAAATGACAATCACTTACTCGACATCATACCAGAACAGAAAATTAGTGGGTTATGATGAAGAAATGTGACTTATTTTGGTAAATAGGTTGACAAAGATACAACACAAAACTTAATTTGTCGGGTTGAGTTTCAAATTTTATAACACAAATCCAACTTAATAATAGATGTAAGCCCGTTATCCGTTTTTAAAGTATTTTCGTTGTCCAATCCCGCTAAAAATTTTGGCCGGTCGGGACAGACCAATCGGACAGTACGTCCCATGAATAAATCTAGTATGAAGATATATATGTACTCTTTTTCCTTCACAAGTGTTCTTTCCACCAGATTTTTCTAGTTTAAAGTTTTAACTATGCGTGTTTTTCAGTGATGTACATCTAAGGGAGATTGTTATTGAATATTATATGTGGATATCTATTGGATCTTGTAACTCATCATAATGTAACCCTACGATTTACTATGTACTTCCACTAACCTTCTAAGATCTTCCCATTTGATTATTTTATACTCACCTAAATAAATATCTAATGGGTAGATCTTAGAAAGTTGGAGGAAGTACTATATATATATATATATATATATATATATATGTATATATATATATATACGTGTGTGTGTGTGTGTATGTATATATATATGTGTGTGTGTGTATGTATAGGGTTCTTTTGTGTCCTTCTATATATTTGAGTCCTTAAATCTTTTACCAATGGATGGAAAAGATGAATTGAGATTTTGTATTAAAAAAATAGTGTTTCCTAATTTGAAGGAGCATAACATCCAACAAAAATAGGAAACGCAATTAGGATTTCAATATTCATGTGTAAGGCGTATTTATTAGAGTAACACGTTTGTAACATTGGAGTAACACAAAGTATCTATTAGAGTAACACGTTTGTAACGTAGTAACACAAAGTATCTATTAGAGTAACACATTTCTAACGTTGGAGTAACACAAAATATCTATTGGAGTAACACGTTGGTAACGTTGGAGTAACATTATTATTCATATGTTGAGTTAATAATTATGTTCAGTGTTGGGGGCATGTAACTCTGAAATCAATATAAACATAATTGCATGATGTTCGTTAGAGTAACACCAAACTTTAACCAGAATAAAAGTTCTATACAATTAGAGTAACACAATATAAATTAAGGAGAGAAGAAGATACGCAGTTGTGGACATGACATAGGTCCACCCCGACGCGGCCACGCGCGGGTTTTGGGAGGCGAATGAATCTCCATATGAGATGGTCAAATTGAAATTTAAATCGAAGTTGGAGTCGCCACCGAATTTTACGGTTATTCGGAACCGTTCGAGCCCACTCTATGTCGTAGTGGGCCGTGTACAAAAGACGACCCATTTCCGATGTCAGAATTTATTGGGCTCGTCCCTTTGCATATCGATACAGATGCCGACTTGAGCGGTTAATCGTATATTGAATGACTCTCGTTGCCAATGGTTTCGAACATCCGGAAACCACGGTTCTGAGTAAGGGGTGAGGGTACGTGTTGGGAAGCTCACTAAGAACACCCAACCCCGCCCTCACATTAGCGGCCTCTACTAGGATATCGAATGATGTTTTAATACGCGCGTTAGTTGAACGATGAATGATATGCAAACATTGTTTTCCTAAGCATGTGAGGAATTGAATGGGTTGCTAAGTGGGTTTAATGCATGAAAAGGTTAACGTCAAAGTTGAATTTAGCATGTGAGATTCGTTTTAGTATAATAAAACAAATGATGAAAAGGAATGAATTTGCTACAAGATGAACAAACGAGTTAGTATCGATTTGTAAACTAATATAGCAAAAATAAATATGCGAGATCGAGAAAATAAATATTGATCGAAATCTGAAAAATATCGTTAAAAAGACATTGTTTTGTATAAAAAACGATGTTCGAGAAATAATAAAAAGAACGAAAGCAACGCGCCGAGACAGCCGGCCGCGCGGCTCGCCCGGGACGCCGGCGAGTCGCGTAGCAGCCTGTTCCGGGAACGGTTTTTAAAAATTGACGTTATTAAATCACGTACAAATATTGCATAATTCGTACTCGACTTAATATTATCGATATTCGTTATATTCGATAGTTGACTACGAAATCAATATCAAATTCTCGGAATAGTTTTGGAAAAGATGTAAATTTTTAGAAATCTTTTCGTAGAATAAATAATAAAACGAACGAAAAAGCTAAAAAAAGATCTCGGGTTTCAGGCCCGTGCGCGAGTCGCCTGGGCGTGGCGCGACTCGTGTGCGGGTCTGTCCGTTTTTTATTTTTTGTTCGAAATTGCTAAATTTGATGAATCGCGTACAAAATATGAATTAATTTGTATTCGACTCATGCTTTCGATATTCGTCCTACCCGATATTCGATTAGGAAATCGATATCGAATATTCGGAATGGATTAAAAAAAAGGTTTTGTAAAATTGTTTAAAAAAAGAATTTGAACGAGAAAAAGATGTAACGATTTTTAATATCGTCGAGATTTTAATATAATTCTTTTCGATACAATATTCGATTATAGAAGATCGATATTATATTTTTAAGAATGTTCGATATAAAAATAATTTTTGGTTAATATCGATATTAGAAATAAAATAAAAAAACGACGCTTGACCCGTACAAGGAAAAAAAACGACGAGGAAGAGAAGAGAAGAAAAGGAGAAATCGGGTTTGATGCACCCTCAACCTACATGCTTTTGTTAACTCGGATCGGGGCTCGTCGGAATGTGGCTAGGGCACGGGAGCGTCGAGTTGATGTTGGTGAGTTATGGTGGCTCGGTGAAGGTAACGGGTACGAGGGAGTCGGTTTCCTTCGGGTTTGGATATAATATCGGTTTCTCGATGCTGAGTGTAAGGAGTTTTATGGATGTTTGTTGTGATATTTCTGAATCTCTCTCAGGAATTCTGTGTGTTGTGTGATTGATTCGTCTCTAAAAATCATGTCTCCTAAATCGTGTTGTGCAAGGGGCTATTTATAGGAAATTCCCGACCTTGGTTTAGAAGAGTTTGAATACCGCTTAGGATAGGAAACGTAGGAGTTTGAGGAGCATGAGAATTCCGTTTTCTTGGCAAAGAAGAAAGGCATCTCGGATGGTTTGATGCTACTTGGCCGAGTATTTGCACTCTGTCAAGTGTTTGAATCGGTTTTCGGATAGGATTCCTGCTTGAGATCGAATTCTACCTCAAACGAAATTGTTTAATATTTTGTAGCTGATTTTTTGTAGAGTTTGGGTAAGAACTGGACACCTGAGATGCCACGGTCAGTCCGCAAGTCTCGGGAAAATCTTTGACCGGGTTTTGACTCGATCGCTAAAAGACGGTTTTACCCCTGGTGTCGGATTCGACCCAAATTAGTGTTATTTGACTCGAAACGACCCACTGGGCCTGAATCTGAGGTTGGTTTTGTGAGATTTGTACTCCTTAAAAAGCCCAAGCCAAATATCCATGATTTCGAGCTCATTTCCGAGTACAATAAAGCACGTTTGCGTCCGATCATCATCGGGTGTTTGTCGGAAACTGCCATAGACACCTGGCGGTCAAAATGTGGGTGTCTACAGAGCCCCACTCTGACTGAGGCTTGGACAGGGCGAAAGTCAGAGTAGCTACCAGGTCAATCAAGGATTAAAACCCGGTAGCTTCCGGTCGGGTCGTTTAAGGTCCATTAGACCTGCGTAAAGGGCCCGCCGGCCATGGAAATGTACCTGAGCTGATGATAACTCTGTGGGGGATTGAACTCGACGCATAAGACTTAAAATGGGCCTATATGTGGGCTCATCTTGTTAAATGCCGCTGGGGAGTTATGCAAATTGCATTGTCTTGTTTGAGTCGTCCTGTACATATTTATGCAAAGTAGCAAAGTTTTGCACATAATATTTGTAGGAAAAATGACTCGTGCTGGGGAATCAAATTTTTGAGAAAAGGCTTGAATTTTTGAGTTTGTAGGAAAACTAGAGAATTTTGACCCTGAAAAGGAATAGGAATGCTCGGGATGACTTAGCTAAGCCTTAGGATAATGGTTTGTATGCTAAATACTCTAGGATTGGGAATCCTAAGGTGAGGAGGAGAAATTGGTTTTATGCTATAAATACCCCTCCTTGCTTCATAAATTCTCACAATTCCCACAATTCCTTAAACAAAAGAATAAACCCTGAAAAATTTATTCTTTCTTCTAGCAAATAAATTATGGGGATCGACCGATTAGTTGAAATGCTGCATGAATGGTCCAAATGCTTCAGAGATGTTGATAGGGCTATCCTAAATCAGAACGGCGTTACCCAATTGTCTGTGATCCGTCAGATGCAAGTAGACCATCACTTCTTGGATGCTTGCCTGTCCTAGTGGAACGAGACCTATCATGTATTTGGTTTTCCTCGAGGAGAAATCTGCCCTATTCCTGAGGAAATTGCTGCTGCAGGAGGATGGAATCCCATACTTCATCCTGCTATTCCTTTTTCAGTTCCTGACCCAAGGAGGAAGCTACGGGAATTTTTAGGGCTTTCTCATATGGAGGTATCCCGCATGCTAGAAGGAGATACTGTTTCCTTGATTGACCTAGCTGAAAAATTCATGAACCCAGATGATGTCCGGGTCAGGCCGGTTCATAGCCGTAGGGCCTTTACTTTTTGTATGCTCCATGTCTATGCCTTCGAAGGGCATATGGATTTGCTATCTTGCATGGGCCATGTTAGACTTTTCACTGTGGCTGACCTGATGGAAACGGAGCACAGCCCGGCTTGGTTGATTACAGGAGAAATTATCCAGGGTTTGGATAATCGTAAAAGGGATCCGTCAGTCCGGCTGACTGGGAGTACCCGTCTTCTACAGGTATACCGTTTTTTTATTTTTTTCGGTTTTTTTCCTGTTTTTGCGGTTTCTTCCCGATTTTCCCGGTTTCTGCGGTTTTCTCAGTTTTTCACGATTTTTTTTTTTAACGTGATTTTGACTTTTTTTCGCGATTTTGATTTTTCTGGGTTTTTTCCAGCTGTGGCTGTTCGAGAGGCTATCGATCTTGGATCCTCCCCTAGACGTGAGCCGGTATCAACCCAGGCAAGTAATGGCGAGGAGACGAGCTATTGCCTTTTCTCGCTTCAACACCCAAAAATTCTGGGATGAGGTGCTATCCTTCCATGGAAGCCTATTGATCCGCTGGGCCGTGCCATGGTGGCCGATTTACGTTTGGACCGGCTTGGAGTCCCGAGACAGGGCTAAATATCAGGTAATCCTATCTTTTAGCCAGACAATTCACCTCTTTCCCGATCGCATACTTAGGCAATATGGTCGGGTGCAAAGAATCCCGGAAGTTTAGGCAGTCGTGAGTGAATCTACTCAGTTGACGGATGTAATGTGTGACACCTGGATGCAAAGGTGGTATACACGGGCTACTTGGCCTGTTCCCAAAAATCCTCATTCGATCTGGGTAACTGACTCTTATGTAAGATGGACCCGAGCTGATTCAGCTAAAACTCGAGCTGCCTTGAAGACTGACGAGGCCTATGACCTGTTACGCCGGGAGCATGCTAAGGATAATAGAAGCTTCTTTGCCGAAGAAGCTACTTCGACAGGTCATAAAGGGAGATCTAGGACTCAGACTGAAGGGTCCAGTACTAAAGGTGCACGGGGGAAAGTGAGCCCCCAGACGGAATTAGAAAGGAGACTAGGGCCAAGGCTAGCGGTTAAGGACCGACTTGGTCCTCGAGACAGGCTTCCCGAACTCGTTAGGGCTCGGCTTGGACCGGTGCAAATGGTGGACGACCCAAAATTGAAGAAGCGGGTTCGAACTAAAGAAATTCCCCTTGTGATTAGGGAACGTTCGCCCCCACCCCGTCGGCCTCGGGCTCCACGTGACCCGAAAGATAAGGGGAAAGGAAAAATGTACGAGTAGTCTCCTAAATTTATTATTTAAGTATTACTACTATTTTTGTGGTGTGATTTTTTTTGTGTTTTTTTTTGTGATGTATTTTTGAAATAATAAAAAGACATATTAGTGAATACCGTTCCCGTCTTTTCGTTATTGCAATGGTTGTACCCTTTTGAGGGGTTGCCTACGTATCCAAAATTAATGGAATCAAACCTTCCGTAGTTCATAAAGTATTTTTTTTTTGCAATTTTCGAAATACATCAAGATTATTAATTCGAGATGTGCAACGGTAGGATAAATAATCCTAACTTATTGACTTGCTTAAAATTTTTGAAAATTCATAAAAAAGACATTTTTTATAAATTTTGCAAATGACATTGAGATAGGGTTTATGGATAGTAACGCTTCAGCTGGTCCAAATTTGTTGGGTTGAAAAACTCGTTCCCATCCAAGTCTGTTAGCATTACTGCTCCTCCTGAAAGGATTTTCTTTACTAGATACGGCCCAGCCCAATTAGGTTTGAACTTTCCCCTTGGGTCAACCGGTAGTAAAGCTCGAACAGATTTTAGGACTAGATCGCCCTCTTTGATGTTCCTGGGCCTAACCCTTTTGTTAAAAGCCCGTTGGATCCTTTTCTGATATATCCGAATGTTATTCAGAGCCCGGGATCGCCGTTCGTCTAAGAGGACTAGCGAGTCGTATCGGGCTTGGACCCAATCTGCTTCTGGTACCTGACTTTCGAGCAGAATCCTAAGGGATGGTACTTCTAGCTCGATTGGCTGGACTGCTTCCATTCCATATGTCAGATAGTATGGAGTTGCTCCAGTTGCGGTTCGAATTGATTTCCGATATCCCCATAAGGCAAAAGGTATCTTGTCGGGCCAGTCCCGGTAATTCTCAGCCATCTTTTTAAGTATGGTGACAATTGTCTTATTGGCCGCCTCCACCGCTCCATTTGTTTGAGGACGGTAAGGTGACGATGTATGCCTTTGGATCTTGTACTTTTCCAGCAAAGTGGCAGTTTCAGCTTGGAAATGGGTCCCGTGATCGCTGATGAACTCGTGCGGAATCCCGTATCGACATATAATCTTGTTTTGGATGAACTAGCCACGTGTTTGGCATTCAAGATCCGGTATGACTCGGCTTCGACCCATTTAGTGAAATTGTCAATAGCCACTAGGATGAAGCAGTGACCTCCCGTCCCGGAAGGGTTCACTTTTCCGATTATATCAATTTCCCATGTTGAGAATGGCCATGGTGATGTCATTGTATATAAAAGGGATGAAGGCATATGCTGAACATTGGCGAAAATCTGACAGTTATGGCAGTATTTGACATACAACTGACAGTCAGTTTCCATGCTATTCCAGTAATAACCGAGTCTTGCGATTTTCTGGGCCAACATATGGGCGTTCATATGCGGACCATTTTCACCATCATGTACCTCGGCCATGACTCTTTCGGCTCGAGTTTTGTCAATCCATAGAAGTAAAGCCCCCTGTGTTGTCTTCTTATATAACTGTCCATCGTCCGTGCGGATGAACTGGGTTGACCATCTTCGTAGAGCTTTCTTGGCCCGGTTTTCAGCTCCCGGAGGATATTCCCCTGACGTTAAGTAGGTTAGAATAGCCTGATACCAAGGTTCTGGATCAGTTATTTCGATATCTTGGATAGCGTGGATATATGCAGGCTCGGACCGCCTTTCGACGCAAATGGGCATGCTGGTTAGATGTGCTGGGATATTCAGTAAAGATGCCAATTTTGAGAGAGCATCTGCAAACTGGTTTTCTTCCCGAGGTAGATAGATGTACTCCACTTTTTGGAATTGTTTTTCGAGAACCCTTACTCGTGCTTGGTAAGCCACGAGATTTGCGTTCTGAGTCTTCCATTTTTGTAGGGTTTGATTTATGACTAATGATGAGTCACCGTGGACCCGGAGGTTTGTTACTCTTAAATCAGCGGCGGCTTGTAGTCCGTGAATGCATGCTTCGTACTCGGCTGCGTTGTTAGTCACCTCGAAATCTAGCTTGATGGATAATGGGGTGTGTTCCCCTTGTGGTGAGATTAGCAAGATCCCGACACCAAATCCTCGGAAGTTGGATGCTCCGTCAAAATACAGATCCCATGTGTCGGTGTCGGTATGGAATATGTCTTCATCTGGGAAAGCCCAGGTATCGATGTGTTCTTCCTCAGATATCGGGCTATCGGCGAGGAATTCCGCTACTACCCGGCCTTTGATGGCTTTTAAAGATACGAACTTGAGGTCGAACTCAGCTAGCATTAAAGTCCATCTGGATATACGGCCGTTGAGGATGGGCTTTTCGAATAGATACTTGATTGGATCCATTTTGGAGAGCACGTGTACCTCGTGACTAAGCATGTAGTGTCGGAGCTTTTTAGTGGCCCATACTAATGCTAGACACGTCTTCTCGAGCATCGTATACTTGCATTCGTATTCTAAGAACTTTTTACTGATGTAGTAAATAGCCCGTTCTTCGGAATCGATCGTCTGGGCTAGCATAGCGCCCATGGCCGTCTCGGTCGTTGTTAAGTATAGTGATAAAGGCAAACTGTGCTGAGGTGGCATTAACACCGGTGGAAAGGATAGAATCTCCTTGATCTTGTCGAAAGCCATTTGACATTTGTCGTCCCATAGTGTTCGTTCTCCTATCTCACTACAACAAATTGACACTTGCGCCACGAATAATGCCACGGGAATTTGTTATTTGTGGCTAAATTTTACCTGGCCACGGGAAAATTTTGATTCACTACTAGGGAAAAAAAATATGCCACGGGAACATTTTTTCCCGTGGCAAAAATTCACTTGCACCACGAATTTTATTTAAGTCGTGGCCAATAATCACTCTTGCCACGAAAGATGCCACACCCGTGGCAAAAATATATTTAGCCACGAATTTCTTCAGTGGAAAATATTATTTAGCCACGACATAATTAACTTGCGTGGCGAAATTAGTTTTTAGCCACAGATTTAATAAACGCGTGTGGCTAATGGTTCTCCAAACTTTAATCAAATTACTTTCAAGTTAAGCCGAGTGTCAAATATTGATCATTATCTTAAAAAATTCATTAAAATTCAAAGTTAAAGATAATATGAAAAAAATATTAAATTTGAAAATATTTTATTAATAAAAAATTGGTATTATTTTATTTAGTTTTAAGGAAAAAAATTGATTTTTCGTAAAATTAAATACAAGAAAACATTGGTTGTCTAATTTGTTGATTTTTTACTAATCATTTTTGAAGTAATTGATTTCTCTTAATTTGACAGTATGTTTTATTAAATCTACAATCTTAAGTATGACTTTTGAAGGACAACTAACATTTACATAGTGGAATATATGCTAGCTTAAAATGCAGTGTACATAGCATATCAAGTAAAAATAAGTATGTGATTGATCATCCATCATTGAGACGTCTAATACTCCCTCCCATTTACTGGAATCCTACCATTTGATTAAAATATACCTCACATATATTCAATCTTTGGTAGGTTTCCAGTGAATGGGAGGTAGTATTATTTAAGACTTTTTCATTTTTATCGCTTAATACATGTAATACACTTCTTTTTAAGACAAAAAAAAACATAAAAAGAAAGTGACTGAGCATGATTTTTTTTCCAAATTATTGATTTTCTTACAATATTTTCAGTGTTAAAAAAATGTTTTATTAAACTCGTATTTAAGAATTCTAGTTGGTCTATATTTTTTTATGGAATTAACTTTGACTGCGAAAACAATAATTATTTTTGTAAATTATTTGTCTTTCAAGTTGTTTTTTGGAAGAAAGATTAATGTATTAGAAAGTCGTGCTTAAGTTCAATAACCATCCAAAATATTTTTTCAAAAAAAGAGAGGTATAAGTGAGAAATTCAAATAATTAACAAATACAAGTAAGAAAATATAATAATTAAGGACTAATAGTGAGAAAATCCAAAACTAATTTATCGTCAACCGTTTAATTTAATAACTGTTCTGTAATATTATTTAGAAGATATTTTAAAAAATGAATTTAAAATAAAATTTACTTAATGAAAAATAAGATTCGGGTAAAACTTGAAGTAGGCAAGATGAAACTCAATGAGGATAAAAAACTGATGAAATTAAATAACGACCGGTAACGAAAAGAAAAAAAATACATCAAAAGAACTAGCAATGAAAGAACGTGAAAAATAGCAACTAAAATAAAAATATCGATAAATTAATGAAATCATGAGTCCGAAAATCAACTTTGAAACTCTTTTTTTTTTTTCCGGAGTAATAATTTTTTAATCATAATATGTAAATCGTTGGAGAAAAAAAATTAATTACTCAAAAGTAAATGTAGTTTGTGAAAAAAACATCTCTTTAAAAGAATTCAAACCAATGATTTTGTCAATAAAGTTCAATTTCATTTCTGGTAGCTGGTCATAAGAACTCCACAGTTAAGCGTGCTTGAGTGAGAGTTGTGTTATGATGGGTGACCTCATGGGAAGGCTCTTCGATGCGTATGGTGAAATTAAATAGTATCTGAATGATTCAGCTGTAAAGCTAGTAACCGTTCCAGATGTGACTACTATAAGGGTAGAGAATTTTTACGGTTATTAATTTATTTAATTTATTATATATTTTGTCACCGGAATAAATGTTTCGTCACAAACATAATTAGCGACGGGATAATCCGTGACAAAAAATTAATTCTAGCCACGGGAGACTTCGTGGCAATAAAATCAATACTTGTCACGCTTTTTTTTCCCGTGGCTATTTGTTTGCCACGGCCACTTGCGCCACGGATGGTCTTTTCGTGGCAAAGTACTTTAGCCACGAAAATTTAGCACTTTTGCCACGAATTCAGCCGTGGCCCAAGTGCTCATTTGTAGTAGTGTCTTTAGTTTCTTGAAAATGGGTTCACATACCATGGTTAGCTTTGAAATAAAGCGGCTTATATATTGGACTTTCCCGAGAAACCCCCTTATCTCCTTTTCGGTTTTAGGCGGTTGCATCTCGGTAATGGCCTTGATCTTTGCTGGGTCAACTTCGATGCCACGTTGGCTAACAATGTGGCCCAGTAGCTTGCCCGATGTTACCCCGAAACTGCATTTTTGAGGGTTTAACCTCATGTTGTACTTGCGGAGCCGGGTGAAGAACTTCCTTAGGGCTGCAATGTGCCCGTTTCGGTCCTTTGACTTGACAATCATGTCGTCGACGTAGACCTCTACCTCCTTATGCATCATGTCATGCAATAAAGTGGTGGCGGTCCGTTGATAAGTGGCACCAGCGTTAATAAGCCCAAATGGCATTACGATATAGCAGTAAGTCCCCCAAGGTGTGATGAAGGTGGTCTTACTCATGTCTTCTTCCGCCATTTTGATCTGATTATATCCGGCATACCCGTCCATGAATGATAGAAGGGCATGGTCAGCCGTGTTATCCACCAATATGTCGATGTGTAGCAACGGAAAATCGTCTTTTGGGCTGGCCTTATTAAGGTCCCGAAAATCTACACATACTCGGACTTTGCCATCCTTTTTGGGTACTGGTACTATGTTTGCAACCCAGTCTGGATATTCAGACACTTGGATAAAGCCCGCTTTGAATTGTTTATCAACTTCTTCCTTGACTTTGAGAGACCATTCGGGCCTCATTCTTCGGAGTTTTTGTTTTACCGGCTTGTACCCGTCTTTGATGAGTATTCGGTGTTCAGCTATCTCCCGGTCTATTCCCGGCATGTCCTTGTAGGACCATGCGAAGACGTCTTTGAATTCCTGGAGGAGATCTGTGAATTGTTGTTTCTCCTCGGGATCTAAAGATAGGCCCAACTTAAGCATCTGAGGTTCTAAAGGGGTTCCTACGTTGATGGAATCGGTTTCTTCGATTACCGGGTCTCGGGATTCCCTTTGCTCAAGTTGCTCGATTAGATGCGGAGGCAATGGTACCTGTTCGTCGGGTTTCTCAATGTCATTGCAAGTAAGATTTTTGAAAACATTTTGAAAATAAGCCAAGTCGTAAGCAGAATGGTTATCGTTATTATTGATAGTGAATTTTGAAAATAGCTCGAAGAGAACTGCCATCTGATCGTTGGTCAGAGGCGGGATAGGGAGAGCCCTCAGGACAGACTCCGGGGCTCTCGATGGTGTGGCTAAAGAAGGGAGAGGGGTTACAGACTCAATCCTAGTACTGGACCCTCTAGACTTTGACTCAGACTCCGACTCTGACTCTGACTCTGACTCAGACTCGAACTCAGATTCAGATTCGATAGCATGCATATCTCCTTCACCAGTAGTTAGCTTGTAGACTCGACCCTAACTGTCGGTCCACTTAGTTGTCTTCCTCCAAGCTCTCTTCCCAGTGTTGGCACCAACTTCAGAGATCAGTTTGGTGGGATCAAACCTGCTGCTGCGGAGAATCAAGCTGACTAACTCCTGTTTAGGGGTCGGGACTACCTTGTCTTCCCCGAAGAGTAGTCCTAGGATGGGCTCAGTATTATTCATGCCCTCCTTCGATTCAGCCTGGATAAGGGCTAAGATGTCATCTGGGATGAAATTGCATTCCCGAGCCAGTTTGGTCCCGGGGTATGAGGTGGTGGGCTGATAGCGGCCCGTTTGAATTGCTCCGAACACCGGGGTGACGAACGTGACCGCCTTGGTTTGGTCCGTGTATTCGGGTGCCATGGTGTAGCCTAGACCGAGGCGAGATTGCTCGTTGTTTAGGGCTTCAATAATTTTCCCGGGTGGAAGATAGGGCCTTGATGTGAATCCCGGTAGACAACCCAGATTCTGTAGCATCGTATCGATGTTAGTAGTGAAGTATGGCCGGAAAAGGTATTCTTCCTCGATCATTCCCACAAAGTTGAAACCTCGTGGGTCAGCTGAGCCTGCCGTGTTGCAACTTGACACGGTTATGGGAGTAGCTTCAAGAGTGACGATCCCATCTTGTAAAGGCAGCTTGACCTTCCTGTGAAGAGTGGAAGACACAGCTTTGACCGCGTGAATCCACGGTCTCCCGAGTAGCAGATTGAAAGATTAAGTAACATCGATCACTTGGAATTCTAACTCTTTCTCGATCGGGCCTGTTATGATTGTTAGCTTAACGGCCCCAGCAACTGATTTTGGACTCCCATCAAAAGCCTGGATAGTTTTTGCAGTCGGAAGGTAGTCAGCCTCGGTAATGCCGAGGGCCTTGGCTGTCCTTAAGGGAAGGACGTTTACTACGGACCCGTCATCAATCAGGGTCATCGGGAGGTACTTGTTGCGGCAGATCACCGTGATGTATAGAGCCAAGTTATGGGTGGTCCCGAATGGTGGAAGGTCGGACTCGGAGAAAGTGATAAGTGGGCCTTCTCCTTTGGGCTTGTCCTTGAGGTATGGCAAGATCGTGGCTACCATCTCGGTGGGGGTAACCGATGAGTCGACCTTGATTTCATCAAGGGCCCTAGTAAGTGCTGCCCGATGCTCTTGTGAGCTAACCAAAAGCTGCCATATAGTAATATCAGTTCGAACTCTCTTCAATTGTCTGACTAGGGCCGTGTCAGCGTTTGGCTCTTCGGGAGTGAGTTCCGTCCTGGAAGGTTCAGTGACGGTTTTCGGAGTGGTGAGACTGGCCGTGATGGTGTGTGTACCGGCCAGAGCTCTGGCTTTGGCTTTCCGGGTTTCTTCGATGGTGACGGGGACGGCTTCCCCTTTAGCCAAGTAAACATCATCTTCATCGTCATTCCATATCCCGTTGATTTGGGAAATGAAAGGAGAAATGAGATGAGAGCAGTCAACTACCTCTCCAGTAAAAATGGCGTGAGTAGCAAGAGGATTGTTTTTGTTACTTGGCTTGTCACTGGGTAGTGGTATCTTCCCACTTTCGATCAGATCTTGAATAAGATGTTTCAATTTCCAGCATTTTTCTGTGTCATGCCCGTTGCCTTGGTGATAATGGCAATAGGCCTGAATGTTGTAGCTTTTGGATCACTTTTCCACGGGAACTTCTGAAATTGGGCCTATCGGTTGGATTAAGCCTTTCGAGGACAGCCTTTGTAAGGCATTAGCATAGGTTGTCCCTATGTCGGTGAATACCCGATTTGGAGTATTCTTTTTGGTTGAGGTGTCCAGTGAGTTAACCTCGTCGAAGATGCTTCGGGCCGCCGTTGTGGTGGCGGGCTTGCTGGAGGAGGAACTGGCTCCTTGATACCCTTTGGTAGAGGCCTTAGTAAGGTTCTCTAGCCTTAGATCATCTTCGATTCTAGTACCCATTTCGGTCAAAGTGGCGAAGTCGGGTATGATGGCGTACCTGAGATGGACTCGTTAAGCGGGGAGGAGGTTTTTGACAAAGGCCTCCACTAGTACTTTTTCACTGGGCTTGTCCACCAGCTTAACACTTTCGGTCCTCCACCTTTGAAGGTATTTGGTGAAACCCTCCTTAGGTTCTTGGGCCATAACTTCCAGAGTACGCATGGTGGTCTGGATTTCAGCATTATCCGCGTAGTTTCGTGCGAACTCCATTGCAACGTCGTCCCAAGTTTTGTATTTCTTGGGGTCAAGCCTGTAGTACCAGGCTTTTGGGTGTTTTTCCAAAGAGGAAGCAAAGAGATGCTTGAACATGGTCGATTTGACCCCCTTTACAGCCATGAAGTCCTTGAAAGCCCGAATGTGAAGTACCGGGCCTTCAGTCCCATCGAACATTGGCTAGCCCGTTAAGTTGAGGTTAGCGGGCAGTTCATCAGTTAAGGGTGAATAGGTACGGGCATTTTCCGTGAGAATGGTGTTTCTGGTGGTCGAATGGACCTGTTCCTGCAGCTTTTGGACCGCGCCGGCCAATGCGGCCAAAGGTCCGTCATCTTCGATCGAGGCATTGGGGGTTTCCTGTTCCACGGCACTAACCCGAGTGACGATGGCAATTTGGTCCTCCCGCATTTTCCTCAATTGGTCTTGGATTTGGGTCAACGAGGCGGTCAAGTCGTCTATGGCTTGTTGCGTCATGGCTCGAGTGAAGGGTGGCCTGTCTGTAAGAGCACCGCGTAATTAGCAACTTAACCCGAATCCTAAGAAAAGTACATCCCGAGCAAGGGAAAAGGAAGAAGACTAAGACGATAATGATTCGGAAAAGACACCTAGACGGGCGACTTGTGAAAAGGTGGGCCTTCCTCAGGATCCAACTATGTGGGTTGGGCCCTGTGCAAAGGAAGGTTCACGTGAGACATTCCCAGACTTTTAGACTCGATTGTAAATGGGCCAACCTTTGTAGGAGTATGTCCTACGTAGGTGGGCCTTGCCTTAGTAAAATAAGGCGGACTAGGATAGGGGGAAAGTCCGTGATGTAAGATCGACGGAGTTTCGACGCTAGAGACTTCAACGACTTATGACACGACCCGACAGTGCTAAATACGGGAAGTCTAAGAAGAGGAAGTTTTGAAATATGATTTTGAAAGCCCGAGTAAAATCGGGGAGAAAATCCGGCCCCTTTTCGAAAAAGAAAAAGAAGTGGGCCGAATGACGGGTTTTGAAAGTTTCGAAAATATTTTCGAGTTTTGAAATGGGCATAATACCGGCTAAAAAAAGGCTATTTTGAGTAAAATTGTAAGTCCTAAGTTCGGTATATGTCCGGGGTTTTGAAATTGGATATTTTGAAAAGGATGCAAATTTTGAAAAAGACGGTTTTGAAAAAAGATGATGTGGATCAAGTAGCACGTAGTCATGGAAATAGTATAATGACGCCATGTATGCTCTTAAGCTAAGTCTCGGTCAGTCTGTAAGGGTCTATACCAGTGTACATAGCCTATCGAGAATCGGGGCGGACTCCCTAACTCGAGTTGAGATTACGACATGCCGTAAAACCCATACGAATCGGCTAATGGACACCTTTTGACATAACCAATTTGGACTATATCAATGGTATAGTGGGACGTCGGTCACCAGTACCGGCCCGGGAAAAATGGGGTTATGCATGAACCGTAAAACTAAAACGCGTATTGTACTAGTCAAACGATTTCTATTTGAGTCTCACCCTGAAGGATACCGAAGGTTATTAACGCATCACTAAATCCCCAGCGGAGTCGCCAAATTGTGGACATGACATAGGTCCACCCCGACGCGGCCACGCGCGGGTTTGGGGAGGCGAATGAATCTCCATATGAGATGGTCAAATTGAAATTTAAATCGAAGTTGGAGTCGCCACTGAATTTTATGGTTATTCGGAACCGTTCGAGCCCACTCTATGTCGTAGTGGGCCGTGTACAAAATACGGCCCATTTCCGATGTCAGAGTTTATTGGGCTCGTCCCTTTACATATCGATACAGATGCCGACTTGAGCGGTTAATCGTATATTGAATGACTCTCGTTGCCAATGGTTTCGGACATCCGGAAACCACGGTTCTGAGTAAGGGGTGAGGGTACGTGTTGGGAAGCTCACTAAGAACACCCAACCCCGCCCGCACATTAGCGGCCTCTACTAGGATATCGAATTATGTTTTAATACGCGCGTTAGTTGAACGATGAATGATATGCAAACATTGTTTTCCTAAGCATGTGAGGAATTGAATGGGTTGCTAAGTCGGTTTAATGCATGAAAAGGTTAACGTCGAAGTTGAATTTAGCATGTGAGATTCGTTTTAGTATAATAAAACAAATGATGAAAAGGAATGAATTTGCTACAAGATGAACAAACGAGTTAGTATCGATTTGTAAAATAATATAGCAAAAATAAATATGCGAGATCGAGAAAATAAATATTGATCGAAATCTGAAAAATATCGTTAAAAAGACATTGTTTTGTATAAAAAACGATGTTCGAGAAATAATAAAAAGAACGAAAGCAACGCGCCGAGGCAGCCGGCCGCGCGGCTCGCCCCGGACGCCGGCGAGTCGCGTGGCAGCCTGTTCCGGGAACGGTTTTTTGAAAATTGACGTTATTAACTCACGTACAAATATTGCATAATTCGTACTCGACTTAATATTATCGATATTCGTTATATTCGATAGTTGACTACGAAATCAATATCAAATTCTCGGAATAGTTTTGGAAAAGATGTAAATTTTTAGAAATCGTTTCGTAGAATAAATAATAAAACGAACGAAAAAGCTAAAAAAAGATCCCGGGTTTCAGGCCCGTGCGCGAGTCGCCTGGGCGTGGCGCGACTCGCGTGCGGGTCTGTCCGGTTTTTATTTTTTGTTCGTAATTGCTAAATTTGATGAATCACGTACAAAATATGAATTAATTTGTATTCGATTCATGCTTTCGATATTCGTCCTACCCGATATTCGATTAGGAAATCGATATCGAATATTCGGAATGGATTAAAAAAAAGGTTTTGTAAAATTGTTTAAAAAAGAATTTGAACGAGAAAAAGATGTAACGATTTTTAATATCGTCGAGATTTTAATATAATTATTTTCGATACAATATTCGATTATAGAAGATCGATATTATATTTTTAAGAATGTTCGATATAAAAATAGTTTTTGGTTAATATCGATATTAGAAATAAAATAAAAAAACGACGCTTGACCCGTACAAGGAAAAAAAAAACGACGAGGAAGAGAAGAGAAGAAAAGGAGAAATCGGGTTTGATGCACCCTCAACCTACATGCTTTTGTTAACTCGGATCGGGGCTCGTCGGAATGTGGCTAGGGCACGGGAGCGTCGAGTTGATGTCGGTGAGTTATGGTGGCTCGGTGAAGGTGACGGGTACGAGGGAGTCGGTTTCCTTCGGGTTTGGATGTAATATCGGTTTCTCGATGCTAAGTGTAAGGAGTTTTATGGATGTGTGTTGTGATATTTTTGAATCTCTCTCAGGAATTCTGTGTGTTGTGTGATTGATTCGTCTCTGAAAATCATGTCTCCTAAATCGTGTTGTGCAAGGGGCTATTTATAGGAAATTCCCGACCTTGGTTTAGAAGAGTTTGAATACCGCTTAGAATAGGAAACGTAGGAGTTTGAGGAGCATGAGAATTCCGTTTTCTTGACAAAGAAGAAAGGCATCTCGGCTGGTTTGATGCTACTTGGCCGAGTATTTGCACTCGGTCAAGTGTTTGAATCGGTTTTCGGATAGGATTCCTGCTTGAGATCGAATTCTACCTCAAACGAAATTGTTTAATATTTTGTAGCTGATTTTTTGTAGAGTTTGGGTAAGAACTGGACACGTGAGATGCCACGGTCAGTCCGCAAGTCTCGGGAAAATCTTTGACCGGGTTTTGACTCGGTCGCTAAAAGACGGTTTTACCCCTGGTGTCGGATTCGACCCAAATTAGTGTTATTTGACTCGAAACGACCCACTGGGCCTGAATCTGAGGTTGGTTTTGTGAGATTTGTACTCCTTAAAAAGCCCAAGCCAAATATCCATGATTTCGAGCCCATTTTCGAGTACGTTAAAGCACGTTTGCGTCCGATCATCATCGGGTGTTTGTCGGAAACTGCCATAGACACCTGGCGGTCAAAATGTGGGTGTCTACAGCAGTAAATTATTTTTTTTAGTTCAATATAATAACAATTCTATTTTTCTTAAAATGAAAATCTTAATTGTGAAGGAACGGGTGTGTGAGAAGAGAGACGGTAATTATTTTTTATAGAAGAGATATTAAATGATGAGTAAATTAAGAAGAGAAATATATTTACCAAATAAATTAGTTACTTGTTTTAATTACCAAACAAATCACAATCATTCATCTCTATCTAATCCAAGAGATGTGGTGAGACTCACGGACTCAATTTTAAGAGGTAGACTCACCTGATCTCTTTTATATATATAGAGTTGAGATCGGGTGAGAACCTATCTCTCAATGAGAACTGTGAGAACTATTTAGAACCATTAGATCTTATTCACATCTAATGTTTGACATTATTCTTAAAAACATACACTCTTCCTTTAACAAAATAAAACAAATTCGTTTCTTTCTCTCTCTTCCTTCTCTTTCTTTCTCTCTTCCTTCTCATTCCCTTCATCAACAATGGCTGAAATTGAAGAAAAAAATTCAACAAAATTCACCAAAAATCAAGAAAAGGCAGATGAAGCTTTGTTCATCAATACAAATTCAGGAGATTTGTTGCCTAATCTTAATAAATTAGGGTTTCGGTGTTCATAAAATTGGGGAATTATATAAAATTGAGGATTTCTTTCAATTAGGGTTTATATTTTCGTTAAAACCATTAAATATGTCCACTTGATTAGAGATTTTTGTGTAATTAGGGTTCTTGAATATCAAATTAAGGGTTCTTGTTTTCTCTGAACACCTATCGTGGAATTATTCAATGCTTCATTCCCCTCTAATTATACTTCTATTAATCATCTTATAAAAGGTACGCTAAAATTTAAAAAGGGTACGCTAAAATTGAAATTAAAAAAAAGGATACGCTAAAATTGAAATTAAAAAAAAGGATACGCTAAAATTGAAATTGAAAAATGGTAAGCTAAAATTGAAAAAAGGGTATCCTAAAAGTGAAAAATGGTACGCTAAAATTTAAAAAGTATACGCTAAAATTTAAAAATGATACACTAAAATTGAAATTGAAAAAGGGTACGCTAAAAGTGAAAAAGGGTACGGTAAAATTGAAATCGAAAAGGGGTACGTTAAAATAGAAAAAAAGGGTACGCTAAAAGTGAAAAAGGGTACGCTAAAATTGAAAAAGGGTACGCTAAAATTAAAATTGAAATTGAAAAAGAGTACGCTAAAATAGAAAAAAGGGTACGCTAATAGTGAGAAAGGGTACGCTAAAATTGAAATAGGGTAGACCACAATTTAAAAAGAAAATTAAATCGATTAGGGCTAGAAAAAGAAGGGTTTGTATTTCATATAAAATCCGTACAAAAGGAAATTAAATGACAATATTTTAGATGAACTCTTAAATCAATCAGGAAATTTGAAAAAAAAAAACGATAACACACCATTGCTGAGATCAATTATTGCAATTATATTTGCTGACGATAATATTGTTACTATTGTAATGAATTAATGAATTTAATTGAATAAGTTAATCATAAAATGATTAATTAAAAAAAATTAAAACTACTTAGGTTATTCGGGTTCAATACCCAATTGTGATGAATTAATGGATTAAAGAAAAGCCGATTGAAAAATTGATGGATTGAAGAATCAGATTCAATGGTCGATTGAAGAATTTATCGATTAAAGGATTATGGGTCGAAGAATTTTGTAGAAAGAGAAGGAATTACAGGTTGAAGGTTGAAGCAATTGTGATGAATTAATTTGATTGAAGAATTTTGAAGAATCCAACGAATGAGATTGAACACTATGATCAAATGGCTCATATTATAGTTCTCACAGTTCTCATAGAAGGAGTGGTTCTCACATGAACCTAAATCTATATATATATATATATATATATATATATATATATATATATATATATATATATATATAGAAATTGCATCCGGTGAGTTGGTCTTCTTTAAATGAGTCCGTCCCGCAAATCACAGCCACATGATCAAATCACATGAATGGCTGAGATTCAATCTCAGCGTCATCTTCATCGTATATAATCTTACTGTTACAGTAACAGAACACTATTTTTTTTTATAAAAAAAAAAAAACTATTACAGTAACACAAATATCTTACTGTAACACTGTCACAGTAATAAGAAATTACAATAATAATGTCAGAGTAATACTGTTACAGTAACAGAACACTATTACAGTAACACAAAAATCTTACTGTGACAGTGTCACAGTTATAAGAAATTACAATAATAATGTCACAGTAACAATGTCACAGTAATATGAAATTAAAGAGTTATAAATATTTTACTGTGACACTGTCACAGTAATAAGGAATCACAGGATAATGTCACAGTAATAATGTCAAATTCATTTATCAATTGACATTACAAAGTAACATCAACATGAGATTAACAGTAGCACTGTTACAGTAACAGAACACTATTACAGTAACACAAATATCTTACTGTGACACTGTCACAGTAATAAGGAATTACAGTAATAATGTCACAGTAATATGGAATTAAAGAGTTATGATGTTTGTGTATGCAAAGGCAGCCTTGTTACTCTTCCGTGTGGTCCAGATTGAAAGGACGGACTCATCTAAAGAGGGAGACTCACCGGATCCTCACTCTATATATATATATATATATATATATATATATATATATATAAACGATCTCTCTAATTCTTCTCTTTCTCTTATTTTCTCTCTACTTTTTCAAGTCTCTTTCTTTCAAAACAAAATCGGTATTACTTCATCGATAATTGTATTAGATCCATAATTGAATTCGAAAGCATTGATTGATTAGGTAAATTGATAAACCAAGAGAAAATAAATTGAATCCAATTAGCGTAAAAAAGACTAAAAATTTAAAAATGGTAGAATAGGAAAACTTTAGCGTAGGGCTAAACCTTAGGTCTACAAAAATTAATATTTTTAGCATAATTGAGTTGCACCATTAGATTATATTTCGTATTAAAAATAAAATGTTTCAATAGCAATATACATTTGTGTATCTTCATAATCATTTTAATACGTTGGCAAAAAAAATCATTTTAATAGTATCTTGTAATTCTCTCCGAAAATAACTTATTTTCTCCCTAGCCATTTTTTCACTTGTACAATGTGTCAATGCCTAACCATAATGCTTCACATGTGATCACCATAGAGTCCACTGCCAGCCCTAGATATGTGATTCCTATGTCTTGCTCCCGGCTGTAATCAGAAGTTGGCTCTTGGAACCCAATCCATGATCAACTGGACTACCAAATGATCAGTAAAAATAATCGCATAAGATTACTACGTTTAACCCAAATTCTTGTTTAAAACAATGGTTCCATGACTTCATCTTCTTTGCATTCCCCTACATCAATAGTCATTGTATTTTCCTTGTTTGTATGTCGTACCCGGCAACAATCCCTTCTAGGAGCCTGCATCATAAGACAAGCGATTCTTCTAAATATCGAAAAATTAAATGTTTTCAAGTAGAAATAACGGTATGCATAGTTATCTTTGTCGTGGTTTTGAGTCTTCGAATAGGAAGTACTCCCTCCGTTCCAATGAATTGTTTGCCTTTGGTTTTGGCACCAAGGGAAAGAGATCCAATTAGGACGTGACATGTGGAGCCAATGATCAAATTACATATAAAAAACATTCCTCAAATAGAAAGGCAAACAATTCATTGAGACGCCCCAATATGGAATAGGCAAACAATTCATTGGGACGGAGGGAGTAGATAATTAATGTGATGAATGGGAGTAGAAAAGTAGTGCTAACTCTCAATCCCCTTACCACTTAAGGGATTAAATATATATATATATATATATATATATATATATATATATATATATATAAGTTTTTTAGCGATATGATTGGTTCGTTCCATCAAAAATCAATTTAGAAAAATATCATTAATAATAAAAAAAATCAAGTAGAGAATCTTTTAATTATTACAATCCATATATTTGATCTATTATATTAACGTGATGTTTTCTAAATTTTCATCTACAAATCTTTAATTTCATTTAACAAAAAGTTATCGTAAATAAAATTATAAAAATGAATTAGTTAGATTCGTGGTAAAAAATTCTTTCATTAGAGTATAAATTTCATATTATTTGTTTCATATTATTTGCTTGAAAAAGTGATGAATTTATTACATTTAAAGATATTAAAGTTATCCCACATCGACAAATTATAATAAGGTGATGAAATTTTATATTATAAATAATAGTAATCACACATCAACAAATTTTAATAAGGTGATGAAATTATATATTATAAATAATAATAATCATTCATTCTTAGATATCCACCAAAAATCTTTTGAGTCATAAAGAACTCTCAAAATTATAACCTTAATTGATTATCCCACATCGAAAAATTATAATGAAGTTATGGAATTCTATACTATAAATAAGAGTAATCACTATTTCTGAATATCGACAAAAAAACTTTTGAGTCGTAAAAAAACTCTTAATAAGACTACAAACTTAATATTGTCCAACATCGAAACAATTAAAATAAGATGATGATTTTTCTGTTTTATAAATAAGAGTAATCATGTGTTTTTTTGGGTCTTAAAAGAAGCTCTTAAGTCTGTAAATATCCCACATCAAAAAATTATGATAATGGAATTCTATATTATAAATAAGACTAATCATTCGTTCTTAAATATCAATAAAAACACTTTTGAGTCTTAGAAAATATCTTAATAAGACAACAAACTGGAGTAACATAATCTCACATCGATAAATTATAACAAGGTGATGAAACACTATATTATAAATAAGAAATAAGAGTAATCACAAAAAGACGATGAAATTCTATTATACAAATAAAAGTAACCATTTCTCCAAATTATGATGAGGTGTTGGATACATATATATTATAAATAAGTGTAATATTTCATATTTAAATATGACTAATCATTATTATATATCTTCCAAAACTCAATTGAGTCTTAAAACCTCTTAAGCCTACAAACTCAAGTAATGACGTACAAGAATTCTTAACACTATATCTAAACTTAAATCAAAATTATTCATTCTATATCGAAAAATTATGAGGTGATGGAATTTGATATTATAAATAAGATCAATCATTCGTTATTAGATATAAAAAAATAAGTTTACAAAAGTACTTGAGACTATAAAGTTAGGTAAGATTATCTCACATCGAAAAATTATAATAAGGTGATCGAATTTTATTATATAAATAAGAGTAATAGCCCATTCTTAAGTCGTTAGATATAAAAATAAACTCTTTTATTATTATAATTATCTTAACTCTGTCTCATATCTAAAAATTATAATGAAGTGATGAAATTCTACATATTATAAATAATAATCATTTGTCCTTGGATATCAGCTAAAAAAATTTGAGTCTTAAAAATGCTCTTAGGATCGTACGCTGATGGAAAAGAGAAATCATTTGTGTTTAGATATTAACCAAAAATATGAGTTCTAAAAAGAGATTTTAAGACTATAAACCTAAGTAGAATTATCGCATATCGAAAAATTATGATAATGTTATTAATTTATATCACAAATAAGAGACATCATTCGTTTTTAGATATTAACCAAAAAAAATTGTCTTATAAAAGCAGCTATAAATTTAAGTAAAATTATCCCACATCGAGAAATTATAATAAGGTGATAGAATTCTACTATAAATATGGAGTAGAAACAATCATTCGTCTTTAGATATCAACGAGAAATCTTTTTTGTCTTAAAAAAACTTTTTAAGACTACAAACTTAAATAAAATTATCCCACATCGAAAAATTATGATGAGTGATGAAATTCTACATCATCAATAAGAGAAATTATTCGTTTTTAGATATTAATAAAAAAAATCTTTTGAATCTTATAATACTCCTCTTAAAAATTATCCCACATTGAAATATTACAAAAAAATATATAAATAAAAGTAATAATCGTCTTTAGATATCAAACGGTAATGTCCTAAAAAGAGTTCTTAAAACTATAAATTTAAGTGGAATTATCACACATCAAAAATTATGATGAGATATCATACATAAGAGAAATTCGTTTTAGATAATCATTTGTCCATAATCATTTGTCCAAAAGTATACTCCATAATAAGGTGATCCAATTATATTACTCCCTCCGATCACCTATTTTCTTCCCCTTTATTTTTGGGGAAGAAAATAAGGAGAGAGTAATTATATTAGTAGAATAATGGAATGTGGAATGAAAAAGTAGGAGATAGAAATATTATATTAATTAAATGAGAAAAAGTATAATGAAAAAGTAGGAGAGGAATATTATATTAATTAAATGAGAAAATGTGTGGTGGAAAAGTTGGAAAGAGGAATATTATATTAATTAATGAAGAGGGTAAAACTTTCCTTAAATGGAAAGAGGAAATAAAATCAAACCCAGCCCAATAAGGAAAGAGGGAAGAAAATAGGTAATCGGAGGGACTATATAAATAAGAGTAATAGTTCGTTCTTAATAATTTAGATGGAAAAACAAAATCTATCTTTTGGATCTTAAAAAAAACTTAAGATCATAAACTTAATTAAGTAAATATATCTCAAACTTTTGAGTCTTACAAATAAATCTTAAGACCATAAACTTAATTAAGTAAATATATCCCACACTTTTGAGTCTTACAAAAAACACTCTTAAGATTATAAACTTGAGTTAAAAATTTCACATCGAAAAATTATTACAAAGTCATGAATTTTATAGATATAAACCAAACATCTTTTGAATTTTAGAAAAGTTCTTAGGACTATAATAAACTTAAGTAAAAATTTCTCTTTTGAGTCTTAAGAAAACTCTTAAAACTATAAACTTGTGTGAAATTCTACATCATCAATAAGAGGAATGATTCGTTTTTAGATATTAATAAAAAATCTTTTGAGTCTTATAATAGCTCTTAAGGCTATAGATTGAATTAAAATTATCCGATATCGAAAAATTGCATTAAAATGATGAAATTCTATTATATAAATATAAGTAATCATCGTCTTTAGATATCAATCAGAAATCTTTTGAGTCCTAAAAAGAATTCTTAAAACCGTAAATTTAAGTTATTAAGTAGAATTATTACACATCGAAAAATTATGATGAGCTAACGAAATTTTATACTATATCATAAATAAGAGAAATCTCGTGTCTAAATTTTGGTGGGGCTCGGAGCATGGGAAACGGAAAATTCCTTGGATCGCGTGGAGAAATCTCTGCAAACCTAAAAGCCTAGGTGGCCTTGGTTTCCGTGATTATCAGGCTTTCAATACTGCCCTCCTTGGGAAGCAAGTTTGGAGACTAATGACGGATCGCGGTAGTCTCATGTCCCGTGTTTTACGTGCTAGGTACTTTCCTAATTGCGCTTTTGAGAGAGCAATTTTGGGCAGGAATCCAAGTTATACTTGGAGAAGTATATGGAGTGCGAAAGGGGGTGTGTTGCAAGGGATTCGGAAAAGGCTAGGTAATGGGCTCGGGACCAAGATATGGGACGACCCATGGGTTAAATGTGAGTTGGGTAATTGCCTTGTTTCCCCTAGGGTACAAAACTCTGAAAGTTTGGTTGTTGCTGATCTTCTTAGGCTCGACGGGAATGGCTGGGATACAAGTAAGGTCCGGGCTCTGTTCCTTCGTTGTGATCAGGATGTAATCCTTAATATGAGACCACCCAAGGGCGAGAGACAGGATTCATGGTGTTGGGAGCATGAACGAAATGGAATTTATTCTGTCCGTTCGGCATATAGATTGTTAACTGAAAAGCAGGCTGAGGAGGGCGGTCCTTCGACCTGGGAGAAGGAGGCGTGGCTTTGGAAAAGTCTGTGGAAAATTCCAGTCTTACCTCGGGTTAAAATATTCTTTTGGCAGTTTTGTAACGACGCTCTTCCATCTAAGAAGAATATTGCGAGACGGATTCAGAGCTATGATGCGTGTTGCCCTGTCTGTGAGAGTGAAATAGAATCGTGTCTACACCTGGCCAAGGAGTGCAGTTGGGTTGGGTGGGTATGGGATAGCCTGGAGATCGATGTGAAGAAGGATTTTGCACATGAGAATGTTCGTGAATGGGTGGAGGATGTGTGGAGGGACCTAACCACGGAAGAGAGGGTGCTCTTCATGTCGGGATGTTGGGCGATTTGGGGGGCCCGAAACAACTGGGTCTTCAATGCCAGGAGAGTTCGTGGTGAGTATGTAGTGGACCGTGTTCTGGAAAGTAGTCAGGAATTTAAGTCGGAGCTAGGGGAGACATGTGGGGATAGAGGCAGGGGCGTTTGTGTTGGATCCCGGGACAGGGTGTTGGGGTGGTGTAAACCGAGTCATGGGTGGGTGAAGATTAATGTGGACGCGGGGGTAGCATCGAGGAAAGGTACGGGATGCGGGGCTATCTGTCGTGGAGAGGAGGGAGGACTGATTTGGGCAATGGCGAGCAGGTCGAATGTGCAGGTCGAGACTAGAGAGGGGGAAGCTATGGCTATGTTGGCGGCTCTTAATGAAGCTAGGAGGCGACATCATACTAGGGTGGTGGTGGAAAGTGACTGCTTGGAGTTGATTACTGCGGTGAAGGAAGGTAAGGTTGGACGGAATGAATTCTTCGCGCTGGTGGAGGACATTCGTGAAGCTAGAAATTGGTTTGCTGAGATACAATGGTGTCATGTTAGCAGGAAGTGCAACTTGGTTGCTCATTTTTTAGCACACTTTCTTAATAATGTTTGCTGTATGATATGGGATGATCATGTCCCTGATGTCATTAACCGTCTTTTGGTGACGGATCTTATTAATAATAATTAGTCCCGAGATAGGGATTTCAAAAAAAAAAAAAAAAATAAATAAATAAGAGAAATCATTCGTTTTAGATATTAACCAGAAAAATTCTTTTGAGTCTTATAACAACTCTTAAGGCTATAAATTGAAGTAAAATTATATCAAAATCGAGAAATTATAATAAGACAATGAAATTCTATTATATAAATAAAAGTTTGTTAACCATTAGTTTCACAAATTTATGCAATTCTCTAACCTGGTGTCATTATCATTTTCACTAAAAATAGGCCCGTGCATCGCACGGAAATCTTTTAATTATTACAATTAATATATTTAATCTATTATATTAATGTGATATTTTATAAATTTTCATCTAAAAATCTTTAAATTTCATTTAACAAAACGTTATCATAAATAAAATTAGAAAAATGAATTAATTAGATTCGTGGTAAAAAAATGCTTTCATTCGAGTATAAATTTCATATTATTTGTATCATATTATTTGCTCGAAAAAGTGATGAATTTATTACATATTAAAGTTATCCTACATCAACAAATTATTAAGGTGATGAAATTCTATATTATAAATAATAATAATCATCTGTCCTTGTATATCCACCAAAATTTTTGAGTCATAATAGTAATCATCCGTCTTAAGTAATTATCTCACATCGAAAAATTAAGATGAGGTTATAGAATTCTATAATATAAATATGAGTAATCATTGTTTTTGAATATCGACAAAAAAATTTGAGTCTTAGAAAAAACTCTTAATAAGACTACAAACTTAATATTGTCCCACATCGAAACAATTAAAATAAGATGATGATTATTCTATATTATAAATAAGAGTAATCATATATTTTTGTGGGTCTTAAAATGAGTTCTTAAGACAGTAAATTATCCCACATCAAAAAAATTATGATAATAGAATTTTATATTATAAATAAGACTAATAATTCGTTCTTAAATATCAATAAAAACCCTTTTGAGTCTTAGAAAATATATTAACAAGACTACAAACTGAAGTAACATAATCTCACATCGATAAATTATACAAGGTGTTGAAATTCTATATTATAAATAAATAATAAGAGTAATCAATTCTACAATAAGACGATGAAATTCTATTATACAAATAAAAGTAATCATTCCTCTAAATTATGACTAATCATTCGTTATTTGATATCTTTACAAAAACTCGATTGAGTCTTAAAACCCTCTTCTATCAACTCAAGTAAAATTATTACAAGAGTTCTTAAGACTATATCTAAACTTAATTCAAAATTATTCTATATCGAAAAATTATGAGGTGATGAAATTTGATATTATAAATAAGATAAATAATTCGTTCTTAGATATCAAAAAAATAGTTTTTTTGAGTCTTACAAAAGTACTTGAGACTATAAACTTAGGTAACATTATCCCACATCGAAAAATTATAATAAGGTAATTGAATTTTATTATATAAATAAGAGTAATCGCTTATTCTTAAGTTATATATAAAAACAAACTCTTTATTATTATAATTATCCTAACGTTGTCTCACATCAAAAAATTATGATGATGTGATAAAATTCTATATTATTATAAATAATAATCATTTGTCCTTGGATATTAGCTAAAAAATATTTGAGTCTTAAAAATGCTCTCAGGGTCGTAAGTTGATGGAAAAGAGAAATCATTCAGGTTTAGATATTAACAAAAATCTAAGTTCTAAAAAGAGCTTTTCAAATTATAAACCTAAATAAAATTATCGCATATCAAAAAATTATGATGAGGCGATAAAATTTTATATCACAAATAAGAGACATCATTCGTTTTTAGATATTAACCAAAAAAATTGTCTTATAAAAACTCTTAAAGCTATAAATTTAAGTAAAATTATCACACATCGAGAAATTATAATAAGGTGATAGAAATTCTACTTTATAAATACGGAGTAAAAGCAATCATTTATTTTTAGATATCAACGAGAAATCTTTTGAGTCCCAAATGAACTTTTTAAGACTATAAACTTAATTAAAATTATCTCACATCGAAAAATTTATGATGAGGTGGAAATTCTACATCATCAATAAGAGAAATTATTCGTTTTAGATATTAATCAAAATCTTTTTGAATCTTATAATACTCATTTTAAAGCTACAAAATGAAGTAAAAAGTATCGCACATCAAAAAATTACAAAAAAAGTGATGATTCTATTATATAAATAAAAGTAATCATCGTCTTTAAATATAAATCAGAATTCTTTTGAGTCCTAAAAAGACTTCTTAAAACTATAAATTTAAGTAGAATTATCAGACACCAAAAATTATTATGAGATATCATAAATAAGAGAAATCATTCGTTTAAAATAATCATTTGTCCAAAAGTATACTCTGTAATAAAGTGATCGAATTTTAAAATATAAATAAGAGTAATCGTTCGTACTTAATAACTTAGATGGAAAAACAAACTCTTTTGTTCTTAAAAAAAATTCTTAAGACCATAAGCTTAATTAAGTAAATTTATCTCACACTTTTGAGTCTTAAAAAACTATTAAGACTGTAAACTTGAATAAAAAATTTCACATCGAAAAATGATTACAATGTCATATGAATTTCATAGATATAAAACAAACATCTTTTGAGTTGTAGAAAAGCTTTTAGGACTACAATAAATTTAAAGTAAAAATTTCTCTTTTGAGTCTTAAAAAAGCTATTAAGACTATAAACGTATGTGAAATTTTCCCACATCGAATATTATTATAAAGTTATGAATTTCATATTATTTGCTCGAAAAAATAATGAATCTATTACATATAGAAGTAGTAAAATCATCATACATAAAAAAATTATAAGGTGATAAATTTCTATATTATAAATAAGAATAATCATTCGTTCTTAAATATCAAAAAAAACTTTTGATCCTTAATCTCTTAAGACTATAAAATTAAGTAAAATTATCTTACATCGAAAAATTATGGTGAGCTGATTAAATTCGATATAATAAATAAGAGTAATAATCATTCGTCCATAGATATTAACCAAACATCTTTTGAGGCTTAGAAAAACTCTATCTCACATCGAAAAATTATATGATAGGACGATGAGTTTTCATTATATAATTCGTTCTTAAATATCGACAAAAATTAAAGAGCTTTTAAGACTATAATATTAAGTAAAGTTATCTCACATTGAAAGACTAACGTCATATGTATAAATTAAATATTTTTCCCCTCAATAATTGTAGTTTTAAGTAAAACGTGAGGTTAATATAGTAAAAAGATTGAACCAAATAAAAACTATTCCCTCCGTTTCAATGATTTATTCCACCTTAAAAGTGACACATTTCTTAAGAAAAACAATAAAATATGTAAAAGTAGAGAGGAAGTAAAGTAAGTGGGCCACCTAGATAAGAGATAAGTTTGGTAGCAAAAAAAGAAAGTGGAAGAAATCAAAAGAAATTGTTGAAAAGAGAAATGTGGAAGATATCAATGAAACAGAGGGAGTATTTGCGATGAGAAGAAGATAGAAAGACAGATGAAAATAAAATATGGAAGAAGATGGAAGGAGGGAGTAAGCTATAGTATAATTGTAACAAATTGAAAGATTATCATAAGAGGATGATAATATGATTATAAATTGAAGTTGGTTATTAGATATCAACTATCAACCTAAATATTTACCGAGTATTGCCTTAAAGAGAGATATTACGAGTTTTAAATATATACAATGCCTGCGTATAATTTAATTTGACATTTACCACATGTCTGACCTCCCAAAAATCGCATTCACGTATATGGATAGTATTCTTCCACTATTAAACATACTCTTATCTTCGAGTTACTTTCTAATGTTGCGTAGTCTCACAAATTTATGCAATCCTCTAACTTGGTGTCATTATCTTTGCCACTAAAAATCGGCCCGTGCATCGCACGGGCTTTCCAACTAATTTTCTATATGCGAATCGAACCCTTTACCTTAGATATGTAGTACTTATTCTCTACCATTGCACTCCAAATATCTCATTGATTCAATCATCACTAAATTAACTATAAAACTATACACTCCAATAATTTAATTAAGGAAAATTAAGAAAATAATCTGTTTCTAACGGTATTAAATTATTAATTAACCAAAATGTAACCAAATTATCCACTATTAATCAATCCTCAAATTTGAATATTTTTGTTTAAAGCTTGACTATACGATCTAAGATTGATTCTCATATTATAATAATCATGACTATAATAAATAAGACAATATCAAGTCATATTTGATTGAGATTAGGATATAAGATTGGTATATAAGATTGTAATTAGAGGATTGTAATTAGGGTCTATATTAAGGGTATATATTGTACGAGATTGTAGTATATATATATCCCTAATTTACTAATAGATTAATAACACCCCCTATAATTTTTTCGCTGGTCATGTACTACTGAAATCTAATTAACTTCACATGGCTAGACACTCAACTATTTAACCAAAATAACCAAACTATTAATCATTCGTGCAAACTAGAATGTTTTATTATAAATGAAAGGCAGCCATAGTTTAAGAATGATTTGACTAAATTAACGTGCAAATTGGAATATTTAAGTATAAATGAAAGACAATCATAATTTAGAAATGATATATGCAAGAAAATGACTAATTAACGTCTAAATGTAGACTCAGGACTGATACGTTAAGTATATTTTACAATCTCTATGATTTGCGTTAGTGTATACTAAATACCAAGAGTTTATACACCAACGGAAATATATTTTCTTTTTGTAATAACCATGACTTATATAAGATTGTAATTAAATATTTTAATACTATATTAGATAAGAGAATAAAAATTCTCAAAACTTTTTCCCGCATAAATTTTAAGCATTTAATTTGGACAAAATCAATAACAAATAAGGAAAGAATCACACTCAATCATCAATCATATCATATAAAGAATATTTACAAGTTAAATATTTTTAAAAGTTAAAACTAATGATGGTGTATCCATGAAAATAAATTGCTTAAATTTTGAACAACAATTATGAACTATTTTTATGAACAAATGATATTATAATGAGGGCTCGTTTGGTTCACCATGGAAAGATGGAATTACCAGGAACTTAAATTCCCGTGAATTACAAAAATTTTGTTTGGTTGCCATTGGAGAGATTAATTCATGTGCGAAGTTATACACACCGAGAGGGACCAGGTGAACAACTTTCCCCATTATGCAGGAATTGAAGTTCATTGGGATGTTGCAATACCCATGAAATGAACAACCAAACGTTATCTCAATTTATCGATTCATGAAAAGTTGTACTTCCCATGATTTATGAGGGCAACCAAACAACCCCTGAGATTATAGAGAATAGCTACTCCCTTCATTCCATCATTTATTTATTTATTTTTTATATTTATTGTGAGAATTATTTTAATTAAAAAAACAAATGAACGAGACGGAAGTAGTACATCTAAACATCAAGAGTATAAAATTATACTCCCTCCATTCTATTCAATTGTTTGACCTTTATTAAAATACTCCTCACAATTGAATGGAACGTATATATACTCTATTTGAAAATAAATTTAAAATGAATATACATTTCATAATTTATTCATATATATACGTTTCACAATTTATTCATATATCATACTAAAAAATATTTAAAAGAGAAATGATTGTCTCGAGAATATAAATGACAAATAAAACACAGAGATAGTAATTTTTTGGGCTACATATTTCACGATTAGTCGAGATCGTTATCTTGATTTATTATGCAGTTTCAAATTATTTTATTATATCCAAAAACAAAGATAAAAAATAATGAAAAATTATCGGGTTGCTAAATAAAATCTATTTTTATATAAATAATTAACTAAAAATAAATAAATTTGCACGGGATGTATACTATTGTGATTTAGTAAAGGAATAAATGCAATCAAGTTAGAACGTACCTCAACCCATTTGAGGGGATTAATCCTCTTATAAACCTCAATCGTACCAACCTTTTCAGGATTTCCAGTAGTCCACCAACAATAAGAATGAGGAAGATCATGCTTCAGATACTCACTCCTGGTAACACCCCTGTCCGTACCAATAACAACTTCACTTTCATTGACATAATAAATGAAAGGCGTTTGACAAGGGTGCTTGCTAAATTCCCTCGTGTTAAACGAAAATCCATAAGGGTCATCCCTGGTATACCAATCCACAAACGTCCGAGCCGGTCTTTGCATCTCTCGAGGCGGTATTGACCCACGGAATATTTGGACGGCGTAACCCCAAGACACCGAGACGGTCCAATTGTTGACCATGTCGTAGCAAATTGATTGTTGCATTAGCCCAGACGAGTCGAGTTTGGCGGGTGTCCTTAGCCGGTCCAGGGCCTGAATTCGGTTCATGTAGGGGAAAACGGGGTCTACTACATCTAGATGGTGTAGGGTTATAAGTGGTGCTACTGGGTGCGCTGCTAGTAGCCCAAATAGATTGCCATATACATCACACTGCAATAATAATCCACACAACATTGTTAAAATAATGCGAACCGGCCTTAATTAACCTAGTGCTTAAAGTAGTCCCATCCAGTAGCAGCATGTTGTTTCACTGTTTGTTTGTTTGTTTGTTGGCTATAGTACATTCTATGTGGCAAAGAGTTCTATTTAGCTATATAAGTGAAATTAACTGTTGCACGCAATTTATTCGACAATTTCATATAAGAATGAACTAACCTGGTGAAAGCCGGACTCTTTGGTAAGGGGAACACCTAGCTCTGCCAAACAAGCATGGATCCTATCATCAGAACCGTACAACCACGGGTACCTATGGATACACCGATCCTGCATTTTTTCAATTGCCTTGGCTAACGGATAACTAATAGCAAATCCCCCGCCTCCAAATGCCATATCATATGCAAAATCCACATTTTGGGAATGGGACTCCGAGTTACTCCCAACGTAATACATCTTGGTATGGTCATACTTCCTTAGGACCCGAACCAAATTCTCAGTGAAAAACACGGTATCATCGTCCCCCATTACGAACCACCTCACCCCATCCGTACCCGATCCCATCCGAACCATCTCGGACACTATCCTTGTTATCCGCAAGGCCGACCGTGATCCTTTCTCGTTTAAGTACGGGAACACTCCAGTGTCAGCCGACACCAGCAGGGTCGGGTAGTCGGACGGGATGTCCGGCCAGGTCAAGTTGACAGGCCGGTCGAGGTAGACGAACCCTCGGGTGACGTTGGACCCGGGCCACCAGTATTTGACATAGTCTTTCCGGTTTGGCCAGTGGTCTGCGGCCGCGGCAATGCCGAAGGTGACGTGGCGGAGGCTGGTCGGGTCGGGTTGGACCGGAGCGGAGGCGGGGGAGGAGGCCGGGGCCGAGGCCGAATGTCGGAAAAGTGAGGTCCGGATGGTAGAGTTGAGATCACATGAAGATGGGGTGGGCGAGGTGGTGTAGAGAGCGTATATGGTAAGGACGATAGAAAGGGAGAGGAGAAGAGAAAAGGCTAGTTTTGAGAGGGAGATTGTGGAAGAATTTGAGTCTCTTGAGGATTCTTTCATGGCTTCTTTTTCTCTACTCTAGTAACTCTTGTTCTTTCTTTTGTATCATTATCATTGGAGTATTATTTTTATGAAGAATAAACTAAAATGAGAAATATATTATGAGATATATTTGTGCATGAAAAGAGGAAAATATATATTTTGGAGACTACGGATTATTAGAGAAAAAAAAGGAAACAAGTTGATTTTGCAATATCTTTCCATCTTAGACGTAAGACCACATTTAAATTGGATAAAAATGGTATATGTAGATTACTAACTTGTTAATAAGATTTCCGTTTTTTGACCCAAGAAAAGATTAATAAGATTTCCGTTATTAACATGAACATTCAAGTTATTGCATTAGAAGATTACGTATTAGAAAAATTTACATTCTTTCATCCTCCATGAATCACTCGTGGGTAGGTCTATTAAGAGACGATATCTCATACCCTATTCACTAATGATTAGGTCTCCTGAGAGACGGTTTCTCATTAACTTTACCGAGAGACTAAGTAAGTAATAGTGGTACTAAACCTAATAGAAGTAGGTACGATTAACATAAAAGAGTATACAAATATAAAGAGGGTACGCTTCTTATAAAAACAGGTACAAAACAAAGTTGTCATTTAAAAGTATGAATAGAACCTAGAGTGGTACTGAAAAATGGTCTCTCAATAAGTTATTGAGAGACCGTCTCTCCCAAGATTTTGGGTTCACTAAAACAAAAATCAAGGGGTAATACCGCCTTTTCAACTTTCCGCCAAAATGCTCCTAATAATTTAGCAAACTTGGGCTTTTGTTAAAATCAATCCAATTTCAACCTACAATACGCAAACAACCCGTGTCAATGAACTCATTAACATGGACTAATACACGGCCCAAACAAATTTAGATGTGTACACAATTTGAGATTCATTTAGTAATCCGTATAAATATTTAAGATATATTGTACCTTAATTAGACTACTGTACAATATTTGGTGATTTAATTAAACAATATACAAAGTGTTATAAAACGAGAGAGAAAGGAAAAGTAGAGAGAAAATAGAGCGAGAAAATATGTGAGAGAGTTATCTTATTCATGTCATTGAGAGTGATATATATAGTACATCAGCAATGATAAGGGAGTTTACATATGGGTCAAAAGCCCAATGGACATTCACCTAATATGATTTCATAACACTCCCCCTTGAATGTACATTACGGAATAATATGTCTTATAAAAACTTCACTCGAAGAAAAACCCCGTGGGGAAAAAAACTAGTGTAAAATAGAGCACATTATTCCTCAAACACGAATATGATGCTGCCTCATCAAAACCTTTCCATGTAAAACCCAGTGGGACAAAACCATAGATAAGGAAACAGAGTACAGTGCGTGCATACTCCCCCTGATAGTTACATCACTCGGAAAATAACAATATTATCCATGATGTGATGATGAATCTCGATCTTTGAAATAATAATCATCATACTTGATAAACTCCATAGATGTCTTCGATAATTAGAAATTTATCATTGATCTTCAAATAGTTATACGGATAATATGAAGATAGTCTTTGATTGTTGCGTCTTCATCCAAATATCACTTCAACATTTCAAAGTAGATTATCAATAATTTGCACGAATATAATATGCGACTAAATTTACTATATGAAATGATGCAACGATGTGATAAGAAATAATATGAAATGATATACTTAGTTTCTATATATCAGCATGATGACTCGATATGCAAACTGTATTGTATACTTTTCAATATCATCAATAAATTTGATGAATTTCAGGATTATGTAACACCCCGTTATTTTCCGAGTCTTTTATAAGGCGTTACTTTTCTATTTTATTTAAATCGGGTTTTAAGTTGAAAAAAAAATAAAAAAAAAATATACTTTCAATGTCGTTATAAAATTTTAAGTATTTTGGACCTTCTTATTGTAAATCGACTTTGATTTTTAAAAGTGGGACGTTAATTTATAAACTGATTTGGTTTCGGGTTGGACTAGTCAAAAAAAAAAGGAAACTATTAATCTTATGTAAACCCCACGCCCCTTCAATTCACTTCATCCATTCACCCCTTTCACCCTACTTCTGCCGCATCAACCCCATCTCCCTCTGTTTTCTTACTTTCGATTTTCACCATTTAATCACCGTCATAACATCGGTTCTTGACCCTTATTTGCGTCAACACGTTTTTACATCATCTTCATCAAGATTGTAAGTATTTTGATCTACTAACCACTTTACTACTTGTAATGATTGAACCAAATATTAAGTAGGTCTAAACTTCTTGAATTTTCTATCGTTTTATTTTATTTTTCGGTTAAAACCGTTCCTTTCTTGACATAAATTTGATTTCGGTATCGTGTTCGTTACTTTTCGTGCGGATTATAGATAGTGTTGTATTGTGGGTTTGTTGTTGATGATGATGATTGATGATATGGGGTATTTGTATATAGTAGCAAATTGGAGTTTGGGGGCACGTGTATGATGAGGAATAATAATAATAATAATAATAAAATATATGCGTGGTGTTGGTACATGGACTTCATTGTTACGGAGGTTAAGTTGCAATTTAATATGAGTATAAGTAATGGACAAGAACATATGACAATCAGTGGGTAGATTTGTTCCGATTAAGACGATTTGGGTTTGGGTTAGTTATATTTTGGTCGTGACTAGCGAGTTAGTTTATTATTAGTGAGTGAGTCGATATAATGAGTTAACGTCGTCTGATTTTAATAAGTTGGTGGATTGAGTTATTGAACCGTTATATATAATTTGTAGCTTGTGGGTTCGAGGAGAAGGAGTTCTTGGATTAATACTAGCTGAGTTTGACCGTCTTGAGAGGTAAGGACGTTTTACCCTTTTCACTTTTAAGTAAAGAGCATGTTCGGATTAAAATATATTTTTATAACGGTTTCGTAAAGTATTTTGTCAATCGTAAATATTTTTATAATACTCGTAATGTTTGAATATTGAACCTTGTGACACTACTTACATATTGGTACTATTTTGGTAAATTTTTAGTAACTTATAACAGACTCTGGGAGTTCTGTTGGTCTAGACGGTTTTAAGGTGCGTCTAAGACGTTCCTGGGACTTTGTCCCGAAACTATTTTTGAGTGAGGATTGTCCGGCCCTCACTCGCTAGGGAGTTAGACTTTCTCCTTTGGCAGTTTCATCCTACTAACTGTCCAAATGTGAGAGGTGCGCACTATTATGAGTCTAGCTAAGCACAGGTGGTTACCTCTAGACCGTGCAAGGGTAGGACCTTAGCACACAGGTTGCGAAAAATATATATTTTGGTTGATTTGGATTTGACTACTATTTTTTATGGTATTCTGGTATTTAAACGATGAGTTTAACTCTGGTTTCAGTTTTTTTATTATTATTATTATCATTATTATCATCATCATCATTATTATTTTGGAGACACCGTGTGTTTGAATGTACTAATAAGAAGGCAGGAAGACCCCGTAGTGCACCATCTGCTAGTGTGAGTGTGAATCAGGGTAACCGATTCCAGGGTCAGGGAAGAACACAGAGTTATGGTGGGTCTGCATCTAATAACACTTATAAGAACCCACCTCCAACGCAGGGCAACACTACAGCAGTTAGTAAGCCCGCAGGACAAGTGAATGGGGCACAGAGTACTAAGAAGCCCACTGGGAAGCTCTATGTCAAGAATAGAGAAGAAGCAGAAAATACAGACATCTTTTCGGGTAACTTTCTTGTGAATTCTATTTCAGCTCATGTTCTGTTTGATTCTGGTGCATCTCACTCTTTTATTTCAACTAAGTTTGTGGATAAAATGAATGTTGAAACTAGTGAAATTGTGGATTATGATTTTGCTATGCCATCTAGGGACTTAGTGAACTGTAAAAGAATTTTTAAGGATGTGTCTGTGTTTATTGGTGATCATGATTTTAAGGCAAACCTGATAGAATTTCCGTTACCTCACTTTGATGTGATTTTGGGGATGGATTGGCTCGGGTCTCACCGGGCTAATATTGATTGTGCACAGAGTAAAGTTTCCTTGAGGGGGCCTAAAAATGTGAGGGTATCTTATAGAGGTCAAGTAAAGGGTCCTAGGGTGAAACTTATTTCTGCTATGAAAGTGAAAAAGCATTTATCTAAGGGAGCTGAGCTGATTTTGTGTCATGTAAAAGATTTGAGGGTGGAATATCCTGACTTGAGTGAAGTTCCAGTAGTGAGTGAGTTTGTTGATGTGTTTCCTGAGGAAATATCTGGAATGCCGCCAGCTAGAGAAGTTGAGTTTAAAATCGGCCTAGTGCCAGGAACGGGTCCAATTGCTAAATCACCTTACCGAATGGCACCGTTAGAAATGCAAGAACTTAAGAAACAATTAGATGAATTGATGGAGAAAGGGTATATTAGGCCTAGTGTGTCGCCTTGGGGTGCCCCTGTTTTATTTGTGAAAAAGAAAGATGGAACTTTGAGGTTGTGTATTGATTATCGGGAATTGAACCAAGTTACTATCAAGAATAGGTATCCTTTACCTAGGATTGATGATTTGTTTGACCAGTTGAAGGGAGCTTCTGTTTTCTCTAAAATAGACTTGCGATCTGGGTACCATCAATTGAAGATAGCACCTGAGGATGTACCTAAGACTGCATTTTCCACTAGATATGGCCATTATGAGTTTACTGTGATGCCTTTTGGGTTGACTAATGCACCTGCTGTGTTTATGGACTTGATGAACCGAACTTTTAGGACTTACCTAGATAAATTTGTTGTGGTGTTCATTGATGACATATTGATTTATTCAAGGAGTGAGGATGAGCATGAGGAACATTTACGTATTGTTCTGAGTATCTTGAGAGAAAAACAGTTGTATGCCAAATTTTCGAAATGTGAGTTCTGGTTGGATCAAGTAGCTTATTTGGGGCATATTATATCTAAGGATGGGGTATCAGTAGATCCTGCTAAGATTAAAGTTGTTAAGGAGTGGCCTAGACCGAAATCTGTGACTGAAATTCGTAGCTTTTTGGGTTTAGCTGGTTACTATAGGAGATTTGTGAAAGATTTTTCTAAAATAGCTAGACCAATGACCACACTGATGAGGAAAGCCACAAAATTTCTTTGGGATGAGGGATGTGAGGAGTCGTTTCAGATTTTGAAGGAGAAGTTGACCACTGCTCCGGTGTTAGCTTTACCGGATGGAAATGAAGCTTATGAAGTTTATACTGATGCATCTAAGAATGGGTTAGGTTGTGTTCTTATGCAGAATAGAAGAGTGATTGCCTATGCTTCTAGGCAGTTGAAACCTTATGAAGAAAATTACCCCACTCATGATTTAGAATTAGCAGCCGTAGTCTTTGCCTTGAAGATTTGGAGACATTATTTATTTGGTGTACCCTTTAAGGTTTTCTCTGATCACAAAAGCTTAAAATATATATTCACTCAAAAGGAGCTTAACATGAGACAGAGGAGGTGGTTAGAGTTGATTAAGGACTATGAGGTCGAGATTCAGTATCATGAAGGAAAGGCTAATGTGGTGGCCGATGCCTTAAGTAGAAAATCTCTCCATACGGTACAGTTAGTGATGAACCGTGATAAGTTAAGGGAAGAATTTGTGAACTTTGCGATCCAAATGGCGAAGCCAGGAACCCCGTCTAATGTGTTGTCTGTTGAGAGTGATTTGATAGGGGAGATTAGAGAATTGCAGGTTGGTGATAAGTATTTGCAGGATAAGTTAGTGAATGAGCCTACTTTGTTCAGGCGCGATGAGAGTGGATTGATTAAGGTTCATGATAGAGTGTGCGTGCCTAACCACTGGGAGATAAAGGAAAGAATCATGACTGAGGCACATGCAACACCGTATTCTGTTCACCCCGGGGGTGATAAAATGTATGCAGACTTGAAATTAACATTTTGGTGGTCCGGTATGAAGAAACATATTACAGATTTCGTGTCTCGATGCTTGATATGTCAGAAGGTTAAAAGTGAACATAGGAGACCCCAGGGGAAGTTGTAACCCTTAGAGGTTCCCGAGTGGAAATGGAGTTCAATCTCCATGGATTTTGTAGCTGGTTTGCCGAGGTCACAGAAAGGTAATAATATGATTTAGGTGATAATTGATAGGCTGACTAAGAGTGCACATTTTATTCCGATGAAAGATACTTGGAAGAAGAAGCAGCTTGCTGATGTTTATGTACATCATGTGGTAAGACTTCATGGAGTTCCTAAGGATATTGTGTCAGATAGGGATGCCAGATTTGTTTCAATATTTTGGGAGAAACTTCAGACAGCTTTGGGAACCAAACTTAATATGAGCACAACATTTCATCCAGCTACCGATGGTCAGACTGAAAGAACAAATCAAATACTTGAGGACATGTTACGAGCTTGTATCTTACAATTTCAGGGAGGTTGGGAGGATAAGTTAGATCTTATTGAGTTCTCTTATAATAACAGTTATCAGGCTACAATTCAGATGGCACCATTTGAGGCATTGTACGGACGCAAGTGTAGGAGCCCAATATGTTGGGGCGATATTAGTGAGCATGTGATTCTAGGGCCTGAGATGATCACTGAAATGGTTGAGAGTGTCAGGATTATACAGGACAGGATGAAGGCAGCTCAAGATCGTCAGAAGCGCTATGCTGATAAGACTCGTAGGCACGTGGAATTTGAGGTTGGTGACAAAGTTCTTTTGCGTGTCTCGCCTACTAAAGGAGTAATGCGGTTCGGTAAGAAGGGCAAATTGAGCCCGAAGTTTATTGGTCCGTATGAAATTTTGGAGCGTATTGGCGAGGTGGCTTATCGACTTGATTTACCAGCTGATCTAGAACGAGTGCATAATGTATTCCATGTTTCCCAGCTAAGGAAATACATCAGTGATCCATCACATGTGTTAGACCCGGAGACTATTGAGCTTGATGAGACTATGACTTACGAGGAGACTCCTGTTCAGATTTTGGATAGTAAGGTGCGTAAAACCCGTAGAACTGAGACAAGAATGGTCAAAGTTTTGTGGAATAATAACAATGTGGAGGAGGCTACTTGGGAAGTTGAGTCAGCCATGAAGGAAAAATACCCTCATCTTTTTGCTTAAGGTAAATTTTCTTGCTTCGTGGACGAAGCTTTATTTTAAGGGGGATAGAAAATGTGCATGACTACCTTATTTAGTACTTAATTTTTGTGTTGGATTAACCTTGTTGTGTGATTTCATGTTATTATTGCTTATTGGTTACAGGTATGAATCTATTGGTTATTGTTGAATATTGGTTTTTCGTTAATTCTTGAAATACGTGTTTATTTATGTTGGTGGTTTATTTGTGCTTTATGCACGTTTTACAAAAATGGTTGAACTTGTGAAATTTCAAAACTTTGAAAGTATTTAATTATTACTTACCCGGCATGCTCTTAGCTTTCTAAGTGACACTTTTACCTTAGAGGATTGTGAGAATTTTGTGTGTTCGAACTCCAGTATTATTTTGTGGAATTAGGTGATCTTACCTTGTGGAATTAGGAGTGGTGAAGTTGTGTTGCTTTGGATTTAAGGAATTAGATCCTTTTGGATTTTTGGAGAATTTAGAAATGTAAGTTATCTTGAGGTTGTGCTTGTTTTGGTGGAATTTGGAGATAGGGAGTAAACATTTTATTTTGGATATATATGAGGAACTTTGACGAATTTTGGATATATGGAGTGAGTGGTCATTTTGGGACACATATGAGTAACGTGAGACTTTGTTTTTGAGGATGCGTTTAAACTTCGAGGACGAAGTTTTGTTTTAAGGAGGGAAGTCTGTAACACTCCATTATTTTCCGAGTCTTTTATAAGGCGTTACTTTTCTATTTTATTTAAATTGGGTTTTAAGTTGAAAAAAAAATAAAAAAAAAGTACTTTCAATGTCGTTATAAAATTTTAAGTATTTTGGACCTTCTTATTGTAAATCGACTTTGATTTTTAAAAGTGGGACGTTAATTTATAAACTGATTTGGTTTCGGGTTGGACTAGTCAAACAAAAAAAAAACAAAAAAAGGAAACTATTAATCTTATGTAAACCCCACGCCCCTTCAATTCACTTCATCCATTCACCCCTTTCACCCTACTTCTGCCGCAGCAACCCCATCTCCCTCTGTTTTCTTACTTTCGATTTTCACCATTTAATCACCGTCATAACATCGGTTCTTGACCCTTATTTGCGTCAACACGTTTTTACATCATCTTCATCAAGATTGTAAGTATTTTGAACTACTAACCACTTTACTACTTGTAATGATTGAACCAAATATTAAGTAGGTCTAAACTTCTTGAATTTTCTATCGTTTTATTTTATTTTTCGATTAAAACCGTTCCTTTCTTGACATAAATTTAATTTCGGTATCGTATTCGTTACTTTTCGTGCAGATTATAGATAGTGTTGTATTGTGGGTTTGTTGTTGATGATGATGATTGATGATATGGGGTATTTGTATATAGTAGCAAATTGGAGTTTGGGGGCACGTGTATGATGAGGAATAATAATAATAATAATAATAATAATAATAATAATAAAATATATGCGTGGTGTTGGTACAGGGACTCCATTGTTACGGAGGTTAAGTTGCAATTTAATATGAGTATAAGTAATGGACAGGAACATATGACAATCAGTGGGTAGATTTGTTCCGATTAAGACGATTTGGGTTTGGGTTAGTTATATTTTGGTCGTGACTAGCGAGTTAGTTTATTATTAGTGAGTGAGTCGATATAATGAGTTAATGTCGTCTGATTTTAATAAGTTGGTGGATTGAGTTATTGAACCGTTATATATAATTTGTAGCTTGTGGGTTCGAGGAGAAGGAGTTCTTGGATTAATACTAGCTGAGTTTGATCGTCTTGAGAGGTAAGGACGTTTTACCCTTTTCACTTTTAAGTAAAGAGCATGTTCGGATTAAAATATATTTTTATAACGGTTTCGTAAATTATTTTGTCAATCGTAAATATTTTTATAATACTCGTAATGTTTGAATATTGAACCTTGTGACACTACTTACATATTGGTACTATTTTGGTAAATTTTTAGTAACTTATAACAGACTCTGGGAGTTCTGTTGGTCTAGACGGTTTTAAGGTGCGTCTAAGACGTTCCTGGGACTTTGTCCCGAAACTATTTTTGAGTGAGGATTGTCCGGCCCTCACTCGCTAGGGAGTTAGACTTTCTCCTTTGGCAGTTTCATCCTACTAACTGTCCAAATGTGAGAGGTGCGCACTATTATGAGTCTAGCTAAGCACAGGTGGTTACCTCTAGACCGTGCAAGGGTAGGACCTTAGCACACAGGTTGCGAAAAATATATATTTTGGTTGGTTTGGATTTGACTACTATTTTTTATGGTATTCTGGTATTTAAACGATGAGTTTAACTCTGGTTTCAGTTATTATTATTATTATTATTATTATTATTATTATTATTATTATCATTATTATCATCATCATCATTATTATTATTTCACGATTTATTATATTATTATATTTTTACTCAGCTTTGCTGACGTCCTTTTGTTTTGGGTCGTTCCCTCGCTGGAACCTGTACCTATTTGTGTTTTGGGTACAGCTGATAGGTACACTTGATTGCTGCATGGGTGCATTCTGGTATCGGGTTGTGCTGAGCGAAGAATGACTTTTTTATTATTTACCAAACTATTTACATTGTTATTGGATTTATTGGTTACTATCGTTTTAAACCATTTTGGATTTTGTATGACTTAAGACTTCCGCTGCAACGTTTGCAATTTAATTAGCTATCAATTTCTATTTTTATTTATTTATTATTTATCCTTTTCCTTGCACTTGGCTCGGTAAGCTAAGTGTGGAGTAACAGCTTTGAGTTTTCCGTCTTTGGTTTATTATTTTGGTTGAGAAAATTTAGGGCTGTTACATAAAATCCTTAATCAATAGGCCACTTGATATTGCGCACAAATGTATAGCCATTTCAAATCGATGTAATTTCGTAGAATCGTCATTCTACTTATATATTACTGTACACGATAAATAACGCGTAATTTGATATGATAAAACTTCTTTTGTTTTACCAACTTGTCATTCACTTTCTCCCCCTAAGGTGGTAAAAAAAATATTCAAGATAGATTGCAATCATTTACTTATCCACCTTAGAATGCGTTTATCATATCATATGCAAATAAGATTTCATTGATGGGTATTTTTGCAAGATAATGATATATTTCGGGGAGTACGTGATTCATAAAATAATTGACTTTTAATGGCTGATTCTAAATGCCAAATTTAAGAGATCAATTTATTCACATGATAACGATCAAATTATGAATTCTAATAACACAAATTACTCGTATTTGATATGTGGTCTCCAAGCCACTTAAAACAATATCGATCAATTCGTAGAATTGAACTTAGAATATGTTTATTCAACCTCGAGTAATGTGCAATTGGATCTCTAAATATCATCATTCATAGTCAATTTTAATTCATAATTCTTAAACCCATACTTTTAAGCACTTGTTGATCACATATGCTTAATCAGTTCATGTCAAATGTTGATATTTGTTCGCAATTAATGGCAATAATGCATATGCGAAGTTAGCTGATCTCAATATGTATAATTAGCAATTGCATGCCAAACTATTGAATGCTAAACTTACTCAATATGACACAAACTTTATATTCATCTCGCAAAATGGAACACTTCTAGTGTCTCATGTAAATTTGCAAGATCTGTCATATATTAATATCCTTTTGGAAAATATAACAATATATTCCGTTTGAGTAATTACTCAAATGATGAATATTTAAGAGTTATGAAGTGAGATATTTTAGACTTCCACATCGAGTAAAAAATTGGAGAATAATTATGAGTAAGATTACTCCATAAATAAATTATCTCACATTAAACTCATGGGAGACTTGACTGAACTTATACCGATCGAAGATCGTAAATTTACAGAAATCATCTCCCATTATACCGATAAAATACCGTCTCACATTAATGTGACTCACATTGTAATGACAAAAAAATTTGATAGGAGATTGTCTCGCATTAAAATGATAGAAGACAATCTCACATTAAATCATCGCTAAACAACTTACAATGAAATGCAAGTTATGCGTGACAAATATAACTTAAAAAAAATGAACATGATTATGAAACTTTTTAACATTCTAAATTGCTAATAGTAAGTATATCATGTCATTACGTATTTGTAATACCCTAAGTCCCTAAGGATGATCATTTCTATTTCATACAATATAATACGGAGTATGAAGCAAAATAGAAAGATTGTTAACATAATTACAAAATATTACTACCATAACTACATTGCTATAACAAGTTAGAGAATATACTATTATAGAAATTAAATATTTATGATATCAAAATCTATGACGTTAGAAAATATACATTTCGATAATCATCCAATTTACCATCTAAATCATATTGTTGAAATAATATAAAGTTGTCAAAGTTTCCGTTTAAAAATATATTGACAAAGAGATAAACAAAATATTAGTATCATAGGGACTTAACTATTATACTTTAAAGTATATATCTCAATCGTTAAAACGACTACTTTAATATATATAATATAATTCTTTGTCATAAAGATACAAATATGGAGATGCATTCAAAATACCCCATATATATACTATGATCTCCTTATAGTCATAAGGTAATAATAGATCATATGTGTATCTTCAAAAGACATGAATTAACTTCTTAATATAGGACTGAGAAATAAAATACGACTTCTTTGCTATAAAGATGCAAGAATCAAGAAAAAATAACGAACTTCTAGCTTTGATAGATGCAAGGATTGAAAAAAATAACGAACTCCTTGCTTGAGAGATGCAAGGATTGAGAGAAAAATTAACGAATTCTTTGCTTAAGAGATGCAAAGATTGAAAAAGAAAATAATGAACTCCTTGTTTAAAAGATACAAGGATTGAGAGAAAAAATGAACTCCTCTCAATTGTTCTGCTCAGTAATTAGAGTCTCGTGCTGATAACGTGTTATAAAACGAGAGAGAAAGGAAAAGTAGAGAGAAAATAGAGCGAGAAAATATGTGAGAGAGTTATCTTATTCATGTCATTGAGAGGGATATATATAGTACATCAGCAATGATAAGGGAGTTTACATATGGGTCAAAAGCCCAATGGACATTCACCTAATATGATTTCATAACACAAAGAGCCTTTATTATCTATGAATTCTACCGATTAACAACATTAAAAAAGGTTGGAACATAATAACAAAAGAAATTTCTCCTACTTTCTATTAGACCTAACAAACGGGTCGGACGACTCAAGTCATACGAGTTGGATAGCATAAGGGTAATGTTACGGGTTGGATTAGATTGAGAATATTAGGTAGGTATAATTTTCGATCCTTAAATTTTTACCAATTAAAAAATAAAAATAAAATAAAATTCTCTTAATATTTATCGTATTTAATAGTATCACCAATGTTATTAAATTCAATAATTATCGTATCTATAATTAAAAAATTGTAAAAAAACTGTACTTCCTCTTGTAAAATAGGGTTATTTCATAACAATAATACCAACTATGGGGTGCTTCTTATATTAATACCATCTATACGTAATCCCGTTTTAATATGAATTATCCCCTCATTAATCTCTGTTTATAACCAACGCTTTTTTTACCGGTAAAAATCGGTAATTGTGACCTGCTAGGTTTTGGTGCGCCTCTTCTTCTTCTTCTTCTTCTTCTTCTTCTTCTTCTTCTTCTTCTTCTTCTTCTTCTTCTTCTTCTTCTTCTTCTTCTTCTTCCCCTTTATCATCATCAAATTAAAAGCCATACTTAATTATCAACCTTCAAAAAAACCTCATTGACACAATGAGATGTGGTTATTCATCTGGATCCTCCCCTAATTCGTATCCTTCAAATGTCATTTTTTTTTTGCAAACTTCAGCTAAGATGCTCCAATCTATTTACGTAATTTCAGAAAATCAATAATGGCGAGAGGAGAGTAAGTAGCAATGAGGGAGGAAGTGTACAGAGGATGGTGGGAGGGAGACTTTAATTCAAAAAGAAATTAAAAGGAGAAGGGAACTGACTCATCAGGTAGCCGGTAACTTGTTATAAGGAGAGATTAATGAGGAGATAATTCATATTAAAACGAGATTACGTATAGTTGGTAGTAATATAAGAAGCACCCTCATAGTTGGTATTATTGTTATGAAATAACCCTATAAAATAAATGGAGGAAGTAATATTTATAAATACTTTATTATTAAATGCTATAAAAATTAATTAAATTATTATTTTGTAATTTAAAATATTAAAGTTAATAATTTTCTCATTATTATTATCAATGAGTTATTTCATAACAATAATACCAACTCGGGGGTGCTTCTTATATTAATACCAACTATACGTAATCTCGTTTTAATATGAACTATCCCCTCATTAATTTCTCTTTAGAACAAGTTACCGGCTACCTGATGAATCGGTTCCTTTTTCCTTTTAATTTTTCTTCTTGAAATAAAGTTCCCCCTCCCATCATACTCTGTACACTTCCTCCCTCGTTACTACGTAATCTTTTCTCGCCATTGCTGAACTCGACATCTCCTCTCGCCATTGCTTTTCTAATATTCTGAAATTAGGCAAATAGATTGGAGCATCTTATTTTGAAATTGTGGTAAATAGATTGGAGCATCTTAGCTGAGGTTTGCAAAAAAAAAACTGACATTTGAAAGATACGAATTAGAGGAGGATCCAGATGAATAAACACATCTCATTGTGTCAATGAAGGTTTTGAAGGTTGATAATGGAGGTTGACTTTTAATTTGATGAATATAAAGGGGAAGAAGAAGAGGCGCACCAAAGCCTAGCAGGTCATAATTACCGGTTTTTACAGGTAAAAAAGGCGTTGATTATGAAGAAAGATTAACGAGAGGATAGTTCATATTAAAACGGGATTACGTATAGTTGATATTAATATAAGAAGCACCCCCATAGTTGGTATTATTGTTATGAAATAACCCTATTTTAAATATAATATATTCAAAATACTACGAGTAATATTATAATAAATTCAATAACACGTCGTCGACCCATTCAGGTCGATTTTCGATCAGATTCAAGCCAAACGGTTTGTGGCTAAAAAAGTTTTGGCCATGACCCTAATAAAATGGTTCGGGTTTACAAGTCAAAATGAAATTTGATAGATGTATTTCAAAATTCAACATCTCTCATTTAATAATTATTATTTCCTAAAATTTTGTCTTAGTCACTCGACTATTTGCATAAATAAAATTAATTAAAAAACCGTGCGCACGAGTTTTATACTAGTTAAATTTATTGAGAGATCAATCACAACTTAATATAACGGTTTTTCTACATGTTAAGAGTCTTATTAAGGTCATTTCTACAAAAAAATATAATGAGAAATTGATAACTAAACCCATAATTACCTAATTTAGAGCATTAATCTTACAAATATTACTTTAATAAGACTCTTAACATGTCCCCCTTTGAAACATTTTAGAAAAACTCATGTAACAATGAAAGTCAATCTAATAAAAAAAAATACGTTGAATATAATAGAATATATACAGAGTAATAAAAATGATCTTAATCCCCTATTCACTAAAACAAAAATCAAAGAACAATATTGTCATTTTCATTTCCCCCCTAAATGCTACATACTCTAAAGAAAATTGGGTTTGAGCCAAAATATATCAAAAGATTTTTATTCTAACAAAGTACATCTAAAAATTCATATCAAAAGGACCAAACTTTCATAACAAAAGAGTCTTAATACACGTAATATTAAAATTCAATTATTTGTAAAATATTAATCATCGAATATATAATATCACTAATGTTACTTTAACAATTAAAAAAATGGTAAAACACTATTATTTTACAAATATTTTATCATTAAAAATGCTATAAAAAAAATATACAAAACTATTATTTTTTTAATTTACAATAATAAAGTTAATAATTTTTTCATAATTATTTTTTATGACACGTTATTGAACCAACGGGTCAACCCGGATTTTGATCCTAAATTAACTGATCATTTTGAGAAAAGTCTCTTAATATACATAATATTTAAATTCAATTATTTGTTTAATATTTCATCATATTCAATATCAATTAATATTGTTATTAAATTCAGTATATGTATTACTAGTCTTTAATTGTTTTTATAATTCACAATACTAAATTCAATAAATTTTTAATGACACGCTATCAAACCAACGGGTAAACCCAGATTTTGATCCTAAATTAACAGATCATTTTATGTTTAAGCCAAACAGATTGCGGTCTCGCGAATCAAAACTTTAGGTGTTGACTTCAAAAAAATGGGTCAGCTTTACGAGTTGGGTCAAAATTTGACATAACTATTTTTTAATTTTAAAATCCCTAATTTAAACCTAATCCCATAACATTTAAAATTAAATTAATCGAAAGATACTCTACTAAACTCTAAATTTATAAATTTTCGTGTAATCTTTTCAAAGATATGTACGATAATTAATAAATATGATAAAAAAGTAATGTCGAATATGATCAAAAAATTAAAAATATTTTTTTGACTTAAAATAGGTAAAAAGTAAGGCATCCAATATTATTTTCTACTTATATTCTGACACTGTTTTGTGCCACAAATTAGACGCGATCTGATCCATTTGTTAGGTATATAAGTAGTTTTTGTAGAATATCATTTTGTGGATGACACATAAAAGAATGATAAAAGCTTTAATAACATATCGTATTTTATATATGAATCAACATATTACTAATTGTATACGCTCTCCATCTTACTCCGTACTAGAATGTTACTCCATTTTTTATTTTCTTCCCATTTGCTTTTTCACAGTCTCCAAGACGGTACTTTGACCATATTTTTCGACATGTAAATGAAACTTTTTTTTGACGAAATTTATATTTTATGAAAGACAATTTGATAATAAATGTGAACTTTTGATTTTTATGTATAAATCATTTTTATTCTCCACTACATTTATGGTCAAAGTTAGCAAACTTTGACCCCAAAAAGCAAATGAGAAGAAAATAGACAAATGGAGGGAGTACATTTTATTTATACATAAGCACATGGTAGTGAAAATAATTTTTTTTTATTATGCTTTAAATAAAAAAGTTAAGAGTAAAATTTTTCCAAAACGCAACGTAAACTGTTGACGGAAACACTAAAACAAAAAAACTGTAAATCATTGACTTTGACGAAGAGTATAATTTTAGTCACAACTCACTAAAATCTTTTAATAAACAAATTAAAACATAGTTTAAAAAAACCGTGCAGAGACACGAGTTTTACACTAGTCTGCACTAAAAAGGTACACTTGTTATAAAAAATACAAAATATTAATTCTTTATTTAATTGATCTATTAACATGTTTCCAGTGGCCACATTAGAAAAACTGATAACAAAATAGATACGAATACAAGAAAAGTGTATCTCAATAGTTTTTGTGATCACTCATACCGTCCGCACTTTATAATAATTGTACCGCACTATATCAATGACCGAAAATGAAGACGAAATGTAAAGAAGAGTAAGGTCTTGTTCTTTTAGACTGAAGTGGACTTAACTGAAATTAACTTAACTTAACTTAACTTAACTGAAGTGAGCTGAAGTACTGAGACAAAATGAGCCTCCTGGGGTTGAACTGAACTGAAGTGGCTGAACTGAACTGAGTTGAAATAAGTTGAAAAGAACTTGGCCTAAGAGGAAGAGTTGAATAAGAAATGAAGGTTCAACAGGTGGCCGGTCACCTATAGCAAAACGAGATTAATGAAGGCATAGTTCATATTAAAATGAGACAAGGTATAGTTTGGATTATTTTAAGAATCACACACAAAGTTGAGATTTTTTTCATGAAATAACCCACATTTTTATTTCCAAAATATTATACTCCCTTCGTCCCACTAAGATTGTCCCGTTTACCTTTTTGGGTAGGTTCTTAAAGATTGTCCCATTTCTCAACTTTCCATTTTAGTCTATAATTTTTTACAACTTCGTCCCTATTAAAACAAAGTATTTATCATTTTGTCATTCCATTAACCCACATTATCTTACACATCACCCTATAAAGTAGTCATAATTGCCTATGTACCCCATCATTACACAATTTTCTTAATTATTGTGCAAAAGTAAATGGGACAATCATTTTGGGACGGAGGGAGTATCTACTTAAGTAACTTAAATAAATACAGAGTATATTTCAACGAATCCGATTATCTTCAACACATAATTTTGGATTTTTTTTTACAGTAATTAAAAACACGTTTTCCAAGAAACCGCTCTCCAAAAATCTTATACCTGTTACAAAACAAGAAAGAAAAGCAACGTAGAGAGAAAATAGAGCGAGAAAGATGTGAGAGAGTTGTATTATTCATCTTATTTAGAAGTGTGTGTATGTGTGTGTGTGTGTGTGTATATATATATAGTATAACAAGAGTATATAAAACTTATTTGTAATGATAAGATTGTTATAGGGTATTGGATCGAAAGCCCAATGGACATTCACATAATGTGAGTTTACAACACTTCCCCCTTGAATGTCCATTACGGAAGAATATGTCTCATGAAAACCTAGCTAAAACAAAAAACCTCGTAGGAAAAAGTAGTGAAGAAAGAGTACATTATTCCCCAAACACGCATATAATGCTGCCACATCAAAACTTTACATAGAAAACCCAGTGGGACAAAACCATAGATAAGAAAAAAGAATATAGAGCGTGCATCCTCTCCTTGATGGTTATATCACACGAAAATAACAATATTATCCATGATGTGACGATGAATCTCGATCTTTGAAATAACAATCATCATATTTGAGAAACTTCATAGATGTCTTTGCTAATTACGAATCATTGATCTTCAAATATTTATGCAGATAATACGAAGACAGTCTTTGATAATTATTGTTTCGCCTTCATCCGGATAATTTTTTCATGTTTGTGATTGAAAATATCATTTCAACATTTCAAAGTATAGTCAGATTATCAATAATTTGCATGAATATGATATGTGACTAAATTTAAATTATATGATATGAAATGATGCAATGATGTGATATGAAAACTAATATGAAATGATATACTTACTCGCTATATGCACATGAGGACTCAATAATGCAAAATGTATAGCAGAGTACGTATATTATTCAATATCCATAAATTGGATGAATTTCAAGATTCTTAGCTCATTGATACCAATAATAATATATGTTGACGGTCATACGAATTATAAATCCTCATTCAATATAAGCCACTTGATGTTGTGCGCAAATGTATAGTCATTTCATATCAACATAATTTCGTAGAATCGTCATTCAACTTATATATTACATGTAACACCCCGGCCCAATCCTAGGACCGAAAATGTTGACTGCGGTAGCCCGCCAGGCTTTGTACTGGTCTCACAAACCAACACGAGTCCTTTCCAGCACATTTTGTCCTCACTCATGCGCATCCCAGAAACCTTCCCAGGAAGTCACCCATCCTAAGATTGCTCCCAGTCAAGCACGCTTAACTGCGGAGTTCTTATCGTGGGCAAACCAGAAAAGAAAGTGCACTTTGTTGATATGAGTAGTACTTCAAATCCCTTTAAGCAAAGCTCATAAATAGGACATCTTCAATCAATGTGGGGTGTTTCATTACATCAAAAATACATGTAGTTTGATATGATAAAAATTCTTTTGTTTTACCAACTTGTCCCTCACTTTCTCCCCTTAAGGTGGTAAAAATATAATCAAGATAGATCGCAATCATTTACTTAAATACCTTAATTATAGTGCGATTTATCATATCATATGCAAATGAAGTTTCATTTATGGTTTTTTTTTGCAAGATTATGATGTATTTCAAAGAGTAGTTTATAAAATAATTGACTTTTAATGGCTAAATCTAAATGCCCAGTTTAGGAGATCAATTTATTCACATGATAATGGTCAAACTATGAATTTTAACAGCACAACTTACTCTAGCAATTTACAATTAGATCTCCAAATATCATCTTTCATAGTCAATTTTAAATCACAATTCTTAAACTCATACTTTTAAGCACTTGTTGTTCATATATGCTTAATCAGTTCATGTCAATTTTTTATTTTTGTTCGCATTTAATTGCAATAATGCAAATGCGAATTGAAGTTGTCTCTATCTCAATATGTACAATTTGCAATTACGTGTCAAACTATATCAAATGTTAAACTTATGATTAACTATTACTCAATATGACACAAAACTTTATATTCATCTCGCCAAATAGAACACTTCTAGTGTCTCATGTAAATTTGCAAGATTAGTCGTATATTAATATCCTTTTGGAAAATATAACGATATTATATATCTGTTTGAGTAACTACTCAAATGATGAATGTTTAAGAGTTACGGAGTGAGAAATCGCAGATTTTCGAAGTAAGAAATTTGAGAACAATTATGAGTAAGATTATATCAGAAATAAATACTCCTATAACATTTAAACTTATAGGAGGATCGACTCAACTTATACTGATCGAAGATTGTAATTTATACGAAATCAGCTCCCATTATAATGATAAAGTACCGGCTCACATTAATGCGATAGGAGAGCGGCTCACATTATAATGACAAAATAAAAATTGTCTAACATTAACTCGATATAGGAAATTATCTCACATTAAATTGATAGGACATAACCTCAAATTAAATTATCACAGAACAGTTCAACATATAGCACGTAACTTATGTGTGACAAATATAAGTTAGAAAATGACGAGCATGATTATGAAAACTTTAATATTCTAAATTTTGTTGTGAAAGAAGGAAAAAAGAGAAATAGGGAGAGATAATAGAGGCACAAGTAAGGGAGAAGAATCAGAGAGATGTAGTTTATTAATCCCATCAAGGGGTATATAGTACATAATGTTACATTGTAATTGGTTACAAGGCCCAATGGACATCCACATATTAATCCATAACACTTCCCCTTGGATGTACATCACTGAAAAACATGTATCGTTAAAAAACCTTGATTAAAAAAAACTGATGGGAAAAAAACACAAGGGAAGGAAAAAGAGTACATATATCTTCATTCATACACCGCATGGCTTAGGTGTGGACATGACATAGGTCCACTCCGACGCGGCCACGCGCGGGGGGTCTGGTAGGCGAATGAATCTCGTGGTGAGATTGTTCTCAGGCCGAAATTCAAATCGAAGTTGGAGTCGTCACCGAACTTTGTGGGAGTTCGGACCCGTTAGAACCCACTCTATACTTAGGCGTATCGCGCACAAAGCATGACCCGCCTTTGTATTAGAGTTTATGGTGGTTCGTCTCTTTGCATAACAATATCGATGTCGAATTACCGAATATCGTATATCGAATGACTCTCGTTTGCCAACGGTTTCAGGCATCCGGAAACCAAAAGTTCTGAGTAAGGGGTGAGGGTACGTGTTGGGAAGCCCACGAAGGATAGCCAACCCCGTCCACACTTAGCGGCCTCTACTAGGATATAGATCGGTGTTTGTGTATGCGCGTTTGTAAGACGGTTAAATGATATGCAAACAACGTTTTTAAGCTACGCATGTGAAATAAGTGTTTAGCTACATTGTTTAATGCATCTTAAATATATGTCGGAGTTGAATTTAGCATGTGGGTTCATTTAGAAAATGATAAATGCCACGCAACGTAAATAGACAACTTAAAAGTAAATTACAAACTACACGGGCGGAATACAACCCGAAATTCACAATACTTGAACAAAATTGCGATAATAATAATAAAAGTGAATTATCAACGGTAAATGTAATCTATAAACGGACCCATAAATAGAAAACATAGATGAAACCGTGAATTGAATAATTGGACGAACTCCAATCATTTACACATTATGTTGTGTATTGACCGTAGGACAAGGGTTTAGTACGCATTTAGCGTACGGGACCAAACCGTAGTGCTAGCTTGATCACGAGCCTTGGGGTCTTGTCCCGATTTATCATGGTGAAGTTGAGATGTGTAAAATTATCGAATATCGGATACGACAAAAGAGTCGTTGACATGGGATTAGTCGTATAGACGTCACTCAAAGTCGTAAAGAACGAAACGGTAATAGACTAGAAACGATGCAATATGTATGGGTTTGTGGAAGACGAATACATGATCGATTTAGCACGCAACGACTTAGAGTCGTAAATATGACTCAACGGATCCTTATATCGTCTTTAGGCTCACGTTGGAGGCTTAAAGGGTCACTTTATCGTGTCATTAGGGGGACTCGATCGAGAGCCTTATGACGAAAAATCCTTGCCCGTTTTTGAGGGGATCACTTGATCGAGTGGCCCTTAGACACTCGATCGAGTGCCCTCTGTAACGGGTGGGAGTTTGCTTTAAAACAACCCATTTTGTGATCTTATCGTTTAAATCGAAGAGTGATAGAACTAACGCAAATATCAGCCTTGTCATGACGTCGTTGTCGAGTCTCGTGGACCCTACGACGATCGATTTAACGTCATTAGGTTTTGCATTAAACCGACTCTCGATTGCTCGTCATATCCGACACCCGATTATGGAATCGATATCGAACATTTTAGAGCAATTTTTACAAAATCAAAAATAATCATGCTAGAATGAATATCGAATCGCTCCGTGTCATGAGGTCGTTGTCGGGTCTTACGGACCATACAATGATCGGTTCGACGTCATCGGGTTTCATGCTAACTTGATGTCGATAGCCCTTTTACGCGCGCCTTTCGATTAGAGAATCGACATCGGGCCTTTAGAGCGATATTTTGAAAATGGCATCGAATACGCTCTATAAAGAAGTACCGCGATCGCGTTCTAATCCGACGGTTATGCGTACGCCATAAGGCGCCCTAACCTTTAAGTGCCAAGGGCGGCTCACCTCGAAGGTCGCCACCTCCAGTACGAATTGTTGAGGATTTTAACGGACTTTAGGCGGCATTTAAACATCAAATGTATTCAATTGAAAAATCCGATTCGTCATAAAGCTTAGGTCGTTTGCATTTTGATGTCGTAATTTAGCTTTTAAAGCCTACGACGATCTATTTAGTATCATTGGACGTTGCTCGAATCGGTTTGAAAATAATTTTTGTTATAGCATAATATACACGGTAATGTATATAATGGAATACATAAAAACAATGATAAACAAAATGTTAGTGTTGTTCGGAATAATAAATAAAAGTCAGATGCGTAAATAAAATGTTGGTAGTTAGTATGCAAGAATTAGATGTTAGTAGAACGCTAAATAAAAGTTAGTAATTAGTATACAAAAGTGAAAAGAGGATTAGAGATTAGAGAAGCGGGATTTGGTACACCCTCAACCTACAGACTATTAGTCTCGGAAAACGGGCTCGTCGAGTGTCAGCATAGGCACGAGAGCGGTTCGAGAATGTAGAGTGAGTTAGGGTGTGATAAGGGAGACGGTATTCTTTGTTTTCAGGAGGCTAGGTCTCAGGAATGCGAGTTTGTATGCAAAGTATGCTAAGGTGGTGAAAATGAGGGTTGTAAGTGGTGTCTAAAAGGTTTTCCAGAAGTCCTTTGAAATGGTAAAGTGAGGAGGTATTTATAGGATTTACCCCCGCCTAGGGTTACTCAATCGAGTACTCTTTGCCGTACTCAATCGAGTGTCTTACTGAAAGGCATCCTGGTCGATTTTAGGGGGGTCACTCGATCGAGTGGCCCCTAGGCACTCAATCGAGTGCTGTTAGGCGGGTGAGCCATTTTAGGAAGTTTTGATTTGTTTGACTTTTGAGATTTTGTTTGTTTTTATCTTTGTTCATTTTGTATTTGGAGGCAACGTGAGGCTGGTTACGTTCTCGGGTTTCGACTTTGACCGGATTCGGCTCGGTCGCAAAAGATCGTTTTACCCCCAACAACGGTTTTAGCTCAAAATAATTTTATTTTATTGGAAACAACCCACTGAGTTTGAATTTGAGGTCACTTTTGAGAGATTTGTACTCCGCTAAGTGCCCACGTCGGATACTATTGATTTCGAATCCCGTATTCGAGCATATTAATGCATGTTAACGTCCGATCATCATCGGGTGTTTTGTTGGAGACTACTATAGACACAAGCAGTCAAAATGCGAGTATCTACAGAGCCCCCACTCCGATTGAGGCTCGGACAAGGCGAAAGTCAGAGTAGCCACCAGGACAATCGAGGATTACGACCTGGCAGCCTTCCGGTCGGGTCGTTTATTGTCCATTAGACTTGCGTGAAGGGCTCGCCATCCATAAGGTAAAAATCATACCTATCTTGATGATGATAGCTCCGTGGAGAGTTGGACTTATCTTCGATGTTTCGGGTGTACCTGTATGCAGGCACATAATATTCTGAATGTAGCATTTAGGTGAGACACCGACCTGGTTCCGCTGGGGAGTAAAAAATTTGATATTTTTTGAAAATTTGAAAACTTTGAAAGTTCTACGGAGGAATGCTCGGGATGACTCGATTCCTATATCAGGTTTGAAAGAGCTGAAAATTGGATTGGGCCTGGGCGTGCAGGCCCGCATTGCTTAAGGTGGCTTGACAATGCTGAGGCATCCAGGGTTTGTGTGTTTTTATACGCGACCCTCCTGCTTCACTTTTTGCATCTCACACCCATCCTCATATTCTTTCTCTAAAATTCCTCAAACTCTCGAGAAAAAAGATTCGAGTATCTGTCATGGGTATCGAAAATTTAACCGCGCTGCTTCAGGCATGATCCTAATGCTTTAGGGACGAGTTGAAGGTTCAGCTGAATCATATGGGAATTTCTGCTCTATTCCCGTTGCAGCGTCTCAAAGTAGATTCAAACTCCCTAGACGCTTGCTTATCGTTTTGGGAAACTATCCATCACGTTTTTGCGTAGCTGCTGTAGATGGTTGGTGTCCCGCTTCCCGTCTTGCTATTCCTCTGTTTTATCCCGATCCGAGGAGGAAGTTAAGGGAATTTCTGGGTCTGTCTCATGCTGAGGCAGACCGGATGGTGCAAGGGAATTCCGTTTCCCTGTTAGACCTGGCTGAGAATTTTATGAACGTGAAGGACATGAGAATTATTGCTTCTCACAGGCCTAGGGCCTTTGCTTTCTGTATGTTGCACCGCTATGCTTTCGAGGGGCGGATGGAGCCTAACTCCTTCATGGGTCAGATTCGACTGATCGGTGTAGTAGACCAGATGAAAACTGGTCATAGCCCAGCTTGGTTGATAACCGGGGAGATTATTATGGGCCTTGACGCTCGGAAGGTTAACCCGGATAGACAATTGACGGGTGGCATTCATCTTCTGCAGGTATACATCTCACGCTTTCCCCCCCCCCCCCCCCCCCCCCCCCCGCATATACCTGGTATAGAAGGGTCACTCGACCGAGTGACCTGACACTCGATCGAGTGCCCCTGACGAGGGCCTCCCTGCCGGTTTTTAATGGGGTCACTCGATCCAGTAAGACTTGGCACTCGATCGAGTGCCCTCTGGCGGACGTCTCATTTGCTTTCAGAAACTTATAAGCTTTTTTCTGCCAGGTCTGGTAGTATGAGCGATTGTTGATTATGGAGCCTCCCCTGGACATGCTCTTGTATTATAGTAGCCAAGTAAGCTCGAGAAAAAGGCGCATAAGTACGAGTCATGACATAAACTGGACTTACTGGAACGAGGATCTCATATTCCACGGGGGTTCCTTGATCAGGTGAAGTGTTGCTTTGTGGTTTCTCTCTAGATTGGCGGGGCTAGCCAAGAAGGATTAAACCCGGTACCTAGTGGTCCTATCACTTGATTGGACCGTTCATATTTACCCAGACTGCATTCTGAGGCAATTCGATTGGACTCAGAGGATCCCTGAGACTGAGGCCATCATTAGAGTCCCACTCCAATTGATGGACGCAATGTGCATTACATTGTTGCAGCGGTGGCACATACGTTTCATCTGGACCATACCTAACCCTTGCTATTCCGTTTGGGTTTTCGAGTCATATCGGAAGTGGAGTTCCAAAGAGTCGGAGGAGGCCCGCAAGACGTTGAAGGTTGATGAAGCCTTTGACCTGGTTTGCCGGGAGATGGCTAAGGACACCAGAGGTTTCTATGATGACAGAGAGACTCCTGCTAATTTGGTTCGATTAGACACTACAAAAATGCAGCTCAATTTGCGGTGGACGAATTTGACGCAAAATTCACTCTGCGTCGGATTAACCGACGCTACATGTTCGCCGTGTTTTTTTGACACAAAGAGGGTTTTGTGCGTAGGTTAGTCAAACTAAAAAGTCAAACTAGCAGGTCAAAGTGGTTTACATCGGATTAGTCGACGCAATAGGATTTTGCTTCGGCTAATCCGATGCAAAACCTGCAGCACATGTATATATATGTATATGTATGTATGTATTTATAACTTTACCACATAAAGGAATATACTCCGTATTTTAATTCCAAGATATAAATAATATCATTTTATAGAATCAAAATAAATCGAAATATCAAATCCTAAAAGGTGCAATATACTTATATTTTCTACAAAGATTTTTTTTTTGAGAATTTTTTTTTTCATCCGGAAGCAACGCCAAGAGCATTTATCTGGTCACATGAAAAGAAAAAGTCAATGTATCTTTATATTGCATCTATACACCTACATTACATACAGAAAACTGAGTGACAGTACATTCAATGCTTAACAGAGGAGCATATTCCCATACTACCTCATAAGAAAATGTTGTTTCTCCATTTTCTATTTCAGATAAATATAAGAGGAAATAAGTAGTGTGCAACAATGTGCTAGAGTACAATTATAACCTAGGGGTTAGTGGTAGTAAAATCAATGATACAATGCATGTAATAATTCATTAAAAAAAACAGAACACTAATCATCATACTAGTCGACTATGTAACTATATGTATTGTTTTGTTGATAAACTACTCATCGTACTACTCGACTATGATGTTAAGAATGAAAATAATATAAACAAGATGTCATACCCAAATGTCCCGTTGGAGTCAGAAGTATTTAGCTGCACCGAGAAAAGAAAAGAAGGGATAAGCATCAACATTAGCATTAGAAATAAGGAAGATGAAAAACAAGTTTACAGCTTGGAAAATATTGAAAATGATGGCCAAAAAATCAATTATTTTCATTTTGAGAGAGATGCAAAATAAATGAGAAAATCATAAATGCATACTTGATTTATAAATTGAGGGAGATTTTCGACATGATTCTTACTTCAAGACTTTCTTACTTCCTGTTTTAAAGAAACACAAAATGTTCACAAACCACACGCCTCGACACTATAAATAGCTCAATTGTGTGCTTTAATCATGGATACTCGTAACACACTACCACCACTATTTACTACTTAATAACTTCTACTAATGCTACCACTAAAATAACACAAGCACCCACAACACCAACACCCACAAATAACAACACCTAGAACAACCAACATATCAACAACACCCACAATACCCACAACAACTACAACCATCGACAACAACAACAACAACAACAACCATCAACTACATCAACCACCACTCACAACAACAACAAAAATAACAGTAACATTAATAGCAATAACAATAACAATAATAAACTTCAAAATACCAAAAAAATTGTAATACACAACTTCTTCTTCGTCTACTACTACTACTACTAAACTAACACCACCACCACCACCACTACTACTTAATCCCTACTAAAACATCATCAATAACACCAATACCACCACCACCAACATCAATAAAATCACCAACAATAATAATCAACAATTAGAACAACATCAACAACAAAAACCACCCTAAACCCTAATCGACAATAAAATCACCAACAATCATAATAAACAATAACAATAATAATAATCAACCTTAAACCCTAAATCATCAACAATAACAACCCACACCAACAACAATAACAACAACATCTACAAAAATAAGCCACAACAACAATAATAAGCTCAATAACAATAACAACAACAACAACAATAATAATCAATAACAATAATATAAGCCGAAATCAACCACATACTTTAATGGGGAGTGAATTAAGAAGGTGATAGATAGAGAGAGGACATCGGTAGGAGAGGCGGCCAGAGGCAGGCGGCGGCAAGCGGAGGAGGACGCCGGTACGTTCGCCGGTCGCCGATCAGAGGGGGAAGGGGAATGGGAGGGGGAGGAGGACGGGTGGTTAGTGTTTGAGTTTTTGGGGTTTCTGAGTTTTGGGTGAAGTCGTCAAATGACAGACTTCGCGTCTTTTTTTTAATATTAAGATCCTTGCGTCGGATTAGCTGACGTAAATTCGACGCAACGAAATAAATTTGCGACGGGTTCATAGTCTTGCGTCGACTAGTCCGATGCAAATGTAAGTCGTTGCGTCAGCTAGTCCGACGCACACAAGGGCGCCAAATCCATTTCCATGGCGCCTTTGCCTAGCGTCAGTTATTCCGACGCAACATATTTGCATCGGACAGTCCGACGCAATCCGGTGCAAGCTATATACTTGCATCGGATATTTTGTCCGACGCAATTAGTCCGCCGTATTTTTCGATGTTTTTAGTAGTGAGAGTCGGGGTCTTAAGTCAAAAACTAAGACTCAAGCTAAGGACGCCGACAATAGAGGCGTGTGGGGGCGACTGAGCCCCCAGACTGACTTGGAGAAGAGGCTTGGGTCGAGATTAGCGGCCAAGGATCAACTAGGCCTGCGTGACAGGTTGTCCGAGCATGTGAAGGCCCGACTTGGGCCGATTACTGTGGCTTAGGATCCTCTCTCGAAGAAACGGGTCCTTGCTAAAGAGGTTCCTGTGGTGATTCAGGAACGCCCGCTTCAATCTCGTCGTCGGTGAACGGCCAAAGAGGCCAAGGCCAAGGGTAAGGGCAAGATGCCCTGAATACCCGAGTCCTTAGTTTTATTATTATTATTATTATTTAAGTAGTACTACTATTTTATTTGTAGTGCCGTTTGCTTTTTGAAATTTTCGAAATTTTTGTATTTTTAAATTTCCCGAGTTTGTCGGGTTTGTTTAGTAATAATAAAGGAAGTTTATTAATTAAACCGTTCCTGTTTTTTTCTCGATTGCGGTGGTTGTGACCTTCTGAGGGGCTGCCTACGTATCCACAGTAAGTGAAATCAAACCAGACGTAGTTCAAACATCGTATAAATTTGCAATCTCAAAATACTCCAAGACTAATGGTTCGAGATGTATATGACAGTAGGATAAATAATCCTATCTTACTGACTTACTTTTTCGAAAAGCTTATGTTTAAAAAGACAATTTTGATAAACTATTGCAAATGACAATGAGAAGGGATCAGGGGTACCGTAGTAACGTTTTAGTTGGTCTAGGTTGGTAGGATTGGTAAAGTCATTTCCGTCCAAGTCTGTTAGCTTCACCTCACCGCCTGATAGAACCTTTTTCACCAGATATGGTTCAACCCAATTGGGCTTAAACTTTCCCCTTGGAGTAACTGGTAATAGTGCTCAAACGGATTTGAGAACCAAATCCTCTTCTTTAATATGCCTGGGCCTAACTCTCTTGTTAAGTGCCCGTTGTATTCTTTTCTGGTATACCTGAATATTATTGAGGGTGCGAGATCGTCGTTCGTCCAATAGAATAATCGAGTCGTACCATGCTTGGACCCAATCTGCTTCAGGTACTTGACTTTCTAACAGTATCCGGAGGGGCGGTACTTCCAACTCGACTGGTTGGACTGCTTCCATCCCGTACGTAAAATAATAGAGTGTTGCACTGATTGTGGTGCGGATTGATGTCCGGTATCCCCATAGAGCAAATGGTATCTTGTCGGGCCACTTCCGGTAGTTATCAGTCATCTTTTTGAGTATGGTGATAATCGTCTTGTTGACTGCCCCTACCGCTCCATTTGTTTGGGGATGGTAGTTTGGGGACGGTATGATGAGGATGTATGCCTCTGAATTTAGTATTTGGTTAGAAAGGCTGCCGTTTCGGCTAGGAAATGGGTCCCGTGATCACTGATGAATTCATGTGGGATTCCGTACTGGCATATAACCATATTTTGGATGAACTTAGCTACATGCTTGGCGTTCAGAATACGGTAGGATTCGGCATCGACCCATTTATTGAAGTATTCGATGGCTACCAAGGTGAAACAGTGTCCACCCGAACCTGAGGGATTTACCTTTCCGATTATGTCGATGCCCTATGTCTAGAAAGGCCATGGTGACGTCATGGTGTACAACAAAGATGATGGCATATGTTGCACATTGGCGAAGAATTGATAGTTATGGCAATGTTTGACGTACTGTCTGCAGTCAGTTTCCATATTATACCAGTAATATTCGAGCCTCATGATTTTTTGAAATAACATCTGGGCGTTCATATGTGGATCACACTCGCCGTCATGTACTTCGGCCATAACCTTTTCGGCCTTTATTTTGTCAACACATAGGAGAAGAGCCCCTCGTATCATCTTTTTATACAGTTGCCTGTCATCCATACGGATAAACTGGGTGGCTAACCTTCGTAGGACTTTCTTGGCTCGACCGTAGGTTCCGGGGGGATATTCTCCCTTCGATATGTATGTCAAAACAGATTGGTACCAAGGTTCGGTATCAGCTATCTCAATATCTTTGATGGCGTGGTTATATGCCATTTCGGACCGTCTTTCGACACAAATTGACATACTGGTCAAGTGATCCGGAATATTCAGTAAAGATGCCAATTTGGAAAGTGCATCTGCGAATTGGTTTTCTTCCCGAGGTAGGTAGATATACTCTACCTTTCAGAATAGTTTCTCGAGAACTTTACTCGCGCCTGGTAGGCCACGGGATTGGCGTTCCGAGTTTTCCATTTCTCGAGTGCCTGATTGATGACGAAAGATGAGTCGCCGTGTACCCGAGGATCTGTGACCCCTAAATCGGCGGCGGCTTGTAACCCATGGATGCATGCTTCGTATTTGGCAGCATAATTGGTAACATCGAAATCCAGCTTAATGGATACGGGAGTGTGCTCCCCTTTTGGTGGTATTAAATGAATCCCGACTCTGAACACTTGGAAGTTGGATGCCCCGTCGAAATATAAATCCCATGTTTCTGCATCGGTATCAAATATGTCTTCGTCTGGGAAGGACCAAGTATCGGTGTGCCCTTCTTCGGTCACGGGACTATCGGCGAGAAATTCGGCTACCACCCGGCCCTTGATGTCTTTTAATGGTACGAATTTCAGATCAAACTCTGCCAACATTAGAGTACACCTAGAAATCCTGCCATTGAGGATGGGCTTTTCGAATGGGTATTTGATAGGATCCATCTTGGATAATACCTGGACTTCATAGATGAGCATGTAATGTCGAAACTTTTTGGTGGCACAGACTAAGGCCAAGATTGTTTCCTCGAGCATGGTGTACTTGCATTCATACTCTAAGAACTTTTTGCCCATGTAGTGGATAGCTCGCTCTTCCGAGTCGACCGTCTGTGCCATCATACCCCCAACGGCTATCTCGGTCGTTGTTAGGTACGAGAAAGGCAAACTGGGTGGAGGTGACATTAAGACCGGCGGAGCAGAGAGGATTTCCATGATTTTGTCGAAAGCCTCTTGACATTTATCATCCCATAATTTCCGTTTCCCCACTTTCAGTTTTTTGAAAATCGGTTCACATACCATGGTCAGTTTGGAGATAAACCGGCTGATGTATTGGACTTTCCCTAGGAATCCCCTTATTTCTTTTTTCGGTTTTAGGGGGCTTCATCTCAGTGATGGCTTTGATTTTTGCTGGATCGACCTCGATACCACGTTGGCTAACAATGTGACCCATTAATTTGCCAGATATTACTCTAAAACTGCATTTTTGAGGGTTTAGCCTCATGTTGTAATTGCGCATTAGGGTAAATAACCTTCTTAGGGCTATGATGTGCCCGTCTCGGTCGTTGGATTTGACGCTCATATCGTCCACATAAACCTCCATTTCCTTATGCATCATGTCATGTAATAAGGTTATAACGGTCCGTTGATAAGTGTCCCCGACATTGACAAGGCTGAATGGCATGACGGTATAACAGTAAGTACCCTAAGGGGTTGTGAAGGTGGTCTTACTCATATCTTCTTCTGCCATTTCGATTTGATTGTACCCGAGATACCCATTTGTTTCGGTTAGGAAATAATTAAACCCGAATCGGATTCAGATCTAACTTAGATTTAGTTCTTTTGGACTAGCTTGATCTCCACGCCTCACTTCTCCCCTCCTTCAATGTCGGACCTTCCCAGCGGAGTGGGTCTGTCACCTGCACAATGAGCACACAGGGGACCTCGGAGTTATCCGAGGGAACCCTCTCCGATGCCTAAGTCAGTCCATGTAGGCACTTAAGGAACCTTGTTCGTGAGGAACAAGGTGGCATTTTTTAGAGAGAGATTCTAGTGAGAGAAAGTTAATTACCTCTTTATGACGGAACACAAAGAGGTATTTATAGGTTTCCACAAGAGAGAGAGATAAGCGATGTGGGGGCGCGTGCTCACACGTGCCTCTTACCTTAGGTTGGAACATGAGGGTCTGCCCCACCCCTCTCGGGGTCGGCAGGGTCACCCTGGGGTCATAAAGGCCGAGGGTCCTCTAACTCCCTAGGGGGAAGCTCAGGATGGCTTGGCTCGGCTGGCTGGAGGTCGGACCTCAGAACCTAGTCTTGATGGAAAATGGCCAGAGCTTTCCAGAGGTGTGCCCTAGTGGGTCGGTCAGATCCGACCGGTGACTTAGGTGATGGGCTTTCTGATGGCATGGGCTTGATCAAGATTGGGTCAGGCTCGGTTCTGAATGATGATCGACCCAGAGCAGACAGCTGACCCACTCAATTGCCGCTCGGCAGCCGGGGGAGCAGAGCTCCTGCTGGCTGTCGACATTCGCCTGTGTGGGGGGTGGGGAGCTGATGCGTTGCTTCACCCGCATTAAATGTTGTGCGTGTTCCCTAGGGAGACTGTCTTGATTATTTGGCCAAACAAGGCGTCAGAATATCCTTCTCATCATGATTGCTTTTCCAGAAGATCCCTCGAGACATGCGCCTGAGTGACACCTGTCTCATTCTTCTGGGACGGTTGGGGCTTCATTAAATGCTCGGCCTCCTCCCCCTTATGGTTATAAAAGCGGGACTTCACTTGGATGAACTTCGCAGATTTCTGAACATCCTTTTTACTTCGTTTCTCCTTTGCAACAATGGGCTGGATAACTGATAAGGTTTTTAAAAGAGGGGTCCTATCTGACACTGTCAGGTATGTGGGACCTGCCCGAAAGTTCAAATACCCTCGAGTGGTGCGAAGAATTATTGATCGGTGTAAGCTGATAGCTAGCCGGTCTCCTTATGCCCCAGGGGCAAATGAGCTACCGGTGGCTATACGCCGTCTGCGAATGGCTTCGTTCTATATGAAGCCGAGGTCCGAATCCTGCACGTAGATGGAGGGCTAGTACTACCGGGGCTGCCGCCGGTTCTTCCTCTGGATGAGGCCAGAGAATGCTGACCGTTATCTTCCCGACTCTGGGTCCTCCCCTTCTACCCCTAGAAAATCAAAAGATGATCTCGGCTATCCGGAGGGTACCAAGCTGGCCAAGTTTGGAGAAGACTGGGATGTTAGTCGTCACACCTCGGACGACAGCGAGGGTGAAGGTTACTCGTCAGACCGTGAGATGTTGGGAAGTGATGAGGAGGGGGCTGATGACCCTATGGACACCCCAGGCGGTTGCGACTGGGGGTCTGATGACGCAGGCTGCAGCAGCCCCAGGGATTACTCCCTCTCAGGCTCTGACGAAGACTGAAGCTTCTTCTTACCCTCTACTTGGCTGACCTGGGCTCTAGGCATATTTTGTTTGTTCGTAAATTACTTTGAACTGTTTGCTGACTTGTAATTCCGACCTCTGGGTCTTTTCTAATGAAGGATTGTGACTTTTGTTTTTGTGTTGTGTTTTTTGAATGGCTCTTGAATGATGCAGCATGACTCTTCCTTTTCCCGCCTTTTTGCGTTTTCAATGCCTTGCGATGTGATGGATGGGTTGGTTGATGGAGTGACACCTGTAAGGGTTTTATGGGGAAGGGATCTGACAGAAGTACTGAGAATGGGGGGCTCATCAGTTCTCTTCCACTATATAAGCCCCTTTCCTCCTTCATTCCCCCTTTTCAGTCTTTTAACGCCTCAAACTCCATCTCTCTTAAATCTTCATCTTCTTCATCTGAATCTTTCCCTTTCTTTGAGCGATTTTGCTAGACTGCTCAGGCGTCTGCTTCCAGTGATTTCGAAGGCTTGAATAGGTTAGAACTCGAACCCTAGTTCTTTGCTTTCTTTTCCTTCTATCCTATTTTCATTTTTTATGAGAAAATGCCGCAAAACCGCCATCGGGTGTTGCTGTTCTCTGGTCCTTCCACTGGTGCCACCGATCGAGGATGACGAGGAGGTTTCTGTTAGTCGCCCCTCCTCCTCTGTTGGCCCAGGCGTTGCTATAGTCCAGGCACCACCTTCATCGTTGTCCGCCGAACTTCCTCCGATAGACGAAAGCGGGGGCGCTAGCTCTCCTGCCCCCTCTGAGATCCGAGACACAGATTCTGAGGCTCTAGAGGTTGACCCTCTCTCAATCGCCGGCCCCTAAAGGCGAGGGTGCCTGTGGGCGTTTATCTCCTTGATAAGGAGAAATATAAGGTGCCCCTGCACATGTACCCAGAACCGGGGTCACGGGGGGAGATCTGAATTAAAAACGCTGCTGAGGCCATAGCGAATTATTATGATTTTGGGCTGGAGTACTCGGTCTTCGTTCCCGGGGAGAAGGACACGTTGTGTAACCCTCCGGCAAAATGCATTACTGTTTACCATAAGTGCCCGGAGTTTGGAATCCGGTTTCCTCTCCACCCTTTCTTTGAGAAGGCCTTCCAGTGTATGAACGTGGCCATAGCTCAGTTGACGGCGGTGTCCATCAGGACCCTGGTGTCATACGCTTGGGTCGATCTTTTTGCGGAATATGAGCCCTCCATTGACGTCTTCAGGTTCATGATGGGCCTGCAGATGGTCTACTTGACAGAGGGTCCCTCGGGATATTACTCTATAAACAGGATGAAAAGCTATTCGCTAGTCTGGCCAACGCTGACAAACATTAAGCATTGGAAGGACAACTTTTTTGTATATCTGGCGTGAAGGAGGATGGTCTATCCCTCGCCACTTCAGAAACAACGTTCATACTCGTCGGGAGACCCTCGAGGAGTATCATCTTGAGGTTGGAGGGAGGGCCCTGGAGGTGAAGCTGACCCCAGAGGAGAAGAAGTTAGTTCAAATTTTTGCCTGCGAGAAGCAGGGCAACGTTGTAGCCCCCGCTAAGTGGCTGCCCCCAATGGAGCTTATAGCGACCGACGAGTTTCTGATCCTCATAGGGTTGAACCCTTCTCGTGCCAAACGTAGCTAAGGGTCCTCTTCCTGGACGCCTCGCTCGATGAATGCCTCTTGTGTGCTAACTCTTGTTGTTTGGTTTTGTTTTGAGCAAATACCTACGGTGACTTCTGGACTCCCCGGCATCTGTGCGCTCTTGGACTGGGCAACGATTACAAGCCTATCACTTCTCGCCCTATTGCCCTCTTAGAGTAGAAAGGAGAGTCTCAAGGGCCATGTAAAAAGTATATCAGCTGGGAAGACTAAGTTCCCTCCCAGGGGATCCTCTGGCCGTGCTTCGACTCCGGCACCTGTTCTTAGGCCGACCTAGAGAAAGGAGGGTCCTGAAGAGGCACGCTCGTCGGCTGCCTGGTGCGAGGGTTTTCCTCTAGGGTCGCCCTTCTGCCATCGCGAGGCTTGTACCGTTGGCCGAGGAAGCCAAAGAAACAGTCTCTCCCTTGACCAAGAAGAGAAAGGATAAAGAGCCCGTGACTGCTGAGCAAACAATTAACCTGGAGGCTGAGGTCAACACCCCCTGCCTAAACTCTACGCTCCCAACCTTTCCGAGACGCTGCTTGGTCAGGGAAATGCTGAATTTAACTATGCTATGGAGTGCGTAGATGCCTCTTCTCTTCATTTAGATTCTTTAATTGCCACATTGAATCAATCTGCCAAGGTGCTGGGGCATGCCTGTGCTCAAGCCTAGCAACTCCTCTACCGTTTCTCCTTGGTTTTTCAAGCATCTGCTGAGCTGGCAACCCTTAACCGTTTGAGCAACGAGGAGCTGACCATCACTCTAGAGTCCTCCATCTCAGACCGTATTGTCGTGGTTGAGAGAGACGCTGCCCTTATTGCCAACCTGAAGGTCAAACTAGCAGGTGTGGACATCCGTCCGCACCGCCCGGCGCCCCGCGCGGCCCGGTTTTTCAACGTGTGGTGGCGGCCACCCACGCGGCCCCCTCCCTGTCGGGGGCCGGTCCGATATCGCGTACGGGGTGAAGTTTTGGACCTTGATTCAAATGACGATCCAGACTTGTACTAGACGGGTGCGGGCACCCGTGTTTCTCTTTGGGAGTCGATTGAGTCGTGGTTGTAAATGTTTAAAGCCCGATTTGTTTGGTAAGGCGACCTTTTTAGTGAACTGAATTTGTTGCCGATTTGTGTAGTCGCCACCGAGTTAATTATGGGGATTCGGAAACCATTCAAATAAACTTTGATCCTTAGCCGGCTCAAAGTTGAGGGACACAGGACCTAAAGATAAAGACTTGTACCCTTAAGCACTCCATGCCTGGAATGACTCTCATTGCCAATGGTTTCGAACATCCGGAAACCGTCGATTCTGAGTAAGGGGTGAGGGTACGTATTGGGAAGCCACCATTCGATAGATGTCAACACCCAATTCCGCCCGCACTATAGCGGCCTCTACTAATCAATCGGTGGGCTGATAACCTAATTCTTTTGTTGTGGCAGAAATACTGTAACATCTATTGTTTTCACCTTATACCTTTTGCTACGTCGGTTGTTTAAGGACAATTAAGTATTGTCGTCAAAGTAGTTGTGTTTACATTCTCTGCATGCGATTTCACGTGACAGGCAAGCCATGAAATGATGCACGAATGAGAGTGGAGAGTACTAGTATTATACGTATTAGCAAATCAGTTTTAACGCGATAATACGAATATTAGTCGTTCTCATGATATACCTTACCAGGTATTCTGCTTAAGATGCGTCGGTTCGGTATTAATAGAGATGCGTCGAACCTAATAAGGCGAGCACCCAGACTAATAAGGAACCCAACCATCGCTTTTTTCAGTTTTAGTTGTTTTACGAATTGAATTCCGTGTTAGGTGATTTAGCATGCGATTATAAGGTCATAAATGCAATAAATCATACGAAATCTATAAATCCGAATATAAGTAAATCACATTGTGAGGATTTGCACCCTCGGAGTATACACTAAACGGGACACGATGCATAGATAGTTGAGAACAGATCTCGGAATTACTCGGGTCTATTTAGTGTATTTTAGTATTTGTGATTGAAATTGGGACGTTACGTGTTTTAGTAGATGTTTATGGACCTAGTGTCCACATCTAGTGTTATCGTAGTGCATAATAAAAGAAAGTGCAAATATGGAAAGTTTTGTTTAGATGACAACCTAGTGACGACTCGACTTCAACAGGCGGATCCTCCTAGCTTGACCAGTGACTCCGACAGAGCTCCGTTACCGTCTACCCTTTCTGCGGCTACTCCGGCAGAGCTTTGTTTCTATGGACCAATTCTGCGGCTAATCCGGTAGAGCTTCGCTACTAGATTTGAGCTAGTCGAACACAGGCACCTCCGTATCGAGTGGGGTGCTCGAAGGTGAGGAGTAGCGTCGATGTCGCTTTTATCGGAACTACGATCTAGTGGATCGTTTGCCTCGGGTGTCGGAGTGCGAGCCCTTAGCGAGAGAGTAGAGGGAGAAGAGAAGATGAGAATGTGTGTCGAGCGAATGAGGCGAAGGGGGGGTATTTTTAGGTGTTTTTGACCCTCGTCGCCCATATGGACGCCTGAGTGATGGTAAGGATTTGCCGTGGTTCCCCACCGATCGAGTAGAGTCCAACTAATCCTAACGGGTAGCTAGGGTAAGTCGGGTCGAGTCCACGGGGACGGTTATAAGTGTCTAGACTAGGTCTACCTAAAAACGACGCTAAGTCACCAACAAACACAAAGATGAACAAACTAACAAGAATTAATTATCTAAGACGATGGGAGAGGATGAAACTAGACTAACAACGAACTAAATATAACAAGAACTAAGTGAAACAACTAAAGATTGAAGAAACTATCAAACTAAAGAAATGATTGACTAAAGAGATGGACGAATCAAATAAGGGAAGGAGTAGGGTTAGGTCGGGTTCATAAGTGTAGTAGGATGGTTGGGTAATCAGGGATGTAGGTTTCACCTAGTTACTAAGGCCGGTTCGCGCTCTCGCATCAAAGCCAAAGTCCGCACTCTCGTGTCGAAGACTAGACCCGAACACTCATGCAAGATACTACTCAAAGCACAAGGATTCAATCACAAACTAGTCACACAATGAGAAGAGAAAGACAAGCATGAGAAGCATTGGCCACTACTACCCAAACAAGAAATTCAACAAACACATAATGTGCTCAATATGTGACTAGCAACAAAGGATTCACCTTTACCCACAATCAAACCCTAATCATCCATAATCCACACTTAATCCCCCTACTAACCCCACAAGAGGTCTACTCACTCATTATCAAACTAATACTAACACTATCAAGAGAAGTCAACATAATAATCCAAACATTCATTATGAACTAACAAGAACAATAAACAATAATCAAAGATTGAAACTTGAAAGATTAAAACAAAGAACAAGAGAAAAGGGATTAAGACGATTATACCAACTAATAAGAGGATGAAAAAGATGAGAACTTGTATTAAAGGAACACCCAAAAATCTCCACCAAAATTTGTCAAGGATTGATGGATTCTTCAAGAGAATTCTTAATACAAGATTTACTATCTAGATTAAGCTAAGATTAACAATAGTTTAAGGGAAGATTAGTCTAATGAGAGGAGGAACTTTATCTAGGGTTTAGAATAATGTAAAGGGGTCTAAGGTACTTAAACAATACAATAATGGAAGGGTATTTATAAGGTTACAAGAGTGAAGGAGAAGAAAAGAAAGTCACGCGGCTACAGCAGCTCCATCCCGGCCGGGACGGTGGTGGTCCCGACCGGGACGAGATGGTCCCGACCGGGATCAAGCATAACACCGGGCGGTGTTATGCATAACACCAGGCGGTGTTATGCTCTTCCCGGTCGGGATGATACATCCTTCCCGGTCGGGAAGCTTCCTTCCCGGTCGGGATGACCCATCAGAAGACGCTTCTTTCTTGCACTTCATCCCGACCGGGATGAGGGTCGTCCCGACCGGGATGGGTTGGTCCCAACCGGGACGAGATTGTCCCGACCGGGATGGCGCATAACACCGGGCGGTGTTATGCTCTTCATCCCGACCGGGATGGCCACTCATCCTGACTGGGTTGGGTCTTGTAGGCCTCCCTTATGATCAAAGAGGTCCCTAGTTGCTCTTCATAGGCTTCTCATCGATTTTCGGTGCTCGGGAATGGGTCCCAAAGTCTCGGGATTGAGTCCAAGCCACCGAGTGATCGTCGCTTCTCTTCTAAGGCTCCAAATGTGTCGGAAATGAGTCGAAATCGTTCCTTTTTCCAATATTGATCTTAGGAACCTAAAACAAGCTAGAAGAAGCGTAAGTAACCTCGAGAACCGCTCCAAAGAACGATTCCACAAGAGAAACCGGGACCAAACACAACAAATAGGCACTACAAACTACACTTATCACTGAGCTGGGGCGCACCAAGACCCAGGCGCCTGGGCTAAGGCGCGGGGAGACTAACACGCGTGACGTGGGACGGTCGGGATTTTGAAGATATGATTTTGATACTTTCCAAAACCGAGAGGAAGGATTGTGATACTTAGCTTGGAGCCTAAGGATTTCCGCGGCTTGACCTAGCGCCGTGAGTTTAGTGGGCCTCGGGTGTGCGTCCCGAGGTTCGTTTGGCACGGTGCTGACTCGGTTCGAGTTTCGGGACCGACTCGGGGTCCCGGTGTTGGAATTGACTTTAATTAGTGTCTATGTGACCGTAACGACACGACTAAGGCTGCCATCATATTAGTTTTAATTTTTCCGAGTAATTATTTGATCCGTTCTATAGAAAAACTACCTGCAACATCGCGAACCCGCGTCGCGTTGCAGTCCTATCGTCATCGGGTGTTTGTTGGACACTTCTGCAGCCACCAGGTCCAAATCTGGGTGTCTACAGAAGCCCCCACTTTGACTGAGGCTTGGACAAGGCGAAAGTCAAAGTATAGCCGCCCAGGTCAATCAAAGATTACGACCCGGTGGCTGTCCGATCGGGTAGTTTTAAGTCCATTGGACTACGTGTTGAGGCTCGCCAGCCAAGGCTTAAAAATCATACCTGACGTCTGCGCTTGCGGTTGCTTGCTTGGGCCCGGGCCGTTGCTTGATATCTCGTTCCTGGTTCTTAATGCGCGCGCGCTTTGTCTTCCTTGGCTTGTTTAAACGGTTTGTTTAGTTTTAAATATTTTTAGTGACGCGTTAAGTGTAAGTGCAAACGACGTTCGAATGTGGTTGCTTTTATTTGAACAATTGTTTTTGGGACCTTTGCGGACCCTTGATAAAACGTTCGAGGGCGTCAGTCTCCACTTGAGCGGTTGTCTTCGGGATGCTTGTGACCCCTTTGGCGAAATGAAGTGAAACAACAACAAAAATGTTCGAGGGCGTCAGTCTCCACTCGAACACCTGTCTTTGGGATGCCTCTGACCCCTAGGACAAAACAAAATGAGATAAACTACTCGAGGGCGTCAGTCTCCACTCGAGTAGCTGTCTTTCGAGATGCCTCTGACCCCTAGGACAAAACAAGATGATATAAACTATTCGAGGGCGTCAGTCTCCACTCGAATGGCTATCTTCGGGGATGCTCTGGCCCCTAGGACAAAACAAAATGAGATGAACTTTTTGAGGGCGTCAGTCTCCACTCGAGTAGCTGTCTTTCGGGATGCCTCTGACCCCTAGGACAAAACAAAATGAGATAAACTACTCGAGTAGCTGTCTTTCGGGATGCCTCTGACCCCTAGAACAAAACAAGATGATATAATTTATTCGAGGGCGTCAGTCTCCACTCGAATAACTGTCTTCGGGGATGCTCTGACCCCTAGGACAAGATTGCTGTTGTCAACTACTCGAGGGCGTCAGTCTCCACTCGAGCAGCTGTCTTCGGGGATACTCTAACCCCTAGGACAAAATTGTTGTTGTAAACTACTTGAGGGCGTCAGTCTCTACTCGAGAAGTTGTCTTCAAGGATGGTCTGACCCCTAGGACAAAATTGCTGTTGTAAACTACTCGAGGGCATCAGTCTCCACTCGAGCAGCTGTCTTCGGGGATGCTCTGACCCCTAGGACAAAATTGCTGTTGTAAACTACTCGAGGGCGTCAGTCTCCACTCGAGCAGCTGTCTTCGGGGATGCTCTGACCCCTACGACAAAATTGTTGTTGCTGTGCCTCCGGGTTACTAACGTCCCTCGGGCAAAATTGCCGTTGCTGTGCCTCCAGAATACTAACGTCCCTCGGGAAAAATTACTGTTTGTTTATTCGTTTTAGTTAAACGTTTTTGTTTTGTGAGTTTGTCTTATTTTGTTTGGGTTTGCTCTGGCTTTGTTTTACTTTGTTATGCATTTGAGATTTGTTTAGCATTTAGGTTAAGCGCGGTTCTGATGCTTGTTTTATTATCGAGCGTGTTTTGTCGATGTTGATTAGTAATTGCTTCCTTATTTGTTATTTTGCTTGTCTTAAAAGGTACGTGTTTTATGTGTATCGAACTTTGAGTCTCATTTGTTTTGTTTTAGTCTGTATAAGGCTGCTCGGACGCGCATTCGTCTGCGCCCAAATATTCTAGCGCCTACCCCCAACGCGCTAGGACTCAGGCGCGTCACATGGGGCGGTCGGGGTTCCGTGGACCGGGTCTGTTTAAGTAAACAAGAATTGGGGCGATCGTTCATTCCACGTAAAACTCGAACGCGTCGCCCCTTTCGCCCCAAAGCCGATTTCTCGATTTTTCTTGCCAAATTCGTCTCGATTTCCGTGTTACACGACAATGTCGAGTCCGGGTAAACGTTCTTTACTTGTTTATTGTCGTTTTTGCTTGATTTGATTGATTATGAGTTTTTTTTGTTGAAAACCCTAGAAAGATGATTTTGGGGTTTTTGATTCGTTAAGTTTCGATGCTTGTGCTTAGTCCCATTGTTAAATTAGGGTCAATTAGAGCTTGTTAGGGTAGTTATAAGTTCGATAGGGGTTTTCGGGGTGCGACAATGGCTATCTATGGAAATGTGCTTGGAATGCTAGGGTTAAGGACTGTTTTCCGATTATTCCCGCGCTTATTTTGTGTAATCTCGTTCAAATAGTGTTTGTGAGGATGTGGGTAGCTCTCTTGTCGGTTTTTATGGGCTAGGATGACTTTTAGGACTCTCCGTGGGGTTTTGTGTGCCTTAAGACGGACCAAAAGGTGTCGTAACGATGCCAGATTTTTCCGAAACCACTTCCATCATGACCGGGTTCAAAAATGGATGTTGCGGCCTTTTCGGGATTTTGATATCCTTATCCAAAATTTTGACCCCATTTTGACTTGTTTGAGCAGCTTTAGCCTGACCTGAGACACGAATTTTCTTTTTTTGTTTGATTTTGTAGTAAGAGGTAACATCGAGCGCCCAGAGGGAGCTCCTAGTGATGAGACTGTCGGGATGAGTTCACAGACCCCTCGAGGGATTTGTAGGAGACGACGGAGTATCTCGTCTCAGTGTCGTGACCCTGAGGCCATTAATGAGGCTGATTTTGATAGAGTGAGGAAGTGTAGGCTTCCGAAGACGGTTTCTAGGAGGGATCATGTTTCGGTTCCTGTACCGGAGGATGAGGAGATTAGCTTCGAGGATCCTGAGTGGGCTCGGGACTGGGATGGTCATCAGCTGCTATTTCATCTTGACCTTCACGTTTCTCACCGCGTCGTGCAGGATCTGGTGAGTGTTCTGTCTGTGCTGATTAGCTATGTCTTAGATTTTTGGCTCGGGTTAAGTTAGGTTTATTTAGTTTATACCTGTTTTATTTTGGTTTGCAGCTCCCAGGTCCGATGGGGACTTTCTCGAGATTTACTACGTGTCTCGAGATTTACTCTCAAAAGTTGACCCCCGCGGTAAAGGGAATCATTGCAAGGATCGCTCTACGTCCCATGGTTGAGCAGTGGTTTAGGTTGGTGGGTTGCAAGACTAAGTGCAACCTTATGGTGATTAGAGCGATGATAGATCGATTCCACGATACTACCTCGACCTTCCACATGGATTTTGTGGAGGTCGGGATGACCCTAGAGGATTTTGGGATGATTACCGGTTTGCCCTGGGGCGGATAGGATTAGGTGGGCTGCCGAAGGCCCTAGGCTAGATAGTGATGGGGTGCGGGGCCTCATCGGAGACTGTTTACTGCGTGAGGCATATAGTGCGCCTCATGCTTTGGTGAGTTTGTATATCAACGATCACTTCAAGCGAGTGGCGGTGTTAGAGGGTTGAGAACCCAACACGTCGGAGCAGGATGCCCGGTTGTGGTTGTGGTACTTCTTAGGGTCGACCCACTTCTCGGATAAAGGCGAGAGGTTTAGCACTAGGATTTTGCCTCTTCTAGCTGACCTGGCTCAGCTAGGACGTTATGATTGGGTGATCGCAGCTTTCACGGAGATGACTCGCTGCCTGCAAGTCATGGTGAGGCCATTGGCGATAGAGTCGGCCTCAGCTGTGCCCATTGTGGGTCCGGGCCTTATACTGGAGGTTAGCTACTATTCTCTTGTATCTCGAGTTCTGCTTGGCTTTGGCTTAGTGTTGCTAAGTGTATTTTGGGTTTGTTGCAGACTTGGATCTACTCTTACTTTCCTTGTTTGGCACCTAAGACGGTGCGGGTTCACCCGAAGAGATTCTCGGCGGGAATCGAGTGGAGGCTAGCTCAGCCTAAGAGCACTACTAGCCACTACCCGTCGGAGAATGCGCTGGTCAACCAGCTAAGCCTCAGGGAAGTAAGTTTTCTTTTATGTCCTACCTTGCTTAGTAGCCCCCAAGGTTTAGGATTTATCGGAGTGTTGGTTCATTTGTGTAGTTTGTGGCCCGTCCTTGGGCTGGTTATGAGGGCGTACCGAAGTATGTGGCCACGGAGCTGAGGCCTAGAAGTAACGTGAGGATGCTCCTTCCTGCGTTGTTTCGCCCAGTTTGGTATCTAGGCGAGCGGTTGGTGCGTCAATGCCTATATGACGATTTCAGGGTGCCGGTTGATCCTCCCTCGACCATGTTTAGACCACCGACCACCGCAGAGATCCTCGAGGATAGGGACGGAGAAGAAGGCGATGCGCTCTTGGTGCCAGGTGCCTCCTATCTATCTCACGTCACCCGGCGGTTAGCTTGGTACCGCCTCGTGGTAATGTTCTAATTTTGGTTTTTAGATTTGTTTTGCGGTTTGTTGTTTCCTTGGCCTCTGACCAACCAATCTGTTGTTTTCTTAGCTGGCCTATCCGGCTGATGAAATCCACCCCCCAGATTTTCCCCTGACGCTGCTTAGGGTTGATGCGGCTAGGATACCTTTCACCGAGCCTCTCCCCTGTGTTCTGCTGAGAAGAAGGACGCCGGGATAGGGTGGCGTGACCGGGTATACCGGGTAAGTTTTGGCTTTCGTTTTGGGTTTGTGTTCTAGGAGTTAGGATTGGTTTGTCTAACTTCCGTGGTTTCACCTTTCAGGTTTCATCAACTTGCCATCAGCGGTTGTGGCAGGCCGCCAGCCGCTTCCGGGCCTATGCCTCCAGGATTTCCCGTGACACTTCGGGACCTCGATCGGTGAGTTTGCGTGATTAGGGTGGTGTTCTAGGCTGTTGGCGTACCTTCCTAATGTTTAACTGTATTTGTAGGATGTCCCGGATATGGCGGGGCAGCTGGAGACTCGGGTGACCGAGCTTGAGGTGGAGGCGGCTGAGGCGCGACAACTCTTGCAATCTCGGGCCGACGAGATCGCCTTCCAAAAGGAGCAGCTGGCTCGGTCTCAGGGTGAGACCTCTGCGCAGGGCGAAGCCAGACATCGGATCGAAAAGGAGGCTGAGGCTACGGGTCCGGGTTATGGAAAATTTCGTTGTTTCTTAATTCTTTTGGGATTAGGGCTATATATACGGGTTGTGGGTGCTTGTTTTAGACATACTAGGATATCCATAGAGTCTAACACGTCGATATTTAGCGTCATGTCGGGTTTTGGGAATATCCTTACCGAGTGGGCTAGTTCTTTTAAGAAATGTGACCCCGAGATTTGTTCAAATGATGGTTTATCAGTGGTTGTCGCGCTAAGTCGAGTCAAGATACAGGATGACTTCTTATTGGCATGCTCTAAGTTTTGGGACCCGAAGGGCCATGTTTTTATTTTTCACGGGGGTAAAATTTGTCGTTTGCCCGAAGAGATAGATGCTATAGGTGGGTGGAGCTCGGTTCGACCTTGTGTGCCCTACGGGGATGATGCTTACATGGAGCGATTTTACTATTTTTTGGATCTTTCGTCATTAGAGGAGGCTAAAGGTTATTTTGGTAGGGATGGCATTAACCTAGAGTAGCTTTCTAAGACGTTCTCACAGGTTGGTTCTCATCATGTTTCGGCCTTAGCATGTAGACGCGCTTTTAATGTTGCGATGGCTTGTTATCATCTTTTTGAGGATGCAAGGGTGCGTGAGGGCTGGGGTAACCCTCGAGTTTTGGATGTGGTGATGGGGATGGAACACGGACGATCACCTTATTTGCTTATTTTGGGCGAGCTTATTCTAGGTCTTAATGCTCGTGCTCGACTCCACGATGCATCTTTCCGGGGTTCCAGGATCATTTTACAGGTGTTTTTTTTTCGCACTATGTTTCTGTAGCTTGGTTTTCTTTGTTTTGTGGTTGCTTTATTTGGCTTAGAGGTGTGATGTTTTGTCGTGTTTTGTACAGGTTTGGTTGCAAGAACAACTTGGTTTAGTTGACCCTCCCCGATGCATCAAAGGTTAAAACTATAAGGGTTTCACGGGTCGGAAGACGGCGCAGGCGTGGGGCAAGGGTCACAAGGAAAAGGACTTGCTTTCCTATTTGGCCAAAGGGGATGTGGTCATTCGGTGGTCCATCCCATGGTGGAATATTAGTGGGCGTGTCGGGTTTCCATTTTCGTCTTCGACCTGGGCTTTGCTAATACTATCCATGAGGGATCAGGTTTATGTTTACCCGGGTATGTTGTCAAGTCAAATGGGTGTTAGGCCTTCCATTCCCAAGGATACTAAGGTTATTTCCAGTTCTGACCCATGGACTGAGGATTCGTTTAGGAAATTTAGGGTGTTTGGGAGCAGAGGTTCTTGCGTCCCGTTGTTCGACCGACCGACAACGCTTCCGTCCGGCGGAGGGTTTGTGAACACCCATCAGGACAGAGCAACTTAAAAGTCAGGAAGACAGAACCACTAAGAGGTGAGGAGGTGACTCAAAGGACTGCCACTAAGTGCCTGACCAAAGACAACATTACCGATTCTAGTTCTGTCAGTTCATCTAAGCGGGCCAAGACTAATGAGACCCATATCGAAAACGTGGAAGAGGAAGGAAAGTGAGATTGGCTGGGCTCGCCTTTGGCTAGGGCGGTAGAAGCTTGTATTCAGAGGCTCGAAGATGAGAAACACAAGCGGGCTCACCCGAATGACAAGGGGAAGAAAAGGTTGGCCCGGTAGAGCCCAGCCGTTTGTATTATGTATTATTAATTGATATTATGTGGCGTATTAGTACTAGTTTTTGTGGAGTTTTGACACGTTGTTGATTTCCTAGATGTCCGGGTTTTATATGCTTGATGTAAATACCTCGATAAGGGCTCGATTTAACCGAATTTTGTTATTAATGAGAAGCACGTATACTTTTTCATTTTTTTTCTTGTTTTTTTTTTGTTTTTTTTTGTGGTGGCTCGCAACTCGTTTCTTCATTTTTCCCGGAGCGCCCTTTCGGGTTTTCACTCCCTCCTCGGCTCACCTTTTTTTTTTTCTTTTTTTTTGATGGCTCGCAACTCGATTCTTCATTTTGCATGAGGCGCCCTTTCTGGTTTTCACTCCGTCCTCGGCTCGTCATTTATTTTAACGACGGCTCGCAACTCTTTTCTTCATTTTGCCCGGGGCTCCCTTTCGGGTTTTCACCCCGTCCTTGGCTTGTCGTTTGTGATTCGTCATTTTAAATCACTCGTTGGCCGGGACGTGGAAGGAGTCCCGGTTTGTACATGAATCGAGTAACCGATTTTTTTGTTTGTTTGTTTGTTTTATCTTGGTTGTACCCGGAGAAGGGTTGCCAACGTATCCGCTTTTAGGCGGATTCAAACCATGTTCGTAGTTCTTTCGAAAATTGTGAGTGATTTTGCTTTAGACTCGTTTATGCCATTTATCGATGCGAATTTGGATTTTTTTTCTTTGCTTCCCCCCTAAGTCGATGGTCGGGACGTGATTTTCAGGGTGTTTACGGGTAGTATCGTTTGAGCTGATCCATGTTGGTTGGGGTTGAGAACTCTTGAGCGTCTAGGTCTGTGAGGATCACGGCGCCCCCTGAGAGTCAACGGGAAGGGGTGCTCTAATGGACTTAATTACTAAATATCCCTCGTGTATGTTTCGGGATTTTACTCTTTTGTTAAAGGCTCGTTGGATTCGTTGTTGGTAAGCTTGTACGTTGGATAGGGCATGTATCCTACGTTCGTCTAAGAGTACTAGCTCGTCATATCGTTTTTGGTTCCATTCTTCCTCGGGGATACCACTCTCGGCTAATATGCTTAGTGACGGAATTTCTAGCTCTATTGATTGGACGGCTTTGAAGTCATAGGTTAGGTAATATGGTGTGGCTCCAGTGGGTGTTCGTTACGATGTTCGGTACCCCCATAAGGCGAAGGAGATTTTGTTTGGCCAATCCCTGTAGTTGTCTATCATTTTCTTAAGGATTGTGGTGATGGTTTTGTTGGCTGCTTCTACGGCCCCGTTTGTTTGCGGTCTATAGGGTGAGGATTTGTGTCTTTGGATTTTATATTTGTCTAGGATCTTTTGGATGTCGGCCCTGAAGTGAGCCCCCTGGTCACTGATGATTTCATGAGGTATACCGTAGCGGTAGATGATGTTGTTTTGTAAGAATTTGACTACTTTTTTTGAGGTTAGTACGGTGTAAGAGGCAGCCTCTACCCACTTGGTGAAATAATCGACGGCCACTAATATGTGTATGGACAACGAGGCTAGTTTATTAGCGAGGCTAGTTTGGACAACGCATCGGCGAATTGGTTTCCCTCACGAGGTATGTGTATGATGTCAATTTTGGTGAATTTCGGGGACAGTGTTTCCACGTTGGTTTGGTACGGGGTTAGGCTTTCGCTATAAACTTTCCAGGTACCCGTAGCTTGGTTGACCACTAAGGATGAATCTCCATGTACTCTAAGGTTTTTGACTCCTAGAGATATGACTACTTTTAGACCTATTAGGCAGGCTTCGCATTCGGCTGCGTTGTTGGTAAGTCTGGTAGGGTGGCTGTTTGTTCGTTTGCAAACTTATTGTTGTTTGGTCAGTGGTTTGTTGAACCTAAGGTTGTTATTCTCGATTTCCTTTTTAGGGTGAAGTTGAGTGGGCTGATTGTGGTAGCCCTTGCGTTTTAGTCAGTTGTTATCAATAATTGGCATAAAGTCGAGCCTTTTTAAGCGTTAAAGTAAACTGTTGAAAGAAGTTAAGCGATTGTCGAGGCATGTTTGTGAAAAAAAGAAGTTGTTTTATTGATAATAGTAAACGGGCTAGATGCCCGTGATTTTGGTTTTGGGGGAAGGTGGAGGACATGTTCCCTCGCGCCTCCCAAGACTCGATAAGGTAGAAGACAAGACATTTAATATCATTATTTTAGTCTAGGCCCTAAAATGAACTAGACTTTTCCTGAAACCGGCTATACGTTCCTTTAGGGGAACCTTCGTTGATTGGGCTCCCGGTGTTCACGCGGGTAGCTCTCTTGGTACCTGGAACCAGTCCTCCTCCGAAGACACCCCACGGGGACGTAGACCCCCTTGTTAATCAGGTCCTGTACTTCATGCTTGAGCTCGGTGCATACTTGGGTCTCATGCCCCCGGCCTTGATGGTACAGGAAGTAAGCGTTCGGATTCCAACCCGCTCCCCTCTTTTATATAGGTGGGTCTGGGGTGGGTCCCACTGGCCATAATAGCCAGGCCTCTTGCAGTGTCCTGAGGGCTTCAGCGTAGGATTCCCCCAATTCGGTGAATTGCCTAAAGGGACGGCGAAGGCCTGTAGGCTCGACAGGGTGTGCGAGCCTGGTGTATTCAACATACGGATCCCCACTAAGTACCAGTTCCCGACTTATTGGCCCTCCTTGGGGTTTCCTCTCGAGTCCTTCGAGGGCCTCAAGGCGACGCCTGACGTCGTCGATTGAGGAGGAAATCGACGATACTATCCCCAGTATCCCATGGACCACGTTTATCAAGGCATTGAGCTGGTCGATGCTACTTTCATTGCTACTCAGCGACATTCCTAGATGAAAGAAAGGAATATGAGGTCGGGGCCTACCGGGCGGTTTAGGGACTCGAAGGATGCTCGCGACTGAGCGACGCGGGAATGAGACCCTTGACCCGTGTGCGTAGTCATTGGCTTAGGGACTCCGGTGGTTTAGACTCTAAGTGCCTTCGGCGAAACGCCTAACGAACCTTTAAGTCTCTACAACGAGGCGATTTGACACAAACCTCGGTGGTGAGGTTTAAAGAGGACTTCTCGGAATGAGACGACCCAAAATGTAAGACCTAGAGTAGAGGCGATCCTAGTAACTAACATAGACAGTTAAGCACACGGTTGTACGACGTAAGAGGTTGATCGCGATCCCGACTCAGGATCAAAGAATTTTGATATATGCTTCTTCCGAAAACGACCAATTTTGCAAATTTTTTGAAAAGGATGGTTTGTAGAAATAGTGTAACGATGGCGGGTCGACATCATCGTGATGTGGAAGTGCGTTGCCATGTGTGTGCGTCGGGAATCCGGTGAAGGCAAAATGTAAATGTTTTTTTAAAGGAGCACAGTTCTTTAGGGGAACCGGTTTTGGAAATGATTACGTGATGCTTTTATCGAAACTACTATTAATTAGCTAGTTTGATACTTGTGGTGTAGGTGATGCTCATGGTAGAGCGTGAAGTCAAATGACAGTGTTCTTAAAAGTGTGATCAAATCCTTAGTGAGGGATTTAGGTGGTGAATAGTGTTTTAGAACACTTTCGTTCTTTTTTAAGAAGAATTCTTAAAACAAGTAACCCACGTTCGTTGGTTGCGTTAACTAGCATTTAACGGTGGGAGGGTGCATTGTAAAAAATGTTTTGAAAGTGTGACCGTTTTTTGGGTTCCTTGACTTCATTAATTGAAGTTTTGGTCGTGTTGACGGTTTGCGTGTAAAAAAAATACTTTTTTTTTGAAATGAAATGTAACCGTTTGGTGCACTTTGATTCCATTGATCGGGAGTCTCGGCGGTATTTAACGGTATTCGTTGTTGACGGGTTTTAATTTGTCCAAGGTGATGGCATTGAACTTAACTGAAGTATCGGTGCTTAAAAGATCGTTTCGAAAGGATGAGGTATTTTTCGAAAACGGAATTGGGTGCGGTTGAATATGTTGGCATGGTTGGTCCAGATTTTTTGTGTTTTATTTGGGATGTTTGCAAACACGCTACACATAACTAGGAATGTATACACTCATGCAGGATGCAGACACGGGTAGGTTAGGGTATGCTACCGCCCACGAATAGTCCTTACTTAGGTATTGACAGATCATCTAGGGAGACGAGTGTCGTACCGTCCGTTCGGAGCTATCCGCTTATTAATCCCGCGGGTTACGCTTTAGGCGGCAGGAGCGTCAACCGAGGATCTCTCCGCATGTCCCTAAAGATCTTACCGTGATGAGGTCGATTGGTCCTCATATCGGTTAGGGTGGGCTTTTTAGGGCCAAAACCTGTAGTGACCACAACTAGGAACTAAGAAATGAGTTTCACCGACCTCGTTCAAGTTACACCACCACTGGAAATTTGTTTCCAAATCCCCAGTGGAGTCGCCAAACTGTGGACGTCCGTCCGCACCGCCTGGCGCCCCGCGCGCGCCCGCGCGGGACCCACCCGGTTTTTCAACGTGTGGCGGCGGCCACCCACGCGGCCCCTCCCTGTCGGGGGCCGGTCCGATCTCGCGTACGGGGCGATGTTTCAGACCTCGATTTGGATGACGATCCGGACTTGTACTAGACGGGTGCGGGCACCCGTGTTTCCGTTTACGAATCGATCGAGTCGTGGTTGTAAATGTTTAAAGGCCGATTTGTTTGGTAAGGCAACCTTTTTATTGAACTGAATTTGTTGCCGATTTGTGGAGTCGCCACCGAGTCAATTATGGGGACTCGGAAACCGTTCAAGTCAACTTTGATTCTTTGCCGGCTCAAATTTGAGGGGCACGGGACCTAAAGATAAAGACTTGTACCCTTAAGCACTCCATGCCTAGAATGACTCTCATTGCCAATGGTTTCGGACATCCGGAAACCGTCGATTCTGAGTAAGGGGTGAGGGTACGTATTGGGAAGCCAACATCCGATAGATGTCAACACCCAATCCCGCCCGCAATATAGCGGCCTTTACTAATCAATCGGTGGGTTGATAACCTAATTCTTTTGTTGTGGCGTAAATACTGTAACATCCACTGTTTTCACCCTATACCTTTTGCTACGTCGGTTGTTTAAGGACAAGTAAGTATTGTCGTCAAAGTAGTTGTGCTTACATTCTTTGCATGCGATTTCACGTGACAGGCAAGCCATGAAAAGATGCACGTAGGAGAGTAGAGAGTACTAGTATTATACGTATTAGCAAATCAGTTTTAACGCGATAATACAAATATTAGTCGTTCTCGTGATATACCTTACCTGGTATTCTGCTTAAGATGCGTCGGTTCGGTATTAATAGAGATGTGTCAAACTTAATAAGGCGACCACTCGGACTAATACGGAACCCGACCATCGCTTTGTTCAGTTTTAGTTGTTTTACGCTTTGAATTCCGTGTTAGGTGATTTAGCATGCGATTATAAGGTCATAAAAGCAATAAATCATACGAAATCCGTAAATGCGAATATAAGTATATGACATTGTGAGGATTTGCACCCTCGGAGTATACACTAAACGGGACACGATGCATAGATAGTTGAGAACGGATCTCGGAATTAATCGAGTCTATTTAGTGTATTTTAGTATTTGTGATTGAAATTGGGACGTTACGTGTTTTAGTAGATGTTTGTGGACCTAGTGTCCACATCTAGTGTTATCGTAGTGCATAATAAAGGAAAGTGCAAATATGAAAAGTTTTGTTTAGATGACAACCTAGTGACGACTCGACTTCAACAGGAGGATCCTCCTAGCTTGACCAGTGACTCCGGTAGAGCTCCGTTACCGTCTACCCTTCTTGCGGCTACTCTGGCAGAGCTTTGTTACTATGGACCGATTCTGCGGCTAATCCGGCAGAGCTTCGCTACTAGATTTGAGCTAGTCGAACACAGGCACCTCGGTATCGAGTGGGGTGCTCAAAGGTGAGAAGTAGCTTCGATGTCGCTTTTATCGGAACTACGATCGAGTGGATCGTTTAACTCGGGTGTCGGAGTGCGAGCCCTTAGCGAGAGAGTAGAGGGAGAAGAGAAGATGAGAATGTTTGTCGAGTGAATGAGGCGAAGGGGGGGGGGGGTATTTATAGGTGTTTTTGCCCTCGTCGCCCATATGGACGCCTGAGCTGGGGCGCACCAAGACCCAGGTGCCTGGGCTAAGGCGCGGGGAGACTAAGACGCGTGAGGTGGGGCGGTCGGGATTTTGAAGATATGATTTTGATACTTTCCAAAACCGAGAGGGAGGAGTGTTATACTTAGCTTTGAGCCTAAGGATTCCCGCGGCTTGACCTAGTGCCATGAGTTTAGTGGGCCTCGAGTGTGTGTCCTGAGGTTCGCTTGGCACGGTGCTGACTCGGTTCGAGTTTCGGGATCGACTCGGGGTCTCGGTGTCGGAATTGACTTTAATTAGTGTCTATGTGACCGTAACGACACGACTAAGGCTGCCATCATGTTAGTTTTAATTTTTCCGAATAATTTTTTGAGCCGTTCTATAGAAAAACTACCTACAACATCGTGAACCCGCATCGCGTTGCAGTCCTATCGTCATCGGGTGTTTGTTGGGCACTTCTGCACCCACCAGGTCCAAATCTGGGTGTCTACAGCAGGGTGTGTGATAACACGCAAATTTGGACCATTTTACCCCTCATTGTGACTCGTATTTGACTCGATTTTGTGTACTTGAACGTCGAAATAACTCATTTTTGTATATATTTTGTATTTTCAAGTTTGAGTTTAGTTTATTCGTAATTATCGTGTTTTTCGTAGAATTTGGTACTGCTTTTGTTTGGTTTTGTTTTGTAGGTACGTGTTCGTTAATAAAGAGATCGAGTCAAAGCGAGCCGAGTCAAACCCGACTTTGACCCATGTCAACTTTAACCCAATCCACCAAACAAACCTTTCATCTCTCCAACCCATTCATCATAATTCACTAAGACAAATACACTTAACCCATTTCTCATTACAGCCCAATTCATCAACCATACTCAGCCCAATTACTATATCTTCCATGAACCATCTTCATACATTCAACCCAACAATCCAAATACCATTGTCAAACCCGACTTTGACTAACCCATCTCCCTCAACATCACCAAATTCGACCTCCCCTGAGCTCCGCAGCCTCCAGCCACAAGTCTGCCACCACCTCGCTTCATACCTCCATCGACCACCTCCTTCAACCACTCCTTACCATACCCGACCACCATAACCGACCACCTCCCTCTTCCTCCAGCTAACACACCTCCGCCAACACCAGCCCAGAATCGCTCTCGCCTGACCACCTCCGAACCAGCGCCATCACTCCCTGCCCGTTCTCCAACCTCCACCACCTTCGACCCTCACCTTCACCTGACCTCCATTCACCACCTCGTGCCCAACACCACCTCTGCTGCCCAGGTTCCGGAGAACAACAACAGCAGCGCAGTAGCCCAGATGCCGACTCCGGCGAGCACGCCCAGACCAGCCGCGCAACAACAACAACAACAACACCGACAACCCTTCTCCTCTCCGTCACCATCTGCAAACCAGACCACCACCGGCGTCGCGCTTCCGCGTGAACCGGCCTACCCATACCCAGCTCCGGCGACAATTGCCGGCATCGACCACTAACTCCGGCGTCGACCCGGCTCAACCCAGAGCCGAGTTCGAGAATTAGGAATCGACATTTGAATGAAGACTCGAAGAAATTATATCAGAATGGTCGGGCGAAATCGAAATTCCGCAGGACAAAGTTTTGCCCGGTGAATGGGTTAAGCAAAATCCGTAGGGTGAAGTTTCGCCAGATGGGAGCCATAGGGTGAAACTTGGCTTATTGTTATTGGGCTGCTACTTTACTTGGGCCTAGAGTGGAGTTTTCTCATGGGTTTTAATTTCTATCTTCTCTCCTCTATATATATATATATATATATATATATATAGAGGAAGGATCAGGTGAGTCCACTTATCATAATTGAGTCCGTGAGTACTCATCTCAACCCTTAAATTAGTGATAGATTAATGGTTAATATTGTTTTGTCAATTAAGGAAATAACTAACTAAATCTTGGTAAATATTTTATTTTTTTCTCTCTCTTCCTTAATTATCTTAATGCAAATCTTCTCTCTTCCATAAAATTTTGAACTGCATCTTTCTATCACACAACAAGTGCGTCGTTTCATCTTCATTTTCACAAAAACAAATCATTATTTCGCTACTGCCATGTTACTCTAACTCATACAATGTGTTACTTTAACTCCGTGAGTGCACTTATCATAATTGAGTCCGTGAGTACTCATCTCAACCCTTAAATTAGTGATAGATTAATGGTTAAGATTGTTTTGTCAATTAAGGAAATAACTAACTAAATCTTGGTAAATATTTTTTTTTTCTCTCTTCCTTAATTATCTTAATGCAAATCTTCTCTCTCCCATAAAATTTTGAACTGTATGCATTTTTCTATCACACAACAAGTGCGTCGTTTCATCTTCATTTTCACAAAAACAAATCATCATTTCGCTACTGCCATGTTACTTTAACTCATACAATGTGTTACTTTAACTCATAAAATCTGTTACGTTACATAATAGTGTCTTACAAAAACAGTACGTTGCAAAATTTGTATTTCTATTAAGGATACTCCAAAACAAAAATTATAAAACTCTATTATAATTCCAATTTTTCACACCTGTTACTCTAAGAACTTGATATTGGTAATCAAATTATACTCATAAATTGTGTTACTGTAACTCATTATGTATGTTACTCTAACGCATAATGTGTGTTATTCTAACTCATTTTACATCAATAAATTGGTACAAGAGTTCCAACTGAATCAACTTCATTATAAATCTAATGTTTCACACCTGTTACTCATAATCTGTGTCACTGTAACTCATTAAGTATGTTACTCTAACGAATAATGTATGTTACTCTAACAATATACTATCCTACTTAGAATTCTGCTTCTTCATCCTCCTCGTCCTCTTCTTCTTCATCATCATCGTCAGAAGCTTTGATTTAATCTAACCACCGCGCCATGTTTTCGTTGTGTACCTCCTCACATCGAATCCACAAGTCAATGCGTAGATTTTATAGAAGTTTACTGACTCATCCACGTCCTTGAAGATCTGCCCTATATAGGGAGGAAACTCTTACCCACATCCCTACACTATTCATTTGCTTTTGCGTCTACTGAAAAATAATAACAATGCCAATAAACGTGGCGAAAAAGAAACAATCAGAACTTGAAATATGGATTAAAGTAACTGATGAAGTGCATTGAAGTAACACTGGATTCAATTAACAGAGGATACTTATACACCAAGTATAAAGTAACAGCGGTCAGACATTAAAGTAACTGATAGTTTGAATTAAACTAACAGATAACGTTCATTAAAATAACACCAGGTATATGTTAGTGCAAAAAATTCATATAATGATCAGAAATGAGAGTATGACGCAATATCTTTCTTTGAACGAGGGCGATATTCTTTGATATTGTTTCCTATTTTGAAGTCAATCACGTCCCATAATTATAGGAAGCAATATCTTTCTTTTTTATTTTTTATATTTTTTATATGGCGGTATTCTAAATACTTTTTGTCACTCCAATGCATTACAGTAACAGATGGAAAGAACTAAAGTAACAGATGAAGTGCGTTAAAGTAACACGAGATTCAGTTAACATTATGTGCATTAAAATTACAGGGGTTAGCCATTAAAATAACAGATTTTGTATATTAAAGTAACACAGTATGTGCATTACAATAACTCCATATATTTGTTCGTGCGTAAAATTCATATAATGCTTAGAATTTTTGTGTTACATTTTTGTGTTAATCTAATTAAAATTAGGTGTTACTGTGACTCAGAACGTACGTTACTTTAACACCGTGTCTGTTTCAATAGAAAACAAAACAATAGTACCAGTGAAGCTTAAGAAAAACCTAAAGAATAAACAAAACATTAACACGAGAGTAATGGACCATTGATATGAATCTATGAATAATCAAATGAATAAAATTTCACCTTTTAACAAATATAAAAATTTGGAATCTATAATAATAAGAGAGCAATGAACCAGATATGTATCTATGATGAATGAAATGACCATGAAAGCAATATCGACATGAAAATTGACGAAAAACATGAAAGCAAATTGACGCAAATTAGTCAAGATGATGAATAAAAATTGACGCAAAACATAAAAGCAATAACAAAACTCACCATTGTTATAGTCGATGAATTGATTATCAACAGTTGGTGAAGATGTCACGATCATTGAATCCATAGTAACGGGATTTCGAGCACAAATTTGAATGAATGAACGTGATATTGGAAGCATTTTTTTTAGTTTTTGATGAACGTGAATGAATTAGTGAGTGAATGAATGTGATGTTATTGTTTCCTAAATTTATAGGAGTTATTTTAGGAAGCAGTATCTCCTTTTCTTTAATGCTTAGGATGCATCTTGTCCATCCATTCTCATCTCATTCAATGGATGAGATGAGGACTTAGGGACTCATATATAGAGAAGGACTCATAAGAGCCTTACTCTATATACATATATATATATGTGTGTCTATATACATATATACATATATATATATATATACACACATATACATATATATATACATATATATATGGATGTATGTATGTATATATATATGTATGTATACACACACACACACACACATATAAACCCCTCATTTGAGGAGGAAGGCACTCCATCTCACATTACTAGATTATTTTTAGGGTTTTGGTAGATTAGTTCAGGGAGAGATTTTTGGATGGTGACAATTCAAAATCTCATCTTATTCTAGATCTAATTTATTTCATTTTCAATTAGTCTCCAAGATTTCATCTTTATTATAATCAAGTTCTAATTTCTTCTTCCTCTTGCAATTTTCTTCATGTTGATTTATATTCAAGTTTTGTAAGGATTCAAGTTTTTATTGAAGATTCTTGGAGATTATCAAAGGATTAGTGACAAATTCCTTGTTATCTTCATCAAGCTTCATCTTATTTCTTTTATGCAATCTTCTTTATTATTGTCATTTTCCTTCATTGTCGGTATATTTATCTTCTTCTCCCTAATCTCTAGATTAGTTCTATCATCGTTCTTTCATCTTTGCACTCTTTTCATTGATTTTATTTGTATCGTTCTTAGATTGCTTGTAGTTTACTTTGTTGATCGTTATTTTCTTCGTTATCTTAGTTTGAATTCCTCTTGTTCTTTCATAATTACACCATTTTCGTTAATTTAACTTGCATCATTTTTAGATCGCTTTATAGTTTATTTTATTGATCGTAATTTTCTTCATTGTCTTGTTGTTATTTTCTCTAGATTTAATCATTGTCTTGTTGTTATTTTGGTCTAAATTTAATCATTGCCTTGTTGTTATTCTCTAGATTTAATCATTATGCATGTTATTGTTGTCTTCTCTATTGTTAATGTTTTTACAGTTTTCATTATGAATAGTGAGTAGATTTCTTGTTAGGGGGTTAAGGTAGGAAGATCTTGGGTAATATGATTTAAGAAATTATATATGTTGTTGGGTTGCATGCTTGTTGATTTATCATGTTTGAGGTTTTTGTATCTTTGTTGACATAGACCGGCCGGCTAGATCGATCTTGACTCACTCCTATCAATATGGGGAAACTCGGAGTAGGAGTTACCTTGACTTGAGACTTACCCTTTTTCGCTGCAAAAGCGGGATCTAGACAAGTTGGGTGAAGAAATCGAAAGGTGGCATTCTCCCTCTATCGACTTTGTGACCGACCCATAATCTCGAGACTTATAGAACCCGATTTCCGATCCCCGACTCCCCCTAACACCTTTTCCCTATTTGATTATCTTTTGTTTTTTATCGCGTTTTAGCCTAGACTCAACCCTAAAAACCCCCCAAAATAGACCCCAAACACTTTTGACTTACACTCTATCGACTTTACATAGACCGTCCCTGAGGATCGATCCTGACCTACCTCTACTACGTTAGTTAAGTTAGTCGGTGTTTATAAATATTGTTTGATTGTGTGGGTCGCGACGCCCACACATTAGTGTGAGAGTGAGATGCAGGAGGTTCAACGTCAGTCAGCGAGCTGGAAAGAGTAGGGGGAAGACCCTAACGGAGGCGTCTGATCTGGAAAGTAAGCTGGGTCAGGTGAAGAAGCATTCAACAGAGCTGGAGGAGCGTTTTAAAGGTTTTGCTGATCAGTTAGCTTGAGCAGAGTCTGAATTGCTGGCGGCTCGAAATAGGCTGGAAACTCAGAAGGAGGAGTGGCTGAAGGAGAAAGCGGAGATTGTGAAAGAGGCCAATGAGAAAGTAGATCAGGCCTTTGCTGAAGGCGCCAATTCGTCCGCTGACTTCTACGTGGAAGTCATTAGGGAGCTGAGCCCTGATTTTGATGAAGAGACCTTTAACCGGCTATTGTAGACACCCAGATTTGGATCTAGTGGCTGCAGAGGTGCCCGACAAACACCCAATGACGATAGGACGGCAACGTGATGCGGGATCGCGATGTATTAGGTAATTTTCTATAGAACGGATCAAACAATTACTCGGAAAAATTAAAACTAACATGATGGCAACCTTAGTCGTGTCGTTACGGTTGCATAGACAATAATTAGAGTTAATTCCGACACTGGGACCCCGAGTCGGTCCTGAAACTCAAACCGAGTCAACACCGCGCCCAGCGAACCTCGAGATGCACACCCGAGGCCCACTAATGTTCACGGTGCTAGGTTAGCAAACCGGAAGCCATAACACCAAAGATATGTATTATACTCTCTTTCTCAGTTTTGGAAAGTATCAAAATCGTATCTTTAAAATCCCGACCGCCCCACCTCACGCGCCTTAGTATCCCCGCGCCTTAACCCAGGCGCCTGAGTCTTGGTGTGCCCCAGCTCAGGCGTCCATATGGGCGACGAGGGCCGAAAACACCTATAAATACCTCCCTCCGCCTCATTCATTCGACACAATTTCTCATCTTCTCTTCCCCCTCTAACTTTCTCGCTAAGGGCTCACACTCCGACACCCGAGGCAAACGATCCACTCGATCGTAGTTCCGATAGAAAGTGACATCGACGCTACTCCTCACCTTCGAGCACCCCACTCGATACCGAGGTGCCTGTGATCGACTAGCTCAAGTATAGTAGCGAAGTTCTGACGGATTAGCCACAGAACTAGTCCATAGTAACGAAGCTCTGCCGGAGTAGCCGTAGGTGGGGTAAACGGTAACGGAGCTCTGCCGGAGTAACTGGTCAAGCTAGGAGGATCCGCCTGTTGAAACCGAGTCGTCACTAGGTTGTCATCTAAACAAAACTTTCCATATTTGCACTTTCCTTTATTAAGCACTACGATAACACTAGGTGTGGACATTAGGTCCACAAGCATCTACTGAAACACATAACGTCCCAACTTCAATCGAAAATACTAAAACACAGTAAATAGACCAGAGTAATTCCGACATCCGTTCTCAACTATCTATGCATCGAGTCCCGTTTAGTGTATATTCCGAGGGTGCAACTCCTCACAATGTGATTTACTAACATTCGCATTTACAGTTTTTCGTATGATTTATTGCTTTTATGACCTTATAATCGCATGCTAAATCACCTAACAGGGAATTCAAAACGTAAAACAACTAAAACTGAGCAAAGCGATGGTCGGGTTCCGTATTAGTCTGGGTGCTCACCTTATTAGGTTCGATGCATCTCTATTAATACCGAATCGACGCATCTTAAGCAGAATACCAGGTAAGGTATACCACGAGAATGACTAATATCCGTATTATCACGTTAAAACTGATTTGCTAATACGTATAATACTAGTACTCTCTACTCTCCTACGTGCATCTTTTCATGGCCTGCTTGTCACGTGAAATCGCATGCAAAGAATGTAAACACAACTACTTTGAGAACAATACTTACTTGTCCTTAAACAACCGACATAGTAAAAGGCATAGGGTTAAAACAACGGATGTTACAGTATTTTTGCCACAACGAAAGGACTAGGTTATCAGCCCAACGATTGATTAGTAGAGACCGCTATAGTGCGGGCGGGATTGGGTGTTGACATCTACCGGATGTTGGCTTCCCAATACGTACCCTCACCCATTACTCAGAATCGATGCTTTCCGGATGTCCGAAACCATTGGCAATGAGAGTCATTCCAAGCATAGAGTGCTTAAGGGTACAATTCTTTATCTTTAGGTCTCGTGCCACTCAACCTTGAGCTGGGAAGGGATAAAAGTTGACTTGAAAGGTTTCCGAGTCCCCATAATTGACTCGGTGGCGACTGCACAAATCGGCAACAAATTCAGTTCACTAAAAAGGTCGCCTTACCAAGAATTGACCTTTAAACATTTACAACCACGACTCGATCGATTCCCAAACGGAAACACGGGTGCCCGCACCCGTCTAGTACAAGTCTGGATCGTCATCTGAATCGAGGTCCAAGACATTGCCCCGTACGCGAGGTCAGACCGGCCCCCGACAGGGAGGGGGCCGGGTGGGTGGCCGCTGCCACACGTTGAAGAACCGGGTCGGTCCCGCGCGGGCGCGCGCGAGGCGCTATGCGGTGCTGACGGACATCCACAGTTTGGCGACTCCGCTGGGAATTTGGAAACAAGTTTCTAGTGGTGGTGTAACTTGAACGAGGTCGGTGAAGCTCATTTCTTAGTTCCTAGTTGTGGTCACTACAGGTTTTGGCCCTACCCTAAAAAATCCACCCTAACCGTTATCAGGACCAATCGACCTCTTCGCGGTAAGATCTTTAGGGACACGCGGAGAGATCCTTGCTTGACGCTCCGGCCGCCTAACGCATAACCTGCGGGATTAATAAGCGAGTAGTTCCGAACAGACGGTACGACACTTGTCTCCCTAGACGATTTGTCAATGCCTAAGTAAGGACTATTTGTGGGCGGTAGCCTACCCTAACCTACCCGTGTCTGCATACTGGATGAGTGTACGCATTCCTAGTTATGTGTAGCGTGCTTGCAAACAACCCAAATAAAACACTAAAAATCTGGATTCAACCACGCCTACACATTCAACTGCACCCAATTCCGTTTTCGAAAAATACCTCATCTTTTCAAGACGACCTTTTAAACGCCGATACTCCGGTCAAGTCGTGATTTCCAAAAAGGGAAATAAACATTTTTAGATGCCGTCATCATGGCAAATTTTACACTCACCACCTTCAAAAAAAGTATAATGTTTTCAACGCCCTCATTTTGGCCAAATTAAAACCTATCAATAACAAATACCGTTAATACCACCGAGGCTCCCGATCAATGGGATCGAGGTACACTAAACGGTTACATTTCTTATTTTCAAAAAAATGTTTTTACACACATACCGTCAACTCAACCCGAAACTTCAATTAATGAAGTCAAGGAACTCGAAGAACGGTCACACTTTCAAAACATTTTAATGCACCCCCACCGTTAAATGCTAGTTAACGCAACCAACGAACGTGGGTCACTCGCTTTAAAAGATTTTCCAAAAACACTATTCACCACCTAAATCCCCCACTAAGGATTTAGTCACACTTTTAACATTGTCATTAGACCTCACGCTCTACCACGAGCATCACGTAAACCGCAAGTATCGAACTAGCTAATTAATAGTAGTCTCGATAAAAGCATCACGTCATCATCTTCAAAACTGGTTTCCCTAAGAACCATGTTCCTTTCAAAAAAACATCTACACTTTCGCTATCGACGGATTCCCGACGAACACGTATAGCAACACATTTTCACATCATATGTCACCGCACAATCGTCACCCTGATTTTACAAAATCATCCTTTTTCAAAAACTTTCTTCTGCAAATATTGGTCGCTTTTTTAAAAAAAAACAAAAAATTCTTTGATCCTGAGCTGGGATCGCGATCAACTTCTTACGTCGTACAACCGTGTGATTAACTGTCTGTGTTAGTTACTAGGATCATCTCTACTCGAGGTCTTACATTTTGTGTCGTCTCATTTCGAGAAGTCCTCTATAAACCTCACCTCCGAGGCTTGTGTCAAATCGTCTTGTTGTGGAGACATAAAACTCAATAGGCGCTTCGCCGAATACACCAAAAGTCTAAAGCACACGAGTCCCTAAGCCAATGACCGTACACACAAGTCAGGGGTCTTGTTTCCGCGTCGCTCAATCGCGAGCATCCTTCGAGTCTCTAAGACGTCCGAAGAAACTTCCCTGACTCCCGAAATTATCTTGTAGAGATCATCCTCCACCATGACTACAGTCCCAAGTTTCAGTGTCAAAGATCTAACCCATATGGTTTACAACCTCGCCACCTCCGTAACCTCCATTAAGACCTCCATCCGTAACCTTCACGAGCGGATGGACTCCCTCGTAGTCATAACCCAAAAACCACCCATCAATCCAAGTAAACAGGGGCGATCCTCCCCAAAAGAAGAAAACCCCTAAAAAGTTCGCCAACTTAAACATCCTCTACGACGAAGCCTTGGCCATCGCCATCCAACATGGTCTACTATCCCCTCTAGAACCTGTACCCGAAATTCTTCTAGGACAAAGAAGCAAATCATGGGATCCCAAAGCCTTCTGCTCCTTTCACCAGGGGCCGGGACATGAAACCCAATCCTGCACCAAACTAAAACATGCCATGCAAAACCTAATCGAAGAAGGAACCTTTCTCCCTCCCAAAAAACCGTCACACATTCAATTTGGCACGATCAACTATGAACAATACCGACGCGATTACACCATACATGGACTATGGGCAGATGATGACGACGATGTCTACATCTATGAACCAATAATCTCGATCCCCCCCAACAACCACCCGAACCAAGGATATAAGCCACGTCACTAGATCTGGCCGACCCTACCAAAACGTCACGGTCGACATACCAAACACCGATCATGTTCCTGAAAACACCCCAACCACCGACGAGATCCAGATTAGCACCCCTGAGGTGCAAATAGTCAAACAACTACAAAAAGCCAAAACCGACCTTTCCATATGGCAACTCATAGCCAGCTCCTATAATCACCGCATGGCGCTAGTCCAAGCCTTAGGGACAATGAACATATCCTCAACCGTTACACAGGAAGACAAGATAGGATATGTTCTCCAAGAGGCCAATGAACTAAAGGATCCTATAACCTTCTCCGACGAAGACCTCCCACCCTTCGGACCAAAACACAATCTAGCCCTTTACGTCACGGTAACCTATTTAGGCAAGAAGGTGCCCATGACCCTTGTGGATGACGGTTTTACCGTAAACGTAATCCCTCTTAAAACCGCTCGCGCCCTAGGAATGTCAGACACTGACCTCATACCCACCGAGTCTGGAGTGTGCGTCTATGATGGTACGAGGCGTCCGGTCGCGGGGTCGCCACCCTTAACACCATCGTAGGGCCCATAGAGAGAAAAATTGACTTTCAGGTCTTAGACGTCAAAATCGGATCTTATAACATGATCCTAGGGCGCCCTTGGATCCATGCCCTTAAAGCCGTACCATCCACCCTACACCAAAAGGTGAAAGTTCCCATCAACGGTGAAATAATTACCATCCATGCCTCCCCCATAAGAGCCTTTGTAGAAAACGCCACAACCTCGCAAGTCACGGAAGATACCGATACCGAGTTAAGGGGATTTCAGGTAGTAAGCCTCTTAGAACAAGACCTAGCCCCGTTCGACTTTGATCAAAACTCAAACCTAGCCATCAACTTTATGATGAGACAGCAGGGGCATTTCCCAGGATTGTCATTAGGAAAAAACCCCGGCACCGCAAGTAAACTCCGTGATCCCATCGGACAAACCCACACGATAGGGTTTGGGTACCCCACAACCGAGGGCAAAATCCGTCAATGCATGGCTATCATGCGCACACATAAAACTGAGGGCATCCAAATCCCGCCATACGACCTCACCCTAAATGGATATTTTGTAAAAGAAGGTGACAACGAACCTTATATTGGATTTTCCGAACAAACCTACATCGAAGGAATCCGACACCCTGGAATAGAAATATTTCAGGACTGCTACTTCATCCCGGAAACCACACCAAACACCTTAAAACCCAAGCACACATCTTGTATGGATGGCCTGGCCAATAGTCTCCTATTCGGGGAAGAGCGTTTCGTTCCCATGGATCCCAGTGAGCTAGTTAGTATGGTCATGACTGACAAGCAGTTTGACCCCATCTACCTTATTGTCAATACTGACAAAAACCAAGAGAGTAGAGGGTGGAGGAAATCCGTCACATGGACCAACGAGAATGGTAGGAGGTTCAAGCTAACCACGGGCCAAAAATCTAGTATTGTTTATCTCCCATCTACATCTGTGTCTGTCTAGGACGAACCGGGGCCTGTCCCGGAAGTCCCAATATTGTTACCTCTGTCAAACGAACAGAAGGTCTCCATATCCAAAGTACTCAACATGCTCGATTTAACTGATAATAAAAACACTTTCGCTTATGACTCGTTGCACTCAACATGCAATGCCATTATCGATAGCGAACAAAACAAGAATAACCAAAATGACTCTTACGACACTTATCTCCCACCCGAAACCTTGAGAGAGATAGCAATACAAGAGTTAGGCGCCCCGATAATCGAAGACACCGAATCCCTACACATTGGAACTCCTTTGAAAGCCAAATCCTAAACATAGGGACCTCCTTAGATCCCATTGAGAAGGAGCAACTTATGAACCTACTCACACAATACAAAGACGTCTTCGCCTGGTCCTACGAAGACATGCCAGGCATAGACATAGATATCGCCGAACACCGAATCCCAATCAAACCCGGGTTTAAACCAGTAAAACAAAAGCTACGCCGCATGCGACCCGAGTGGGCCCTTAAGGTCAAGGAGGTGGTAGACAAACAATTCAAAGCCGGGTTTATACACGTCTCCGAATATTCCGACTGGGTAGCCAACATAGTCCCCTTCTCCAAGAAAGACGGGAGAATCCGGGTCTGTGTAGACTTTAGAGACCTTAACGAAGCCAGCCCAAAAGATGACTTCCCTTTACCTCACATAGATATCTTGGTAGATAATACCGCCGATCATGCTCTACTCTCTTTCATGGACGGGTACGCTGGGTATAATCAAATAAAGGTGGCAAAAGAGGACATTTCTAAAACAGCCTTCACCACACCTTGGAGAACCTATTGTTAATCGGTGATGCCTTTCAGAATTAAAAATGCCGGGGCAACCTACCAAAGAACCGCAACCACACTTTTACACGATATGATGCACAAAGAAAACAAGGTGTATGTAGACGACATGATAGTCAAATCCCAAAACCGAGAAGGGCACGTCCCGGCCCTCGAAAAATTCTTCAAACGCCTACGCCAGTACAACATGAGGCTTAACCCGCAAAAATGCGCCTTTGGGGTCACATCGGGGAAACTTTTAGGTCACGTAGTGAGCCAGCGAGGAATCGAGATAGACCCCTCCAAGATAAAAGCCTTGTTAGTCATGCCCGCACCCTCGAACGAAAAAGAGATTATAGGGTTTCTGGGTAAGGTTCAGTACATCAGCCGTTTCATTGCCAAACTAACCATGGTCTGTGAGCCCATTTTCAAAAAACTCAAAATTACCGAACCCACCGTCTGGGACGTTAAATGCCAAAAAGCCTTTGACAAGGTAAAGGAAATACTAGCACAACCCCCGGTGTTAATGCCTCCCAAAAAAGGATTACCACTTTCCCTCTACCTTACCGTAACCGAAACCGCGATGGGGGCCATGCTAGCACAAACCGTTGACAAAGAAGAGAGAGCTATTTACTACATTAGCAAAACATTCCTCGAGTACGAAACAAAATACACACCCCTAGAGAGGACCTGCCTTGCACTAGTATGGTCAACCAAAAAGCTTCGACACTACATACCGTACACGTATACTAGAAAATGGACCCCATCAAATACATCTTCGAGAAGCCAGTCCTCAACGGACGACTAGCCCGATGGACACTTATGTTGGCAGAATTTGACTTAACATACATTCCGCTTAAGGTCATCAAAGGAAAAGCCGTAGCCGACTTCTTAGCCGAAAACCCAATAGAGGAAAAATCAGCAACCGATACCTGATCCTTCCCCGATGAGGACATTCTGTTCGCTGAGAGTGAATCATGTGTAACACCCGTAAAATTTACAACTTTGATATCCGTCCCGTTGCGATTAAATCGACTCTTATCGAGTCTCGTTATTTTTCATCCAGCTTAATTTCGATCTTCGTATAACACTTTAATAAATTTTCGTTCAAAACCAATTTTAATTTCCTTGTTCGCGAGAATTTTAATTAATCTCGAGAAATTGCTATTTAATATTTTTCTACGCGATTTCGTATATAATTATTTTCGAAACGTGATTTTAATACTTCTTTCTCATAAACACGTTCTCATATGTTTTCCGTCTTATTATTATTATTATTATTATTATTATTATTATTATTATTATTATTATTATTTTTAATCGCGAATCGGGCTCAGATTGTAGCAGACCCGACCGTTTCCCTCAGCAGACTGAGATATTTTCGTAGTCGGTTGAGAGTCAAAATCGACTCCTCTATTTCCTTCTTTATCCTATTACAAGTTACCCTTTAACCGTCTTTTGGCAGTTACCCAACCCCTTTTAAACTCCAACCATATTCCTCTTTACAATGTACGTTCCCCTCTCCTCTACTCAAAAAAAAGAAAAAGAAGAAGAACGTAAACAACAACAGTGCACTGTTCTTCAATTATTTTTTCCCGTTTCCGATCATTCTTTTCATTTCGTGTTCATCTTAATTCAAGGGTAATCATCGAAAACCCTATTCCTCCTTCCTACTTCTCGATTTACGACGCTAATAAGGGTCTTGCACCTTTTTATATTTTTTTATATAGGTTTTCGAGACAACCCCGAGGAAGACGAGTACATTATTGACTCAGATCTTGATTAAGGTAACACGACGATCTCGGTATTGCTTGATATTTTGTCGTAGTTACATGTATAGAATTTAAGTTTTTGTTTGGCTATTATAGTATGTCATTAATTTTTTTTATTTAAAAGTTTTAGAATCGTTAATTTTCAATTATTTCGTTGTTATGTTCGTTTTTACGAGATTAGCGAATAAATCGTTATAATAGTTATTAAATCATAATATTTGGCCGATACACTAATATAATTTTAAAGTTCCTGCCAAAAAAATAAATTTTACAGATTTCGAGTTTTTGAGTCGTTTAATGAATTTTTAACCGATTTCGTACAAAATTGATTTAAAACCGATTTAATGTTCAAATGCCTAAATTACGTATTTAAATCTGAAATTTTTTGTGTACATACATTCTGACCAAATTTAATTTTCTGTAAATTTTCGTAATTTTTCGAATTTTATAAGTGGGTGAAAAAAATAAATAGTCCTAAAACACCGTTTATCGTTAAAACCGAATATTCCTTTTAATTTTTGATTTTTATTTTTTATTCTCGATTCAAAATAAAGTTTCTGATATTTTCTAACAAAATAATTATTTTTGTGACATTCGAGATTTAATAAAATAAAAAGAGCGATAAATAGTTATTTAACCTTTTAAAACGAAACCGATGATTAAAAGACGGTTTTTCCTATTTTTTTTTAATTCTGGAATTTTTTTTTCTTAAAAACTGAAAAGTTTCTGGAAAATTTTTATTCCTTGATAAGTTATGATTTTTAACAACCGTGCACAAATCGTTTTGAATTTAGCTTTTATTTTTAATCGTTAACGTTTATTAACGCGTTTTCCGTAAAAGCCTTTAAAAACGAGTTTCCAGATTTTGAAAAAAATTATTTTCTGGACAGATTGTCTAAATATTAGTTTTAATTATTTATCGTAATTTTTACACTATTTTTCGAAGCTTTTAAATGATAGAATCAATTTTTAAGCCAAATCGTGAATAATCGTTAAAACACGATTTTACAGCAACTTATTTAATTTTCCAGCAATTTCGAACCTTCTAAAAATTTAACCGTTTCATCTTAAGTCACCCTTTATGTTATTCAAAAATAATTTAAATGTTTAATAAAATAAAGAAGGTTAAATAAATTACTTTTATAAAGATGATTGTCGTAAAACATTATTTTATACTCGTTCCGTCGAAACTAATAATAAATAGGGAATTTTAGTTTTATATATTTTCGAAACACCCTAATTCATAATAATAATAATAATACGTTTGTGAAGTATTTCGATATTTCTTATAAACAATTTATACTCGATTTAGAACTTAAAAATTGTTAAGGCCGAAAGTAGTAGTTTGCGAAATTAATATATTTACTTTATAGTTAGAGTAAATTACTATTCTCGATATTTTTCTATAACTCTATTTTCATCGTATTGTTATTCCGAGAAAATTTCCTAAAATAGAAATTTTCCTAAAAATAGAAAGTTTCCTAAATCAGAAAGTTTCCTATATTAGAAAGTTTCCTTTTTAGAACGTTGTGTCAACGGCTTTGTTTTGGAGTTATGGAATAAGGATAAGTGTACGGGTAGAGTAATACAGTCTAGGGTATACGTTTTGCCATCAACTATAAAGCTGGTGTGTCTAGTTAGAGACACATTGGTCGTTGAACTGAGCATGGTTTGTGTTCAGGAGTGTGTATATTTTGACCTTAAACTTAGATATCGCATCGTGTAAGTCGCCGTCGGGTTGAACTGGATTACGGTTGGTGTCCAGGAGGGGTGTACATTACTTAAGCAAGGACCTCGCTGCACGCAGTCCTGTTATAGTTGAGTTGCCTAGTTAGAGACTGAAGTCTAATTTGTTTTGACTAAATTCTCGAACCTAGTTTAGTATGATCCTAGTGAAAGTCTATTCCGTTACACTGATTGACTTCCATAGCGCCGTTATTTTATTGATTGACATGGATTTGCAGGTTGACAATCATTTCGAATTATTTTACCGTATCATTTTAAATGTTTTCCATTTTTCAACTATTTTGCTATAGTAGTAATTGTGCATTAATATCATGTAATATGGCTGGGAGAACGTCGTCGTTACTCCCCACTGAATTGTGGCTGTTATGTTTATAACATGGCAGGTATTATCTGTTTGGGTTGTGTGAGCTAGCGAGCGGCATTTGGTCTTGCGCCGTTGAATTTATTTTCATACTATGGTTTGTATGTTTAACATTTTTAAGGATTTTAAATTTTTGCCCTTTTTATAAAAGTGGCAGTTGTACTGACTTACCTTTTCATTATTAAAATTTAGTTATAAGTGTGTTAATCCCAACTCAATAGTGATTCCGCCACCGTTTTGCATTAGAATTTATAGGGGATTACATCATGGGACTTATACTTCAATGGCGCCTCGAATATGAGAGGGTACGGCGTAGGAATCCTCCTAATATCCCCAATAGGTGACCATATACCCATATCAGTCAAACTAGACTTCCCCGTTACCAACAACGCAGCCGAATACGAAGCCTGCCTTATAGGTCTAAAAGCAACAATATCTCTAGGAGTCAAAAACCTTAGAGTACATGGAGATTCATCCTTAGTGATCAACCAAGCCACGGGTACCTGGAAAGTTTGTAGCGAAAGCCTAACCCCGTACCAAACCAAAGTGGAAACAATGTCCCGGGAATTCACCGAAATTAACCTCATACACATACCCCGAGAGGAAAACCAATTTGCATAGAGAGAAGCGAACTAGCCTCACTAGCCTCACTAATAAACATGCCCGATCACCTTTTCTCCATGCCTATTTGCATAGAGAGAAGTGAACAACCAGCCTACATCCATAACCTCGAATCGACGATACCCCCGAAGAACCTTGGTACAAAGCAATTCTAGACTTTAAAACCCACGGGTCATATCTATCCAACACTAACACCAAGAACAAAAGTGCCCTACGAATACAAGCCACTTATTATGTTCTAAATCAAGGGCTGCTATACAAACGAACCCCACAAGGAGTCCTCCTTAAATGCATAAACAAAAAACAATCCGAGAGAGTCATGGAAGAGGTACATGACGGGGAGTGCGGACCCCATATGAGTGCACACCTACTAGCCCGTAAAATAATGAGACTGGGCTATTACTGGATTGCCTTAGAAACGACTGTCGACGTCACGTCCGTCACTGCCATAATTGCCAAATATTCGCCAACATCCAACACCTACCTCCTCATCCTCTACACACTATAGCCACACCCTGGCTTTTCTCCACTTGGGGGATAGACATCATAGGAAAAGTACACCCATCCGGAACCGGCGGACACTGCTTTATATTAATGGCCGTCGATTATTTCACCAAATGGGTAGAGGCTGTCTCTTACACCGTACTAACCTCAAAACAAGTAGTCAAATTCTTACAAAACAACATCATATGCCGCTACGGTATACCTCATGAAATCATCAGTGACCAGGGGGCTCACTTCACGGCCGACTCCCAAAAGCTCCTAGACAAATACAAAATCCAAAGATACAAATCCTCACCCTATAGATCGCAAACAAACGGGGCCGTAGAAGCAGCCAACAAAACCATCACCACAATCCTTAAGAAAGTGATAGACAACTACAGGGATTGGCCAAACAAAATCCCCTTTGCCTTATGGGGGTACCGAACATCGTATCAAACACCCACTGGAGCCACACCATATTACCTAACCTACGGCTCCGAAGCCGTTCAACCAATAAAGCTAGAAATACCGTCACTAAGAATATTAGCCGAGAGTGGTATCTCTGAGGAATAATGGAACCAAAAACGATATGACGAGTTAGTACTCCTAGACGAACGTAGGACACATGCCCTATCCAACGTACAAACCTACCAACAACGAATCTAGCCAGCTTTTAACAAGCGAGTGAAATCTCGAAACATACACGAGGGATATTTTGTAATTAAGTCCATTTGAACACCCCTTCCCGTTGACCCTAGAGGGAAATTCAAACCAAATTGGGTGGGCCCGTACCTCGTTAGGAAAATACTCTCGGGGGAAGCTGTGATCCTCACCGATCTAGACGGTCAAGGGTTCTCAACCCCAACCAACATGGATCAGCTCAAACGATACTACCCGTAAACACCCTGAAAATTATGTCCTGACCTCCGACTTAGGGGGGAAGCAAAAAAAAACAAACAAAAAGAAAAAAAATCAAATTCGCATCGATAAATGGCATAAACGAGTCTAAAGCAAAATCACTCACACTTTTCGAAAGAACTACGAACATGTTTTGATTCCGCCTAAAAACGGATATGTAGGCAACCCTTCTCTGGGTACAACCAAAACAAAACGAACAAATAAGAAAAATAGGTTAATCGATTCACGTACAAACCGGGACTCCTTTCACGTCCCAACTAACGAGTGATTTAAAATGACAAAGTACAAACGACGAGCCGAGGACGGGGTGAAAACCCGAAAGAGCGCCCCGGGCAAAATGAAGAAACGATTTGCGAGCCATCGTAAAAAAAAAAAAAAAAAGACGAGCCGAGAACGGGGTGAAAACCCGAAACGGCGCCCCGGGCAAAATGAAGAATCGAGTTGCGAGCCATAAAAAAAAGAGCAAAAAAAAGAAGAAAAAATGGTGAGCCGAGGACGAGGTGAAAACCCGAAAGGGCGCTCCGGGCAAAATGAAGAATCGAGTTGGGAGCCACCACGAAAAAAAAAACAAAAAAATGAAAATATACGTGCTTCTCATTAATAACAAAATTCGGTTAAATCGAGCCTTTGTCGAAGCATTTACATCAAGCATATGAAACCCGGACATCCCGGAAGTCAGCAACGTGTCAAAACTCCACAAAAACTAATACTAATACGCCACATAATATCAACTAATAATACATAATACAAAATGGCTGAGGTCTACCGGTCCAACTTTTCTTTTCCTTTGCCATTGGGGTGTACCTGCTTGCGTTTCTCATCCTCGATCTTCTGAAGGCAAGCTTCTAACACCCTAGCCAAAGACGAGCCCAGCCAGTCAAACTTTCCTTCCTCTTCCATGATTTTAATATGGGTCTTGTTAGTCTTGGCCCGCTTAGATGAACTGACAGAACTAGGATCGGTAACACTGTCTTTGGTCAGGCAATTAGTCTCTCGAGTCACCACCCCGCCCCTTAGCAGCGCTGTCTTCCTAACTTTTGAGTTGCTCTGTCCTGACGGGTGTTCACAAACCCTCTGCCGAACAGAGGCAATGTAGGTCGGTCGAACACTTTCCTTAACAACGGGACGCAAGAACCTCTGCTCCCAAGACGCCCTAAATTTCCTAAACGAATCCTCGGTCTATGGGTCAGAACTAGTGATAACTTTAGCATCCTCTGGAATGGAAGGTTTAACACCCATTTGATTTGACAACATGCCCGGGTAAATATAAACCTGATCCCTCATGGATAGTATTAGCAAAGCCCAGGTCGAAGACGAAAATGGAAACCCGACACGCCCACTAATATTCCACCACGGGATGGACCACCTGAGGACCACATCCCTTTTGCCAAATAGGGAAGTCAGTCCTTTTCCTTGTGACTCTTTCCCCACACCTGCGCCGTCTTCTGCCCCGTGAAACCCTTATAGTTATAACCTGTGATGCATCGGGGAGGGTCGACCAAACAAAGCTGCTCCTGTAACCAAACCTGCACAAAACACGACAAAACATCACACCCCCAAACCAAAGCAACCACAAAAGCAAAACAAAAAAACAACAAGCTACAGAAACATAGCGAAAAAATACCTGTAAAATGATCCTGGAACCTCGAAAAGATGCATCGTGGAGTCGAGCACGAGCATTAAGACTGATGGGCCGGATTTAGTCGTAGTTATTATGACGGTTGTTGTGTAGTTTTGTGAGCTTAATCGTGTGTTTTGTAGTGCGTTTGTGTTATTTTGATACGAGTGTAATACAAGCTTTTCGGAGGATTCTAATCTCGATCGTTAGTTGGGCCAAGAATGAATGACTCATGAAGAATTGGAGAGCCCAATAGAAGACACGGAGCGAGGAAGCACGAAAGAAACTGTGAAGGCGAACAGACCGCCAGGCGAGTCGCATGAAGACCAAGCGAGTCGCGCGGGCGGGCAAGTTGTGCGGCTTCTATACGACTCGCGTGAAGGCCTTTTTCCATGACGCGTTTTAGTTTTATTCCGCCTTAATTTATTACGTTTAGAAGACTTTGTTTTATTTAGAAAACTTTATATCTTTCTATTTTATTATTATTATTATTAGGAGACTAGTATTAGGTTAAGTGGGGGGATGGATGATTAATTATTATTCATCATCACTCATTGTTACGTTCAATTTGAATTGGAGAAGAAAAACCCTAGCATGAAGAACTAATTCCATCATCTCGGATTAAGATTTGAAGTTTCTAATTAGTCAATTGTGAAACTTTAATTCTCCTTTATTCTATCTCTTGAGTATTGTTATTTCTCCGTTCATATTTGCATGATTGTTGAATGTTTAGATTAAAGTAGCTAATTAATCTTTGCAATTTTCAATCTATTGTTATTCTAGCGATTGAATCCGTAATTGTTCAAACCCGTTAGATAAAGTAACGATCTTTGACCTTAATATTAGATGCGTTTCATCATATCTAGGTTAGAGAGAGATTTAACTTGTGATTCGAACTAATAATCGCGTGTTTTATTGGTCGTCACTTCTATCGTTCTCTATTCGTTAATGCTGTTATTGAATTAAACTTAATCGCGTGTATTAGGTTGTTTGATAATTAGGTTATTTGATTATCGCGTTTTGAGTCAAATAATATTCACGTGAGATTCGGGATTTACTTCCCACGATAGTTTGCTCAAGAGTTAGGAGAAAGTTGTTAGTCTATGATCAATTTGATAATTAGTTGTGGAAATTCTTATTCGAGATCGTTTTAATCATCTGAACTCATTCATTATTATTATTGACTTCGTTATTTGCTTGTTAGTTAGTTTAGTTACTCAATCATCCAATCACCCCCTTTCTTAGTTATTAATTTCTAACTTTAATTCACGTAAATTACCTCGTCTTCCCTGTGGATCGACCCTTATTTCCCTATACTATAGTTTAAGTTTTGTGGTTATAAGTGTATAAATAGTATCTTTGGGAGCATACGACTTCGGCTCACCAAATTTTGGCGCCGTTGCCGGGGAAGGCAATAGTTAATTTTTGTGTTTTGTTTAGTGTAGATTTTTTTTAGCTACGCTAGTATATGCATAATACTCGTTCCACTAATAATCCACTCGAGCCTTTCGACTCAGAGATCGAACGTTCAATTTTCAGGTGGAGACAGGGTGATAATAGTGAATTGATCATCTTTGATCAACCCGAGCCCGAAAGCGATCTTGATTCTATACCAGAGTCTGTACCTGAATCTGAGCACGAAGTAATTATGGCGAGAGAAACACGTACTCTGAAGAAGCTCACCGCTCCAGATCTTGCGGTTCAACCGTTATGCATTACTTTTCCAGCTCTAGTCGAGGGAGCCACTTTTGAATTGAAATCGGGTCTGATCCATCATCTACCCATTTTCAATGGAACGAGCATCGAAGATCCGAACAAACATCTTTCGGATTTCTATATTGTGTGCTCTAGTATGAAGCCGGCGGGTGTGACTGACGAGCAACTTCAGCTACGAGCTTTTCCCTTTTCATTAAAGGGAAACGCAAGAGATTGGTTGTACTATCTACCACCCAATAGTGTCACAACTTGGGTGGATATGAAGAAGGCGTTTCTAGAGAAGTACTTCCCACCGTCTCGTTCTGCGCACTTGAAGAAAGCCATTAGCAATGTGGAACAACGAGACGGGGAGACCATGTACGAGTTCTATGAGAGATTCAAGCAATTATGTGCTAGTTGTCCCTATCATGGGTATTCAGATCAGGATCTCATCTTATATTTCTGTGGTGGACTTACACCCGAAGATAGTCGTATGATTCATTCGGCTAGTGGCGGTGGTATAGTGAACAAGAACCCGACGCAAGCATGGAATATTATCAGTGATCTAGCGGAAAGTTCGAGGGATTATGCTAGGAGAAATTCAAAGCATGTTGTTAGCTCATTGAACCCTACCTCAAACCTTGAAGAGAAAGTCGATAGTTTAACGTCGGCGATCCAAGCTATGATGGGAGGTAGGCAACAAGCTAAGGTGTGTGGTATATGCTCCACGGAGGGACATCATAGTGATTTATGCCCTTATGTGCAAGAGGGTAGTTTCGAAGAGGTGAATGGTGTTTGGGATAACACCTCGAACAAGAAGAAATGGGATCCTTACTCCGAAACGTACAATGAAGGATGGAGAAGTCATCCTAACTTTGGATGGCGGAATTTTCAAGGCCAACAATCAAGTGGCCCTCCTAGAGGTCACTTCATTCCACGACCTCAAGGACAACAATTCACATCACAGGTTCCACAACAACAAGCAACACCGAGTTCATCAATGTCCACGGAGGACATGATTCGGGCACTCACTGGGAGTGTTACTCAAGATCGAGCGGAAAACAAGCAAAATTTCAAGAATCTTGAGACTCAAGTGAGTCAATTGGCAACCGCGATTAATCGGTTAGAAGCGGGACAAACGGGTGGTCTACCATCTCAAACGGTAGAAAACCCAAAGAAGAATGTGAGTGCGGTGTCTTTGAGAAATGGAAGACAACTAGTAGAGGTCGAGAAGCCTAAAGCTAAATCCAAGGAAGTTGCTATCCAAGAGGAAGAAGAGATGGTCGTTGATGATGGGGGCACACATGTGATCGAAGATGACAAAGTGGTGCCGAGTTCTACAGTGAAAGCACCATTGGTTCAAATCCACGATCCTCCACCACCTTTCCCGGATGCATTGAAGGATACTCGTAAGAAGGAGCATGATAACGATGTTTACGAAACCTTTCGTAAATGTGAGGTAAATATTCCCCTTTTAGAGTTACTTAAAAGTGTCCCTCGATATGCTATGTTTTTAAAAGAACTTTGTACTATAAAGAGGAATAATCGGCTAAAGGGAATCGAGAAGGTGAAGGTAAGTGAACATGATTCGGTCGTGTTTCAACGTAAATTGCCCACTAAGTGTGGAGATCCGGGAATTTTCACAATACCTTGTACTATAGGAGACACCGAATTTCATAGAGCTATGTTAGATTTGGGTGCTTCGATTAATGTGCTTCCTTATTCCATCTATTAGTCTCTTAAACTTGGACCCATGAGTAAAACTAATATTGTCATTCAATTAGCGGATCGGTCCAATGTTTATCCTAAGGGAGTCATAGAAGATGTTTTGGTCATGGTTGATAAATTGATTTTTCTGCGGATTTTTATATGCTAGACATGGAGCACGATAGACATGTTGCCCCTATATTCTTAGGGAGACCATTTATGAAAACTGCGAAAACTAAGATCGATGTTTGCAGCGATTCTCTTACTATGGAGTTTGATGGTCAGGTGGTGGAGTATAATATCTTTAATGCTATGAAATTCCCCACCGAGGACCATTCTTTATGTCTTATTGACGTGTGTGAGTCATTAGTGCAGGAAACTTTCGATTTGGACATCCCAGATGAGTTGCAGGTCGTGATTGAGAACGGTATAGCAGAAAAGAGGTCTGAAGATTTAATGTCTACTAACTTGCAGGAAACAGCAGCTGAGTTGACCGGGGTGTCCTTTGTGCACACGGTTCCACCTTCATTACAACTAACCGTGCCTAGTGACACTTTGTTACCATCTATTTTGCAGGCACCAGTTGTAGAACTAAAACCACTCCCGGATCACTTGAAGTATGTGTTCCTTGGTGAGGGAGATACATTGCCTGCAATTATCTCTAGTAAGCTCACTAAGGAACAAGAAAAGCGGTTGGTGGGGGGTTTTGAAGGAGCATAAGCAAGCTATTGGTTGGACCATTGCCGACATCAAGGGCATAAGTCCATCGACTTGCATGCATCGGATTTTGCTGGAGGATGAAGCACGACCGGTGAGGCAACCGCAGCGACGGTTGAACCCTCCTATGATGGAGGTTGTGAAGAAGGAGGTATTGAAGCTTCTGCAAGTAGGATTTTACCGAAGATTTATTAAGGGTTTTTCCAAGATTGCACAACCATTGTGCAAATTGTTGCAAAAGGAGGTTGACTTCGTTCTCGATGAGGCGTGCAAGAAGGCATTTGATGAGTTGAAAACTCGTCTCACAACCGCCCCGATCATTCAATCCCCTAATTGGTCTCTTCCCTTCGAGATCATGTGTGACGCGAGTGATTATGCTTTAGGGGCGGTCTTGGGTCAAAAGGATGGGAGAGCTTCTCATGTTATTCATTATGCTTCTATGACCCTTAATGATGCGCAACGAAATTACTCGACTACTGAAAAAGGGATGTTGGCGGTTGTCTTTGCTTTAGAAAATTTTCGTTCTTACTTGCTTGGTACTAAAGTTGTTATTTATTCAGATCATGCTGCGCTTCGTTACTTGATGACGAAGAAAGAGGCCAAGCCGAGGCTAATCCGTTGGATTCTCCTCCTTAGTGAGTTCGATATTGAAGTTAAGGACAAGAAAGGTGCAGAAAACGTGGTTGCGGACCACTTGAGTTGGTTGGTTCAGAATGATGACCATGACCATGGTTTGGAGTCGGTAAAGCAGATTTTTCCTGATGAAACTTTGTTTGCTTTACGTACTCTAGAACCTTGGTATGCCAATATTGTTAACTATTTGGTCTCTAACAAGTTTCAAACTCGTTTTTGTAAAGCTCAGAAAGATAAGATTCGCAGTGACGCAAAGTATTATGTATGGTATGACCCCTACTTGTGGAAACATTGCTCGGATCAGATCATTAGGCGGTGTGTTTCTGAGAGTGAGATGTCCTCTATTCTCACCTTTTGTCATTCACATGCATGTGGTGGGCACTTTGGCTCCAAGAGAACAGCGCAGAAGGTACTCGATTGTGGTTTTTATTGACCACATCTGTTTCGAGATGCGCATGCGTTCTGTAAGTCCTGTGACAACTATCAAAGGGTGGGGAACATATCCCAAAGAAATGAAATGCCCCAAATCCCTATTATTTACTGCGAAATATTCGAGGTTTGGGGGATTGATTTCATGGGACCATTTCCTAACTCCTCTGGATTTATTTATATATTACTCGCTGTTGATTATGTGTCGAAGTGGGTAGAAGCGATACCCACGAAAACTGATGACTCTAAATTGGTTGCAGATTTTATCAAATCTTTCATATTTGTTAGGTTTGGAATTCCAAGAGCCATAATCAGTGATCATGGCACGCATTTCTGCAATAGAACCATTGGCGCTCTATTAAAAAAATACCTGCCCTTCATCCTGCTACGCGTATGATGGACGAATTTTGGAAGAAAATAGCTGGGATTGCTTATGAGGGGGCTAAGAATGCTGATATTATTCATCCTGCCCTTCGTTATGTTCACCGACTTTTGAACTCCACATTTCTTTGCTAAGGTGAGTCGACACATCTACCTAGGGCGGATTTGATGTATTTGTGGGCCATGATGCCCGAATGTTTGGGAACCCCGGATTGGCTCGATATATTCTTGAATTGTTGTGAGAAGCACCAGAAGGCGGTCTCGGGGAATATTCCGATGGGGGGTATGGTCACGCTTCTAGCTCAGTATCTTGGCCTACCCAAGATGACTGACTCTTCTGTCGTAGGTGATAGTACTATTAGTATAAAGTTCATGGAGAGTTGTTCTATGATTTCGCGACCGATTGCTAAACACTACCTAATCTGGACGCTCGGCACGTCCCACCAGCATTATATGATTTTGCCTCGTCCAGACGGGAAACCATTACCGTTGGGGCCTACTGCGGCTGCATTTTACCTCCCTCATGATGAGGAGTTTCCTAGGCCGACTACCGAGTCTCGTGCCCCGGTTGTGGAGGAGACCGAGGGTACGTCTGATTTTGATCGTTGGAGCGATTGGCGCAAAGCAATAGAAGATCGAGTGGAAGAATCTGCTAATAATAGTAGGTTGGCGGCTGAGTTCGGTTGGTGTATGAATCGGTTGCAGTTGAAGTTGCACCCTAATGACTACTCGGAACCATCTCCCGAGTTTTATGGAGAGCTTGCAGCCCGTGAGCAAGCGAGATCATCTAGGAGGGCGGCACATGAGGCTAAGTCATGTGACGCCGACTCCTCTTCTCACTCTTGAGCCCGAGGTACTTCTCTTCCCATTTCTTTTATTGTCCTTAGTTCACACATTCGAGGACGATGTGTTATTCAAGCGTGGGGAGAGAAATTATCTCGTTGTATATAGTAGTTAGCTTGTATTACGTCTTTAAAAAGAAAAAAAAAGAAATAAATAAACCCGGCTAGGTGAAAACCCGGAAAGGGCGCCTAGGGAAGAATGGGAAAGTGGCCGAGGACGGAGCGAAAACCCGAAAGGGCGCTCCGGGTAAAAAGAAAAGTCGAGTTGCGTGCCACGAGAGTAGTGTGAGGAAAAATGAAAGCTAGAGTAAAAATCCGCAAGGGCGGACACTCTAGGCAAAATGAGGGAATTAGGAAAAAAATCACTACTACTTTCTCCATTTTTGGTGTTGGCGTCATAAGAAGGGTGACGCAGAAGGTCGGAAGGGTAGGATAGTTGGCTAAGGTGATAAGAATCGTGGTGCGGTGTGGTCGTAGCACTATATCTTTCGCGATTGGTGATGTTTTGGTTGATATATTGAACTATTAGAGGCGGTTAGGATTGATCACATGTGTGGGTTGTGGAGTATTGTGGTATACATTCTTACCATCGGTGACATTAGTAGCATGTGTGATTCGTTCTAGGATTGGAGAAATAAGGGGCGTTAGATATTGACATTAGCTTATCCTTATTTGCTAATGTCCCTTGTTTTGATGATTTGAGTCGATGATAGTAGTTTGGTTTTGGATGTGTGATTCACTTGAACATTGGAGTGAGGTTCATTCAAGTGGTGGATTAACTTGTGCATAGTGGCAAAACGAGGGAGTTTGGTGGAAGACGAGTGAGGGCCGATGTGTGTAATGATTGTTCCCGCGCATTTTGGACCGGTGATGGTCGTGTTTATTGTGTTCTTTGAGTTTTACTCGAGGAGAGTAAAGGGTCAAGCGTGGGGATATTTGATGGGCCGGATTTAGTCGTAGTTATTACGACGGTTTTTGTGTAGTTTTGTGAGCTTAATCGTGTGTTTTGTAGTGCGTTTGTGTTATTTTGATACGAGTGTAATACAAGCTTTTCGGAGGATTCTAATCTCGATCGTTAGTTGGCCAAGAATGAATGACTCATGAAGAATTGGAGAGCCCAATAGAAGACACGGAGCGAGGAAGCACGAAAGAAACTGTGAAGGCGAACAGACCGCCAGGCGAGTCGCATGAAGACCAGGCGAGTCGCGCGGCTTCTATACGACTCACGTGAAGGCCTGTTTCCGTGACGCGTTTTAGTTTTATTCCGCCTTAATTTATTACGTTTAGAAGACTTTGTTTTATTTAGGAAACTTTATATCTTTCTATTTTATTATTATTATTATTATTAGGAAACTAGTATTAGGTTAAGTGGGGGGATGGATGATTCATTATTATTCATCATCACTCATTGTTACGTTCAATTAGAATTGGAGAAGAAAAACCCTAGCATGAAGAACTAATTCCATCATCACGGATTAAGATTTGAAGTTTCTAATTAGTCAATCGTGAGACTTTAATTCTCCTTTATTCTATCTCTTGAGTATTGTTATTTCTCCGTTCAGATTTGCATGATTGTTGAATGTTTAGATTAAAGTAGCTAATTAATCTTTGCAATTTTCAATCTATTGTTATTCTAGCGATTGAATCCGTAATTGTTCAAACCCGTTAGATAAAGTAACGATTTTTGACCTTAATATTAGATGTGTTTCATCATATCTAGGTTAGAGAGAGATTTAACTTGTGATTCGAACTAATAATCGCGTGTTTTATTGGTCGTCACTTCTATCGTTCTCTATTCGTTAATGCTGTTATTGAATTAAACTTAATCGCGTGTATTAGGTTGTTTGATAATTAGGTTATTTGATTATCACGTTTCGAGTCAAATAATATTCACGTGAGATTCGGGATTTACTTCCCACGATAGTTTGCTCAAGAGTTAGGAGAAAGTTGTTAGTCTATGATCAATTTGATAATTAGTTGTGGAAATTCTTATCCGAGATCGTTTTAATCATCTGAACTCATTCATTATTATTATTGACTTCGTTATTTGCTTGTTAGTTAGTTTAGTTACTCAATCACCCAATCACCCCCTTTCTTAGTTATTAATTTCTAACTTTAATTCACGTAAATTACCTCGTCTTCCCTGTGGATCGACCCTTATTTCCTTATACTATAGTTTTAGTTTTGTGGTTATAAGTGTATAAATAGTATCTTTGGGAGCATACGACTTCGGCTGACCAAAGACCTAGAACAAGCTCGCCCAAAATAAGCAAAGAAGGTGATCGTCCATGTTCCATCCCCATCACCACATCCAAAACTCGAGGGTTACCCCAGCTTTCATGCGCCCTCGCATTCTCAAAAAGATGATAGCAAGCCATCGCAACATTAAAAGCCCGCCTACACACTAAGGCCGAAACATGATGAGGGCCAACCTGTGAGAACGTCTTCAAAAGTAAGTCTAAGTTAATGTCATCCCTACCAAAATAACCTTTAGCCTCCTCCAATGACGAAAGATCCAAAAAATGGTAAAACCGCTCCACCTAAGCGTCATCCCCATAAGGCACACAAGGTCGAACCGAGCTCCACCCACCTATAGCATCTATCTCTTCGGGCAAAGGACAAATTTTATCTCTGGGAAAAGCCAAAACATGGCTCTTAGAGTCCCAAAACTTAGAGCATGCCAATAAGAAGTCATCCTGTATCTTGACTCGACTTAGCGCGACAACCACTGACAAACCATCATTTGAACAAATCTCGGGGTCACACTTCTTAAATGAACTAGCCCACTCGGAAAGAACATTCCCAAAACCCGACATGACGCTAAATATAGACGTGCTAGACTCTATGGATATCTTAGTATGTCTAAAACGAGCACCCACAACCCGTATATATAGCCCTAATCCCACAAGAATTAGGAAACGACGAAAATTTCCATAACCAAGACCCGAACCGCCTCGGCCCAGGCGCCCGAATTTCCAGGCGCCCGAGCCCAGGCGCCCTTGGACCCGAGAGCCTCAGCCCAAGCGCCCACATATAAGCGGGCAACATCTAGAGCAACCCCAAAGGTGGAAACACCGATCCCGCATCATCACCATGGTTACCACATGACACTAAAGCACCCATGCAGGGACCGCAGGAACGCGAGTTCACCCATCGGACGCTCGGGACTTAGGTGTTTTTTTTTCTTTTTTTAGGGGGATAAGCTACCCCACCTACGCGTGTTGTAGCCTATTGGAAGTCATCGTCAAGTCGCGTCTGTAGCCTAACAAGGCGATATTATGAGTATGCAAAAAGTGGTCTAACTTTTTCAAAAATTGCCCAAATTTTAAACTTCGATTTCGTTCTGAATGTTAAACCAACTAAACTCATCTCCTAATATATCGGTCAAAACACGTTAATGTTTTACGTTAGCATTTTACATCTCGCCCATCTCAAGTCAAAACATTTTAATCGACGTACTATCTGATCCGATTCCCGCCTCAAATCGACACATTTCAAAACATCCAAAAGGAATTGTTTTCATACCTCCGTGCAACGTCAACGCACCCCAAACTAGGTCAGATCGCAAATGAATGAACGCAAAAGTGATTACTTGTCAATCTAGGTAAACAATTTGCCAAACAATACACAAGACTAATTCAACTAATTCAAGTACTAAAGTTTAAAAACAAATATACAACATATACAAATTCATACAAAAATCGAGGCTAGGAAGGATCCCTAGAAGCCGCATCAATAGCTATCACAACCTCGCAAAGGTTGCCATCTAAACCCAGATCCTCCAAGCCTATAAGAGGAGACTCATTACCATCCATCCCCGACAGCATGTCTAGGGTAGCTGTCTCGGGGACTCCTCCGATCTCCTCACTAGCACTCGTAGCCTCAGCCTCCCTTTCAACCCGATGCCTAGCCTCACCTTGCGCAGAGGTCTCACCCTGAGACCGAGCCAGCTACTCCTTTAGGAAGGCGATCTCGTCAGCCCGAGATTGCAGGAGCTGTCGCGCCTCAGCCGCCTCCGCCTCGAGCTCGGTCGCCCGAGTCTCCAGCTGCCCTACCATATCCGGGACATCCTGCAAATACACTTAAACATTAGGAGGGCACACCAACATTCTAGAAAACCACCCTAATCATACAAACTCACCGATCGAGGCCCCGAAATATCACAGGAAACCCTCGAGGCGTAGGCCCGGAAGCAGTTGGCGGCTTGCCACAACCGCTGATGGCAAGCTGATGAAACCTGAAAAGTGAAACCACGGAAGTTAGACAGACCAATCCTAACTCTTAGAACACAGACCCAAAGCGAAAGCCAAAACTTACCCGGTATACCCGGTCACGCCACTCTATCCCAGCGTCCATCTCCTCAGCAGAACACGGGGGGATAGACTCAGTGAAAGGTATCCCAGCCGCATCCACCCTAAGCAGTGTCAGGGGAAAATCTGGGGGCTGGATTTCATCAGCCGGATCGGCCAGCTGAGAAAACAACAGATTGATCGGTCGGAGGGCAAGAGAACAACAAACCGCAAAACAAATCTAAGAACCAAAATTAGAACATTACCACGAGGCGGTACCAAGCTAACCGTCGGGTGACGTGAGATAGGTAGGAGGCACCTAGCACCAAGAGCGCATCTCCTCCTTTTCCATCCCTATCCTCGAGGATCTCTGCGGTGGTCTAAACTTGGTCCGAGGAGGATCAACCGGTACCCTGAAATCGTCATATAAGCACTGACGCACCAACCGCTCGCCCAGATACCAAACTGGGTGAAACAACGCAGGAAAGAGCATCCTCCTGTAACTTCTAGGCCTCAGCTCCGTGGCCACGTACTCCGGCACGCCCTCATAACCAACCCAAGGGCGGGCCACAAACCACACAAATGAACCAACACTACGATAAATCCTAAACCTTAGGGGCTACTAAACTAAGTGGGACACAAAAAGAAAACTTACATCCCCGAGGCTCAGCTTGTTAACCAACGCATTCTCTGACGGGTAGTGGGTGGTAGTGCTCTTAAGTTGAGCCAGCCTCCACTCGATTCCCGCCGGAAATCTCTTCGGATGAACCGGCATCGTCTTGGGTGCCAAACAAGAAAAATAAGAGTAGATCCAAGCCTGCAAGAAACCCAGAACACATTTAGCAACAGTAACCTAAAGCCAAGCAAAATTCGAGATTCAAAAGTGAGAATAGTAACTAACCTCCAGTACATGGCCCAGACCCACGATGGGCACAGCTGAGGACGACTCTATCGCCAACAGCCTCACCATGACTTGCAGGCAGCGAGTCATCTCCGCGTAAGCTGCGGTTACCCAATCATAACGACCCAGCTGAGCCCGGTCCTCTAGGAGAGGCAAAATCCTGGTGCCAAACCTCTCGCCTTTATCTGAAAAGTGGGTCGACCCTAGGAAATACCCCAACCACAACCGAGCATCCTGCTCCGGCGTGTTGGGTTCCCGACCCTCTAACACCGCAACTCGCTCGAAGTGTCGCTCGAAGTGATCAGTGATATACGAACTCACCAAAGCATGAGGCGCACTATATGCCTCATGCGGTAAACAGTCCCCGATGAGGCCCCACATCCCATCACTATCGAGCCTAGGACCTTCGGCGGCCCACCTAATCCTATCCGGCCCTTAGTGCAAACCCGTAATCATCCCAAAATCCTCTAGGGTCATCCCGACCTCCCCAAAAGCCATCTGGAAGGTCGAGGTAGTATCGTGGAAGCGATCTATCATCGCTCTAATCACCATAAGGTTGCACTTAGTCTTGCAACCCACCAACCTAACCCACCGCTCAACCACGGGGGTCAACTTCTGAAAATAAACCTCGAGACACATAGTAAAGCCCGAGAAAGTCCTCATCGGACCTGGGGGCTGTAAACCGAAACAATACGAGCATAAACAAAACTAGTCTAGCCTAGCCAGAGTAAAAAATCTAAGACATAGCTAACAAACCCAAATAGAACACTCACCAGACCCCGCACGATACGGTGAGAAATGTGACGGTCAAGGTGAAATAGTAGCTGATGACCATCCCAATCCCGAGCCCACTCGGGATCCTCATAAACAATCTCCTCATCCTCCGGTACAGGAACCGGAACGTGAGCCTTCCTAGAAACCATCTCCGGAAGCCTACGCTTCCTCACTCTATCAAAATCGGCCTCATTAATGGCTTCAGGGTCAAGACGCTGAGACGAGGTACTCCGTCGTCTCCTACGAATCCCTCGGGGAGTCTATGAACTCAACCCGACAATCTCATCACTAGGAGCTCTCTCGGGACGCTCGATGTTACCTCTTACTGCAAAATCAAACAAAAAAGAAGGAAATTCGTGCCTCAAGTCAAGCTAGAGCAGCTCAAATAGGTCAAAATAGGGTCAAAATTTTGGATAAGGATATCAAAATTCCGGAAGGGCCGCTAGCACCCATTGTCGATCCCGGTCACGATGGAAGTGGTTTCGGGAAAACCGGCATCGTTACGACACCTTTTGGTCCGTCTTAAGACACACAAAACCTCACGAAAAGCCCTAGGAACCACCCTAGCCCATGAAAACCGACAAGAGAGCTACCCACATCCTCAGAAACACTATTTGAACGAGATTACGCAAAACAAATACGGAAATAATTGGGAAAACGGTCCCTAACCCTAGCATTTCGAACCTATCACCCTAGGGAGCCATTATCGCACCTCGAGAACCTCTATCAAGCTTATAACTAACCTAACAACCTCTAATCGACCCTAATTTAACAATGGGACTAAGCACAAGCATCGAAACTAAACATAGTAAAAACCCCCCAAATCAATTTTCTAGGGTTTCCAAACCAAAACAAGCTCATAATCAATCAAATCAAACAAAATCGACAATAAACAAGTAAAAAACGATTATCCGGAGTCGACATTGGCGCGTACGATGAAAATCGAGGCAAAATTTGGCGAAGAAAAGTCAAAAAGGCGATTTAGGGTGAAGGGGATGACGCGTTTGGTTTGTGAGACGAATGAACCATCACCCCCAATTTTTGATTACTTAAACAGACCCCATCCCCGGAAACCCGACCGCTTCAGGTGACGCGTCCGAGTCCCGGCACGCTGGGGGAAAACAAAGCAAGAGCAAACCCAATCAAAATAAGACAAACTCACTAAACAAAAACTTTTAACTAAAACAAATAAAGAAACAACAATTTTGCATGAGGGACGTTAGTATCCCGGAGGTACAACAACAACAATTTTGCCCGAGGGACGTTAGTATCCCAGAGGCACAACATTTTGCCCGAGGGACGTTTGTATCCCGGAGGCACAACAACAACAATTTTCAAGTGGATACCAACGCCCTCGAAGGAGTCTGATACCTCCACAACATTTTTCATTCGAGAGGAGACCGACGCCCTCGAATAGTTTATTTTGTCCTAGGATCAGAGCATCCCCAAAGACAGCTTCTCTAGTGGAGACTGACGCCCTCGAGTAGTTAACAACAACAATTTTGTCCTAGGGGTCAGAGCATCCCCAAAGACAGCTGCTCGAGTGGAGACTGACGCCCTCGAGTAGTTAATAACAACAATTTTATCCTAGGGATCAGAGCATCCCCAAAGACAGCTGCTCGAGTGGAGACTGACGCCTTCGAGTAGTTTACGACAACAATTTTGTCCTAGGGGTCAGAGCATCGCCGAAGACAGCTGCTCCAGTGGAGACTGACGCCCTGGAGTAGTTTACGACAACAATTTTGTCCTAGGAGTCAGAAGCATCCCGAAAGACAGTCGTTCGAACGGAGATTGACGCCCTCGAATGGTTCTTTTATCTCATTTTGTTTTGTCCTAAGGGTCAAAGCATCCCCGAGGACAGCTATTCGAGTGAAGACTGACGCCCTCGAATAGTTTATCTCATCATGTTTTGTCCTAGGGTCAGAGGCATCCCGAAAGACAGCTACTCGAGTGGAGACTTATGCTCTCGAATGGTTTACCTCATTTTGTCTTGTCCTAGGGGTCAGAGGCATCCCAAAGACAGGTGTTCGGGTGGAGACTAACGCCCTCAAACATCTTTGTTGTTTCACTTCATTTCGCCCAAGGGTTCACAAGCACCCCAAAAAAAACATCCATTTAAATAAAAGACAACACATAAGAACGTTCTTTGCACGTGCGCTTAACGCGTCACATACACACAAAAACATTTAAAATTTAAAGAACTTTTAAACAATCCAAGAGGCCAAGCGCGCACGCATAAAGAACCAAGAACGAGATATCAAGCAACGGTCCGGGCCTAAGCAAGAATTCGTGAGCGAAGACGTCAGGTATGATTTCTAAGCCTTGGTTGGCGAGCCTCAACACGTAGTCCAATGGACTTAAAACGACCCGCCAGGACAGCCACCAGGTCGTAATATTCGATTGACCTTGGCGGCTATACTTTGACTTTCGCCTTGTCTAAGCCTCAGTCAAAGTGGGGGCTTCTGTAGACACCCAGATTTGGACCTGGTGGCTGTAGAGGTCCCCGACAAACAACCAATGAGGATAGAACTGCAACGCGACGCGGGTTTGCGATGTTTTAGGTAGTTTTCTATAGAACAGATCAAATAATTACTCGGAAAAATTAAAACTAACATGATGGCAGCCTTAGTCGTATCGTTATGGTTGCATAGACACTAATTAGAGTTAATTCCGACACTGGGGCCCCGAGTCGGTCCCGAAACTCAAACCGAGTCAACACCGCGCCCATCGAACCTCGGGATGCACACCCGAGGCCCACTAATGTTCACGGCACTAGGTTAGCAAACCGGAAGCCATAACACCCAAGATATGTATTATACTCTCTCTCTCAGTTTTGGAAAGTATCAAAATCTTATCTTCAAAATCCCGACCGCCCCATTTCACGCGCCTTAGTATCCCCGCGCCTTAGCCCAGGCGCCTGAGTCTTGGTGTGCCCCAGCTCAGGCGTCCATATGGGCGACGAGGGCCGAAAACACCTATAAATACCTCCCTCCGCCTCATTCATTCGACACAATTTCTTATCTTCTCTTCCCCCTCTAACTCTCTCGCTAAGGGCTCGCACTCCGACACCCGAGGCAAACGATCCACTCGATCGTAGTTCCGATAAAAATCAACATCGACGCTACTCCTCACATTCGAGGACCCCACTCGATTCCGAGGTGCCTGTGATCGACTAGCTCAAGTCTAGTAGCGAAGCTTTGGCGGATTAGCTTCAGAACTAGCCCATAGTAATGAAGCTCTGTAGGAGTAGCCGCAGGAGGGGTAAACGGTAACGGAGCTCTGCTAGAGTCACTGGTCATGCTAGGAGGATCCGCCTGTTGAAACCGATTCGTCACTAGGTTGTCATCTAAACAAAACTTTCCATATTTGCACTTTCCTTTATTACGCACTACAATAACACTTTAGGTGTGGACATTAGGTCCACAAGCATCTACTAAAACACGTAACGTCCCAACTTCAATCGCAAATACTAAAACACACTAAATAGACCCGAGTAATTCTGAGATTCGTTCTCAAGTATGCATCGAGTCCCGTTTAGTGTATACTCCAGGGGTGCAACTCCTCACAATGTGATTTACTAACATTCGCATTTACAGTTTTTCGTATGCTTTATTGCTTTTATGACCTTATAATCGCATGCTAAATCACCTAACATGGAATTCAAAACGTAAAACAACTAAAACTAAGCAAAGCGATGGTCGGGTTCTGTATTAGTCCGGGTGCTCACCTTATTAGGTTCGATGAATCTCTATTAATACCAAATCGACGCATCTTAAGCAGAATACCAGGTAAGGTATACCACGAGAATGACTAATATCTGTATTATCACGTTAAAAATGATTTGCTAATATGTATAATACTAGTACTGTCTACTCTCCTACGTGCATCTTTTCATTGCCTACTTGTCACGTGAAATCGCATGCAAAGAATGTAAACACAACTACTTTGACAACAATACTTACTTGTCCTTAAACAACCGACGTAGTAAAAGGCATAGGGTTAAAACAACGGATGCTACAGTATTTCCGCCACAACGAAAGGACTAGGTTATCAGCCCACCGATTGATTAGTTGAAACCGCTATAGTGCGGGCGGGATTGGGTGTTGACATCTATCGGATGTTGGCTTCCCAATACGTACCCTCATCCCTTACTCAGAATCGACGGTTTCCAGATGTCCGAAACCATTGGCAATGAGAGTCATTCCAGGCGTGGAGTGCTTAAGGGTAGAAGTCTTTATCTTTAGGTCCCGTGCCATTCAACTTTGAGCCGGCAAGGGATCAAAGTTGACTTGAACGATTTCCTAGTCCCCATAATTGACTCGGTGGCGACTCCACAAATCGGCAACGAATCCAGTTCACTAAAAAGGACGCCCTACCAAATGAATCGGCCTTTAAACATTTACAACCAAGACTCGATCGATTCCCAAACGGAAACACGGGTGCCCGCACCCGTGTAGTACAAGTCCGGATCATCATCTGAATCGAGATCCGAGACATTGCCCCGTACGCGAGATCGGACCGGCTCCCGGCAGGGAGGGGGCCGCGTTGGTGGCCGCCGCCACACGTTGAAAAACCGGATCAGTCCCGTGCGGGCGCGCGTGGGGCGCCGGGCGGTACGGACGGACGGCCACATCTATATACAGCCAAGAACGTGGCCAAGATGAACAAGTCTTCGCAGAAGGGTCCTGATGGGTCGCCTAACCCTGCCCAGGAAGCACCCCCTGCGTAAGATTTAGGGCAGTCGTCTTCTGAAGGCTCGTGTCCCTATCCCTGAAGGACCTGGACCTGGGGTTTCCCTTTCAGCGCCTTTTCTATGTTGCTATTAATCTAACTTTTTGCGCGTCGAGCCGGAATGTGGTCGGCTACCGATATTAGGTTTAATCTCTATTTTCTGATCCTTTGAACGTATTTACAACTTTGTCTATAAACTTTGGTGGATTTTGTTTACTCTGACTTTGTTGATCCTCTCTTCTTGATATTTGCTCTTTTGTGCAAGGTTGAATGTGTATAGTCTTTGTTGGTTTGGCATTGATTCCCGGCCTGTCCCTGACTTCTGGTCGAAGTCAGAGGGCCTGCCCCTTGCCTGCCTGGAAGTAAGCATAGGGCCTTTAGCGTTTTTTATACAAGGCTGAATGTGTATTTGTCCTTGTTGGTTTGACATTGATGCCCGGTCTGTCCCTGACCTCTGGTTGAAGTCAGGGGGCTGCCCCCTGCCTGCCTGGAGGTAGGCAGAGAGACTTTAGCGTTTTTTATACAAGGCTGAATGTGTATCAGTCCTTGTTGGTTCGGCATTGATGACCGGCCAATCCCTGTGATGTGTGCTAAATTTAGACCGTTTGTCCTCCTATTTACACTTGTTTTTCCCCCGTTTTGCGAGACTAGAATGCGATTATCGCCCTATTTTTAGTCTTTCTCGCATTAGCGTCCCTCTTGTGCATTTCACGTGTTTTTGGTAGTTTTTCTATCTATTTTGATAGGATTCGACGCCGAAAGCATGACCGAGTTTCCACGAGCACAAGAGAGAGAAATACCGTCCGAGAATCAACATAGAAAACTTAAAGTTCAAGCCATCCAATCATACGAAAAAGAGCGAGACCAGAAAAGAGGTCATGGAAACCATCGGGTGAAGTTTCACCCGATGAGATACCACTGGGCGAAGTTTTGCCCGACGACAATTCGACCTCCCCGAAGATCTTTAGAAAATTTTCTCCACCGGACGAAATGACCGGGCGAAACTTTCACCCATCGGGTGAAGTTTCGCCTGACGATAATGACGCCCAAAAATGTAAAATCTGGAAGAAAGTTCATCGGGTGAAATCACCGGGTGAAGTTTCACTCGACGGTATTCGTTCGTGAATAACTAATTTTGTAGGGTGAAGTTTCACCAGATGAAGACTCATTGGGCAAAAGTCTCACTAATGAAGCAAAAGTTGGATTTGGGCTTTGGTTTAAGGATCCATTAAGCTATTACTATATATATAGATAACCTAGTTAGATGCACATGCCCATCCTATTATCACTACTTTAGACTTCAATCACACTCCATTAGAATTAGATCATTTTCCTCTTCATCCATTAGCTTAGATAGAAAGCTAGTAGTTCTTCATAGTTTTTATCAATCTTCATCTTCTTAGATTTATATTCAAGCTTTGTAAGAAATTCTAGTATTGTTGTTGTATTTCTTTGAAGATTAACAAGGGATTAGTGACAAATCCATTGTCCTCTTCATCAGGGCTTCATCTTATTTTATGCAACCTTCATCTTCTTTATTGTTATTTTTCCACCATTGATGATATATTTCTCTTCCCCTCCCTCATCTCTAGATTAGATTTAATATTGCTCTTTCGTTATTGCACCGTTTTCATTAATTTTACTTGTGTTGTTTTTAGATCGCCTTGTAGTTTCTTTTGTTGATCGCAATTTTCTTCGTTGTCTTAGTCTTATTTTCTCTATTTTTCATCATTATGCATGTTATTGTTAGTTTCTCTATTGTTAACATTTTTGTTGTTTCCATCATGAGTTGTGAGTAGTTTTCTTGTTGGGGGGTTTAAGGGAGGAAGATCTTGGGTAATTTGAATTAAGGAATTGTGGTTTGGTTGCTTGCTTGTTGGTTTATCCTGTTTGACGTTGTTGTGTCATTATTGACTTAGTCCGGCCAACTAGATCGACCTTGACTCATTTCTACCAATATGGGGAAACTCGGGTAGAAATTACCTTGACTTGACACTTACCCTTCTTCGCCGCGAAAGCGGGATTTAGATGAGTTGGGTGAAGAAACCGGAAGGTGGCATTCTCCCTTTATCGATATTGTGACCAACCCATAGTTCCGAGACTCTTAGATCCCGATTTCCCCCTAACACCTTTACCTTATTTGATAATCTCTTGTTATTCATTGCATTTTAGTTTAGACTCGACTTTAAAACCCCACATTAGATCCCATACACATAGCTCCTACTCAATTACGCCTTTCCTGTGGACCGATCTCGACTTACCACGACTACATTTAATTGTTTTTGTGTTAATTACGAGTCTTATAAGTATTGTTTGATCCCCTATCCTTCGTTAAACAACCGAACCGATTTGGGCAGAGATCAAAATGACGCCGTTGCTGGGGAACGGCGAGCTAATTGAGTTTTAGTTTATTGTGTTTGGTTAATTGCTTTAATTTTATTTTTCCCTTTTCCCTAGTACCGATAGGTGCTAGGACACTTACCGTTTATTGAGTTTATGCCTAGCAATCCTTCATCGCCCTTGTGGTTCGATCTGAAGCCGGAGAGGACATTTAGAGCTTTACGATTTCGGGGTAATAACTCAACTACCATCATCCCACATCATTCACTATCACCACCCAATCAAAATCTCATTCTATCACATACACCAATTACACCAAAGAACCCTTCCACATCTTCTACCTCACAAAATTCACCACCAACCCCACCATTACCAAGAACTGCACAACAAAATCAAAATCAAACCCCTCCAAATCTACCACCACCAATTTAACCAATGACGACCTTAGGATCCCATTCTCAATATACACATTAAGAGATCCCTTCACCGGTTGATTTCGGGGAAATTCCCGAGAATTATGAATTGAAAGCTTCTTTAACAAATGCGGTTCAACAAGACACCTTTCATGGTCTTTCCCAAGAAGATGCCCAAGAGCATATTGCATCATTCAAAGAGAAATTAGTCGAGACCTGTCTAAATGGGCTAACATCCATGCCAATTACACCGATTATTATTCCCTAAGACATTGAGAGATGGAGCTCGAAGATGGCTTCATGGTCATCCCGATAACACATTTACCACATGGGCTCAATTATCGAATGCCTTCTTGGAGAAATACTATCCACCATCAAAGACTAATCAATATCGCATGGAGATACAAACTTTTAAGCAAGATGAATTTAAAAGCCTAAGCGAGGCTTGAGAACGATTTAGAGATTTATTACGCAAATGCCCTCACCGTGGAATACACGATTGGCTAACAACCCAAACATCTTATAACACCCTTTCATCGAGAACCAAGGAAAACCTCAACTCGGCCACCGGAGGATATTTCTCTTCCCTTACCGATGAGGCATCCAAAAGTCTTATTAAAAAGATGGCAAGGAGTGATTCTAGAGTGGATCAATCGAGGGATTCGAGAAAGAAAGTTGAAGTGAACTCATCTAAGAGCTCTAATAAATTGAAACTTGAAGCAAAAGTTGAAGAATTGACATAGAGAATGAATGCCATGAATTCCAAACCAACTTCTAGAGGTATGTACCAAATTCAAGGGAGTGTTCCAACAAGGAAACCATCACCTTCTAAACAAGAAATAACATGGGAAGTTCAATGTAATCATTGTGGCAATTATGGCCATGATTCTAGCTCTTGTATTCCAAATGAAGAAACTTATTTTGAAGAGCCAAATGAAGTACAAGCTATTCAAGTGTATGGGCAAAGACCTCAATTTGATTCCTATTCTATTACTTACAATGTCGGCACAAGGTTTCATCCCAACTTTTCTTATGGAAACCAAAATGTTCAAAACCCGATGCCACATCCCCAAGGGAGTCAACTGAGGCCTTTTAATCAAAGGCAACAAAGGCCCTTTAATCAAGGTCCTCCAAAGATGCCCCCATATTTGCCTCCTCACCAAAGGAGTAACTTCAATCAACAAAGACGTAATTTCCATGTCCCCAACAATTATAACAATTACCATAATCAATAAAATCAACAAGGGAACAATTTCAATCATGGATACAATCATGGGTTCCAAGGCAATTTTCAAGGTAACCAAGGTTACAACCAACAATCATACAATCAACCCTCTCAATATTATGGCCAATCAAATAATTTTCAATATGGTCAAGGAGGAGGTCCATGGGATAACACCAATGATTTACAAAGAGCTATTAGGCACTTATGGAGTGATAATCTAGCACCAAGGCGAGACTAAAGGTTTGGGAATCACAAGAAGCAACAAAAGCCTTAGCTGCCCCAATTCATCCACCCCATGGTTTGCTCGGGCAACCCCAAAACCCAAGAGACCCTCCAAACTTAGAAAATGTCGTCATTTTGAGAGGTGACAAAGAACTTGAGGACCCATATAAGAATTTGAAGTTGAACACCAAAAGCACCACAACCAAAGTCAATCAACAAGATTCACCGCGAGCCACATCTCCCACTTCCCCCAAACAAAACCGGGGAATACAAGCGGAGTTTGATATTCTTGAAAATGCAAAGATGGACAAACAGAATTAAGAGAACATAGAAGAAAGAAAAAGGATCAAATGGAAGCAGAAGAAGCAAAAAGGAAAGAGGCAGAGCATTTAGCCGAAGAAGAAGAAGAAGAAGAAGAAGAATCCAATGTTCCACCGCCTCCCGCTATTGTTCCACCATTGCCTTTTCCCGAACAAGCTAAGCCACATAAGGAGAATGCTCAATTTAGCCATTTCGTGGATATGTTGAAGAAGGTGGAGGTAGTTTTACCCTTCACCGAGGTAATTTCTCAAATGCCCCTTTATTCTAAGTTTTTGAAAGAAGTTATGACAAAAAAGAGAACCATAGAAGATAAAGAATGTGTCTCTCTTACGGCACAATGTAGTGCCATTCTTATGAATCAAATGCCAAAGAAACTAGATGACCCCGGTTGCTTCTCCATCCCTTGTCGGGTTGGAAATGTTGTTGTTAACCGAGCTTTGTGTGACCTAGGGGCTAGTGTTAGTTTGTTACCTCATTCTATTGCCAAGAGACTTAGTGAGGAGATGAGACCCACTAGCATGTCGATTCAACTTGCGGATAGGTCCGTGAAGTACCCACTTGGGATACTTGAGGATGTACCCGTACATGTGTGGACACCCACATTTTGACTGCCAGGTGTCTATGGTAGTTTCCCAAAAAACACCCGATGATGATCGGACGCTAACGTGTTTCTACGCGCTCGGATATGGTCTCAAGTCCATTAGTTGTTGGCTAAAGCACTTATGGAGTACAAACCTCACAAAACTGACCTCAAGTCCAGACCCAACGGATCGTTCCGAGTCAAATGAGACTAATTTGGGCCAAAATCGACACCAGAAATAAAACTGACTTTTTAGCAATTGGGTCAACCCCGGTCAAAGTCATTTTTGAGACACACAAAACAGCCATTCACAACATCAAAAGTCCAAGTCAAACACAAACTCATCAAAAACCCAAGTCGCGGCCCAAAACAGCGGACCCGCACGACCCAGCTGGGCCACTCGATCGAGTGCCTCACCCACTCGATCGAGTGGGCCTATTTCAAGCCCGACGGCTGACGCACTGGGCCACTCGACCCAGTCAGCTGGTTACTCGGTCGAGTAACCCTAACCGGGGTCTTTACCTTTGCCTATATAAGCAACCCCATGCAACATCAATTAAACAACTTTTTTTTTGGCCCTAATCAAACCCTAAACTTTACACATCTCAAAATCCTAATTCAAACTCTACACCGAGCAAACCCTAGCCCTAGCCTAGGAATCAAAACCCTAAATCTACCTTTAGGAACCAAACACCCTAACCACCACAACTCAATCTCCATAAACCTCGAAACTCCCGTGTTAAAGCCGCGACTACGAGTACTATCCGAGACAAGAACATGTAGGTTGAGGGTGCAAAACCCGTCTTCTTCCTTCTCCCCTGTCTCTCGTCTTTCCCTTTGTTCTTTTCGTTTTTTTGTCTTTTTTTTACTCCTTTATCGCATCTGTAATATCGGTAGTATAATTAGTATAAGACATTAAAATATTCGTCAATTCGTGTCGAGTATGAGTGATGATGAGATAAGGAAACCCGAATATACAAGTGTACTGCACACAACGTTGCCGGTCGCTTATCCCATCACCCCGATTACTTGATGGTTGAGACGAATTAACATCAACCTTAATCTTCTTATTTCATCATCGTTATCACACATTCATCAATTCTAAAACCGATTTCCCAAAACAAGCACTCTAGTTTAATAAGGGTCGAAACCCGTTGACGCGGATCCGACATCACGATCTCTAGGGATTTATTTCGATGTCGGAAAAGCCGAAGGAATCAAGTCTTTTAATTTGAGCAAAGTGTCGATCCGTTAGAGTCGATACCAATTCCATAATTGGATGTCAAACCTAACGATCTAGTCAATTTAATTAACTAATGCGATGCTTTCATTGATGCTAAAATAATGGTCATACGATTTGCTAGAATCACGACATTATTAAACGCGGAGAAAATCTATTCATATCGCGGTAGTCAATTTAAAACGACTCAAAGCAATTTTCTTTTATTTTCACTCTAGTATTCCATATCGATTCAATAACCGAATATGGGATACGATGAGCATTCAAATTTAGAATCGAGTATAAATTTCATAATATTTATGCTCAATTCATCAAGCCATCAAAATCAAAAGCAATTTTGAAATCAACGACAAAACTGCAAACGAATCTGGTTCTTACAGGTGCCACTCGACCGAGTGCCTATGCCACTCGATCGAGTGACATCACAAAAACAAAAACAGAATGTCTTTACGACCTCCACTCGTTCGAGTCTCACAGTGACTCGGTCGAGTGACAACGTACTCGGTCGAGTTGGCCAATAACTCGATCGAGTAAGGTCCCAAAATCCGGACAGAACCTTTTCAGTGGTCCACTCGGTCGATTCCCTCATTGACTCGGTCGAGTGGCCCTTTATCACTTTAAACCGTGAGTCCAACAATAGCATTCGAGTCTTGTTAACCGTTTTTTTGTGACTTAGGTCAGCACGTGCCTAATCTATCACGTGAAACATCATCCTTTTAAACCATGCATCGTCATATTTACGTTATCCCATTTCGATCTATATTATTCGCAAACCTTTACTAACTGTTTGTTTTTCTTGTTGGTTTATTGTGTTTTTTTTATTGTACTAAAATGAACCCACATGCTAAAGTTCAACTTTGACGTTAGAATTAATTGCATTAAATCGACATAGAAACCCTTTCAATTTCATTCACATGCTTAGGGAAAATAATCTTTGCATATCATTTTCCCGTTTAACTAACGCGCGTATTAAAAAGTCATTCGAGATCTTAGTAGAGGCCGCTAGTGCGGGCGGGGTTGGGTGTCCTTCGTGGGTTTCCCAACACGTACCCTCACCCCTTACTCAGAACCTCGGTTTCCGGATGCTCGAAACCGTTGGCGCACGAGAGTCATTCTATACACGATAACCGGTAGTGACGGTATCGGTATCAAATGCAAAGGGAAGAGCCCAATAAACTTTGACATTGGAAATGGGCCGTATTTTGTACACGGTCCACTACGACATAGAGTGGGTTCGAACAGGCCCAAACTCCCACAAAGTTTGGTGGCGACTCCACTTCGATTTAAATTTCCATTCGATCCGTTTCATATGGAGATTCATTCGCCTCCCCAAACCCGCGCGTGGCCGCGTCGGGGTGGACCTATGTCATGTCCACAATTTGGCGACTCCGCTGAGGATTAACTGATGCGTGACTTACCATCGGCATCCTCAGGGTGAGACTCGAATAGAAATCGTTTGACTAGTACAATACGCGTTTTAGTTTTACGGTTCATGCATAACCCATATTTTCCCGGGCCGGTACTGGTGACCGACGTCCCACTATACCATTGATGTACTCCAATATGGATATGTCAAAAGGTGTCCATAGTCGATTCGAGTGGGTTTCGCGGCATGTTCTAAGCTCAACTCGACTTAGAGAGTTCGTCCCGATCAACGTCTAGACTATGTATACTGGTATAGACCCTCTTAGACCTACCGAGACTTAGTGTAGATCATACATGGCGTCGTTATAATGCTTGTGTGACTACGTGCTATTTGGTTTCCGTGTCGTTTTCAAAAACCGTCATTTTTCAAAAAATACATCTTTTTCAAGATATTCAATTTTCAAAACCCGGGTCGCATGCCGAATTTAGGACTTATGATTTTACTCAAAATAACCTATTTTCTAGACGGTATGCTTCCCAATTCAAAACTCAAAATTACTTTCGAACTTTCAAAACCCGTGGCCCAATACTCTTTTCGTTTTCTTTCGAAAATTGGGCCCTCCACCGAGTTCTCTCGGGCTCTCTTAAAAAACAATCCATTTTCAAAACCTTCCTCTTCTTAGGACTTCCCGTATTTAGCATGGTCGGATCGTGTCTTAAGTCGTCAAGGTCTTTAGCGTCGAAACTCTGTCGATCTTACATCACGGGTTTCTTCCCCATCCCAGTCCGCCTTATTAGACTAAGTCAAGGCCCACCTACGTAGGACAAACCCCTACAAAGGAGGGAGCGTTTACACAATCGAGTCAAAAGTCTGGGGATGTCTCACGTGAACCTTCCTTCGAAAAGGACTAGGCCCACCCGCCGAATCCTAAGGAAGGTCCACTTTTCACAAGTCACCTGTCTAGGTGTCTTTTCTCGAGTCATTTTCCTTTTAGTCTTGTTCGGGATGTACCTTCTATTCCGGGATTCGGGCTAGTTTCTGATTACGCGGTGTTCTTACAGACAGGCCACCCGAAACCAGATATCAACGCAAAATGGACGCATTGAAGGAGACCTTTGAGAAAATCGAGACTCAACTGACCTCCATCCAGGCTAGCCATGCAACGTTAGACACCCGTTTGAGCGCCGTAGAAAAGACGGCCCCTGTTGACGGGTCAGGGACCACTGGGCCCATAGCTGAACTCATCGGCGTTGTTCGCAGGCTCAAAGAAGAAGTTCACCTGTCGACGAACAACTCGATCCACACCGAAATTGCTCGTTCCTATTCGCCGTTGAATGACGAGCTACATGCTAACCTCAACCTTACGGGAATTCCAATGTTTGAGGGTACCGAAGACCCGGTCCATCATATCCGGGTTTTCAAAGATTTTATGGCTGTCAAAGGGGTGAAGTCCACCATGTTTACTCACTTGTTCCCTTCCTCCCTGGAGAAGCATCCTAGGGCCTGGTATTACGGGCTCGATTCCAAGAAATACAAAACTTGGGACGATGTGGCAACCGAATTCGCTCAGAATTACGCCGACAATACTGAAATCCAGACTACAATGCGTACTCTGGAGGTGATGGCCCAAGAGCCCAAAGAAGGGTTCACTAAATATCTACAAAGATGGCGGGCCGAGAGCGTAAAACTGGTCGACAAGCCCAGTGAGAAGGTCCTAGTGGAAGCTTTTGTCAAGAACCTTCTCCCATCCTACCGGGTCCATCTCCGGTATGCTGTTATCCTTATTTTTGCTACCCTAACTTAAATGGGTACAAGGATCGAGGACGACTTAAGATTAGAGAGCCTGACTAAGGCCTCTACCAAGGGCTATCAAGGGGCAAGTTTATCTACGAGCGAGCCCACACCCGCAGCTGCAACTCGCAGCATCTTCGACGAGGTAAACCTGCTTGACGCCTCATCCAAAAAGAATACACCAAATCGGGTATTCACAGATATAGGGACTACCTATACCTATGCCTTACAAAGGCTATCTTCAAAGGGTCTGATCCAACCGATAGGCCTGATGCCCGAGCTTCCAGTAGAAAAGAGGCCCAAAAGTTATAACGCCCAAGCCTACTGCCAATATCATCGTGGTAATGGGCATGATACTGAAAATTGCTGGAAACTGAAGCATCTAATCCAAGATCTGATCGAGAGCGGGAAAATCCCGTTGCCCGGAGACAAGCCGAGCAACAAAGAAAACCCGTTCAGTGCCCACGCAATATTCACCGGTGAGGTAATTGACTGTTCTCACCTCATCTCCCCCTATATCCCACAAATTAACTGGATATGGTTCGATGACGAGGATGATGTATACTTAACCAAAGGGGAAGTTGTCCCCGTCACCCTTGAAGAGGTCCGAAAGGCTAAGTCCAAAGCCTTAGCCACCAACCACCTTGCCACAGCTGGGCGTTCTATTCCTACATTCGTCACTGAACCCGCCAGGACGGAACATACCCTTGAAGAACCAAATAACGACACCGCTTTGGTCCAACAAATGTAGAGGGTTCGAGCCGATCTAACCATATGGCAGCTACTGGTTAGCTCACAAGCACATCGAGAAGCACTAACTAAGGCTCTCGATGAAATCAAGGTCGACTCACAGGTTACCCCTTATGAAATGGTAGCCACTACTATGCCTTATCTCAAAGGCAAGTCCAAGGAAGAAGGCCCACTCATCACCTTCTCTGAGTCAAATCTGCCAGCGTTCGGGCCCAATCATAATCTGGCCCTATACATTACGGTCATTTGCCGAGGGAAGTACCTCCCAATGACCCTTATTGACGATGGGTCCGCTGTGAATGTCCTACCTCTAAGGACCGCTAAAGCTCTCGGCATCACCGATGCCGACTACCTCCCAACAGCACAGACTATCCAAGCTTTCGACGGAAGCCCAAAACCAGTGGCCGGGGCCGTTAAGTTAACAATAATAACGGGCCCAATCGAGAAAGAGTAGGAGTTTCAGGTGATTGATGTCACCTCGTCTTTTAACTTACTATTAGGAAGGCCTTGGATCCACGCAGTCAAGGCCGTATCCTCCACTCTCCACCGAAAAGTCAAGATGCCACTTCGGGACGACATCATCACACAAGAGGCTACTCCAATTACCGTGGCAAGCTGCAATGCTACGGGCCGGGCTGACCCACGAGGATTTGATTTCGTGGGCATGATCGAAGAAGAGTATCTCTTTAGGCCTTACTTAACAACTAGCATCGACACGATGCTATCTACCGGGAGCAACCTCGAGGCCATATCTCCCAGCTTGGAAGATCATCGAGGTCCTGAACGACGGCGAGTCCCAATTCGGATTAGGGTATGCTATAACCCCAGAAAATGTAGTCTGGGCCGGGATCCACAAGGCCACCAACATTCTCAAGGGTACTTACATAGGCCCTTATAGCCGGAAGTTAACCGATTACTTCGTCACTCCAGTCTTCGGAGCCATTCAAGTGGGCCTCTACCAACCCACAATTACACATTCCGAGACCAAAACGGCTCGGGAATGCAATTTCATCCCTGATGATATATATGCCCTCGTTCAAACCGAGTCCAAGAAAGGGGAGAACAACTCCGAGCCCGTGCTGGGGCTCTTATTTGGAGAAGACAAAGCCGTCCCCGCTCCAAAAGATGATCTGGTCAATCTGATCCTCCGCAGCAATCGGTTTGACCCAACAAAGCTGATCACCGAAGTTGGTGCAGACGCGGGAAAAAGGGCCTGGAGGAAGACCATCAAGTGGACCGACAGTCAAGGACGGACCTACAAGCTGACCAGCGGCGAGGGAGACATGCCGGATACCGAGTCTGAGTCAGAGTCAGAGTCGGAGTCTGAGTCCGAGTCTAGAGAGTCTGGTGCTAGAGTCGAGTCCGTAACCCCTCTTCCTTTATCCACTGAGGTCTCGGGGCCTGTCCCAAGACCTCTCTCTATCCCGCCACTGACCAACGATCAGATGGCCGCTCTTTTCGAGTTTTTCACAAAATTTACTATTAATAATAATAACGAAAACCGTTCTACTTACAACTTGTCTTATTTCCAAAATTTTCTCAATTTCAAAAGTTTTACATGCAATGACATTGAGAAACCCGACGAACAGGTACCTCTGCCTCCGCATCTGATCGAGCAGCTCGAACAAAGGGAGTCCCGAGATCCGGTAATCGAAGAAACCGAGTCCATCAATGTGGTAACCACTCTAGAGCCCCAGATGCTTAAGTTGGGCCTATCCTTAGATCCAGAGGAGAGAAAACAATTCGCAGACCTCCTCCAAGAGTTCAAGGACGTCTTTGCATGGTCCTACAAGGACATGCCGGGTATAGATCGGGAAATTGCTGAACACCGAATACCCATCAAAGATGGGTGCAAACCGGTAAAGCAAAAACTCCGAAGGATGAAGCCCGAATGGTCTCTCAAGGTCAAAGAGGAAGTAGACAAATAATTCAACGCGGGCTTTATACAAGTGTCTGAATATCCAGATTGGGTCGCAAACATAGTGCCGGTACCCAAGAAGGACGGCAAGGTGCGAGTATGTGTAGACTTCCGGGACCTCAACAAGGCTAGCCCAAAAGATGATTTTCCGTTACCACACATCAACATACTGGTGGATAACACGGCCGATCATGCCCTTCTATCGTTCATTGACGGGTATGCCGGATACAATCAGATTAAAATGGCAGAAGAAGACATGAGTAAGACCACCTTCATTACGCCTTGGGTACTTACTGTTACACTGTTATGCCATTTTGGCTTATCAATGCCGGGGCCACTTATCAGCGGACCGCCACTACTTTATTACATGACATGATGCACAAAGAAGTGGAGGTCTACGTGGACGATATGATCGTTAAGTCTAAAGACCGGAATAGGCACATTACGGCCCTTAGAAAATTCTTTACCCAACTGCGCAAATACAACATGAGACTAAACCCTCAAAAATGCAGTTTCGGGGTAACATCGGGCAAATTACTGGGCCATATCGTTAGCTAACGCGGCATCGAGGTCGACCCATCTAAAATCAAAGCCATCACCGAGATGCAACCATCCAAGACCGAAAAACAAATAAGGGGGTTTCTCGGGAAAGTCCAATACATCAGCCGATTTATTTCAAAGTTAACCATGGTATGCGAGTCCATTTTCAAAAAACTGAAGATAGGAGAATGGGTACTATGGGACGATAAATGTCAAACGGCTTTTGACAAAATCAAGGAGATACTGTCTGCACCGCCGGTATTAATGCCACTTCAACCCGGTTTGCCTTTGTCGTTATACCTAAGAACGACCGAGACAGCCATGGGGGCTATGCTGGCCCAGACAGTCAATTCAGAAGAACGGGCTATTTACTACATCAGTAAAAAGTTCCTCGAATATGAATGCAAATATACTATGCTCGAAAAGACGTGCCTAGCTCTGGTTTGTGCCACTAAAAAGCTCTGACACTACATGCTAAGCCACGAGGTACATGTATTATCCAGAATGGATCCTATCAAGTACCTATTCGAGAAGCCCATCCTTAATGGCGGAATGTCCAGATGGACTTTAATGTTATATGAATTCGACCTCAAGTTTGTACCATTAAAAGCCATCAAAGGCCGGGTAGTAGCCGAGTTCCTCGCGAATAGCCCGATATCTGAAGAGGATCACACCGACACTTGGGCATTTCCTGATGAAGACATATTCCATACCGATACCGAGACATGGGATTTGTATTTTGATGGGGCATCCAGCTTCCAAGGATTTGGGGTCGGAGTCCTGCTAATTTCACCTCGAGGGGAACACACCCCCTTATCCATCAAATTGGACTTTGACGTGACCAATAACGCAGCCGAATACGAAGCATGCATTCACGGGTTGCAAGCCGCCGCGGATTTAGGGGTAACAAACCTCCGGGTCCACGGTGATTCATCATTGGTCATCAATCAAGCGCTCCAAAAATGGAAAACTCGGAACGCCAATCTCGTGGCTTACCAAGCACGAGTAAGGGTTCTAGAGAAACAATTCCAAAAGGTAGATACATTTATCTGCCCCGGGAAGAAAATCAATTCGCAGATGCACTTTCCAAGTTAGCATCTCTACAGAACATCCCGGATCACCTGACCAGCATGCCGATCTGTGTCGAAAGACGGTCCGAGCCGGCCTACATCCATGCCATTCAGGACATCGAGCTAGCCGACCCGGAACCTTGGTATCATTCAGTCCTAACCTACTTGGCAACAGGAGAGTATCCCCCGGGAACTGAAAACCGGGCCAAGAAAGCCCTGCGAAGATTGGCAACCCAATTTGTTCGCATGGAAGACGGGCAGTTATACAAAAAGACGGCACAGGGAACTCTCCTCCTGTGTATCGATAAAGCACAGGCCGAAAAGGTTATGGCCGAAGTACACGATGGTGAAAATAACCTGCATATGAACGCCCATATGCTAACCCGAAAATCATGAGGCTCGGGTATTATTGGAACACCATGGAAACAGACTGTCAGTTGTATGTCAAACACTGCCATAACTGTCAGATATTTGCCAATGTACAGCATATGCCATCTTCCCTTTTATATACCATGACATCACCATGGCCATTTTCGACATGGGGTATTGATATAATTGGAAAGGTGCACCCTTCCGGGACGGGAGGTCATTGCTTCATTTTGGTGGCCATCGACTACTTCACCAAATGGGTTGAAGTCGAGTCATACCGTATCTTGAACGCCAAGCACGTGGCCAAGTTTATCCAGAATAAGATCATATGCCGGTATGGGATCCCTCACGAATTCATCAGTGATCACGGGACCCACTTTCAAGGTGAAACTGCCACATTGCTGTTAAAATATAAAATTCAAAGGCATACGTCTTCGCCTTACCGACCTCAAACAAATGGAGCGGTAGAAGCGGCCAATAAAAAAATTGTCACCATACTTAAAAAGATGGCTGAGAATTACCGGGACTGGCCCGACAAAATACCCTTCGCCTTATGGGAGTACCGAACGTCAATTCGCACCGCGACTGGAGCAACTCCATATTATTTGACATATGGAATGGAAGCAGTCCAGCCGGTCGAGCTAGAAGTACCATCCCTCAGGATTTTACTTGAAAGCCAAGTACCTGAAGCAGATTGGGTCCAAGCCCGATACGATTCGCTAGTCCTTCTAGACGAACGGCGATCACGGGCCCTTAATAACATCCAAATATATCAAAAGAGGATCCAACGGGCTTTCAACAAAAGGGTTAGGCCAGAAACATCAAAGAAGGGGATCTGGTCCTAAAATCGGTTCGTGCCTTACTACCGGTTGACTCAAGGGGTAAATTCAAACCCAATTGGGATGGGCCATACTTAGTGAAGAAGGTCCTATCGGGAGGAGCGGTGATGCTGACAGACTTGGACGGGAACGAATTTGTCAACCCAACTAACTTGGATCAGCTGAAGCGCTACTACCCTTAAACACCCACCTAAATGTCATTTGCAAAAAAATTATAAAAAATTGTCTTTTTTTTTTTATAAATTTTCAAAAAATTATAGACATGTCAATAAGTTAGAATTAATTATTCTACTGTCGCACATCTCGAATTAATAATCTTGATGTATTTCGAAAATTGCAAAAATCAATTAATCAATTTTGAACTACGTTTGGTTTGATTCCGCTAATCGTGGATACGTAGGCAACCCCTCAAAAGGGTACAACCATTGCAATAAATGAAAAGACGGGAACGGTATTCTTTAATATGTCTTTATTAAACCGATAAATTCGAGAATTACAAAAAAAAAATGCCAAAACGGCAAACCACAAAAAATCACACCCAAAAAATAATAATAATACTCAAATAATAATAATGGAGACTAATATTTTTCCCTTCCCCTTGTCCTTTGGGAAACTACCATAGACACCTGGCAGTCAAAATGCGGGTGTCTACAGAGCCCCCACTCTGAATGAGGCTTGGACAAGGCGAAAGTCAGAGTAGCCACCAGGCCAATCGAGGATTGAAACATGACGGACTTCCGGTCGGGTCGTTTATAGTCCATTAGACTCGCGTGAAGGGCTCGCCAGCCACAAGCTAGAAGTCATACCTGAGGTGATGATGATAACTCCGTGGGGAATTGGACTTGTCGCATAAGTCCTGGGTGCGCCTGTATGTAGGCCCATCCCGTGAAATGCCGCTGTTGGCTTCCGTTGGGGAGATATAGTGGGTTGCACGTCCCTGTTTGAGTCGTACCTGTATAAGTCTCATAAAATGCATGCAACACGTAGGTAGTAAAATGACTCGCGCTGGGGAAAATGATTTTTGAAATTTTTGAAATTTGTTTGAAATTTTGACTCCTAAAGAAAATAGGAAAGTTCGGGATGAATATTTTGTTCTAGTATCGGGACTAGGCTTGTGGGTTGATTCCAATCAGGATTAGGAAACCCTTGTGATATGGAAAGAGGTCTATAGAATTAATACTATAAATACCCCTTTAATGCCCTTGATTATCTCACAATTCGATTACAATTCAGTCCCTTCTTAAAAAGAAAACCTTTTCATCCTTCTCAAGAAACTAGCCATGGGAATTGATAGATTAACTGTGATGCTGCAAGAATGGTTCCGACGCTTCAGGGACACAGATAGGGTAGCCCTTAACCAGACGGGCATAACTCAGTTGTACCCGTTCCGTTAGATGGTGGTTGATCGTTACTTCTTGGATGCATGCTTGGCATACTGGGATGACATATATCATGTCTTTGCCTTTCCTCGGGGCGAAGTTTGCCCTTTACCTGAGGAGATTGCAGCTATAGGAGGATGGAATCCAATACTCCGCCCCGCTGTCCCGTACTCGATTTATGACCCGCGGAGGAAGCTTCGAGAATTTTTGGGGCTCTCTCACAACGAGGTGTCCCGTATGATGGAGGGTGATAATATTTCTCTGATCGACTTGGCTGAGAAATTTATGAATCCTCTTGATGTTCGGGTCAGACCGGCTTACAGCCGTAGGGCTTTTTCTTTCTGCATGCTCCATGTTTATGCTTTCGAGGGTCACATGGATTTGCTCCTGCATGGGAAACACCCGTCTTTTGACCGTAGTGGACTTGATGGAGACTGAACACAGCCCACCTTGGCTGATCATGGACGAGATTATCCAGGGCTTGGACAACCGCAAGAGGGACTCATCAATTCGTCTTACCAGGAGCACCCGATTGCTGCAACCCTAAATCTAGCTTTAGGAACCAAACACCCTAACCAGCACAACTCAATCTCCATAAACCTCGAAACTCCCGTGTTAAAGCCGCGACTACGAGTACTATCCGAGACAAGAACATGTAGGTTGAGGGTGCAAAACCCATCTTCTTCCTTCTCCCCTCTCTCTCGTCTTTCCCCTTTTTCTTTTCGTTTTTTTGTCTTTTTTTTTTACTCCTTTATCGCATCTGTAATATCGGTATTATAAATTAGTATAAGACATTAAAATATTCGTCAATTCGTGTCGAGTATGAGTGATGATGGGATAAGGAAACCCGAATATACAAGTGTACTGCACACAGCGTTTCCGGTCGCTTATCCCATCACCCCGATTACTTGATTGTTGAGACGAATTAACATCAACCTTAATCTCCTTATTTCATCATCGTTATCACACATACATCAATTCTAAAACCGATTTTCCAAAACAAGCACTCTATTTTAATAAGGGTCGAAACCCGTTGACGCGGATCCAACATAACGATCTCTAGGGATTTATTTCGATGTAGGAAAAGCCGAGGTGTGGACATGACATAGGTCCACCCCGACGCGGCCACGCGCGGGTTTGGGTAGGCGAATGAATCTCCATATGAAACGGATCGAATTGAAATTTAGGTCGAAGTGGAGTCGCCACCGAATTTTGTGGTTATTCGGAACCATTCGAGCCCACTCTATGTCGTAGTGGTCCGTATACAAAATACGGCCCATTTCCGATGTCAGAGTTTATTGGGCTCGTCCCTTTGCATTTGATACCAATACCGACATTATCGGATATTGTGTATTGAATGACTCTCGTGCGCCAACGGTTTCGGGCATCCGGAAACCGAGGTTCTGAGTAAGGGGTGAGGGTACGTGTTGGGAAGCCCACAAAGGACACCCAACCCCGCCCACACATTAGCGGCCTCTACTAAGAATTCGAATGACTTTCCAATACGCGCGTTAATTGAACGGGAAAAAGATATGCAAAGATTATTTTCCCTAAACATGTGAATGGAATTGAAAAGGGTTTCTATGTCGATTTAATGCAATTAATTCTACGTCAAAGTGGAATTTTAGCATGTGGGTTCATTTTAGTAAAATAAAACAAACGACAAAAATCGACAAAAGAAACAATCAAACCGTTAGTAACGATGTAACGAGTAATAAATTGAATAAAGATATAGATGTGATGAATGCATGATTTTGGAAAGAATAGTAGGTCACGTGATGGATTAACACGTGTTGACCGAGGTCAAGGAAAAATACATCGAGATCTAAAAAAAATGTTTTGTCTAAAAAAAATGATGTTCGAAGAATAATAATAAAAAAAGAGCGAAATTGTTTTCTTCGGAAAATTGATGATTTTATTAAATCGCGTACAAATATTGCGTAATTTGCACTCGAATTAATATTTTCGATATTCGTCGTATTCAATATTCGATTATGAAATCGATATTAAATACTTGGAATAATTTATACTCGATTTTGATTTTGATGCTCGTTATATCCCATATCCGATTATGGAATCGATATGGAATACTAGAGTGAAAAAATAAAGAAAATAATGTAAGTCGTTTTAAATTAACTACCACGATATAAATTTTCTCCGCGTTTATTAATGTCGTAATTAATCCAATTGAATTAGAGGACATCTATATTAGCATCAACGAAAATCGTGTTAATTAATTTATTTGACTAAATCATTAGATTCGACATCCAATTATGGAATTGGTATCGAATCTAATAGATCGATACTTTAATTAAAAAAACTCGACTTGATTCCCTCCGCATCCCGACATTATAATTAATTCTTGCGAATTGTTTGATGTCGGATCCGCATCAACGGGTTTCGACCCTTATTAAATATAATGCTTGTTTTTGAAAAATAATGTAAATATACGACTAATGATAATGATGCAAACGAAATAAAAATAAGTATTGGTTAAGTTAACTAATCTCAATAATCAAATAATCGGGGTATTGGAACAAGCGACCGTCAACGCTGTGTGCAGTACACTTGTATATTCGTGTTTCCTTTTTCCGATACCCCTCTTATTCGACAGAAATCTATAAGTATTTTAATGTTTTGTATTGGTATTATCGATATTATGATGCAATAAAGGAAAAAAAATAAAGAAATAAAAAAGTAAGAAAAAGCGAAGAAGATGACGAGAAGAAGAGAAGAAGGAGAGAACGGGGTTTTGACACCCTCAACCTACATGTTCTTGTCTCGGATCGAACTCGTAACCGTGGTTTTAACACAAGAGTCTTCGAGGTTTTATGGAGGTTAAGTTATGGTGGCTCGGGATTGATTCCTAAAACTAGGTTTAGGGTTTTTTTGCTAGTGTAGAATTGCTAGAGTTTGATTAGGGTTTGTAATAGATGTTGCATGTGTGTGTAGGGTTGCTCTAGGGTTTTTTTTCAATGTGTGAAAGTGTGTTGCATGGGGGTGTTTATATAGGCATGGTCATGCATTTTGGTGTCTAGGGTTTTGCCTTGACGGACTTGACCTGATGGCCCGTCTGAAGATGGACTGTTGGTTTTGCTTCTTGAGTTGGACTTTTGATGTTGTGAATGGTTGTTTTGTATGTCTCGGAAACGACCTTGACCAGGGTTGACCCAATCGCAAAAAGTCGGTTTTAATTCCGGTGTCGGTTTTGGCCCAAATTAGTCTTGTTTGGCTCGGAACGGTCCGCTGGGCCTGGATTCGAGGTTGATCTTGTGAGATTTGTACTCTGTAAGTGTGTTAGCCAGCGATTAATGGATTTGAGCCCGTATCCGAGCGCATAGAAGCACGTTAGCGTCCGATCATCATCGGGTGTTTTTTGGAAACTGCCATAGACACCTGGCAGTCAAAATGCGGGTGTCTACAGAGCCCCCACTCTGACTGAGGCTTGGACAAGGCGAAAGTCAGAGTAACCACCAGGCCAATCGAGGATTGAAACCTGGCGGACTTCCGGTCGGGTCGTTTATAGTCCATTAGACTCGCGTGAAGGGCTCGCCAGCCGTAAGCTAGAAGTCATACCTGAGCCGATAACTCCGTGGGGAATTGGACTTGTCGCATAAGTCCTGGGTGTGCCTGTATGTAGGCCCATCCCGTGAAATGCCGCCGTTGGCTTCCGCTGGGGAGATATCGTGGGTTGCACGTCCCTGTTTGAGTCGTACCTGTATAAGTCACATAAAATGCATGCAACACGTAGATAGTAAAGTGACTCGCGCTGGGGAAAATGATTTTTTTGAAATTTTGAAATTTGAAATCTTGAGATTTTTGAATTTTGGAAACTTTGAGATTTTTGACTCCTAACAAGGATTAGAAAAGTAATTTGTAGTTTAAATAGACCGAAATTTGACCTTGTCGAAAAGGATCTTTTTTCGAATGGCTAGATTTGCAAATTTCAAAGTGGAATTTGAAGAGAGAGGCCTACCGACAGACTCGACTCTGGACGTGACCGGACGAGTTGACTGACACGACTGGACTCTCGAGGGATTGGACCGTGACTCGGTAGGGGTGTGGGCCGCCTAAGAAGACTCTTAAGTTGCGCTATCCCATAGCCTAGGCGAGTGGCAACACGGTCGCACGTCGAAACGGGATAGATATGTTATGGGGGGGATTGCAGTAGCCTGTAATGAGACTGTTTAAGTCTGGTGCCCCTCTGGATTTCTGATTTTTGGGTACATTTCCAAAGTGGGTATTGCCTCGAGTCCTGACAGATTCTTGTCTTCGACTGAGCCGAGTACTAGGACACACTATAGAAAGGAGGCTAGATTTTGGAAGTATTTGGATTATGTGAGTGGAAGGAGAACTTCTGTCTAATAGGAGCCCCCAGGACGACAAAGCTAGCTACTAAGAACATGACAGTGTCGTGACCGGAGTGATGGCACTTTTTGAATGTGTGTCAATGTGAGTGGTTGTGCCTCTGTTGAAAGGCTGCCTACGTATTCACGTGTGGTGAAATCAAACCATGCCGTAGTTCAGTGGACTGGAAGATGTATTATGGCGCCTAGTTTATTAGGGCTTTGTGTGTAACTAGCCAGAGCGATGGTGAAGGCTAGGTGCATTCCCAATGATGTCTTGATCAAAGGGCTAGAATTGTTAGGATGTTAATCCTGTGACTGTGAGCGTTCTCCGGGGTAGCCCCCAGAGGTGGTGTGAACTATTTGGGCATGTTCTATGCCGACTGCAAGTTGAGTTCCCGTGTTTGGAGTTGGTAACTGGTTTGGATGGGATTTTAACGAGTTTTGTTCTCGGGATTTTTAACGAGTTCTGCTCTCGGGGAATTTTAACGAGTTTTGTTCTCGGGATTTTTAACGAGTTCTGCTCTCGGGAAATTTGATGTTTTTGGAAATGTGGTGCTAGGAAGTAAATGGCTTTGATGACTCGAAATCTGGAGCTCGGTTCTGTGGAGCTAAGGCTTCGAGGGCTGGTTTGATAATGTGGGATCTGGTTTTGATGACTCGAAATCTGGAGCTCGGTTCTGTGGAGCTAAGGCTTCGAGGGCTGGTTTGATAATGCGGGATCTGGTTTCCATGTCTGGCCCTAATTGTTAGGGGTATCCTATGGAGCTTGAATCCTCAAAATTCCGGGCTGTCTCTGGCCTGGGTCTCGGGAAGGTCTTGAGGGTTGTAATGTGGGAAGGCTGAGTGTGGTGTTCGCTGACCAGCTTGATTGTTACTCTCCTATTGGATGGCATGGATAATTTTGAATTTGACCGTACCGCGGTCAAAGGATTTTCACTTGAGTTGACCGTTGACCACGGTCATGGGTATTTGATTTTTTGATTGACCTCTTAGCCGCGGTCATGGGTTTTGATAGTTTTGACCGTACCCTGGTCGTGGGGCTTTCCCTTGAATTGACCGTTGACCATGGTCATGGGTATTCTGAATTTTTTTTTGATGATGACCTGCTTTTTTTTTGGCCTTTTGCTTTTTTTCCTCATGGACTTTCGATTTTTTTTTTTGTGTCCAGTTTTCTTTTTTTTTTGATGGTCTTCTTTTTGTTTTTGTTTTTTCTTTTTTTTGATGGCCTTCTTTTGTTTTTTTTTTACTTTTGATTTTTTTTGCCCAGTGTTTTTTTTTTGCCGGTCATACTAACACCTAAGGTAGGGATTGATCAGTCTTATTGGAGGGGTATTTTATGGTGGGAAATGTGCTTGCCTCCCGTCTTGAACCCAAACTAGGAGATTACCTAGATTTGTCATAGGATTCGGTACCGCTCCTGCTACGGGTAGTTATGTGGTTTTTCTATACCAGACACGGAATAGGTAAAAAAGAAAACACGGGCTCGGTTTCCTGCAGTCATTATAGATGTGCTCATAATAGTCACGTGCGTGTGCTCACAGTGTATGATGGTGTTCATCATGTTCTCGGAAACACATAAGGAATATATATGAGAAAGAATATTGAAAGCTGATTTTATTGAATTTTGAAAAAGGGGACAGAATACAACTGACTCTGACTCTGATTTTGACTTTGACTTCGACTTTGAAGGGAATAGTACATCCTAGACTCGGACTCAGACTCAGACTCAAATCGTATCCGGACTCTCGGATAATGTTGTCATTAGTCGTCGGCTTCTAAGGACTCGAGTTGATGTCCAGTATAGCCTTTAGTATCAACTTCACCCAGATCTTCATTATGTCGAAGATCGTCTTCAATCCTAATGCCCATTTCGGTAAGTAAGACAAAGTTTGAAATGCCGGCATACCTAAGATGGACGCGGTAAGAAGGCAGGAGGCTGTTGATGAAGGCCTCCACTAGCGTCTTCTCGTTGGGCTTGTTTACCAACTTTACACTCTCGGCCCTCCATCTTTGAAGATATTTAGTGAACCCTTCTTTGGGCTCTTGGGCCATGACTTCCAGAGTACGCATTGTAGTCTGGATCTCGATATTATCGGCGTAGTTCCGAGCGAACTCTGTTGCCACATCATCCCAAGTCGGGTATTTCTTGGAATCGAGCCTGTAGTACCAGGCTTTGGGGTGCTTCTGGAGGGAGGAAGGGAATAAGTGCTTAAACATGGTGGACTTTACCCCTTTGACTGCCATGAAGTCTTTGAAGGCCCGGATATGATGGACCGGGTCTTCGGTACCCTCAAACATAGGAATTCCCGTCAAGTTGAGGTTGGCCGGTAGGTCGTTACTCAAAGGTGAATAAATGCGAGCATTTTCGGAGTGGATTGAGTTGCTTGTTGATAAGTGAACTTGCTCCTCGAGCCTGCGAACAACACTGACCAATTCGGCTATGGGCCCAGTGGACTCAGATCCATCAACTGGGACCGTCTTCTCTACAGTTCTCAGGCGAGTATCCAAAGTTGCTTGGTTAGCAAGGATGGAAGTCAGTTGAGTCTCAATTTTGGTTAGGGCATCTTTCAAATCGTCCATCTTGCGTTGGCGTCTAGTTTCGGGTGGCCTGTCTGTAAGAGCACCACGTAATCAGAGAGGTTGCTTCGGAACTCAAACTCACCAAGGCATGTGAAATAGCGTAAGAGGAGGGACGGCCCCAGTTTGACTCGGGTTAGACTCCCCTAAGACAAATGTGTAGGGTACGATTCTCGAAGTGACTGTGATTAGTCATTCCGTCGGAGAATAGCCCCCAAGTGAGGCTAGGGACTCAGATGGTGTGGCATCTAAGTGACTCGAAAGTGGGTTATGTGAGACACGTGTAAGACATGACCCTTAGAGCAACCGTGATTGATCGCCCTGCTAAGGGGTAATCCCCAAGTGGGATTGAAAATTTTGTTAAGACTCGAGTGTGGGACGAGTGACCCTTAGACGTAAGGACCGTGAACCTTTTGTTATAGGGCTATGCCTTGTAAAAGGTTGACTCAGAAAAGACACCTAGACGGGTGACTTGCGAAAGGTGGGTCTTCCTTAGGATTCGGCAAATAGGCCTAGTCCTGTTCGAAGGAAGGTTCACGTGGGACATCCCCAGACATTTTGACTCGATTGTGTTGACGGGCCCTCCTTCGTAAGAGTATGTCCTACGTAGGTGGGCCTTGCCTTAGTCTAATAAGGCGGACTGGGATAGGGAAGAAACTCGTGATGTAAGATCGACGGAGTTTCGACGCTAAAGACCTTGACAACTTAAGACTCAACCCGACACTGCTAAATACGGGAAGTTCTAGAAGAGGGAAGGTTTTGAAAATTGATGATTTTTGAAAAAGGACCGAGTGGACTCGGTGAATGGCCCAAATTTCCGAAAAAGATGACGAAAAGTCATTGGGTCATGAGTTTTGAAAGTTCGATTTTTGATTTGGGCAGCATACCGGCTAGAAAATAGGCTATTTTGAGTAAAATCATAAGTCCTAAATTCGGTATGTGTCCCGGGTTTTGAAAATTGAATATCTTGAAAAGGAGGATGTAATTTTTGAAAAGTTGATATTTTTGAAAACGACTCGGAAACCAAGTAGCACGTAGTCACACAAGCATTATAACGACGTCATGTATGCTCTACACTAAGTCTCGGTCGGTCTGCAAGGGTCTATACCAGTGTACACAGTCTAGACGTTGATCGGGACGGACTCTCTAAGTCGAGTTGAGCTTAGAACATGCCGCGAAACCCACTCGAATCGACTATTGACACCTTTTGACATATCCATGTTGGAGTACATCAATGGTATAGTGGGACGTCGGTCACCAGTACCGGCCCGGGAAAACATGGGTTATGCATGAACCGCAAAACTAACACGCGCATTGTATTTGTCAAACGATTTCTATTCGAGTCTCACCCTGAGGATGCCGATGGTAAGTCACACATCAGTTAATCCCCAGCGGAGTCGCCAAATTGTGGACATGACATAGGTCCACCCCGACGCGGCCACGCGCGGGTTTGGGTAGGCGAATGAATCTCCGTATGAAACGGATCGAATTGAAATTTAGGTCGAAGTGGAGTCGCCACCGAATTTTGTGGTTATTCGGAACCATTCGAGCCCACTCTATGTCGTAGTGGTCCGTATACAAAATACGGCCCATTTCCGATGTCAGAGTTTATTGGGCTCGTCCCTTTGCATTTGATACCAATACCGACATTATCGAATATTGTGTATTAAATGACTCTCGTGCGCCAACGGTTTCGGGCATCCGGAAACCGAGGTTCTGAGTAAGGGGTGAGGGTACGTGTTGGGAAGCCCACAAAGGACACCCAACCCCGCCCGCACATTAGCGGCCTCTACTAAGAATTCGAATGACTTTCCAATACGCGCGTTAATTGAACGGGAAAAAGATATGCAAAGATTATTTTCCCTAAACATGTGAATGGAATTGAAAAGGGTTTCTATGTCGATTTAATGCAATTAATTCTTCGTCAAAGTGGAATTTTAGCATGTGGGTTCATTTTAGTAAAATAAAATAAACGACAAAAATCGACAAAAGAAACAATCAAACCGTTAGTAACGATGTAACGAGTAATAAATTGAATAAAGATATAGATGTGATGAATGCATGATTTTGGAAAGAATAGTAGGTCACGTGATGGATTAACACGTGTTGACCGAGGTCAAGGAAAAATACATCGAGATCTAAAAAAAATGTTTTGTCTAAAAAAAATGATGTTCGAAGAATAATAATAAAAAAAGAGCGAAATTGTTTTCTTCGGAAAATTGATGATTTTATTAAATCGCGTACAAATATTGCGTAATTTGCACTCGACTTAATATTTTCGATATTCGTCGTATTCAATATTCGATTATGAAATCGATATTAAATACTTGGAATAATTTATACTCGATTTTGATTTTGATGCTTGTTATATCCCATATCCGATTATGGAATCGATATGGAAAACTAGAGTGAAAAAATAAAGAAAATAATGTAAGTCGTTTTAAATTAACTAGCACGATATAAATTTTCTCCGCGTTTATTAATGTCGTAATTAATCCAATTGAATTAGAGGACATCTATATTAGCATCAACGAAAATCGTGTTAATTAATTTATTTGACTAAATCATTAGATTCGACATCCAATTATGGAATTGGTATCGAATCTAATAGATCGATACTTTAATTAAAAAAACTCGACTTGATTCCCTCCGCATCCCGACATTATAATTAATTCTTGCGAATTGTTTGATGTCGGATCCGCATCAACGGGTTTCGACCCTTATTAAATATAATGCTTGTTTTTGAAAAATAATGTAAATATACGACTAATGATAATGATGCAAACGAAATAAAAAAAAAGTATTGTTTAAGTTAACTAATCTCAATAATCAAATAATCGGGGTATTGGAACAAGCGACCGTCAACGCTGTGTGCAGTACAGTTGTATATTCGTGTTTCCTTATTCCGATACCCCTCTTATTCGACACAAATCGATAAGTATTTTAATGTTTTGTATTAGTATTATCGATATTATGATGCAATAAAGGAAAAAAAATAAAGAAATAAAAAAGTAAGAAAAAGCGAAGAAGATGACGAGAAGAAGAGAAGAAGGAGAGAACGGGGTTTTGACACCCTCAACCTACATGTTCTTGTCTCGGATCGAACTCGTAACCGTGGTTTTAACACAAGAGTCTTCGAGGTTTTATGGAGGTTAAGTTATGGTGGCTCGGGATTGATTCCTAAAACTAGGTTTAGGGTTTTTTTGCTAGTGTAGAATTGCTAGAGTTTGATTAGGGTTTGTAATAGATGTTGCATGTGTGTGTAGGGTTGCTCTAGGGTTTTTTTTCAATGTGTGAAAGTGTGTTGCATGGGGGTGTTTATATAGGCATGGTCATGCATTTTGGTGTCTAGGGTTTTGCCTTGACGGACTTGACCTGATGGCCCGTCTGAAGATGGACTGTTGGTTTTGCTTCTTGAGTTGGACTTTTGATGTTGTGAATGCTTGTTTTGTATGTCTCGGAAACGACCTTGACCAGGGTTGACCCAATCGCAAAAAGTCGGTTTTAATTCCGGTGTCGGTTTTGGCCCAAATTAGTCTTGTTTGGCTCGGAACGGTCCGCTGGGCCTGGATTCGAGGTTGATTTTGTGAGATTTGTACTCTGTAAGTGTGTTAGCCAGCGATTAATGGATTTGAGCCCGTATCCGAGCGCATAGAAGCACGTTAGCGTCCGATCATCATCGGGTGTTTTTTGGAAACTGCCATAGACACCTGGCAGTCAAAATGCGGGTGTCTACACGAGGGAATCAAGTCTTTTAATTCGAGCAAAGTGTCGATCCGTTAGAGTCGATACCAATTCCATAATTGGATGTCGAACCTAACGATCTAGTCAATTTAATTAACTAATGCGATGCTTTCATTGATGCTAAAATAACGGTCATACGATTCGCTAGAATCACAACATTATTAAACGCGGAGAAAATATATTTATATCGCGGTAGTCAATTTAAAACGACTCAAAGCAATTTTCTTTTATTTTCACTCAAGTATTCCATATCGATTCAATAAGCGAATATGGGATACGATGAGAATTCAAATTTAGAATCGAGTATAAATTCCTTAATATTTATGCTCAATTCATCAAGTCATCAAAATCAAAAGCAATTTCGAAATGAACGACAAAATTTGAAAAGAATCTGGTTCGGACAGGTGCCACTCGACCGAGTGACATCACAAAATCCAAAACAGAATGTCTTTACGACCTCCACTCGGTCGAGTCTCACAGTGACTCGGTCGAGTGGCAACGTACTCGGTCGAGTTGGCCAATAACTCGATCGAGTAAGGTCCCAAAATCCAGACAGAACATTTTCAGAGGTCCACTCGGTCGAGTCCCTCATTGACTCGGTCGAGTGGCCGTTTATCACGTTAGACCGTGAGTCCAACACTAGCATTCGAGTCTTGTTAACCGTTTTTTTGCGACTTAGGTTAGCACGTGGCTAATCTATCACGTGAAACATCATCCTTTTAAACCACGCATCGTCATATTTACAGTATCCCATATCATTCTATATTATTCGCAAACCGTTACTAACCGTTTGTTTTTCTTGTTGGTTTATTGTGTTCATTTTATTGTACTAAAATGAACCCACATGCTAAAGTTCAACTTTGACGTTAGAATTAATTGCATTAAATCGACATAGAAACCCTTTCAATTTCATTCACATGCTTAGGGAAAATAATCTTTGCATATCATTTTCCCGTTTAACTTACGCGCGTATTCAAAAGTCATTCGAGATCTTAGTAGAGGCCGCTAGTGCGGGCGGGGTTGGGTGTCCTTCGTGAACTTCCCAACACGTACCTTCACCCCTTACTCAGAACCTCGGTTTCCGGATGCCCGAAACCGTTGGTGCACGAGAGTCATTCTATACACGATAACCGGTAGTGACGGTATCGGTATCAAATGCTAAGGGACGAGCCCAATAAACTCTGACATCGGAAATGGGTCGTATTTTGTACACGACCCACTACAACATAGAGTGGGTTCGAACGGGCCAGAACTCCCTCAAAGTTCGGTGGCGACTCCACTTCGATTTAATTTTCCATTCGATCCATTTCATATGGAGATTCATTCGCCTCCCCAAACCCGCGTGTGGCCGCGTCGGGGTGGACCTATGTCATGTCCATAACAAGTTGGCAAGTTTTTCATTCCCTCCGACTTTGTTGTCATGGACATGCGTGAAGACACTATTACCCCCATTATCTCAGGTTTATTAGAACTCGATAATAAAACCATTTTTTCGATTATTGTTACGCCTCCGATTTTAAACAGTTAATTAGATTAATTAACGACTTAATACAATTTAATAAACGTAATTAACAAATACGAGTAATATGCAAATTAAATCCTAATTAATCTACGACAAGTCGGCAATCAAGATTTATTTTACAGATCGATGCAAATTAAAATAAATAAATCCGAAAATGGGTTAGGCCAAGTGGGTTTTTCGACTCACCTAAGGGTGGTATTATTTTCTCTATAATACTTGAATGTTTTGAGAAATAGTTTAAGTATAATGTAAATCTTCCAATGGTATGAGATATGAAATATAAGGTGGTGAAATTGGTTACATTGATAGCATTTCAAACAAATGGCTCGAGTTCGATTCCTCTTCTTCACACATTTGCCTTTTGAAAAAATAATTAAAATTTACAAAATTATGCAATTAACAAGGATCGAACCCCAAACCCATTAATTAGGAGACAAATAACCAAACCACTACACCACCATCAACCAACTGATGTTTAACATGGTTGAAAACTATCTTAAAAGATGAAAAAAAACCCGGAAAAATGGCTTGGTCGAAAAAAACCGTCGACTCGCGGATGGGGTAGTCGACGGTTTTTTTCGACTCGCGGATGGGCTAGTCGAAGAAATTGGTCGACTACCCCATCCGCGAGTTGAAAAAAACCGTCGACTACCCCATCCGCGAGTCGACGGTTTTTTTCGACCAGGCCATTTTTTTGTTTTTTTTTCCTTTAAGATAGTTTTCAACCATTTGAAACATCAGTTAGTTGATGGTGGTGTAGTTGTTTGGTCATTCGCCTCCTAATCAATAGGTCTGGGGTTCGATCCTTTAAAATTTTTCAAACGGCAAATGTGTGAACAAGAGGATTCTAACCCGAGTCATTTGTATGAAATGTTATTAATGTAACCAATTTTACCACCTTATACTTCATGTCTCATACCATTGGAAGATTTATATTATACTTAAACTATTTCTCAAAACTTTCAAGTATTATAGAGAAAATAGTACTGTAGACACCCGCATTTTGCCTGCTAGTGTCTATAGCAGTTCTCGACAAGCACCCGATGAAAATCGGACGCAAACGTGACTTGGTATACTCGAATATGGACTCGAAATCAATAATATCTAACATGGTCTTTTAGCGGAGTAACAATCTCACAAAACAGACCTAAAATCCAGGCCCAGTGGGTCGTTCCGAGCAAAATGAGACTAATTTGGGCCAAAACCGACATCAAAAATAAATCCCGTCTTTTAGCGACCGGGTCAAAACCCGGTCAAAGACGAAACCGTCTCATAAATCGGCCAGGTTCAGCTGGCGCACAAATCCAAATTCAAAAAATCAATCAAAACAACAAAATCAATTCTTTCCTATTTTGTCTCGATTTGCTTGACCCACTCGATCGAGTGGATTGACCCACTCGGTCGAGTGGAGCGTCATTTTCCGGATCAGGCCCATTTTCTAGGGCACTCGACCGAGTGCACTAGGGCCACTCGATCGAGTGACCCTAGGTCGTGGGGTAAACTCTATAAATACCCCACGACCCCCACACATTTGACACAAGTTTTTCCTAAGGTTTTAACCCACCTTTACCCCACATTTCAGCCATACTCTCTACACTACAACCCTAAGCAATCACACACAAAAACCGAGTCCCTTGTCCCTCGAAAAGCCGACAACACACACACATATACACATACACACCATAACTTACATACATCCTCGATACTCCGACATCCCGTCACTATTTACGAGTCCATTTCCGAGGTTCCTACTAAGCATGTATGTTGAGGGTGTCCTAAACCCCATTTCGATCCTTGTTACTCTTTTATTTATGTTTTTCTATCGTTTATATTATATCTATACTAGTATTATAATTCTAACTTCTAACATAATACTAACATTTTGATTTTTCGTATGCTAACTTTTACTTTCTCGTTGCTAACATATTATTATACCGCGTATAAATAAACTAGTATCAAAATCCGGTTCTAAATCCGTTTGACTACGATGTTTGCCTAAATTCCGTCTAATCCCTTTACGAGCAACGACGGAGGCGGAGCCCTTTCGAGGAGCCCCGCCCCAATGTACTGAAGGGCGTGACGTGATCGCAATCGGTCGTAGTTGAACGTATTTAATTCCATTTCTATAATTAGTAAGTAACCCGTTGACACGAAAACCGACATCACGTAACCCGAAAGGGTTAGTTTCGATGTCATGACGTAGAGGGATGCATTCCGTTGCTAATTCAAAGTTTCTAATATAAACGTTTTCATAAAATCCCGACAACGGTATTATAATCGCATGCATACGCGATTATAGGACCGGAGGTCAAGTTAAATTCAAACCGTGCGATATTTGTATTTAATTTGGCCGACCGTCGATTTTAAACCCCAAAAACGAAACGAGTTGACACTCGTACAGGGGCTACTCGACCGAGTACGTAGGCTACTCGATCGAGTAGCGTCCATAAAACTGGGCAGACCACTTTTCGAGGACACACTCGACCGAGTCAGACCATGACTCGACCGAGTGGGTCCTGTAACCCAGAAAACCGAGGGCTTTGACCCATATTTTAAGCCTCGTCCTTTTATCGACTTTAGTCATCACGTGTAAAGACAATCACGTGACTTCCCCTTTCTCAGAACTCACGCTTATCACGACACTATAACGACTTTGATCGATTTTTCTACGTGATAAGTCGGGACAAGGCATCGAGGCATAGGATCGAGCTAGCTTCACGCTTAGGTCCTATGTCTCCGTCCTTCGTTTAATACACAATGCAATGTGTATTTAATCGGGGTTAGTCCACCTACACATTTCACGGTCTAGTTTGTATACGGGTCCGTTCCTAACTTTTTATTTATTTATCCCATTTCTATATCGTTTGCAATTTTTGTATTGGCCGGGTTGTATTTCCGCCCGTGTAACTTGTACGTTATTTACTTTCGAGTTTTATTTATTTACTTGCTTATCGCTTTATAAATGAACCTCGCATGCTAAATTACTTCGACCATAATAAAGATGCATTAAATGACGTAGTTCACGTACTATTCATATGCTTAGCCCGAAAACGCTGTGTGCATATCATTTAATCGTTTTACTAGCGCGCGCACACGAACACGAACGATGTCTTAGTAGAGGCCGCCACGTACGGGCGGGGTTGGGTGTCCTTAGTGGGCTTCCCAACACGTACCCTCACTCCTTACTCAGAACCTTTGGTTTCCGGATGTCCGAAACCCTTGGCGCACGAGAGTCATTCTATATAAGAAAGCCGGTTTAAACGGTATCGATATTGCAATGCAAAGGGACGAGCCCAATAAACTCTGAAATCGAAGTGGGCTTACTTTGTGCATAGCCCATGACGACAAAGAGTGGGCTCGTACGGTTCCGAATAACCACAAAATTCGGTGGCGACTCCATTTTGACTTAAATTTCGAACCCGAGAACAATCTCACCATGAGATTCATTCGCCTACCCAAACCCGCGCGTGGCCGCGTCGGGGTGGACCTACGTCATGTCCACAATTTGGCGACTCCGCTGGGGATACCTGATGTACCACATGTCATCGGGGTTCCTAGGGTGAGACTCGAAGAGAAATCGTTCGAATATTAGTGTGCGCGCATTAGTTTAATGATTCATGCATAACCCAAATTTTGCCCGGGCCGGTTACTTGTGACCGACGTCCCACTATACCACGGTGCATTCCTACATGGGTGTACTAAAGACTTCGATGGCGGAACTCACCGGGGTTTTACGGCAGGTCCTAGTTCCAAATCGGCTAGGAAGTCCGTCCCGTGTCGTGAGAATGCTATCGTTGTTGGTATAGACCCTACTTGGACCGACCGAGACTTAGTGTAAAGCATACATAAGCGTCGTTATAATGCTTGTTTGACTACATGCTACTTGGTTTCCGTGTCATTTTTCAAAAAAACCGTCATTTCAAAAAATGCATCTTTCCAAAACACCCGAATTATGAAAAACCCGAAATGCTGTCCTTTTCGGGACCTGTCTTTTCAAAATATCCAATTTTCAAAACTCGGAATGCCGCCGAAATTTAGGATCAATGATTTGACTCAAAATATCCTTTTTTTTCTCTAGTCGGCATGCTGCCCATTTTAATTCCTGGATTTCCAACACCATTCCGATTTTCTAAATTTTCAAAATTCTAATCTTGGTTTTCGAAATCCTGTGTCCAATTTCCAAACTCTCGGAAGTTCACTCATTTTATATTCAAAATTCAAACATCCAACTTTCCTAGTAATCCTTCCTTATTATAGGACCTACCGTCTAGCTGTGTGTCGGGTCTTTGCATAGTATGTCGAAGGTCTATAGCGTCGAAACTCTGCCGATCCTATATCGCGAGTTTCCCCCCCTTTCCCGAGTCCGCCTTATCTGTCAAGGCACGACCAACCCGCGTAGGGCATACCCCTACAAAGGAAAGTCCGTCTATACACTCGAGTCAAAAGTCTGGGGAGAAGTCTCACGTGGACCTTCCTTCGAACGGGATTAGGCCCACAAAGCCAAAATCCTAAGGAAGCTATACCACCCATCGAGTCATCCGTCTAGATGTATTTCTCGAGTCTTTAGTTTTCCTTCTTAGTGTCGCTCGGGATGTACTTTTCCTTTCTTTTTCCAAGATCTGGGTTCAGTTTCTAATTACGCGGTGTTCTTACAGACAGGCCGCCAGCAACTAGACACGCTCGAAGGATGGCTACTTTGAACAGCCTACAAACCTCTCTGGACGCCATGGTCGTGAAGCAAACCGACATCGAAGCCCAACTGACTGAAATGAGGGCTGGCCAAGTGGCCATTGTTGCTCGCCTAGCCACGGTGGAGCAAAGGGCTCCTAATGTCGAGGCTAATAAGCCTCTAGCTGAACTAGTCAGCGCGGTGCGCCGACTAGAGGAACAAGTCCATTTGGCTGGAAGTAACAACATCCATCGAGAGAATAGTCGAGAGTACGACCCGCTGAGTGACAAACTACCCGCAAACCTGAATCTCACCGGTTTGCCCATGTTTGAGGGAACTGAGGACCCGTTACTACATGTGCGGGCCTTCAAGGAATTCATGGCCATCAAGGGAGTGGATTCGTCCATGTTCAAGAACCTCTTTGCTGCATCTCTTGAGAAGCACCCACGGGCCTGGTACTACAGGTTAGACCCGAAAAAATACCCTACATGGGATGATGTGGCCACCGAGTTCGCTCGGAACTATGCTGACAACACCGAGATCCAAACAACAATGCGATCTCTGGAGGTTATGGCCCAAGAGCCGAAGGAAGGTTTTACTAAATACCTTCAACGCTGGAGGGCCGAGAGCGTGAAACTGGTTGATAAGCCCAATGAGAAGACTTTGGTGGAGGCTTTTGTCAAGAACCTCCTCCCTTCCTACCGGGTTCACCTCCGATATGCTGTCATACCCAATTTCACCACCCTTACTGAAATGGGTATGAGGATCGAAGACGATCTGAGACTAGAAGGCCTCACTAAGGCCGCTAGCAAAGGATACCAAGGGGCTTCTTCCTCCACCACTAAACCTCAGGCTGCAACTCGCAGCATTTTCGACGCGGTTAATCTACTAGATACCCCGTCCAAGAAGAACACCCCACCTCGGGTTTTCACTGATATAGGTACCACCTATACCTATGCCTTACAAAGGCTGTTCTCCAAAAACCTAATCCAACCGATAGGCCCAACTCCTGAAGTTCCGGTCGAGCGACGCTCCAAGAACTACAATGCTCAGGCCTATTGCTAATACCACCGGGGCAATGGGCATGATACCGAAAAGTGTTGGAAGCTGAAGCACTTGATCCAGGATCTGATTGAAAGCGGTAAAATCCCGCTACCCGGAGATAAGCCAAGCAACAAGGAGAACCCTTTCAGCTCCCATGCCATCTTTGCCGGGGAGGTGATCGATTGCTCTCACCTTATCTCTCCATTCATCCCGCAAGTGAACGGGATCTGGTTTGACGACGAGGATGATGTCTACCTCGCTAAAGGGGAAACCGTTCCCATCACCCCTGAACAGATTCGCGAGGCCAAAACTCGAGTCCTGGCCAGCAACAACCTTGGTCGTCCCTATTTAGCCACGAGCACTAGGGACACCCCTATCCCGGCAATCATCACCGATACACTCGGGACGAGAGTCGCCCCTGAGGAGCCGACCGTTGAAACGGCTATTGTGAAGCAACTGAAGAGAACCCGAGTTGACCTCACTATATGGAAACTCTTAGTCAGCTCACAAGAACATCGAGAAGCACTTACAAAGGCTCTCGATCAAGTCAAGATCGACTCTTTGGCTACCCCTGCTGAAATGGTAGCCACAGTCCTACCCCACCTAAAGGATAAGGCCAAAGAAGGAGGCCCAATGATCACCTTTTCTGAAGCCGACCTGCCACCGTTCGGGGCCGCTCATAATCTGGCCCTCTACATTACAGTGATCTGCCGGGGAAAATACCTCCCGATGACCCTAGTCGACGACGGGTCAGCCGTGAACGTCCTTCCCTTAAGGACCGCCAAAGCCCTCGGGATCACCGTGGCAGATTATGTCCCGACAGCTCAAACCATCCAAGCTTTTGATGGGAGTCCAAAGTCAGTAGCTGGGGCCATAAAACTAACCATCATCACGGGCCCAATAGAAAAAGAGCTTGAATTCTAGGTGATTGATGTCACCTCGTCATTCAACTTGCTCCTAGGAAGGCCGTGGATCCACGCGGTCAAGGCGGTATCCTCCACTCTCCACCGTAAGATCAAGGTGCCTTTGCTCAATGATGTTATCACCTTAGAGGCAACCCCAATGACCGTGGCTAGCTGTAACGCCACGGGCCGCACGGACCTCTGGGGGTTCGACTTTGTGGGGATGATCGAGGAAGAGTACCTTTTTATGCCTTACTTCACCACGAGCATTGACACAATGCTCCAGAACTTAGGGTACCTTCCGGGGGCTACCTCTCGACCCGCCCTTCCAGCTGGGAAGATCATCGAGGTCCTTAAGGACGAAGACTCTCACTTCGGCCTTGGCTATGCCACCACTTCGGGCAACGTTGTCCGAGTAGGAATCGAAAAGGCTTGCAACATCATGAAGGGTATCCACTTGAGCCCTTACAGCCCACGGTTGTCTGACTACTTTGCCACGCCCGTGTTTGGGGCTATCCAGGTTGGACTATACCAACCCAATGCTACGCACCTCGGGACCCACTCGGCCCGAGACTGCAACTACATCCCGGATGAGGTGTTCGCCCTCATCCAGTCCGATGGAGCTGATGATGCCGAGCCCGCGCTGGGGCTACTCTTCGGGGAAGACACCATAGCCCCGACTCCAAAAGAAGACCTGGTCAACCTGATTCTCCGCAGCAGCAGGTTTGACCCGACCAAGCTGATCTCGGATGTTGGCTCCGAGACGGGAAACAGGGCCTGGAGGAAGACTGTCAAGTGGGCTGACAGTCAAGGAAAGATCTACAAGCTGGTCACCGGGGAGGGAGACATGCCTGAGTCTGAGTCTGAGTCCGAGTCTGAGTCGGAGTCCGAGTCAGAGTCTGAGGTCGAGTCTAGGAAAGTCGGTGCTAGAGTCACTCCTGTAACCCCTCTCCCTTCTACCATTCCTGCTGCTGGCACTTCGGGGCCTGTCCCGAGTGCTTTACCAATTCCGCCACTGACCAATGATCAGATGGCTGCTCTCTTTGAGCTGTTTTCCAAATTTTCAATCAATAATAACAACCGTTCTGCTTACGACTTGTCTCTTTCAAATTCTGCTTTCAAAAATGTTTTGTGCTATGACTTTGAGAAATCAGACGAATAGGTACCCTTACCTCCACATCTGATCGAGCAATTAGAGCAAAGGGAATCCCGGAATCCGGTAATCGAAGATACCTAGTCCATAAACGTGGGAACAACCTTAGAGCCTCAGATACTTAAGATAAGGTTATCTTTAGATCCCGTGGAGAAACAACAGTTCATAAACCTCCTCCAAGAATTCAAAGATATCTTCGCGTGGTCCTACAAGGACATGCCGGGGATAGACCGGGAAATAGCCGAGCACCGCATACCTATCAAAGACGGGTGCAAACTGGTCAAGCAGAAGCTTCGTCGAATGAGGCCCGAGTGGTCTCTCAAGGTAAAGGAAGAAGTCGACAAACAGTTCAAAGCCGGCTTCATACAAGTGTCCGAGTATCCGGACTGGGTTGCAAACATCGTGCCGGTTCCTAAAAAGGACGCTAAGGTGCGGGTATGTGTAGATTTTCGGGATCTTAACAAGGCAAGCCCGAAGGATGATTTTCCATTACCACACATCGACATACTGGTGGATAACACGGCCGATCATGCCCTTCTGTCATTCATGGACGGGTATGCCGGATATAATCAAATCAAAATGGCGGAAGAAGACATGTAACACCCCTGATTTTATAAATTAAATTAATTTAAAAGTTATGTTCGTACTTTTATTTTATTTACGATTTAACTCGTAATTCTTAAAATTATTAGAAAATGAATTTATCGTTTAATCGTTTCAATCTCCATCACCATCATCCCCTCTCGCTGCTGCTGTCAACCTTGTAATCGTAAGGCTACTCTTATGTTTTTCTCTTCTTAATCTTATTTTTCTTCTTCTCTTATTCATCTTCTGTGTTGGGTTGTATTGCTGCGTTTTACTGCTGCTGCGCTGTGCTGCGTGCTACTGCTTCTTTTTCTTCCTTTCTTCGTCTCTTCTTCGTTTTGTTTTGATGCTGCTGTTCGATCTCGTTTGCTGCTGTGCGTTACTGCTACTACTACTGTCCGTTCTTTTCTTCCTTTTTCTTCTTCTCCTTTTCTTATTCTTCGTCTGCTGTTCGTTATTTTCCTTATCCTCTGTTTGTCTTCAGCTTGTTCGTGTTCTGCTGCCCCGCATTGACAGCTCGTTGTTGTTCGTCGTTCCGTTTTTAGTCTGATGCGTTGCAGACGCTGTTTTTGCTGTCTTGTTCGCTGTTTGCTGCTAATTCTTCTTCTTTCTCGTTCTCGTTTGTGCTATTAGCATCTGCTGCACGTTCTCCTTCGTACTTAATGTTCTGTAGGTTACCTGATCTGCTACCGCTGCTGTTGCTGATGTTGTACGTGTTGTTGTTGCTGGTGTTGATTATGTCGTTGTATGTTGCTTTACTTGTTGCTGCTGCTGCTGTTGTTTTCATGCCTGGCTATGTTGCTGCTACTTATGTCCTCGTCTTATGACCGCTTTTATCGTGCCCCTATTCTACATTCATCATTCATTTTCCTTTCCTCGAATCGTGTTCCCCGTTTCGTTAGTATTTTTGCTTCGTTCCCATCCTCTTTTCGGCGGTACGTGACTCTTGTTACTATATCCGTCCCCTTTTGTTTGTCAATTAGGGCACGTTCATCTATATGTGTCATCATGTTTACCGACCCGATTAAGTTGGCCTCTATGCTTCTAATTCCCGCGTTCACTTCTCCTTCCATCTTGTGTCGTTTATCCTCGTCTCATTCTTTTACTTTGTCTTCTCGGTCGTCATGGTGAATCTTGTTCATAAGACTATCGATTCTACATTTAGGAGTTTAAAGGCGTTACTATTGAAGGTTTAGAGCTTGGACCAATCGGAGGGCGACTACCTTGAATCTTTCCCCTCAGACTCGGAGGACGATCGTCATAATATTTTGTTGGTTATCGTGACATTAGTAACAAAATAATAACGATTTAATATTTTCTTCATATTTTGTTAATTTATAATTTTAACTCAAAATCGTATTTTTATATTATAATCGAGATTTGTATACTTGTTTAATAAATTAATTTTTTTTTTTACGATTTATACTAAAAAATGAGAAAATAGTCGATTTTGTTTTAAATACAATTTTATTCGAGACTATTTTTCCCTAATAATTTCTCATTTGTCTACGATTCCTTATTTTTATTAAAATCCGTATTATTTATTAATAAAAGATATTTATTAAAAATAATTTGAAACCTTTGTAAATCTCATAAAACTCGTTGACTCAATTAATTTTGATATCGTTTTTCTTAAAACACCTCTTTTCTAAAATCTATCGTTTTAACTCGATTTCTTAATTATTTATAAAATACTATGTATTGACTTATTATATTTTATTTATATTTTGACTAACGAATTTAGAAAGGTATTAAAGTTACGATAACGACGATAATAATAAAATGATAATTTCGTTAGAAATACTATTTTTATACATTTCACTTATTTTAATAACTTACGAATTTTCTATAACAATATTTCTATTTTAAGTAAGTTTCTAAAATTAGTAAGTTTCTAATTATAGAAAGTTTCCCTTTTAATATAAAATGTTTATTCCTTTTATCTTCTTATTATTTATAATGATTATATCTTTTGAATATCGATAATGGCTTGTTTTGGAATTATGGAATAAAGAGAAGTGTGGGGTTAGAGTAATATAGTCTGGGATGTACGTTTTTGCCATCAACTATAAAGCCGGTGTGCCCATTTGGGGTACATTTGGTCGTTGAACTGGGCGTAGTTTCGCCCAGGAGAGTGTGCATTGTGCCCTTAAGCTAGACATCGCATCGTGTTAGTTGCCGTCAGTTGAACTGGGTACATTTGGTATCCAGGAGGGGTGTATACTACTTAAACCAGGACCTCGCTGCACGCAGTCCTGTTATAGTTGAGTTGCCTAGTTAGAGACTGGATTCTGTTATGAGTTAAGTCTACAGTTCTCGAAGCTAGTTTCCAGTATTATCCTAGTGAAAGTCTAGCCTTGTGCACACTGATCGAATTTCCATAACGCCATTTTGATTATTTCATTATTATCGATTGGTTTGATTTGCAGGTTGGCAAATGTTTTAAGTTTCCTCCGAGAACTTATTTTATTGTATCGTTTTTAATGTTTTCTCATTTTAAGTATTTTGATATAATAATATTACTATTTTTCCATATGATATAATATGGCTGGGAGAACGTCTTAGTTACTCCCCACTAACGTGGCTGTTATGTTTATAACATGACAGGTGTTTGCTGCTGGGTTTTGGGTGTGAGCTAGCGAGTAACGTGGATCCTACTCTTTCTTCATTCACGTTTTATGGATTTGTATTAACCTGTTTGGAGAATTTCCTTTTTAGCCCTTTTGTAAAAAGAGGCCTTTGTATTGACTTACCCTTTCTTTTAATAAGATGTAGTTTGTCAGTGTGTTTTAATCCCAACTCTACAGTGTTTCCGCCACTGTATTGCGTTAGAATTTCTAGGGGATTACAGTTGGTATCAGAGCATTGTTGCTCCCGACGCTTACACCTGATTCTAGGAAAAATACCAGTAAATTATTTAAACAGTAAATAAAAATATTAGTGAGAGATGGGTAGAAACCAAAATAAGGACTTAACTGTTAGGATTATTTGTTCTTGTAACTCAATGACTAGCATTGAATATTTGTTTCTTTGTGTCGAGAAGAAGATGAAAGAACAAGATGTTGATATGCTGCTCCAGTTCAGTACAAGGCACTGCTTAGGACTCTCCACGCCTGTCGACTCGAGTGGACAACTTGGTGCTCCAAGAAAGATGCCGATGGTGACCTTTCAGCTCCGATTTGGTTCGCTCAAGCTACAGGTTAGATGATCAAGGCTAGATTCATGTTCCATGATGTTGCAGTCGATCCAAATGAAGCGACCCAAGACTTGTGTGCTCGTTCCTCTACAAGAAGATGAAGTAATCCATTTAGTTCCCTCGTGAACTATGGAGGTCCGAAGATTCCCCTCTCGTTTTAAATCTTAGTTATATAGGATCATCGATTCCTTTCTTCCTTCCTCTACATCTTCCAATTCTCTTCTTATAAATTGTCATCTTCTTTCGCTTGGTGAATCCTTGCTCTATTCTTCTATTCTACCATCTTTCTCTTGAGATTCTTTGGTTAGACTGAGTTCCGTCTTAGTGAATCCCGAGTTATAGATGTTTGAGGTTTAGTAAACCCTTGCTACCTGGTTTGAAGATTGTGAGTCTACCCTACCTTCTAAGCAAGTAAGAAATTTTTGAGGATTGTTTTGAATGGTATTATTTAGATTAATGGAATTAGGTTGATACTTTAGACACTGAACCTTGGGTTATAGGTTACTTGGATTATTTTGGAGTACTTAGAGTTGAATATATTTTGGAGTAGTAAAGAATATGTCATTTTTTTTATGGATGCCTAATACCTAACCTAGAACCGAACTAAGTGTAATTGATAATACTACTTTGGGATTCTTACCTGATGCTTATTTGATGGCTGCATCGTGAATATTTGGGGTCATAGAGTATTGTTCCAAGTGTTAGCCTGAGTATTGTGGTGCCATTAAAGGTTTTCATTAATGTCGTTAGAAATTTTGGTGGACATAGGTTTCCCGTGTTTCTTTTGGATTTGATCGTTGATCGTTGTTTAGGGTTGTAACCTATGAACTTTGGAGTTGAGTGGTCTGACTTGGATGAATTGTTGTTACCCTTGAAGAAGAGAGCTATATTACACAATCACGGTTTTGAGGAATATTTTGATGCGAATCATCTTGACGGATTTATAGTTCAGAACCCTTAGACCAACGATATTGTGGCTTCGTTGAGTTATTAAATATATTGTGGTTGACTTGTCGGAATTAGACATTTGATGAACTTCTCGGAAACCTTAGTTGGATGACGTGTTTGAAGATGTGAGTGTTTGTGCCATTACCTATAGGTTTGAGCGTGTTCGAGGATTTATATTTTTCTTCCAACTTCGGTACTATTGGTGTTACAAATATATGTGTTGGTGTTCATTTTTGAGGATTTTGTACCCGAGCTTTGTTAATTGGTGGACCTTGTTTAGTGTCCCTTACTCGAGGAATTTGGAGTATACCTCGAGTTCAAACCCTATGAGCTTTGAATTTAGGAGCCTTATCGATCAAGAGTTTGGGTGTGTTTTGATGACCGTTTGGAATTTTAATGGATGAGATTAGAGTGTAAAAACAATTGTGGATTAGTATCCTGTCGATTGAACGATTGGATAATCACGCAAGACATTTTTGGAGATTGTGACTGAGTAGTACCACCTAGCACCTAATTTTGGACTTAACGTTAATAGATGGAAATTAGGAACCCGTGTTGTGGGAGTCGTACCAGGAATCTCGAGATTGTTAACTTCTTCTGTATTTCCTTGAGAGCTCCGTTTGGCTCTCAATATCGTTTCTCCCCTTAGTTTTTCTTAAATCCTGCTACTTCTTCTTCGGCCAATCCCTTTCGACTTTTTGTCGGGTTTGAAAACTTTTGTTTCGATTTGTCGTTGACTTCGACTCTATTTATCCGTTTATCATTTCCCCGAACTTAGTTATGAAAAGTTTGACTAGTTTAAAATTTTTGATTTTCATGAAATTTTAACATTTTGAGTTATAAATTTCAAAACTTTGTATTTCGTTGTTTTTATTTTTGGTCCCGTTTCAAAGGGTCTAAATAATTTATTTTAAGGTATTTCGAAATTGTTTCAATTTTCAAGCGTGTTTAAATTTTATGAAAACTTTTATAATTGCTAATATTTTGATTTCTATAAGATTGTTATGTAAGATGGTTGAATATTTTAGAAAAATTTGATATGTCTAAATTTTTATTTTATCGTCGATAAACTTTAAATCTGTTATTGAAAATGTTTGACGACTGATTCGATTTCTAACTACAAAATTTGATTTCTCAAAACTTTTGTTTGGTCTTAAAACAAAATATTGACGAATTTCTTAATCAAAACGTTTTACTGTTGCTTTGAAAATATTTGGGTATTCTCCCCCTCAAGCTCGTTTACGATTTTATTAATTTAAATGATTTTGAACCTTGGAACTGAGCCTAACTATTTTTGAAATAAAATTTCGTCTTCAATTTCGATTTCATATACGTTTGAAGTTGTAAAATTTTTAAAAATAGAGATTGTGATGCGAGCTAAGCATTCTCCTTTTCTTCAAGTGTTATAAATTTGTTTTCCATTCTATTACTATGTTTTTATTAGTTTCGAGGACGAAACTTCTTTTTAGTGGGGAGGATTGTAACACCCCTGATTTTATAAATTAAATTAATTTAAAAGTTATGTTCGTACTTTTATTTTATTTACGATTTAACTCGTAATTCTTAAAATTATTAGAAAATGAATTTATCGTTTAATCGTTTCAATCTCCATCACCATCATCCCCTCTCGCTGCTGCTGTCAACCTTGTAATTGTAAGGCTACTCTTATGTTTTTCTTTTCTTAATCTTATTTTTCTTCTTCTCTTATTCATCTTCTGTGTTGGGTTGTATTGCTGCGTTTTACTGCTGCTGCGTGCTACTGCTTCTTTTTCTTCCTTTCTTCATCTCTTCTTCGTTCTGTTTTGATGCTGCTGTTCGATCTCGTTTGCTGGTGTGCGTTACTGCTACTACTACTGTCCGTTCTTTTCTTCCTTTTTCTTCTTCTCCTTTTCTTATTCTTCGTCTGCTGTTCGTTATTTTCCTTATCCTCTGTTTGTCTTCAGCTTGTTCGTGTTCTGCTGCCCCGCATTGACAGCTCGTTGTTGTTCGTCGTTCCGTTTTTAGTCTGATGCGTTGCAGACGCTGTTTTTGCTGTCTTGTTCGCTGTTTGCTGCTAATTCTTCTTCTTTCTCGTTCTCGTTTGTGCTATTAGCATCTGCTGCACGTTCTCCTTCGTACTTAATGTTCTGTAGGTTACCTGATCTGCTACCGCTGCTGTTGCTGATGTTGTACGTGTTGTTGTTGCTGGTGTTGATTATGTCGTTGTATGTTGCTTTACTTGTTGCTGCTGCTGCTGTTGTTTTCATGCCTGGCTATGTTGCTGCTACTTATGTCCTCGTCTTATGACCGCTTTTATCGTGCCCATATTCTACATTCATCATTCATTTTCCTTTCCTCGAATCGTGTTCCCCGTTTCGTTAGTATTTTTGCTTCGTTCCCATCCTCTTTTCGGCGGTACGTGACTCTTGTTACTATATCCGTCCCCTTTTGTTTGTCAATTAGGGCACGTTCATCTATATGTGTCATCATGTTTACCGACCCGATTAAGTTGGCCTCTATGCTTCTAATTCCCGCGTTCACTTCTCCTTCCATCTTGTGTCGTTTATCCTCGTCTCATTATTTAACTTTGTCTTCTCGGTCGTCATGGTGAATCTTGTTCATAAGACTATCGATTCTACATTTAGGAGTTTAAAGGCGTTACTATTGAAGGTTTAGAGCTTGGACCAATCGGAGGGCGACTACCTTGAATCTTTCGCCTCAGACTCGTATTTAAGGTAACTTCAGGACGTTACTCGATTTTATATCGTATGTTTGAGTAGTAGTATGTAGTAAATATTTTAACTTCGGTTTTCTAAATTTAGCTATTTATTATTGCTCATTATATTAATTTTAAATCGTATGCCTTATAAATAATTTTACGACTTTCGATATCGTTTTATAAATCGTTAGTAATTTTATTATTTACGATCGTCATAATATTTTGTTGGTTATCGTGACATTAGTAACTAAATAATAACGATTTCATATTTTCTTCATATTTTGTTAATTTATAATTTTAACTCAAAATCGTATTTTTATATTATAATCGAGATTTGTATACTTGTTTAATAAATTAATTTTTTTTTTTACGATTTATACTAAAAAATGAGAAAATAGTCGATTTTGTTTTAAATACATTTTTATTCGAGACTATTTTTCCCTAATAATTTCTCATTTGTCTACAATTCCTTATTTTTATTAAAATCCGTATTATTTATTAATAAAAGATATTTATTAAAAATAATTTGAAACCTTTGTAAATCTCATAAAAGTCGTTGACTCAATTAATTTTGATATCGTTTTTCTTAAAACACCTCTTTTCTAAAATCTATCGTTTTAACTCGATTTCTTAATTATTTATAAAATACTATGTATTGACTTATTATATTTTATTTATATTTTGACTAACGAATTTAGAAAGGTATTAAAGTTACGATAACGACGATAATAATAAAATGATAATTTCGTTAGAAATACTATTTTTATACATTTCACTTATTTTAATAACTTACGAATTTTCTATAACAATATTTCTATTTTAAGTAAGTTTCTAAAATTAGTAAGTTTCTAATTATAGAAAGTTTCCCTTTTAATATAAAATGTTTATTCCTTTTATCTTCTTATTATTTATAATGATTATATCTTTTGAATATCGATAATGGCTTGTTTTGGAATTATGGAATAAAGAGAAGTGTGGGGTTAGAGTAATATAGTCTGGGATGTACGTTTTTGCCATCAACTATAAAGCCGGTGTGCCCATTTGGGGTACATTTGGTCGTTGAACTGGGCGTAGTTTCGCCCAGGAGAGTGTGCATTGTGCCCTTAAGCTAGATATCGCATCGTGTTAGTCGCCGTCAGTTGAACTGGGTAGATTTGGTATCCAGGAGGGGTGTATACTACTTAAACCAGGACCTCGCTGCACGCAGTCCTGTTATAGTTGAGTTGCCTAGTTAGAGACTGGATTCTGTTATGAGTTAAGTCTACAGTTCTCGAAGCTAGTTTCCAGTATTATCCTAGTGAAAGTCTAGCCTTGTGCACACTGATCGAATTTCCATAACGCCATTTTGATTATTTTATTATTATCGATTGGTTTGATTTGCAGGTTGGCAAATGTTTTAAGTTTCCTCCGAGAACTTATTTTATTGTATCGTTTTTAATGTTTTCTCATTTTAAGTATTTTGATATAATAATATTACTATTTTTCCATATGATATAATATGGCTGGGAGAACGTCTTAGTTACTCCCCACTAACGTGGCTGTTATGTTTATAACATGACAGGTGTTTGCTGCTGGGTTTTGGGTGTGAGCTAGCGAGTAACGTGGATCCTACTCTTTCTTCATTCACGTTTTATGGATTTGTATTAACCTGTTTGGAGAATTTCCTTTTTAGCCCTTTTGTAAAAAGAGGCCTTTGTATTGACTTACCCTTTCTTTTAATAAGATGTAGTTTGTCAGTGTGTTTTAATCCCAACTCTACAGTGTTTCCGCCACTGTATTGCGTTAGAATTTCTAGGGGATTACAAGACATGAGTAAGACTACCTTCACTACACCTTGGGGTACTTACTGCTACACCGTCATGCCGTTCGGTCTCATTAATGCCGGGGCCACATACCAAAGAACTGCTACCACTCTACTACATGACATGATGCATAAAGAGGTAGAGGTCTATGTAGACGACATGATCGTCAAATCCAAAGAACGGGACGGTCACATCACCCGATTGCGCAAATACAACAGAGGCTAAACCCTCAAAAGTGCAGTTTCGGGGTAACATCAGGCAAATTACTGGGTCATATCGTTAGCCAACGAGGTATCGAGGTCGACCCAGCTAAAATCAAAGCTATTACCAAGATGCAAGCTCCTAAAACCGAAAAAGAAATAAGGGGGTTTCTCGGGAAAGTCCAGTATATTAGTCGATTCATTTCCAAACTAACCATGGTGTGTGAACCAATTTTCAAAAAACTCAAAATAGGGGAACGGATACTATGGGACGACAAGTGCCAAGCTGCTTTCGACAAGATCAAGGAAATTCTGTCTGCTCCGCCAGTTTTGATGCCACCTCAACCCGGTTTGCCTCTATCGTTATACCTAACAACGACCGAGACAGCCATGGGGGCTATGCTGGCTCAGACAGTTGACCCCGAAGAACGAGCCATTTATTACATCAGCAAGAATTTTTAGAGTATGAGTGCAAGTATACCATGCTCGAAAAGACGTGTTTGGCTCTAGTCTGGGCCACCAAGAAGCTCCGACACTACATGCTCAGCTACGAGGTCCATGTTCTATCAAAGATGGATCCGATCAAATACCTCTTCGAAAAGCCCATTCTCAATGGCCGGATTTCTAGATGGACTCTAATGTTGGCAGAGTTCGACCTAAAATTTGTGCCATTAAAGGCCATTAAGGGACGGGTGGTAGCTGAATTTCTCGCTGACAGCCCGGTAGTCGAAGAAGGACACACCGACACCTGGTCCTTCCCCGACGAAGATATTTTCCATACCGATGCCAAAACATGGGATTTATACTTCGATGGAGCATCTAATTTTCGAGGGTTCGGAGTCGGGATCGTTCTAATTTCACCAAGAGGGGAGCATACTCCCGTCTCCATCAAACAGGACTTTGATGTTACCAATAATGCAGCAGAATATGAAGCATGCATTTACGGGCTACAAGCCGCCGCCAACCTGGGGATCACGAATCTCCGGGTACATGGCGACTCATCCTTGGTCATTAACCAAGCACTCCAAAAATGGAAGACTCGGAATGCTAATCTCGTGACCTACCAGGCACGAGTAAGGGATCTCGAGAAACAATTCCAAAAGGTAGAGTATATATATCTGCCTCGGGAAGAAAATCAGTTTGCAGATGCACTCTCAAAATTGGCATCTTTACTGAATATTCCCGACCACGTGACCAGTATGCCAATTTGCGTCGAAAGACGGTCCGAGCCGGCATACGTTCATGACATTGAAGACATCGAGATCACTGATCCCGAACCTTGGTACCAGGCTATATTAAAATACCTGACAAATGGACAATACCCTCCCGGTACTGAGGGTCGAGCCAAGAAAGCCCTACGGAGGCTAGCCACCCAGTTCATCCGTACTGATGACGGGCAACTGTACAAAAAAACAGCACAGGGGGCTCTTCTCCTTTGTGTTGACAAATATAAGGCCGAAAAAGTAATGGCTGAAGTACATGATGGTGAAAACGGCCCACATATGAATGCTCACATACTGGTCCGAAAAATCATGAGGCTCGGGTATTACTGGAACACCATGGAAGCCGACTACCAGTTATACGTCAAACATTGTCATAACTGTCAAATCTTCGGCAATGTGCAACATATGCCGTCATCTCTGCTCTATACCATGACGTCGCCTTGCCCGATCTCGACATGGGGTATCGACATAGTCGGGAAGGTAAATCCCTCCGGTACTGGCGGACACTGCTTCATTTTAGTAGCTATCGACTACTTCACCAAGTGGGTCGAAGCTGAATCATATCGCATCCTCAATGCTAAACATGTCGCCAAATTTATCCAAAACAAGATAATATGTCGGTATGGAATCCCGCATGAATTCATCAGTGATCACGGGACTCATTTTCAAGCCGAGACCGCAGCCTTGCTGACTAAATACAAGATTCAAAGGCACACGTCCTCGCCCTACCGTCCTTAAACGAATGGAGCAGTAGAGGCGGCTAATAAAACAATTGTCACCATACTCAAGAAGATGGCTGATAATTATCGGGACTGGCCCGACAAAATACCTTTTTCCCTATGGGGGTACCGGACATCAATTCGCACCGCGACCGGAGCGACACCATATTACCTAATCTATGGGATGGAGGCAGTCCAACCAGTTGAACTGGAGGTACCGTCCCTCAGAATTCTGTTAGAAAGTCAAGTACCCGAAGCTGACTAGGTTCGAGCACGGTACGATTCATTGGTTCTACTAGACGAACGACGGTCCCACGCTCTCAACAACATCCAAATCTACCAGAAACGAATCCAACGGGCCTTCAACAAACGAGTAAGGCCCAGAAACATTAAGGAAGGGGACTTAGTCCTTAAGTCTGTTCGAGCCTTACTACCAGTTGACCCAAGGGGAAAATTCAAACCCAACTGGGCTGGGCCATATCTGGTGAAAAAGATCCTATCAGGGGGAGCAGTAATGCTGACGGACCTGGACGGGAATGAGTTCGTCAACCCAACCAACCTGGACCAGCTGAAGCGTTACTACCCTTAGCCATTTCTCAATGTCATTAGCAAATTTTATCAAAATCATTTATTTTACAAAAAAAAAAGCAAGTCAATGAGCTAGAATTATTTATTCTACTGTCACAAAACATCTTGAACCATTAGTCTTGGTGTAATTCGAGATTGCAAATTTACTGAGCTTGAACTACGTTTGGTTTGATTCTGCTAATTGCGGATACGTAGGCAGCCCTCAAAAGGGCACAACCAGTGCAATCAAGGAAGGACAGGAACGGTTTAATAATAAACTTTCTTTTATTAATCATCACAAAAAGCCCCAATAAACTTGGGAAAATTACAAAGTGCAGGAATTCAAAAATTACCAAAAAAAAAGCACACGATAAAAATAGTAATAATATTTAAATAAAAAACTAAGGACTCGGTATTTAGGGCATCTTGCCCTTCCCCTTGTCCTTGACCTCCTTGGCCGTCCACTGACGACGACGTGGAGGAGAGCGTTCCCGAATCACCACGGGAACCTCTTTCGCCCGGACTTGTTTCTTGCAACTCGAGTCCTCATCCACCTCGATAGGCCCGAGTCGGGCCCTCACAGGCTCTGGGAGCCGGTCGCGCGGATCTAGTCGGTCCCGGGCCGCTAGCCTTGGCCCAAGTCGCCGTTCCAAATCAGTCTGGGGGCTTAGCCGCCCCCGCGTGCCACTAGCACCGGCATCTTTAGCTCGAGTCTTAGTATGTGACTTAAGACCCGATTCTAATCGGACTAAGGTAGCAGGGGTCTCTCCCTCATCGAAGAATCCCCTATTGTCCTTTGCCGTCTCCCGACGGACCAGTTCGAAGGCCTCATCGACCTTCAGAGCTTTGCGAGCTTCCTCGGACTCCTCAGAAGTCCATTTCTCGTAAGACCGAGAAACCCAAGCGGATTGGCAAGGGTTGGGAATAGTCCATGTAGGACGAGTGAACCATCTCTGCAACCAGGTGTCGCACATAGCGTCTGTCAGTTGGAGGGAGACGCTAATAATGGCTTCAGTCTCGGGGATGCGCTGAGACGAACCGAACTGCCTCAGAATGCGGTCCGGGTAAATGTGAATTGTCCAGTTAAGGGACAGGATCACCACGTAGCGGGCTTGATCCCTCTTGGCCAGCCCCATCAGTTTAGAAAGGAACCACCAAGCGACGGTCCACCTGATTAAGGGGCCACCATGGAACACCAACTCCTCATCCCAGTAAGCTCGATTTATATGGTGGTTTGAGCTTATCCGACGACCTCTTGAACTGATTTGGCTGCTACGGTAGTTAGGAACGCTCGGAGGAGGCTCTATGATTGATAAGCGTTCCGACAACCAAACCTGCAAAAAGTATGTATAAAATTCATAAGCAACAGAATGGTCCGCTACAGCCCACTCGATCGAGTACACCATCTGACTCGATCGAGTAAGGCTCTCTGAAGACAAATAGAATCTCGTTAAGTGTGCCACTCGATCGAGTACGCCATCTCACTCGATCGACTAGGGCTCTCTGAGGATAACCAGAATCTCGCCAGGTGTGACACTCGATCGAGTAAAGCATCCCACTCGATCGAGTAAACCCTCCACAGATGGGCAGAAGCGCTTTGCAGGCATCACTCGATCGAGTGACAGGTTCACTCGATCGAGTGACTTACGGACCTCAGGACATCGCGCAAAACACAAAAAAAAGAGGGCAAAAAATTGAAAAATCGCGAGGCATGTACCTGCAGAATAAGGGTGCTCCCCGTCAGTTGCCGGGTTGGGTCAAGTCGCCTAGCATCCAGACCCATGATGATTTCTCCGGTGGCTAGCCAAGCAGGGCTATGACCAGTCTCCATCTGGTCAACCACTCCGATCAGCCTAATTTGACCCACGCATGAGTCAACATCCATCATCCCTTCAAAGACGTAGCGGTGCAGCATGCAGAATGCGAAAGCCCTACGCCTATGAGAAGGCGTAGCCCTTACATCTTGACTGTTCATGAACTTGTCAGCCAAGTCGAAGAGGGAAACAGTGTCTCCCCGCACCATTCGATCTGCCTCAGCATGAGACAGACCTAGGAAATCCCTCAGCCTTCTCCTCGGGTCCGGATAGAACGGAGGAATGGCAGGACGAGCCACAGGGCTCCAACCCCCGATAGTTGCGATCTCCTCGGGAAGAGGGCATATCTCTCCCCGCGGGAACGCAAAGACGTGGTGGCTGGTATCCCAAAACGACAAACAGGCGTCCAAAAAGTGTGAATCAGTCACTAGACGCCGAAGAGGAAACAGGCTGACAATCCCCATTTGGGTCAGCTGAATTTTGTCCTCGTCCCGAAAGTGCTGGGACTAGGCAAAAAGCATTGAAGTAAGATGCTCAATACCCATGGCAGGAATTTGAATTCTCTTGAGAGACTAAGAGATTTTTTGAAGAGAAGAAGGGTTTTTGATTTGGGATGCAGTAAACTGAAGAAGGGAGACTTGTATTTATAATAGGGAAGCCTGACTGTAACCCTAACTAACTCTGCCTCCTCAGCAAACCTGGGCCCCAGCATGTGCAGGCCTGACTTCAACCCAGAATAGGAATCAAGTTGTCCCGAGCTTTCCTAAAAATTCTAAAAAAAAAAAATCGAAAATTTCGACTTTTTCAAAATTCGGTACTTTTTCCCCAGCACGAGTCGGTGTTTTGTCTATGTGCTACATGCAATTTGTTATATGTCAGCATACAGGTACACCCCAGACTTCAGAAGCAAGTCTCTGCGCAACTACTTCACTCCCCAACGTGAGCCAATATCTATCCCAGAATGCTACAATCAGAGCCATGATGTATCAGCATACGGGTACTCCTATACCTTCAAAAGCAAGTTCGACTCCCCACGGAGCTGTCATCGCCAGGACAGGTATGACCCTCTGCTTATGGCTGACGAGCCCTTCACGCTAGTCTACTGGACTATAAACGACCCGACCGGAAGGCTGCCAGGTCGTAATATGCGATTGGCCTGGTAGCTACTCTGACTTTCGCCTTGTCCAAGCCTCAGTCAGAGTGGGGGCTCTGTAGACACCCGCATTTTGCCTGCTAGTATCTATAGCAGTTCCCGACAAGCACCCGATGATGATCGGACGCAAACGTGACTTCGTATACGCGAATATGGACTCGAAATCAATAATATCTGACATGGACTTTTAGCGGAGTAACAATCTCACAAAACAGACCTCAAATCCAGGCCCAGTGGGTCGTTTCGAGCAAAATGAGACTAATTTGGGCCAAAACCGACACCAAAAATAAATCCCGTCTTTTAGCGACCGGGTCAAAACCCGGTCAAAGACGAAACCGTCTCATAAATCGGCCAGGTTCAGCTGGCGCACAAATCCAAATTCAAAAAATCAATCAAAACAACAAAATCAATTCTTTCCTATTTTGTCTCGATTTGCTTGACCCACTCGATCGAGTGGATTGACCTACTCGGTCGAGTGGAGCGTCATTTTCCGGATCAGGCCCATTTTCTAGGGCACTCGACCGAGTGCACTAGGGCCACTCGATCTAGTGACCCTAGGTCGTGGGGTAAACTCTATAAATACCCCACGACCCCCACACATTTGACACAAGTTTTTCCTAAGGTTTTAACCCACCTTTACCCCACATTTCAGCCATACTCTCTACACTACAACCCTAAGCAATCACACACAAAAACCGAGTCCCTTGTCCCTCGAAAAACCGACAAACACACACACATACACACATACACACCATAACTTACATACATCCTCGATACTCCGACATCCCGTCACTATTTACGAGTCCATTTCCGAGGTTCCTACTAAGCATGTATGTTGAGGGTGTCCTAAACCCCATTTCGATCCTTGTTACTCTTTTATTTACGTTTTTCTATCGTTTATATTATATCTATACTAGTATTATAATTCTAACTTCTAACATAATACTAACATTTTGATTTTTCGTATGCTAACTTTTACTTTCTCGTTGCTAACATATTATTATACCGCGTATAAATAAACTAGTATCAAAATCCGGTTCTAAATCCGTTTGACTACGATGTTTGCCTAAAGTCCGTCTAATCCCTTTACGAGCAACGACGGAGGCGGAGCCCTTTCGAGGAGCCCCGCCCCAATGTACTCAAGGGCGTGACGTGATCGCAATCGGTCGTAGTTGAACGTATTTAATTCCATTTCTATAATTAGTAAGGAACCCGTTGACACGAAAACCGACATCACGTAACCCGAAAGGGTTAGTTTCGATGTCGTGACGTAGAGGGATGCATTCCGTTGCTAATTCAAAGTTTCTAATATAAACGTTTTCATAAAATCCCGACAACGGTATTATAATCGCATGCATACGCGATTATAGGACCGGAGGTCAAGTTAAATTCAAACCGTGCAATATTTGTATTTAATTTGGCCGACCGTCGATTTTAAACCCCAAAAACGAAACGAGTTGACACTCGTACAGGGGCTACTCGACCGAGTACGTAGGCTACTCGATCGAGTAGCGTCCATAAAACTGGGCAGACCACTTTTCGAGGACACACTTGACCGAGTCAGACCATGACTCGACCGAGTGGGTCCTGTAACCCAGAAAACCGAGGGCTTTGACACATATTTCAAGCCTCGTCCTTTTATCGACTTTAGTCATCACGTGTAAAGACAATCACGTGACTTCCCCTTTCTCAGAACTCACGCTTATCACGACACTATAACGACTTTGATCGATTTTTCGACGTGATAAGTCGGGACAAGGCATCGAGGCATAGGATCGAGCTAGCTTCACGCTTAGGTCCTATGTCTCCGTCCTTCGTTTAATACACAATGCAATGTGTATTTAATCGGGGTTAGTCCACCTACACATTTCACGGTCTAGTTTGTATACGGGTCCGTTCCTAACTTTTTATTTATTTATCCCATTTCTATATCGTTTGCAATTTTTGTATTGGCCGGGTTGTATTTCCGCCCGTGTAACTTGTACGTTATTTACTTTCGAGTTTTATTTATTTACTTGCTTATCGCTTTATAAATGAATCTCGCATGCTAAATTACTTCGACCATAATAAAGATGCATTAAATGACGTAGTTCACGTACTATTCATATGCTTAGCCCGAAAACGCTGTTTGCATATCATTTAATCGTTTTACTAGCGCGCGCACACGAACACGAACGATGTCTTAGTAGAGGCCGCCACGTGCGGGCGGGGTTGGGTGTCCTTAGTGGGCTTCCCAACACGTACCCTCACCCCTTACTCAGAAACTTTGGTTTTCGGATGTCCGAAACCCTTGGCGCACGAGAGTCATTCTATATACGAAAGTCGGTTTAAACGGTATCGATATTGCAATGCAAAGGGACGAGCCCAATAAACTCTGAAATCGAAGTGGGCTTACTATGTGCATAGCCCATGACGACATAGAGTGGGCTCGTATGGTTCCGAATAACCACAAAATTCGGTGGCGACTCCATTTTGACTTAAATTTCGAACCCGAGAACAATCTCACCACGAGATTCATTCGCCTACCCAAACCCGCGCGTGGCCGCGTCGGGGTGGACCTACGTCATGTCCACAAGTACGACCCTTAGGTGGGTCGAAAAACCCACTTGACCTGACCCATTTCCGGATTTTTTTATTTTAATTTGCGTCAATCTGTATAATAAATCTTGATTGTCGACTTGTCGTAGATTAATTAGGATTTAATTTGCATGTTACTCGTATTTTTTAATTTCGTTTATTAAATTGTATTAAGTCGTTAATTAATATAATTAACTGTTTAAAATCGGAGGCGTAACAATAATCGAAAAAACGATTTTATTATCGAGTTATAATAAACCTATACTCTATAAATGTAAATGTGATAATATTTCGAGAATTAATTGCAAAGGAGAACTCGTCATTTTGCGTAATTAACTATATATAAAGTCGGTTTTGGTTTATTATGATAATCGAAAAAGACGGTTTTGTTATCGAGTTTTAATAAATCGATAATCTATAAAATGTAAAAGTAATATTATTTTCAGAATAAATAGTAAGGGCAAAGTCGTCATTTGACGTAATTAACGCCGACGGTAAGAATTAAAGCGGCGACGGTATAAAGTAGTCCCCAAATTTCTTTATCCTAAAATAATTACTCCATCCAAGAATGAATTTCCTATTCTTCAATGGGTTCCAAAATTTATGTAATACAACAAACGTCACCATTTTGATAGACGATAATCGAAGAAACTAATTATCAATTGTTTACATGTGATGACCCCCACTCTTTTTTCATTCTTCACTCATTCTCATTCTTGGCCAAGAATCATTCATTCTCCAAGTTACCTCTTTTTTCATTCTCCATGGATGGAGGTGTATATTTTCATTCATTCTTCTTCATTTTTTGGAGAATAAATGGGGATGAAGATGGTCTTACGACATTGTTTATCTCTACTTTGCTATGATGCTCTCCATTGTTTAACCATACTAATGAAGGAGTAGACTACTCTACACTATGCTGCTGTTGTCAATTGTTTAATATAGCTCCTATGCTCACCTGTCCACTTTCTTCATCCCTCACTTCTCTCTCTTTCATTTTTTAAAATATATATATGTACGCGGCTGTTGTCAATTGTTTAATATAAAAGTGAGTTCTTGTCTCACTTTTTTTTGGACGGATAATGCTCAGTGTAATTATTGTATATTATGTGCCCAATTACCATTAACTGTTTGAAAGGTTGATTTCTATGCTAATATATCAAACTTATGGAAGAATGATTAGAAAAATGCTCTTACATTTTATTACTCACTTGACATGTATGAACAGAAAATTGAAGAGGAACGAAGGTGCATGGTTTTTGTTTTGTCTTTGAGGCTGTGGACGTTTTTTTCATGAGCTGAGGTGTTAACTTAAGCTTTTCTATTTCAATCTCGCTGAACTAAATATAATGAATTAGCCAAGATATTGATATAATTTCGATGATTACTGTATGAAATATGAATCATATGTTGAGAAAGTGGGACTAGGTGATGAACCCCAAGGTACACAATGTAAATCAACCTAGAAGCCGAAGCGCCATTTGACTACAACTTTGCATTGATGAATTCAGTCACTCTAATTTTTATCAGAGAAGACCAAGACGGAGTTGAGTTTTCTTACTCTTTCGAAACTTTTTTGATGAAATTTTGTTACTTGAAATTAATGATCATGGTTTACGTGAAATTTAATTTGTACTTTTCCATCCAATTCTACTATTATCCCCATTCGATTCTATTTGCTATGATAATTTTGTACTTATAATTACTCGCAAGATACCAATTATATCATTTTAGTAGAGGACTTTCTCTGGAAGATGAACTTAGTTTCAATAATCTTCTGAGTTCTGACATCCTTTTGGTTTAGTAGCGGACCTAATTGTATTGTTATCGATGGGAGATAGGTGCTTTCCGTGGATTAAGTTTTGTTTTTTTTCCTTTCAAATGTAGCATTATGTTTCTTCAAGTCAATCTAATCCAACATCGAAAGCGAAGTAGGCAAGCATATGGAAGCTGGTGGACGAAGCTGAAACTGGCATAAGTTCATTCGAAACCGAAGTTTCTCCGATGATGGCCTTACCGTTAAGACATGGTTGAAACTTGGTCGAAGTTATTTGGCATATCCATCCCTAATGTCAAAAGACTACATATTTTGTGTATCATACTTCCAGGTTCCACGTCTTTTGTGTATCATCCCTAATGTCAAAAAACACATCAAAGTCTTTTCCCTTCCGGGAAAATTTATTACTTTGAGGTCGGATAAAACTTAGATGTTGCACAAGGTAACATACGGTTTAAAATAAATATGAGTATGTGGACATCACATAGGTCCACCCCGACGCGGCCACGCGCGGGTTTGGGGAGGCGAATGAATCTCCATATGAGAATGGATCGAATCGAAATTTAAATCGAAGTGGAGTCGCCACTGAACTTTGTGGGAGTTCGGGCCCGTTCGAACCCACTCTATGTCGTAGTGGGCCGTGTACAAAATACGGCCTATTTTCGATGTTAGAGTTTATTGGGCTCGCCCCTTTGCATTTGATACCGGTACCGACATTATCGGATATCGTGTATTGAATGACTCTCGTGCACCAACGGTTTCGGTCATCCGGAAACCGAGGTTCTGAGTAAGGGGTGAGGGTACGTGTTGGGAAGCCCACAAAGGACACCCAACCCCGCCCGCACATAAGCGGCCTCTACTAGGATATCGAAAGACTTTCCAATACGCGCGTTAGTTGAACGGGAAAATGATATGCAAAGATTATTTTCCCTAAACATGTGAAAGAATTGAAAGGGTTTCTATGTCGATTTAATGCAATTAATTCTAACGTCAAAGTTGAATTTTAGCATGCGGGTTCATTTTTGTACAATAAAATAAACAACCAAAATTGACAAGAGAAACAACAAACGCGTTAGTATTGAGATGATGATTGATAAATTGGATAAGAGATGAATACGATAATATGCACGGTTTTGGTAAAGGTATTGACACGTGATTGATTAACACGTGTTGACCGAGGTCAAGGAAAAAAATATATCGAGATCTAAAAAAATATTTTGTCTAAAAAACGATGTTCGAAGAATAACAAAAAAGAGCGAAATTGTTTTCTTCGGAAAATTGATGATTTTATTAAATTGCGTACAAATATTGCGTACTTTGCACTCGACTTAATATTTTCGATATTCCTCGTATTCATATTCGATTATGAAATCGATATCAAATACTTGGAATAATTGTGATGCTCCTCATATCCCATATTCGATTATTGAATCGGTATGGAATACTAGAGAGAAATTCGAAGAAAAAGGCTATAAGTCATTTTAAGTTAACTAGCACGATACAAATTTTCTCCGCGTTTATTAATGTCATAATTAATTCAAATGAATTAGAAGACATCTATGCTAGCGTCAACGAAAATCGTGTTAATTAATTTATTTGACTAAATCATTAGATTCGACATCCAATTATGGAATTGGTATCGAATCTAATAGATCGGTACTTTAATTAAAAAAACTCGACTTGATTCCCTCCGCATCCCGACATCATAATTAATTCTTGCGAATTGTTTGATATGGATCCGCATCAACGAGTTTCGACCCTTATTAAAAAAAGTGCTTACTTTAAAAAGGGTTTTAGAATTGATGAAATATGCAATTGAACGATGATGCGAACGAAATAAAAAAACGACGATAAAGACGATGAAAGACGCGAGGGAGAAGAGAAAGGAGAAGAAAAAGAAAAGGGGTTTTTGCACCCTCAACCTACATGTTTCTTACGCTCGGACAGGACTCGTAGGGGCGGCTTGCACGGGAGTATCGAGTATGTAGGCTAAGTTGTGGTGGTTTAGGGTTTCAATTACTAAAGCTAGGTTTAGGGTTTGCTCGGTGTAGTGTAGGGTTTGATTAGGTAGAATTAGGGCTTGTAAAGTTGTTGTCTAATTGATTGTGCATGGGGATGTTTATATAGGCATTTTCATGTACTTTGGTGTCTAGGGTTTTGTGCCCTGACGGACTTGACCTGATGGCCCGTCTGAAGGTGGACTGTTGATTTTGCTTCTTGAGTTGGACTTTTTGTATTTGAGTGGCTGCTTTGATGTGTCTCGGACACGACTTTGACCAGGGTTGACCCAATAGCTAAAAGTCGGTTTTATTTCCGGTGTCGGTTTTGGGCCAAATTAGCCTTATTTGATTGGAAACGGCCGACTGGGCCTGGATTTGAGGTTTGTTTTGTGAGATTTGTACTCCGTAAGTGCATTAGCCAACAACTAATGGTTTTGAGCCCATATCCGAGCGCGTAGAAACACGTTAGCGTCCGATCATCATCGGGTGTTTTTTGGAAACTACCATAGACACCTGGCAGTCAAAATGCGGGTGTCTACAGAGTATAAACAAGATACTGAAACGTTGTTTAGATTCACGTATAGATAACTGAATAAAGGAACGTTATTCACTTTTAAATAGCATGATTTTTAATAAAATGTCAACGACAAAGATCAATTTTACCAATTTAGTGGTTACACTAATTTTTGATTTCATATTTATTCCACCTTAATAATTTGAGCAATTACTTGGAAGACAAGCTGACGAAGCATCTATTTTCAGCCGCGAATAAACTAAGACAAACTTACACACCTCTTCCAGTTACAATTGGATCACTTATTTCATCATTTGACATATACTCCATATTAAAAAATTAAAATTGTTTGTGATGAATAGATTGGGTTTCCATTGTGGCGAATATTTGTTTTAGTAATAAAATGAGTCATATATATTTCTACTACAATAGATAAGACAAAAATATACTATGGAGTAGGCATCTGCACTTTCATATCTAGCTATTCGACTCGTAATACCTCATAGGTTTAAGATGGATACAATTTTCTTAAACAAAAAATTGTGGATGATTAAAGAGTGCTTTAGTGTTCGGACTCAAACCCAGTTGAGCCGTTACCCGAATCACAACCCCTTGTTTACTTATGTGAGTATATATATATCTCACAAATGTCTTGAGATTTGCCTTGTATTTCAGCAAAATCCACTGAAGTACAAATACCAACGAAACACTTGCAATTAACAATTGAGCATGCATAGGTAGTGGGGGGGGGGGGGGGGGGGGTGCGGGAGGAGAGTAGCAAGATGGATTATAATCCTGACCCCAATTAGACTTTTTAGTTGAAAGATGGCCTCTTTGGGTTACTCATATAAAATGATCACCCCTTCATTTTTTTTGTTCCCCTCAGTCCGTCTCACCGTTTTCCTTATTAGATTTCTCAACCTGTCTTGCTTCTTTTCCCCATAGATTCTTGTTTCCTTGCCACTATAAAATGGAAACACATAGAAGCATAAAATTTCTCGACAAATAATGATTACTCGCAACAATGAAGTAAGACCTATTCATTTGTTTGCCTTTTTATATTCATTGTGAAAATGATTTTAATCAAAGACAAACAAATGAACGAGATGGAGGGAGTAGTACTTTAATAAATAGTAAAATGATCTCATTAACCGTAATAAAATCTTCGGTGTAGTAGTTGTATCTCAACAATGAACATCTTAATTAATCAGTCATCATCGATTACGGGTTCGGACGAGTTTTAACACATATATTCGGGTTATTATCAGGTCGGGTCACTTTCTGGTTTCGATCATTTTCGGGCAAGTTTTTTCGTGTGTTTTTTTTGGGCGATTTCGGGTCGGGTCAGTTTTTACAGGTCTAGGTATAGGTATGAGCAGGAATCAAAGTGGGTGGGGGTGCGAGCAGCAAAGGGAGAGGATTGTGGTTGGAATAGGCTGACAAATGTGAGGAGATGTGGAGGATGAAAACCGATTTATTAGATAGATGGAAAGGTAGGAACATGAATAAGTGGAGCATTAGAGGAGGAGGAGAAGACGAAGGGAGAGCTCGAGATCGGAGGAGGGGGCGAAAATGATAGGGGTAGGTAGAAGGAGATGGTCGGGGGAATGACACTTATTAAAATAGATGCAAAGAAGTCATATTAAAGTGATAAAGAAGAGGAGAAGGAGAGAAGGAGGAGGAAGAGAATATTGTGGAGATTGTAAAGGACAGAAAATAATCTTAGTAAACAAGGAAAGACACGACTACATTTTAGATTTTACAGGACCCTTATAATAGGCCGCTTATACACGGAACCGTCCTCTATATGTTGTTAAAATTTGGCGTCCCATGACCTTGATTAAATAGCACGGTTCAATAAAAGAACCGTCCTATAATATTTACTCTTAGCACGGTTGGTCAAAGCAACCGTCCTCATTGATAAAAAAACACGGTTATAACCAAACCAATGCTATTAAAATTATACCACCCATCCTATTCAACCCAGTTACACGCTTCTTAATTAGCAAATTAAAACCTATCAAACCCTTATCACGACCTTTCGCCTGCTGTCGTGTAACCCCTGATTTTTATAAATTAAATTTTATTCATATTTTATTATTTTTACAATTTAACTCGTAAATTTTAAAATTATTATAAAACGAATTTACGTTTTAATCAATTTAAACTTCAAAAATTTTAATTATCTTGAAAAGTCTTTTTATATATTTAAAATATAATTTTTAATTTTGTTTTGATGTATCTACTCATTTCAGTCTTAGCGAACTTCTGTTTCGACGATTTAATTTCTAAATTCTTTTAATTAAACTTGGTTATCTATTTTTCAACTCGAACTCGTTTTAATCAGCTTCGTCAAAACATTTATTACTTCCCTCGAAAAATCAATCTATTTCATTTTTGTCGTACATTCGTTAATTTTCTCAAGAAACGTTATTTTACTCGTTAACGTTTGTTTTTACACCTGAGATATATTTTAAATATTCACTCGAACTAATCAATGATATTCATAGACTTCATTTTTTATCTCAAGTACGGAGTATTTATTTTGACCCTGATAAACATTTTATTTACGCTTTATTGTATTCGGCCTAATAAGGAGACGAAGTGTACATCTAGGCGCGCTGATACTTGGGCCGTACTCGTTACTCCACTACGCGCATCATCGACAAAACCCGCAATCACCAAAGACAATCATCCTTCCATTCCATTCCAATAGAGATACTCATCGCCTATCTTACCAGAAACTTTCCCCCAATTACGATCTCAATTCATCCATGGCCACCGTTGCTCACAACAATCTCAATGCTAAAATCGTATGATCACTCCTCTTCTTCTCTCTCTCATTATTCGTGGTAATCATCGTTTCAATCCGATTTGATTTCATCTTTTTCAGGTTCTTTTCGGAGATATGGGAGCTGGTAAATCGGAGTATGAAATCAAATCAAATCGGTCCTCATCATGTATCGCGGTTGAGGAACTCGTTGGTGACTCGAAAGATGAACTTGTCGTTCCACGTCGGTGACTCGGAAGATGAACTTGTCGTTCCACGTCGGTGACTCGGTCGACTCGCGTTCGGAGCTTCTGCTTCGGGTTGATGTAAACCACGACATACATTTGCGGTTTTCGAAACTTCGGTGATGAACGTTTCAGATTTTGCTCTGAGATCAAGTTGATCTCTAACAATTGCGTGTCGCTCATTGTTTTTTCTTGAATCATAATTAGGTTTCAAGAATCAGAAATATCGGAATTGGAATTGGAGATTGGGGAAATTGAGAAATTGGGACATTGATTACATACTCCGCTTCGTCAAATGCCATTTAGTCGAATTCCAAGTCAATTCTAGGGTTTCTACTTCATGCGTCATCACTATCAGACCGATTTTTTTTTGTTTTTGTTGACTGAATTTTGGCGAGTGATGTAGGAATCAACACCCCTACTCCGCCATCGTTCCTTGCTTAAAGGTGATAAACGCTCTTCTTCTTCTTCTTCTTCTTCTTCTTCTTCCCTTCTTCGTTCTGCACTTGCTACTGTTGTTTGTGTTTATTCGTGATTCTGTTGCTCTATTTCGTCTAGTGCTAGTACTCGCTGCTGCTGTCTGTTTTCTTCATTCTTCTTATCCTTGTCTCCTTTAATTTCTTATAATCATTTTATAATTGACCTAAAACTTTATTACTGCTGTTGTTACTCTACAATTCTGAAAAATTCTGGTATTCAAGTTCTTGGTGCATGTTTTGAAATACTATTAAGCATGCTGAAAATTGAGAACCTGTAGTTTATAAGGTAATAGTCTTAAAATCATTGGGTTTCTTTTTCTTTGAACATATATTTTAGGTTGTGTTTGTGTTTATATTTAGTTTGTTCATCTTCATGAAAACTTAAATAATAATTACCACGTACTTAGTAACACCTTGAACACAATTCACTATACAAAGCAAACTCTGAACCCCGACTTCAAACTCATCCCCTCAAATTGAAACTCCTTAAAGAATGTGTTAATGGTGCAAGTGAAACACATTCCCATAAGCAGCTTTTACTCTGTTCTTATTTTCATTAGTTGTACACTCACAACTGTTCAATTGTTAATGTACAAATATGAAACTCACAAATGTTAGAATGTTGTATCTGTAAACTCACAAATGTTCAAATATGAAATGTCATAGGAACAAAATGAGGGAACTACAGACTGTGAGTTAGAAACCATTTTTTCGCCGTCATTTCATTAGTCTAAAGGCATTGAAGAAGACTACACTCATGCAGGTCAGTGTGAACATCCCCCCCCCCCCCCCCGTTTTTTTATATACGGAGTATTTCTTATCCCACACGCATCTTCCTGTTGATACTTATTTGACAGCAAACAGTAACATGTCAGAATTTAGATTACCTTCCTCTAAATTTTGATGTGATATGGTGATAATATAGAAAAATTAGAGTTCTGAATGTAAACTCTTGACATATGTCATTCTATATAGTGCTTTGGAAAGATCTTTATATTCTCCAGTTCTTCGTGAGATGCCTTGATATTGGGGCTGAAGTGTTCATCGCAATGAAAAAGCCATTCCTATACATGTTTTTGATGCTGTTTGGCGATGTAGTCGAATTATGCAGATATCAGTGAGGATTGTCTGTCTCCGAGAGCATCAGCAATATATCTAGCAATGAAAAACTCAAAACAGGAATGTGTATGAAGGAGTTATGTCCACTGTCCTACGGATTAACCCGCTTAAGTCTATGTATCTGATATGCCTTGCTAGAGGTCGATGTCGGGTTGACATGTAAATAGGTTACGTGTCTAGTAGTCTTAAGTGGGCCCATTGGGTCACACACAATGTGTACGGGATATTATTAATATAACGGTATATTAAATATATCGGGTCCGTAGTAAAAAGGACCCAGCTGCGTTGTCGGGTTATGGTAATTAGAGTTATACTAATAATCTAATTATGGTAATTAGGGTTATTGGAGTAACCTAATTCTACCTTCTCATCTCCTATATAAGGAGGTTCGTATGATGAACCAATATATGGAATTAAGAGTATTGACTCATAATATATATTTTCTTCTTATAAAGAGTTATAAGAGAGATATAGAGAAAAGTTGTGAGACCGTCTCACAAACCCTTTTACTAGTATATTCGTCGCAGTTTCGTACCCGTGTGGATACCAAAGGAGGCATCACGTTTGGGGTGCTTTATTCTGTCCGTGGAGATTATTTATTCTTGTCCGTGAAGATTATTTATTCTGTCCGTGGAGATTATATATATTTCTCGGTTTATTATACTTCTTATTAATACGCTGTTCCGCTGCAAATAAGGTATAATTGTTATCCCTCTTCTTTTGTCTTTTCGGTTAATACTCGTAACAGGTCCTTGGGTTTAAGGGTTGTAACCCTACAGTGGTATCAGAGCCTCTGTTACGTAGTATTAATCTAAAAGACGTGAATCTATGGCTCATAATTGGTTATGAGAGATTCCACCCGCGTATTGATTTGATTGTATTTTGTGATCGGCAAAATTTGTTCTCACCGTTTGTTTTTTATTCCGCCGTTATAATAATTTTGCTCCGTAAGTATGTATTGAATTGTGGCCACTTACCTATGATTGTGTCATGATTATTTTGATAATGTCCATGCATGATTATGGTTGCCTTATACGTGTTACATTTGTTGGCTAAGGTAGTCACTAATTTTGGCATACTCCGTAATTGTTTGATGTTGATAAGGAAATTGACGCTACAATGGAGTTGTAAGAGAAATTGTTCTCCTCTTTTGACGGTTAAGAATCGTTATTTGCAATCCTTTATTCACGTATTACGGTTAAACAATTGTTTTTTATGTCTTGTTTAGGGTTTGTTTCAATTTGTGAATTTAAATTGTTAAATTCTAAAATTGATTCTTAAAATTAATTTAAGATCTAATATAGATTATTTTAATTTAATTTACCCTAAATTGACCCACTATAATCCCAAATTTCTTTGTTGACAATGAGACTAATTAGGTTAGTCAAGATTCGATTGAAATTGGAAACGTAAAATTACTTGAATTTATCGTTGACGATGAGACCTAATAAGATTAGGATAAGACTCGTTTTAATTATGGTGGAGACGGAACGAAACAAGGTCAACCCGGTCGACATGAGTGTGACTCGGTCGGAACGGGTGTGACTCGGTTGGCACGAGTATGACTCGGTAGGCATGAGTATGTCCTGTTTGGAACGGGATGATCCTTGCGGCAAAGGTTTGACCAAGACGACACAATATTTACTCGGACGACATGGTGTCGGGTCGAGCGACGTTTTTAAGAAAAGTCGTTTTCTCGCGTTTGTGTGTTGATTATGAATCAAACACGGATTATACTTTTATTTTTCCGAATCAATGAAAAATTAGTTTTCTAAATCGGCTAAATAATTTTATGCATTTTAATTATCATGCTATCATTAATGGGTCGGAAAAAGAGTTTCTCGAGTCCTAACTGATTTTGATGAATTGGTCATCTATATGACAATTATAAGTTGCAGATCGATTGTAAATCGAGCTTTGTATATCCGTTCAATTTTTCCGGGTGGGAAATTGTTGCTCGTAGTTGGAAAAATGAAAGATATTGGTGAAATCGTTCAAACCAAATAAGAATTATGAATTGTAATATGATTATGAATCAAAATATGGGATCTTTTAACTTGTTTTATGCGCAAATCACTAATATCAATTGAATAATTATGTCATATGATGCATCAATTTTATTGTTTAGACTTGTGACTTGTGTGCCTAGAACTGATAGGTCGCCTTGTATGTTAACCTCGCGACATGCTTAGGACCCATAATGCATTTAATCCCTCACACAAATATTAAGTATTGCCTTTCCAGAATTGACCACTACAACAATTTCATATCATTGGTTGAAGTGACTGCCTAAGCGGTGCTTTGCCGATGTGTGTGGACTGAGTAGCTGGGTAACGGTTACCCACAGGTTCAGTCTGGTTTGCTTAACATTGCTATCAAGTCGGACTTGGGCTTTGAGGCAAATAGTTGGTGTCATATGATGACTAATTCCGACGAACCAAGAATTACATATTAATGTAATTGACAATGTTGTTGTCTACCTTTACTTTTGGAGCTTGATCAGTGAGCCCAAGTTCACTTAAGCGACAAAAGGTTTAGGATCTTGGAATATTATGCGAACTTGGGGGTAGTTTTCATGATTTTATCTTAAAATTGTTTAAGATTATTAATATTAATTATCGTTTTACTTAGCATATAATTGTAGTTGTAATTTAGTCCCTTTATCACATTTATTAAAGATGAGTTTGAATTGTTCAACCTTGTCAATTGGTATCTTGAGAATTGTTTTCAAAATTAGAGATATGGATTTTATCCTTGTGAAGGATAATTTCGACAAATTATAACCAGTGTTAATGTACAGTGTGGACTGTATAATTAGAGTCATGGAGACGACTACTATAAGTACCAAAATCAATTGTTTCAATAAAGGGAACCGTTCCCATTAAGTGAGAAAATGTTAAAGATGATCCAATTAATCCATGGCATATGATGAATGATTATCTTGATAATCAGGAAAATTTGGATGCTTCTTTCAACAGAATTAGGAATTGAAATCGTTTCAATTAGTCCTAAGTTTAGGTCACTTTATTATGAATAAACCGGTGACTTAATAAGGTTTCTTACCTTTTAGCATGAGATGTTAAAAGATGGTTGAACATTGTATCAAGAAGGCAAATAATACTAATGTTCTATGAGTTCACTAAGAAAATTGCCTGAGATAATGATTAATGAATCTAAGACGTTGGTTAAAGTAAAGGAAGGATAATTGTTATCATACCCAAACTTGTTGCCAAATTTAGAATAGGTACGATTTTATTTTAGTCATTAATGTAATGACAAATATATGGCATTGGTAGATAGCTTTCTAGAAGTGTCTAGAAAATCTGCAAATCAATAGAAGTGTGACTTCAGGTGTATATGTTACTGAAGTAATTGTTACTTGTATTCTACTGTTTTGGTATAAGATACCAAATGCAATTATTACATTGTGGATGTGATTATTCAAAGATGGTGGAATAATGGTATTTAAGTGAAGTGTTTTGTGATGAAATGAACAAATGTTGTTGTTTCATATATAAAAGGAAAATCACTTAATTTTACCATAAAGCTGAATACTGGAATTGAATAATTGTTATTCTTGTACTAGTCATAAGCAAGAATATTGATTCTGTTTCATGTATGGACATGAAAAGTTTTAATAAAAGTAGAACAATTGTTGCTCTATACCTTGCAAGAATATGAGGTACAATAAGGCTAACATGATTGTTGAGCTCTTCATTCGTAGTTGTGAATGCTTTTATTTGTAACATAACAACCAAAAGGTTCAAGTCACTCGACTCAAGTTTTACCTATTATGGCATTGTTCTTAATCCATGAGACAAGAAACATAAGAATGTTTCATAATGATGAAATTATTAACCTTATTGATAAGGATCAACTAAGGTGAACGGATCTTGTTTAGATGGATAAATGACATTAGAAGTAACTCCTATTAATTGTAGTGGGAGGGTACTTAGACTTATTCGATCACACATATACAGATACACGTGAGTTTAACTAGTGATGTTGCAAAAAATGGGTAACGCATATGGTTTTTGTTCATTTGATGAAATTTGAAACTGAATACTTTGAATTGTTCAAGGTACAAGATCAACTTGATAAGTTGGTACGAGTTGTTCGATATGATTGAAACAGGGAGGAATTGAACTAAAAGATTGTGATCATCTTAGAAGTAGTAAAAAGTGTTTCAAACTACATCGAACCATATTTGATATGATTTGGTCTATGATGAGTCATATGCAGATTTCATTGACGCTTTAGAAAGTTATGCACTATAAAAGTCTTTGTACAATGTTGATGAGATTGTCCTTGTAAGTCGGAGAATAGACACCATATGAGATATGAATTGAAAATGTTTTAAAAAGTTTTTTCTTAATTATCAAGTCTGAAAGTTTAAAGAAAATTGTTTTCTAGAACTTAGACTCAATTATGACATGTGTTTTATTAGGAATATTATGTTAATTCTACAAATCATCCAAAGAACAAAACTGTTTTGTTCCATGGAGTGATATGTTTCTTTTAAAAATATGTGATTTCTAATAGAAACATTAGGAGTAGAATCGACCTTGAAATGTTCAAGATTAACAAGAATTCTCTACAACTGTTGAAGAGGATATTGATGCATCCATGAAAAGTCATGATCATCTTAGCTGTAGAATATTACCCTACATAGGTTTGATCTATGATGAAACAATAATGGGCAAAGACTCCAAAAGTCACATAAATTCTAATAGATTCTATATACCATAACTACCAAGTATAGACTTTGGTTAAATGGGTCTTATAGTGAAGAATAGTCTTCAATATAAAGACGATGTAGATTGATATAAGAGTATCTATGAAGCATAGTAGGTAGTTAAGGATTGATCTCATATTAATGACTATGGAAAAATTCTTTTTACAGCATTATGCTTAAGTCTGTTAAGATTAATTTAGCATTTGGAATGTCATCACTCATTACGATGAGTTTTGGACATATATATATATATGAAATACATTTCTTGGAAGGGATGCAATATGATGTGTGTGCGACACATCGTATGAATTTCATATTATTAAAGTTGCTAGACAAATGTGAATGATCCAATTTGATTGGAGCAAGTATTATGGAGCAAGTATCTTCGTTCTCAATGTGGTAATTCAAATATGTTTGTTTTCCATGGAGCCGAAGAGAGACAAAGTGTGTACAAGAGGCTAGTGGGAGTGCATTTATCGTTATGATTTAGTATGTAAGTGACATACTTCTCTAACTAGATGATATTTGATTGCTTTAGTCTACGAGACTTTACAAGAAATGTGTTTATTATGTGCTCGTGTGACGAACAGATACTAATCTAGTAAGTGTCACTAGAATACTATCTAAGAATTGTTCCTTTGCGCTTAAGAAGCAAAAGGGGAATTATTTAAGAGATGCGCGTGATGTGATAAGCGAATTATTGTAAACAAGTTACAACGATTCATATTCCAAATAGACAAAGATGACATGAGATTGTAATCTCAGTATATTTTGTTTTGGATGAGAAGTTGTGTGTTGGACCGGTTCCAAAGGACAACTTTCTGACTAGTATTATAACTAAAGTTAGTGTTCTATTGCTTTTGAAGCAAATAGACGTTTATTTGGTTACGAATCAAACACGCACTCAACTTTAAAGTTTATGAAGCAATTATTGCTTATGAAACTAACAATTTGCTTTAATCGAGAGAAGGTAGATTGATCATATGCTTGTAAATAACCGATACAAATGTTGTATGTCCCGAAACCTCCTCTACATAAAGATCATATTGTTATGATTGGTATAAGACGCATGGGCGAGTGGTTTTAGTACTTTTAGATGTGTTTTGTTTAGTGGGAGTTATTTCGATAATTGATATATGTATGACATATCGTCATTTGCTTAATGTAACCTTGTTTTGTCCCTATATAATTTACATTGATGAAATAGATCACTAAGTACGTGACTTAGTCTTGGAACTCTATTTGGATGATGTAATTATTTTGTCTCTAGTCAGGGTATTGTGTTGGGACATTTGAATACCCTTATATGACTAGTGTGTGAGTTGGTTGATGACTAAGTACCTTGAGTCATAAGTATTGAGATACTAAACCAGGCACACGGGTGTATGTTAAGAACATGCATTAGACAGACCCGCCGAAAAGGATTTTACTAAGATTTCGGTTAGTGTCAGTAAAGTTCTTTGCAAGTTATGAACTTGTACGGTCTTTAGACTTGAGTCTTTGACTATCCTGTACATGTGATGTGTATGCTTTGATACTATTCCTCGTCAGCTGTGAAAGGGGGCTATGGATGGTTATTGGGCATGCATGGATCATGTGATAGGATGTGGTTAGACAAGAGGGGATTTGCTCTTCCTTTATTGAAGGGAATTTATTGTTTCTTGGCCACTCGAAGAGTGTGACTTGTTCTAATGCGTGGCCGCGCTCAGATAGGATGATTGTCATCTATCTGCCCTTTTAACAAGTCAACTCAAAGATTCGAGTAAAAGATTGAGACATGCGAGGATGACACTTCTTCTTACCTCATTCTCAATTGGAGACAATAGTTGCAAAGAGACTTAACGTTATTCGTGAGAGGACATGTACAAGTGGGAGACTGAAGGAGCTATGTCCACTGTCCTACGGATTAACCCGCTTAAGTCTATGTATCCGATATGCCTTGCTAGAGGTCGATGTCGGGTTGACATGTAAATAGGTTACGTGTCTAGTAGTCTTAAGTGGGCCCATTGGGTCACACACAATGTGTACGGGATATTATTAATATAACGGTATATTAAATATATCGGGTCAGTAGTAATACGGACCCAGCTGCGTTGTTGGGTTATGGTAATTAGAGTTATACTAATAATCTAATTATGGTAATTAGAGTTATTGGAATAACCTAATTCTACCTTCTCATCTCCTATATAAGGAGGTTCATATGATGAACGAATATATGGAATTAAGAGTATTGACTCATAATATATATTTTCTTCTTATAAAGAGTTATAAGAGAGATATAGAGAAAAGTTGTGAGACCGTCTCACAAACCCTTTTACTAGCATATTCGTCGCAGTTTCGTACCCGTGTGGATACCAAAGGAGGAATCACGTTTGGGGTGCTTTATTCTGTCCGTGGTGATTATTTATTCTTGTCCGTGAAGATTATTTATTCTGTCCGTGGAGATTATATATATTTATGGGTTTATTATACTTCTTATTAATACGTTGTTCCGCTGCAAATAAGATATAATTGTTATCCCTCTTTTTTGTCTTTTCGGTTAATACTCGTAACAGGTCCTTGGGTTTAAGGGTTGTAACCCTACAGTGTAGACGGACAAGGGACGAATTCTGTAATGGTTGATACATCAGTAGAAGAAGAATACGAAGACTTCGATGACTTTGATCCATATTTTTTCATAAAGAACTTGCCTGCATTATCATCGGTTGTCCCAACATTTTGGCGTCTGCTGCTACCTAAACAAACTTGGAGATGTCCACCCAATAGTCTCGTCTTAGACTTGGATGGTATGTATGTGCAAATATAATCAATAGTCACTAATTTATTGAATTCCAAACCATGCACCCATGTTGCACAGGATAACAATTTGTTTCACTTTCTCCTCTACTTTACCCATACTATATTTCTATTTCTGAAGCTTCCAGAGGGTACAGGGTTTGAGTACTGTGGCCAAATTAGATTGGAATGTGGCCATATTTCTATTTCGGTCTTTTGGTTACTGTGGCCAAATTAGATTGGGATATGTCAACCTGACAAATAACAAGTACTAGAGGGTTAAATATCAATTTGCCTGGCATATAAGATGTTATTTGGGTGTGTGCATGTACAAAAACCATTATTTGCAACAGTTGGTGGTTCTGTACTTCTGTAACATGAGGCATTATGTCATATCCTTTCTGAAATACCTCTTTTTTTAATTTGGGTGGCAGAGACATTAGTCCATTCCAGTCTTGAACCTTGTGACGATGCATACTTCACATTTTCTGTCAATTTCAACCAGACGAAACATACCGTGTATGTACGATGTCGCCCTTACCTGCAGGATTTTATGGAGAGGGTTGCAGGTCATTTTGAGATAATTATTTTTACTGTCAGTCAAAGTATTTATGTTCAACAACTTCTCAATGTGTTGGACCCAAAGAGGAGGATCATTCGACATCGAGTTTTTTGTTAATGATGTGTTATTGTGGAAGGAAACTACTTGAATGATTTGTCTGTTCTTGGTCGTGATTTGTCGCGCGTTATAATCATTGATAACTCTCCACAGGTACTTTTTCCTAATCAGTCTTTTCTATATTGATTTTTTTCGTTGTCATTTGTAGTTTGATGAATCAATTTTACGCACATTAGGGCCCCTGATATATGATAGTACATTATTGATCCAAACTAAAGTAACTTGAAACAAAGTGAACTGGCCCTGAAATAAGATATAGAATACATGAATAAAACCAATCTACCAAGTCATGTCCTAAACATGATAGACCCAATTGCTACGCCGATTGTAACCTTAGTATTTGTTAGCGACTGACTTGCACTTGTTTTTGTCGTGTGCTATGCCTATTGTTGGCCTTTTATCTCTAATTGTTTGTTCCAAAGGATGGTTTGTGTTATTGGGTTTTGGTTGTGTACAACCTCTGCTTCTAAAACATGCTTTATTGCAGGCATTTGGGTTTCAAGTAGATAATTGAAAGATGGACGTCAACTGTGTGAGAGTGGTGTTACTAGAGCTTGTGCACAGAAGACTAGCCGAATCATCGAAGAAATATCCATAGACATTGTTATTATAACTCAACCACAACTATTGGGACCATATTTATTGATTCGTAATTTTTGGTAAAGAATTGGTACATGTGATGCAATTATCGGGCTTTTGAATGTTGATTTAATGTTTTAATGTAAATATTGGATTTTTGGATAAATTGTCGGGCTTTTGAATGTTGATTTAATGTTTTAATGTAAATATTGGATTTTTGGATTGGCGTACATTTATATCGAAATATTTTTAAAAAAAAAGATTATGTAAAACAAACAGGACGGTTATCGTAAGTGTCTTATTTAGTGGATGATATTTTGTTTTTATTCAAAAGAATTAACAGGATTGTTTCGTACGCCAACCATCCTATTTATATCAGTAGATAACAAGATGGTTTGGATGGAACTGTGATGTTTAATAGAGGTTTAATAGCACGTTTCAATGGATCGTGCTTTTAAATAACACATTAAAGAGGACGGTTCCTCCTTGAACCGTCCTATAATGGTTGAATTTAGTATCACAGTTTGACCTTCTGGGAACCGCGCTATTTGATTTAATAGGACGTCGACCTAAAGGACGGTTCATTATCCAATACAGGACTTGACATGTATGAACAGAAAATTGAAGAGGAACGAAGGTGCATGGTTTTTGTTTTGTCTTTGAGGCTGTGGACGTTTTTTTTGTGAGCTGAGGTGTTAACTTAAGCTTTTCTATTTCAATCTCGCTGAACTAAATATAATGAATTAGCCAAGATATTGATATAATTTCGATGATTACTGTATGAAATATGAATCATATGTTGAGAAAGTGGGACTAGGTGATGAAACCCAAGGTACACAATGTAAATCAACCTGAAGCCGAAGCGCCATTTGACTACAACTTTGCATTGATGAATTCAGTCACTCTAATTTTTATCAGAGAAGACCAAGACAGAGTTGAGTTTTCTTACGCTTTCAAAACTTTTTTGATGAAATTTTGTTACTTGAAATTAATGATCATGGTTTAAGTGAAATCCAATTTGTACTTTTCCATCCAATTCTACTATTATCCCCATTCGACTCTATTGGCTATGATAATTTTGTACTTATAATTTCTCGCAAGATACCAATTATATCATTTTAGTAGCGGACTTTCTCTGGAAGATGAACTTAGTTTCAATAATCTTCTGAGTTCTGACATCCTTTTCGGTTTAGTAGCGGACCTAATTGTATTGTTATCGATGGGAGATAGGTGCTTTCCGTGGATTAAGTTTTGTTTTTTTTCCTTTCAAATGTAGCATTATGTTTCTTCAAGTCCATCTAATCCAACATCGAAAGCGAAGTAGGCAAGCATATGGAAGCTGGTGAACGAAGCTGAAACTGGCATAAGTTCATTCGAAACCGAAGTTTCTCCGATGATGGCCTTACCGTTAAGACATGGTTGAAACTTGGTCGAAGTTATTTGGCATATCCATCCCTAATGTCAAAAGACTACATATTTTGTGTATCATACTTCCACGTTCCACGTCTTTTGTTTATCATCCCTAATGTCAAAAGACACTTCAAAGTCTTTTCCCTTCCGGGAAAATTTATTCCTTTGAGGTCGGATAAAACTTAGGTGTTGCACAAGGTAATAGACGGTTTAAAATAAATATGAGTATAAACAAGATACTGAAACGTTGTTTAGATTCACGTATAGATAACTGAATAAAGGAACGTTATTCACTTTTAAATAGTATGATTTTTAATAAAATGTCAACGACAAAGATCAATTTTACCAATTTAGTGGTTACACTAATTTTTTATTTCATATTTATTCCACCTTAATAATTTGAGCAATTACTTGGAAGACAAGCTGACGAAGCATCTATTTTCAGCCGCGAATAGACTAAATCAAACTTACACACCTGTTCCTGTTACAATTGGATCACTTATTTCATCATTTGACATATACTCCATATTAAAAAATTAAAATTGTTTGTGATGAATAGATTGGGTTTCCATTATGGCGAATATTTGTTTTAGTAATAAAATGAGTCAAATATATTTCTACTACAATAGATAAGACAAAAATATACTATTGAGTAGGCATCTGCACTTTCATATCTAGCTATTCGACTCATAATACCCCATAGGTTTAAGATGGATACAATTTTCTTAAACAAAAAATTGTGGATGATTAAAGAGTGCTTTTGTGTTCGGACTCAAACCCAGTTGAGCCGTTACCCGAATCACAACCTGTGGACATGACATAGGTTCACCCCGACGCGGCCACGCGCGGGTTTGGGTAGGCGAATGAATCTCCATATGAAACGGATCGAATTGAAATTTAGGTCGAAGTGGAGTCGCCACCGAATTTTGTGGTTATTCGGAACCATTCGTGTCCACTCTATGTCGTAGTGAGCCGTATAAAAAATACGGCCCATTTCCAATGTCAGAGTTTATTGGGCTCGTCCCTTGGCATTTGATACCAATACCGACGTTATCGGATATTGTGTATTGAATGACTCTCGTGCGCCAACGGTTTCGGGCATCCGGAAACCGAGGTTCTGAGTAAGGGGTGAGGGTACGTGTTGGGAAGCTCACAAAGGACACCCAACCCCGCCCGCACATTAGCGGCCTCTACTAAGAATTCGAATGACTTTCCAATACGCGCGTTAGTAGAACGGGAAAATGCTTATGCAAACATTGTTTTCCTAGGCATGTGAATAGAAATTGAAAAGGGTTTCTATGTCAATTTAATGAAATTAATTCTAACGTCGAAGTTGAATTTTAGCATGTGAGTTCAGTTAGTACATTGAACGAACAAGAAATAAATTGACAAAAGAAATAAGCAAACTGTTAATAACGATATAACGAATAATAACGGTTTGCGCAAATATTGAATTGAATGATAAACAAGGTGATGCATGGTTTGAAAAGATAGTAAATACACGTGATTAATTAAGCACGTGTTGACCTAAGTCGTAAAATACTATCGAGTTTGAAGAGAAGGATGTACGACTCGTTGTATTAGTCGTTATGAGGTCACTCGACCGAGTGGTCGATGGACTCGATCGAGTGGACCTGTAAAAGATGATTCTGTTTTGCGTTATAGACCATACTCGGCCGAGTTATTGACCAACTCGGTCGAGTACATTGCCACTCGACCGAGTCACTGTGAGACGCGGTCGAGTGGAGGTCGTGAAAAACATTCTGGTTCGGTTTTGGGGTGCCACTCGACCGAGTGGGCTAGGCACTCGGTCGAGTGCCCCCTGTACGAATTGTAATTCGTTTGCAAATTTATATTGATTTAGAAATTGCTTTTGATTTTTGATAATTCGACGGTTTTACCGAATTGAGCATAAATATTGCATGACTTATGCTCGATTAGGGTTTTCATAAATTATAGATTTGGTTGAACCGAATATAAATATTGTTTTAATTTATTCCCGATTCTGAATTTTGAATGCTCGTTATATCCCGTATTCGATTATTGAATCGATACGGAATACTAGAGCGAAAAAAAAAAAGAAAATTGATTTGTGTCCTTCCAAGTCAATCAAAACGATATGGAACTCTCTCCGCGTTTGTAGCGTCATAATTACAACATGACATCTACGTTAACATCAACGAGAAATCGAATTAATTGAACTAAATTGACTAGATTGTTAGATGCGACATCCAACTATGAAGTTGGTATCGGATCTAACGAATCGACACTTTGCTTAAATTAAAGGACTTGATGCCCTCGACTTCTCCGACATCGAAATAGATCCCTAAGGATTGTGATGTCAGATCCGTGTCAACGGGTTTCGACCCTTATTGAAATACGATGTTTGCTTTATGAAAATCGATGTGACATGCGAATAACAATAATGATACAAACGATATGAAAATTATTGTTGAAGTTAACTTATCTCAATAATCAAGTAATCGGGATATCGGAACAAGCGACCGTCAACGTTGTGTGCAGTACACTTGTATATTCGTGTTTCCTTATTCCGATATCACTCATACTCAACACAAATCGATAAGTATTTTAATGTTTTGATATTAGAACTTTCGATATTAATGATGCAATAATAACGATAAAATGAAAAAAAAAAAAATGCGACCCGTATAACGACGACATGACGCGAGAAGGAGGAAGAGAAGAGAAGAAGCGGGGTTTTGACACCCTCAACCTACATGTTCTTGTCTCGGAACGGACTCGTAACCGTGGCTATAACACAAGAGTCTTCGAGGTTTTATGGAGATTAAGTTATGGTCGCTCGGGTTGTTGATTCCTAAACTAGGTTTAGGGTTTTTGCTAGTGTATTGCTTAGGATTTGCTTAGGGTGTATTAGGGTGTATTAGGGTTGGAAAGAAGTTGAATTGGGGTTGAATTTGATGTGTAAAAAGATGTGTAATTGTGTGTGCAAAGGGTTGCTTATATAGGCAAAGCTAGGGCACTCGGTTAGGGCTACTCGACCGAGTAGCCAGCTGACTCGGTCGAGTGGCCTTGTGCGTCAGCCGTCGGGCTTGAATAAGGGCCCACTCGATCGAGTGGGTGGGTCACTCGATCGAGTGGCCCAGCTGGGTTGCGCGAGTCTATTATTTTGGACCGTGATCATGGATTTTTGATGGGTTTTGTGTTTGAATTGGATTTTTGGTGTTGTGAGGGGTTGTTTTGTGTGTCTCGGAAATGACTTTGACCGGGGTTGGCCCAATCGCAAAAAGTCGGTTTTAATTCCGGTGTCGGGTTTGGCCCAAATTAATCTTGTTTGACTCGGAATGATCCACTGGGCCTGGATTCGAGGTTGATTTTGTGAGATTTGTACTCTGTGAGTGTGATAGCCAGCAACTAATGGATTTGAGCCCGTATCCGAGCACATAGAAGCACGTTAGCATTCGATCATCATCGGGTGTTTTTTGGGAAACTACCATAGACCTGGCAGTCAAAATGCGGGTGTCTACAGAGCCCCCACTCTGACTGAGGCTTGGACAGGGCGAAAGTCAGAGTATCCACCAGGCCAATCGAGGATTGAAACCTGGCGGACTTCCGGCCGGGTCGTTTATAGTCCATTAGACTTGCGTGAAGGGCTCGCCAGCCATAAGCTAGAAACCATACCTGGGCTGATGGTAATACTCCGTGGGGCATTTGGACTTGTCGCGTAAGTCCTGGGTGCGCCTGTGTGTTGGCCCGTCCCGTGAAAATGCTGGGGAGGTGTAGTGGTTTGCATGTCCCTGTTTGAGTCATACCTGTATAAGTCACATAAAATGCATGCAACACGTAGGTAGTAAAAGGACTCGCGCTGGGGAGAAATGATTTTTGAAAATTTGAATTTTTGAAATCTTGAAAATTTGAGATTTTTGAATTTTGGAAACTTTGAGACTTTTGACTCCTAACAAAGATTAGGAAATTTTCGGGATGGAGATTTCCGTGCTAGTATCGAGACTAGGCTTGCGGTTTGATTCCAATTAGGATTAGGAAATTTTCCTAAACAGTTTGCAAGGCTAATGCTATATATAGCCCTCTCTTCTCCTAATTTCTCCACAATTCTCATCACCAAACACTCTCTTCTTAAAAGAAAGTCTCCTTATTTCCCTTAAGGCAAAAAGAAAGTCTCTTTATTTTCTTAAGGAGTTAGCCATGGGAATCGATAGATTGACCGTTATGCTGCAGGAGTGGTCCCGTCAATTTAGGGATGCTGATAGATTGGCCTTGAACCAGACGGGTATAACCCAATTGTACCTGTTCCGTCAGATGGTGGTTGACCGCTATTTTCTGGACGCTTGCTTGGCTTATTGGGATGACATATATCATGTCTTTGCTTTCCCTCGGGGCAAAGTCTGCTCTTTACCTGAGGAGATTGCAGCTATAGGAGGATGGAACCCGATACTCCGTCCCGCCGTCCCGTACTCGATCTATGACCCGAGGAGGAAGCTGAGAGAATTTTTGGGGCTCTCCCACAATGACGTGTCCCGTATGATGGAGGGTGATAATATTTCTCTGATCGACTTGGCTGAGAAATTTATGAATCCTCTTGATGTTCGGGTTAGACCGGCTTACGGTCGTAGGGCTTTCTCTTTTTGCATGCTCCATGTATATGCTTTCGAGGGTCACATGAATTTGCTATCTGCCATGGGAAGCACCCGTCTTTTGACCGTAGTAGATTTGATGGAGACTGAACACAACCCGGCTTGACTGATCACGGGTGAGATTATCCAAGGATTGGACAATCGTAAGAGGGACTCATCAATTCGTCTTACCGGGAGCACCCGTTTGTTGCAAGTATGTCACTTGGCCTTTTTTTCAATTTTTCGATTTTTGATTTTTTTGCGATTTTTTTTTACTGCAGGGGGTACTCGATCGAGTCACCCAGGCACTCGGTCGAGTACCCTCGATAAAACCCTCCTGATCTGTCTTCGGAGGTGCCACTCGATCGAGTCACCCTGGCACTCGATCGAGTGCCCTCGTAAAAAGCCCCCTGTTTGCGTTCAGGGGTATCACTCGATCGAGTGTCCCAAGCACTCGACTGAGTGGCCTTAGGCGGACGCCTATTTTGCCTTGGAAGCTCATGTTTTTGTTTCCTTTTGCAGATTTGGCTATATGAGAGGCTATCAGTGATAGATCCTCCTCTTGATGCGGGCAACTACCGTCATAACCAGGTGATGACGAGGAGGCGGGCCATTGACTTTTCTCGTCAGATTACGCAAAAGTACTGGGACGAGGTTTTGTCTTTCCATAGTGGCCCGGTAATTCGATGGGTAGTTCCGTGGTGGCCCATCTATCTTTGGAGTGGCTTGGACCCGAGGGACAGAGCCCACTATCAGGTGATCCTTTCTTTCAGGCAGACGGTTCATCTCTACCCAGATCGCATACTAAGGTAGTATGGATGGACCTAGCGAATCCCCGAAGTTGAAGCGGTTGTGAGTGACCCTACCCAACTGACCGATGTAATGTGTGATACCTGGATGCAAAGATGGTACACACGACATACTTGGCCCGTTGTCAAATCTCACCACTCGATCTGGGTTTCAGATTCTTACAACAAGTGGACCAAAGCAGGAGATGCAAAAGCCCGAGCTGCTTTGAAAGTTGATGAAGCCTTCGACCTGCTGAGAAGAGAGCAAGCCAAAGACAACAGGGGGTTCTTTGATGAAAGAGACACTCCAGCTACCCTAGTTCGTCTAATGTCCTGACAGAAGAAAAAAACTAAGACTCAAGCCGAGGGGTCTAGCGCTAAAGGTGCTCAGGGGAAGGTGGGCCCCCAGACGGACTTGGAAAGAAGACTGGGCCCTAGACTAGTCGTGCAGGACCGACTTGGCCCACGGGATAGGCTACGCAAGCATGTGCGGGCCCAACTTGGGCCGAAGACTGTTATTGAAGACCCGTCGTCAAAGAAGCGGGTTCGGGCTAAGAAGGTTCCCCTTGTGATTAGGGAACGCTCACCTTCACCTCGGCGACCTCGGGCTCCACGCGATCCGAAGGACAAGGGAAAGGGGAAGATGCCCGGATATTAGTCTTCTTATTTTATTATTTGAATATTACTAGTATTTTTTTTTTGGTGTGTATTTTTTTGTATGCCGTGTTTGGCGTTTTTTTTTTGTAATCCCGAGTTTATCGAGATATTAATAAAAGGCGTATTATTGAACACCATTCCCGTTTTTTGTTTATTATAATGGTTGTACCCTTTTGAGGGGTTGTCTACGTATCCACAAATAGCGAAATCAAACCAAACGTAGTTCAAAATTTGATTTGATTGATTTGTTTTTTTGCAATTTTCGAAATACATCAAGATTATTAATTCAAGATGTGCGACGGTAGAATAATTAATTCTAACTTATTGACTTGTCTAAAATTTTGAAAATTTATAAAAAGACAAAGTTTTATAAATTTTTACAAATGACATTGATATTGGGTTCATGGGTAATAGCGCTTCAGCTGGTCCAAGTTAGTCGGGTTGACAAACTCGTTGCCGTCCAGGTCCGTTAGCATCACCGCTCCTCCCGATAGGATTTTCTTGACTAGGTATGGCCCAGCCCAATTGGGTTTGAATTTTCCCCTTGGGTCAACCGGTAGTAAGGCACGAACCGATTTCAGGACCAAGTCTCCATCTTTGATATTCCTGGGCCTAACCATTTTGTTGAAAGCCCGTTGGATTCTCTTTTGATACACTTGAATATAATTAAGGGCCCGGGATCGCCGTTCGTCTAAAAGGACTAGCGAGTCTTATCGGGCTTGGACCCAATCTGCTTCAGGTACTTGGCTTTCAAGTATAATCCTGAGGGATGGTACTTCAAGCTCGACCGGTTGGACTGCTTCCATTCCATATGTCAAATAATATGGAGTTGCTCCGCTTGCGGTGCGAATCGAGGTTCGGTATCCCCATAGGGCGAAAGGTATTTTGTCGGGCCAGTCCCGATAATTCTCAGCCATCTTTTTAAGTATGGTGACAATTGTTTTGTTGGTCGCTTCTACCGCTTCATTTGTTTTGGGTCGGTATGGTGAAGAAGTATGCCTTTGAATTTTGTATTTGGCCAGCAATGCGGCAGTTTCGGCTTGAAAGTGAGTCCCGTGATCACTGATAAATTCGTGAGGGATCCCATATCGGCATATGATCTTGTTTTGGATGAATTTGGCCACGTGCTTGGTGTTCAAGACACAGTATGACTCAGCTTCGACCCATTTGGTGAAGTAATCGATGGCTACTAGAATGAAGCAATGACCTCCCGTCCCGGAAGGGTGCACTTTCCCAATTATGTCTATACCCCATGTCGAAAATGGCCATGGTGATGTCATGGTATATAATAGGGAAGATGGCATATGCTATACATTACCAAAGATCTGACAGTTATGGCAGTGTTCGACATACAACTGGCAGTCTGTTTCCATGGTGTTCCAGTAGTACCCGAGCCTCATCATTTTGCGGGATAGCATATGGGCATTCATATGCGGGCCATTTTCACCGTCGTGGACCACGGTCATGACCTTTTCGGCCTGTATTTTGTCGATGCATAGGAGGAGAGCCCCCTGTGCCGTCTTTTTATAGCTGCCCGTCGTCCGAACGAACAAATTGGGTTGCCAATCTTCGCAAGGCCTTTTTGACCCGGTTTTCAGTTCCCGGGGGATATTCTCCCGTTGCCAAGTAGGTTAGGACAGTTTGATACCATGGTTCCGGATCGGTTAGCTCGATATCTTGGATGGCCTGTACATACGCCGGCTCAGATCGTCTTTCGACACAGATTGGCATGCTGGTCACGTGATCCGGGATATTCAGTAAAGATGCTAATTTGGAAAGTGCATATGCAAATTGATTTTCTTCCCGGGGCAGATAAATGTACTCTACCTTTTGGAATTGTTTCTCTAGAACCCTTACCCGTGCTTGGTAAGCCACGAGATTGGCGTTCCGAGTTTTCCATTTTTGGAGCGCTTGATTGATGACCAGCGATGAGTCACCGTGGACCCGGAGGTTTGTTACCCCTAAATCGGCGGCGGCTTGCAACCCGTGAATGCATGCTTCGTATTCGGCTGCATTATTGGTCACGTCAAAGTCCAATTTGATGGATAAGGGAGTGTGTTCCCCTCGGGGTGAAATTAACAGGATTCCGACCCCAAATCCTTGGAAGTTGGATGCCCCATCGAAATATAGATCCCAAACCTCCGTAGCGGTATGGAATATGTCTTCTTCAGGAAAGGCCCATGTATCGGTGTGGCCTTCTTTGGATATTGGGCTGTCAGCGAGGAACTCGGCAACTACCCGGCCTTTGATGGCTTTTAATGGTACAAATTTGAGGTCGAACTCGGATAACATTAAAGTCCATCTTGACATCCTGCCGTTGAGGATGGGGTTCTCGAATAAGTACTTGATAGGATCCATTTTGGATAACACATGTACCTCGTGACTGAGCATGTAATTTCGGAGCTTTTTAATGGCCCAAACCAATGCTAGGCACGTCTCTTCGAGCATTGTATATTTGCACTCATATTCGAGGAACTTTTTACTGATGTAGTAAATAGCCCGTTCTTCTGAATCGACTGTCTGGGCCAGCATAGCCCCCATGGCCGTCTCTTTCGTCGTTAGGTATAACGACAAAGGCAGACCGTGTTGATGTGGCATTAGTACCGGCGGAGCAGACAGAATCTCCTTGATTTTGTCGAAAGCCGCCTGACATTTGTCGTCCCATAGCACCCGTTCTCCGATTTTTAGATTTTTGAAGATGGGTTCGCATACCATGGTTAGTTTTGAAATGAATCGGGTGATGTATTGGACTTTCCCGAGAAACCCCCTTATTTCCTTTTCGGTCTTGGGTGGTTTCATCTTTGTGATGGCTTTGATTTTAGCTGGGTCGACCTCGATGCCGCGTTGGCTAACGATATGGCCCAGTAATTTGCCTGACGTTACCCCAAAACTGCATTTTTGTGGGTTGAGCCTCATGTTGTATTTACGTAGCCGGGTGAAGAACTTTCTTAGGGCTGAAATGTGCCCGCTTCGGTCCTTAGATTTGACGGTCATGTCGTCCACATAGACCTCCACTTCCTTATGCATCATGTCGTGGAGCAAAGTAGTGGCGGTCCGTTGATAAGTGGCCTCGGCGTTGATAAGCCCAAATGGCATGACGGTGTAACAGTAAGTACCCCAAGGTGTAATGAAGGTGGTCTTACCCATATCCTCTTCTGCCATTTTAATCTGATTGTACCCGGCATACTCGTCCATGAACGATAGAAGGGCATGATCGGCCGTGTTATCCACCAGTATGTCGATGAGTGGTAACGGAAAACCGTCTTTTGGGCTTGCCTTGTTAAGGTCCCGGAAGTCCACGCAAACCCGCACCTTGCCGTCCTTCTTGGGTACCGGCACGATGTTTGCAACCCAGTCTGGATATTCAGACACTTGTATAAAGCCTGCTTTGAATTGTTTATCGACCTCTTCCTTGACTTTAAGAGACCACTCGGGCTTCATTCTTCTGAGTTTTTGCTTTACCGGCTTGCATCCATCTTTGATGGGTGTTCGGTGTTCGGCTATCTCCTGGTCTATACCCGGCATGTCCTTGTAGGACCATGCAAAGACATCTTTGAATTCCTGGAGGAAGTCTGCGAATTGTTTTCTCTCCTCTGGATCTAAAGATAGGCCCTACTTAAGCATCTGGGGCTCTAAAGTGGTTCCAACATTTATGGACTCGGTTTCTTCGATTACCGGATCTCGGGATTCCCGTTTGCTCGAGCTGTTCGACCAGATGTTGAGGTAAAGGTACCTGTTCGTCGGGTTTCTCAATGTCATTGCATATAAAATTTTTGAAATTGAGAAAATTTTGGAAATAAGACAAGTCGTAAGCAGAACGGTGTTCGTTATTATTATTGATGGTAAATTTTGAAAATAGCTCGAATAGAGCTGCCATCTGATCGTTGGTCAGAGGCGGGATAGGGAGAGGTCTTGGGACAGGCCCCGAGACTTCAGTGGATAAGGGAAGAGGGGTTACAGACTCGACTTTAGCACCAGACCCTCTAGAGTCGTCGGACTCATACTCCGACTCTGACTCTGACTCAGACTCGGACTCGGTATCTGGCATGTCTCCCTTGCCGGTGGTCAGCTTGTAGACCTGTCCTTGACTGTCGGTCCATTTTATGGTCTTCCTCCAAGCCCTCTTCTCGGTGTTGGTACCGACCTCGGTGATTAGCTTGGTTGGGTCGAACTGATCGCTGCGGAGGATCAAGTTGACCAAATCATCCTTTGGAGCAGGGACGGCCTTGTCTTCTCCGAATAAGAGCCCCAACACGGGCTCGGAGTCGCTTTCACCCTTTTTGGACTCTGCTTGGATGATGGTGAACATATCATCGGGGATATAGTTGCATTCCCGAGCCGTTTTGGTCTCGGGATATGTGATGGTGGGTCGGTAGAGGCCCACCTGGATGGCTCCGAAGACTGGAGTGACGAAGTAATCTGTTAACTTCGGGCTATAAGGGCTTATGTAAGTACCCTTGAAAAGGTCGATGGCCTTGTGAATACCGGCCCGAACCACGTTTTCCGGGGTTATAGCATACCCTAATCCGAAATGTGATTCGCCATCATTTAGGACCTTGATAATCTTCTTAGCTGGAAGATATGGCCTTGAGGTTATTCCGGGTAGGTACCCCAGATTTTGTAGCATCGTGTCGATGCTAGTTGTGAAGTAGGGCCTAAAGAGATATTCTTCTTCGATCATGCCCACGAAATCAAATCCTCGTGGGTCGGCTCGGCCCGTAGCGTTGCAGCTTGCTACGATAATTGGGGTCGCCTCCAGCGTGATGATACCGTCTTTGAGGGGCATCTTGACTTTTCGATGGAGGGTAGATGACATGGCCTTGACTGCGTGGATCCAAGGCCTTCCTAGTAAGAGATTGAATGAGGAGGTGACATCTATCACCTGAAACTCCAACTTCTTTTCGATTGGGCCCATTATTACTGTTAATTTAACGGCCCCGGCGACGGGTTTTGGGCTCCCGTCAAAAGGTTGGATAGTTTGCGCTGTCGGGAGATAGTCGGCATCAGTGATGCCGAGAGCTTTCGCGGTCCTTAGAGGAAGGACATTCACGGCGGATCCATCATCGATGAGCGTCATCGGGAGGTACTTGCTCTTGCAGATGACCGTGATATATAGGGCCAGATTATGATGGGGCCCAAATGGCGGTAGATCAGCTTCGGAGAAGGTTATGAGCGGGACTTCTTCTTTGGACTTGCCCTTAAGGTAGGGCATAATGGTGGCTACCATTTCAGCGGGGGTAGTTTCTGAATCGACCTTGATTTCATCGAGAGCCTTAGTCAGTGCTTCCCGATGAGCCTGTAAGCTAACCAGTAGTTGCCATATGGTTAGGTCAGCTCGAACCCTCTTCATTTGTTGGACTAGGGCCGTGTCCTTGCTCGGTTCCTCAAGGGTAGGCTCCGTCCTGGCAGGTTCAGTGACGGAAATAGGAGTAGAACGCCCAGCAGTGGCGAGGTGGTTGGTGGCCAAGGCCTTGGACCTGGCTTTTCGGACTTCTTCGAGGGTATTGGGGACAGCTTCCCCTTTGGCTAGGTACACGTCGTCTTCGTCATCGAACCATATCCCATTGATTTGTGGGATAAAAGGAGAAATGAGGTGAGAACAATCTATTACCCTTCCCGAGAATATAGCGTGGGCGCTGAACGGGTTTTCTTTGTTGCTCGGCTTGTCTCCGGGCAACGGGATTTTCTCGCTCTCGATAAGATCTTGGATCAAGTGCTTTAACCTCCAACATTTTTCAGTGTCATGCCCGTTACCCCGGTGATACTGACAGTAAGCTTGGGCATTGTAAGTTTTGGGCCTCTTTTCTACTGGAGGTTCTGCAGTTAGGCCTATCGGCTGGATTAGGCCCTTTGATGATAGCCTTTGTAAGGCGTAAGTATAGGTAGTCCCTATATCTGTGAATACCCGATTTGGTGTATTCTTTTTGGATGAGGTGTCGAGCAGGTTTACCTCGTCGAAGATGCTGCAAGTTGCAGCTGCAGATACGGGCTTGTTTGTAGATGAACTAGCCCCTTGATAGCCCTTGGTAGAGGCCTTAGTCAGGCTCTCTAGTCTCAGGTCGTCCTCGATTCTCGTCCCCATTTCAGTAAGGACAACGAAGTTTGAAATGATAGCATACCGGAGATGGACCCGGTAGGATGGGAGTAAATTTTTGACGAAGGCTTCCACTAGGGCCTTCTCGCCGGGCTTGTCGACCAACTTCACACTCTCGGCCCTCCACCTTTGCAAATATTTTGTGAACCCTTCTTTGAGCTCTTGGGCCATTACCTCCAGAGTACGCATTGTAGTCTGGATCTCAGTGTTATCGGCGTAGTTCTGAGCAAATTCGGTCGCCACATCATCCCAAGTCTTGTATTTCTTGGGATCGAGTCTGTAGAACCAGGCCCTGGGATGCTTCTCCAAGGAGGAAGGGAATAGGTGCTTGAACATGGCGGACTTTACCCCTTTGACTGCCATGAAGTCTTTGAAGGCCCGGATATGATGGACCGGGTCTTCGGTACCCTCAAACATAGGAATTCCCGTCAAGTTGAGGTTGGCAGGTAGCTCGTTATTCAAAGGTGAATAAATGTGAGCGTTTTCGGAGTGGATTGAGTTGCTTCTCGATAAGTGAACTTGCTCCTCGATCCTGCGAACAACACTGACCAATTCGGCTATGGGCCCAGTGGGCTCAGCTCCGGCAACAGGAACCGTCTTCTCCACAGTACTCAGGCGAGTGTCCAAAATTGCTTGGTTAGCAAGGATGGAGGTCAGTTGAGTCTCGATCTTGGTTAGGGCATCTTTCAAATCTTCCATTTTGCGTTGATGTCGGGTTGCTGGTGGCCTATTTGTAAGAACACCGCATAATCAGAAACTAGCCCAGAAATCCCGGAACAGAAAGTACATCCCGAACAAGACTAAGAGGGAAATGACTCGAGAAAAGACACCTAGACGGGTGACTTGTGAAGTGTGGGCCTTCCTTAGGATTCGGCAAGTGGGCCTAGTCCCGTTCGAAGGAAGGTTCACGTGAGACATCCCCAGACTTTTGACCCGATTGTGTTGACGGTCCCTCCTTCGTAAGAGTATTTCCTACTTAGGTGGGCCTTGCCTTAGTCTAATAAGGCGGACTGGGATAGGGAAGGAACTCGTGATGTAAGATCGACAGAGTTTCGACGCTAGAGACCTCTACAACTTATGACATGACCCGACACTGCTAAATACGGGAAGTCCTAAGAAGAGGAAAGTTTTGAAAATTGATTGATTTGAAAGTTCCGAGACAACTTGGTGGAGAGGCCCGATTTTTTGAAAAAAATTGGAAAGTGCATCGGGCCTCGGTTTTGAAAGTTCGAAAGTATTTTTGAGTTTTGAATTGGGCAGTGTACCGTCTAGAAAATAGGCTATTTTGAGTAAAATCATAAGTCCTAAATTCGGTATGTGTCCCGGGGTTTGAAATTGAATAGTTTGAAAAAGATGCAATTTTTGAAAAAAAAAAAGACGGTTTTTGAAAACGACTCGGAAACCAATTAGCACGTAGTTACACAAGCCTTATAACGACGCCATGTATGCTCTACACTAAGTCTCGGTCGGTCTAAGAGGGTCCATACCAGTGTACATAGTCTAGACGTTGATCGGGACGGACTCTCCAAGTCGAATTGAGCTTAGAACATGCCGCGAAACCCACTCGAATCGACTATGGACATCTTTTGACATATCCATATTGGAGTACATCAACGGTATAGTGGGACGTCGGTCACCAGTACCGGCCCGGGAAAATATGGGTTATGCATGAACCGTAGAACTAACACGCCACTAGTACAAAAAGCACTTGTGGTTACGGTTAAAAAGAACATATGGCTACGGTTAAATGGGCGTAGTAAATCAAGGCGTAGCATTAAGTGTTCGAGTTGTGGCTTTGGTTACGAGTCCTAATAAAATATATTTTCGGCAACGGTTATTTATAGGAACCGAAGCCAAAAACACTATAAAGCCTTCGGTTCTTAAATTGAACCGTAACTAAAAGTGAGTAAAGACATCGGTTATTATTAACAACCGAAGCCAAAAGTTACTAAATGGCTTCAGTTAATGACTATAACCGAAGCCAAAAATATGTTAAAGGCCTCGGTTCATAAAAAATAACCGAAGCCATTTCTAAATTAAAAAAACAAAAAAAACCCAAATAATAAAACATGCAACTAATATTAGTAATTACCGAAAGAATTTTACATTATCTAATACAGTACCACATACAAATAACTATTGAAACCAACAACCAAAAATATAAAAATTTCTTATGACATCAATTCCAGCTTAGAGTAGATCACCCATTACATTTTTTTAAAATGCCAAAAGAAATATTAGATACATCAATCAATTTTTTGAGAGATGGACATATTATTAAGAGGGCTTGCGATTGAAAACTAACAACAAAATACATAAAAACTAATTTTACTTAATTGCCTTAGTATCTTCAATAATGACGCATTACACCATTTCGCCATTGTCAGCTGGGGTCATAACTTTGAGTTATCATTGCTAAAAAAACAATCTGTTATGCTCTAGAAATTTATTGCCATCTTTTATTTGCTTTCACCATAAATTGTGAAATCGCATCACGTCAGGTTCCATGCAGCCTGCTTTCATGCAGCAAGCGAATCGTTGTTTAGTGAGAGTACTTTTTCAAAGGGTAACTAGTTAAACAAGCAAAAAATTAAAGCTATTGAACTGAGATTGTCATGAAAATCAATAAGAAAAATCTACGTACCCGAATATTGTGTTCAAGACATTAGAGCTAGCAACAAGCGCTTCAGATCTTTCAAACCTCTGAACACTAGTTTGTAAGTTAGTCAATCTATGATAAGGCTAAGGATCAAAGATCAAATTTTAAGAGAAAGAATATTACGAAGTAGTTAAATAAAGTAGAAGTCAGTCCAACTTACATGTGTGAATAACAACGCCATACATCTTTCCAGCCGTCACTGTGAAATTTCACTCAACTTTCCCTAAAAAAATTAGAAACTACGTACTATAAGTAATATCATTCTTATAAGTTATGAACTGTGCGACATAAGAATAAACTGTATTTGAAAAATCTTGCCCCAGCCCACTACACATTACTTGCAAATAGTAATAAGGTTATGAAGGTATAATTCTTGATATATTGCATTTAAAAAGGCAGACACATCTCGAGAGAGATCCTCTCAAGTTAAGATATTGTACGACAAAAAAAACATGATCAACGAAGTTGGAAATTAGCTTAAAACCTATTCAGAAGCAGCCTGTGCTTGCTCGAATATACACAAATTTGCATCGGGTTTTAGAGGGTCTTGCCTTACATGAATGCGAACAGAATTATAGATTTCTTGCTTGAAAACTTCACCGGTTGTGTTGGTTAAGTGTCAAAACGTGAGTTGTACATGATAAAATCATGGTCTGTCATAAACATGACCTGCATTGTCAACATTCGCAACTTAATTCAGCCAATACCCCATTTGAATGCAGCAGTGCACATCAATTTAACTTCGTTCAATTAAGATTCGTGGCGTGTATTAGCTTGAAGTAAAATGAAGTCCAAGAAGTGGAGTCTCATGTACATCAGAACTCACCACTAGACCTCAGTAAATACCAAATAGTGGCTAGTCATGCATTGCATCATCCAAAAATTATAAAGACGCGACAAGTATTCAAGTACAGCCTGATTACTTCAATAATAACCCATCTTGTATGATTACAAATGTAACATGTGTTTGGGTTGAGTGCAGCTAGTATTGAAAGTTAGGTAAGCCTAACTTGAAGACAACACTTACAGTAACAGGATACTACAAGGGGTGGCTGGTTGGTGTAAGTTCAAGGCAGATTTCAGCATTAACAATCACTTGAGACTTAGACTGAAGGGTACCAAACTAAAAAGATCAATAAAAATGGAGCTATTAATGCTACTATATACTTCATCTGGAAACAAAGAAATCAATGCAGGCTTAAGAATGTGTTGCTTAGACGTGAAACTGTAATAGCTAGTATTAAAAAAGAGCTTAATAGCATGATTCAAAGTAGACTACACACCAAACATAGTGACAAGGATAAAACTTACATCCTAAGTCTGGCCTAGTTACTCTTGTATATGTGATTTTTTATTGCAATATACTTAACTTTAACGAAAAAAACTTGAAGACTAGGGGTGTTAAAAAATTGACCTAGACCGGCAAACCGGACCGGACCGGACCGTAAGGTCCGGGTCGGTCCAGACCGGGGCACGTACGGTCTGGTCTCCGGGTCCCAAAAAAGTTGGTAACCGGTCCCCGGTCCGGTCCGGTCCACACTTAAAAAAAAATCAAATTTAGTGTATTTTTACGGTCCGGTCCGGTCTTAAGAGGGTCCGGTCCGGTCCGGTCCGGTCCGGGTTTCTTTGTTAACCGGTCCGGTCCGCGGGTTTGGGTTTTTTGGGTTTCCGGTCCGCGGGTCAAACCGGTCCGGTCCGGGTTTGGACCGGTGAACACCCCTATTGAAGACAAATGACGCCTAATCAACGAATCGGAGCCTATTGAATTTGAGCGTTGAATTCCCCGATAGTACAACAGCTACAACTTTTATATCTAGATTATACTTGAATAAGACCTGCTGCTCTACTTCATCAAACAATGTTGAATTTAGTAGTACGTGGCTTGTACTCGCACCATAGTACCTTCTGTATTGCATTTAGTATCTGATATAGCAACTTTGCATCATGATTCATACAACTTGCTTGGTCTCCTATATTAAATTCGGTCCAGAGCCTAGAAATCACAACTACAAGTTCAATTGAAATCCGACAATTAGAATTAAAGTCCCTCAAACTGGGATTATAAGCATGAAACCCGAATAAAAACAACTAGACTAAAATGGTCTCTATCATGGTGGGAGTCCAATTACAGAGTGGTGTGCCGTGATATTGTGGTGGAATTCATTTGGCAGATTATAACACCGAAAATCATGGTGCGAGTCCAATTCATCACGACAAATTCGAATCAATTGACAGATTATAACACCGAAAATGGACTCAAGAAAACAAAGAAAAAATCAGATGAAAAGCAAAAATAAGAAACCAGAATTATTATACATATTCAAAGGAAAGACGAATTATGAATTAGGGGAAACAAACCAACGAAGAGGATGAATCGAGTGGCAGGCGTACCATAGTGATTAAATTGGGTGGCTTCGTAGTGCGTGTATACGTTTAATTAGGCATAAACGATTTAAGTTTAACCATGAGAAATTAAATTATGCATCTTGACAGCAATAAAGGGGATGAAATGGTGGAGGGAGATGTCGAATTGGTTGACGAAGGAGGAGGTAGGGACGCCGTGGTGAGGGAATGGAGCAGATGTGATGGAGGAATCTGAGGTAGGTTAGCGGTTGAAGAGAAGGAGACGGGTTTGTCAATTGGGGAAGGGTTAAGGGAGACGAAGAGGAATGGATGATTAAGTGGTGGTGGATCCGTTTAATTAGGGAATTAATTGGGTGCATATATTGGACTATTGGAGTATGATGTTGAAGAATTATTACGAGAATAAAATAACGTATAAATCATTTTTGGTTACGGATTTCCAACCAACCGAAGCGTTTAATATTTAAATACGCTTCCCAAACTACAAATGTTGCCATTTCTAATTACTTTTGGCTACGGTTCAGGAACTTAACCGACACCTTTTATATTTGGTTACGTTTTTTTAAAACAACCGTAGCCATTTATAAATCCTATTCTCTTAAAATTTTTTGGTTACGGTTATTAAATGCAACCGTAGCCTTTTCATCAAACCAAATCTATTTTTTGTACTAGTGCGCGTATTGTATTTGTCAAACGATTTCTATTCGAGTCTCACCCTGAGGATGCCGATGGTAAGTCATGCATCAGTTAATCCCCAGCGGAGTCGCCAAATTGTGGACATGACATAGGTCCACCCCGACGCGGACACGCGCGGGTTTGGGTAGGCGAATGAATCTCCATATGAAACGGATCGAATTGAAATTTAGGTCGAAGTCGAGTCGCCACCGAATTTTGTGGTTATTCGGAACCATTCGTGCCCACTCTATGTGGTAGTGATCCGTATACAAAATACGGCCCATTTCCGATGTCAGAGTTTATTGGGCTCGTCCCTTTGCATTTGATACCAATACCGACGTTATCGGATATTGTGTATTGAATGACTCTCGTGCGCCAACGGTTTCGGGCATCCGGAAACCAAGGTTCTGAGTAAGGGGTGAGGGTACGTGTTGGGAAGCCCACAAAGGACACCCAACCCCGCCCGCACATTAGCGGCCTCTACTAAGAATTCGAATGACTTTCCAATACGCGCGTTAGTAGAACGGGAAAATGCTTATGCAAACATTGTTTTCCTAGGCATGTGAATAGAAATTGAAAAGGGTTTCTATGTCAATTTAATGCAATTAATTCTAACGTCGAAGTTGAATTTTAGCATGTGAGTTCATTTAGTACAATAAACGAACAAGAATTAAATTGACAAAAGAAATAAGCAAACTGTTAGTAACGATATAACGAATAGTAACGGTTTGCGCAAATATTGAATTGAATGATAAACAAGGTGATGCATGGTTTGAAAAGATAGTAAATACACGTGATTAATTAAGCACGTGTTGACCTAAGTCGTAAAATACTATCGAGTTTGAAGAGAAGGATGTACGACTCGTTGTATTAGTCGTTATGAGGTCACTCGACCGAGTGGTCGATGGACTCGATCGAGTGGACCTGTAAAAGATGATTCTGTTTTGCGTTATAGACCATACTCGGCCGAGTTATTGACCAACTCGGTCGAGTACATAGCCACTCGACCGAGTCACTGTGAGACTCGGTCGAGTGGAGGTCGTGAAAAACATTCTGGTTCGGTTTTGGGGTGCCACTCGACCGAGTGGGCTAGGCACTCGGTCGATTGCCCCCTGTACGAATCGTAATTCGTTTGCAAATTTATATTGATTTAGAAATTGCTTTTGATTTTTGATAATTCGACGGTTTTACCGAATTGAGCATAAATATTGCATGACTTATGCTCGATTCGGGTTTTCATAAATTATAGATTTGGTTGAACCGAATATAAATATTGTTTGAATTTATACCCGATTCTAAATTTTGAATGCTCGTTATATCCCGTATTCGATTATTGAATCGATACGGAATACTAGAGCGAAAAAAAAAGAAAATCGATTTGTGTCGTTCCAAGTCAATCAAAACGATATGGAACTCTCTCCGCGTTTGTAGCATCATAATTACAACATGACATCTACGTTAACATCAACGAGAAATCGAATTAATTGAACTAAATTGACTAGATTGTTAGATGCGACATCCAACTATGAAGTTGGTATCGGATCTAACGAATCGACACTTTGCTTAAATTAAAGGACTTGATTCCCTCGACTTCTCCGACATCGAAATAGATCCCTAAGGATTGTGATGTCGGATCTGTGTCAACTGGTTTCGACCCTTATTGAAATACGATGTTTGCTTTTTGAAAATCGATGTGACATGCGAATAACAATAATAATACAAACGATATGAAAATTATTGTTGAAGTTAACTTATCTCAATAATCAAGTAATCGGGATATCGGAACAAGCGACCGTCAACGCTGTGTGCAGTACACTTGTATATTCGTGTTTCCTTATTCCGATATCACTCATACTCAACACAAATCGATAAGTATTTTATTGTTTTGATATTAGTACTATCGATATTAATGATGCGATAATAACGATAAAATGAAATAAATAAATAAAACGCGAACCGTATAACGACGACATGACGCGAGAAGGAGGAAAAGAAGAGAAGAAGCGGGGTTTTGACACCCTCAACCTACATGTTCTTGTCTCGGAACGGACTCGTAACAGTGGCTATAACACAAGAGTCTTCGAGGTTTTATGGAGGTTAAGTTATGGTGGCTCGGGTTGTTGATTCCTAAACTAGGTTTAGGGTTTTTGCTAGTGTATTGCTTAGGGTTTGCTTAGGGTGTATTAGGGTGTATTAGGGTTGGAAAGAAGTTGAATTAGGGTTGAATTTGATGGGTAAAAAGATGTGTAATTGTGTGTGCAAAGGGTTGCTTATATAGGCAAAGCTAGGGCACTCGGTTAGGGCTACTCGACCGAGTAGCCAGCTGACTCGGTCGAGTGGCCTTGTGCGTCAGCCGTCGGGCTTGAATAAGGGCCCACTCGATCGAGTGGGTGGGTCACTCGATCGAGTGGCCCAGCTGGGTTGCGCGGGTCTATTATTTTGGACCGTGATCATGGATTTTTGATGGGTTTAGTGTTTGAATTGGATTTTTGGTGTTGTGAGAGGTTGGTTTGTGTGTCTCGGAAATGACTTTGACCGGGGTTGGCCCAATCGCAAAAAGTCGGTTTTAATTCTGGTGTCGGTTTTGGCCCAAATTAGTCTTGTTTGACTCGGAATGATCCACTGGGCCTGGATTCGAGGTTGATTTTGTGAGATTTGTACTCTGTGAGTGTGCTAGCCAGCGACTAATGGATTTGAGCCCGTATCCGAGCGCATAGAAGCACGTTAGCATCCGATCATCATCGGGTGTTTTTTGGGAAACTACCATGGACACCTGGCAGTCAAAATGCGGGTGTCTACACAACCCCTTGTTTAGTTATGTGAGTATATATATATATATATATATATATATATATATATATATATATATATATATATATATATATATAGAAGTGGGATCAGGTGAGTCCACTTATATATTTTGAGTCCGTGAGTCCTCATCTTAACCTTTGATTTAATTACAGATTAATGGTCAAGATTCGTTTTGTCAATTAAGGAAATAACTAACAAAATCTTTGTAAATATTTCATTTTTTTCTCTCCCCTCTCTAATTATATACTCAAATCTTCTCTCCTATTAATTCTTTTTTTCACTGATCTTCTTTCTCTCACCCAACACATTTATTCAAAATTAATTTTTTTCAATTCACAAATCCTCCCGCATAACTTACTCTCCGTTTTGACGCTGTTTATTTTAACTTATAGATTGTGTTACTTTGACTCATACAATGTGTTACTGTAATTCATGAACTGTGTTACTCTAACTCGTAAAATCTGTTTCGTTGCATAATAGTCTCTTGCATACACATGAGTCGTTCCAATTAACCAAAAGAATAATGTTTGTTTTTATTAAGGATATTCCAAAACAAAAATTGATACAAGAGTTCCAACTGAATCAACTTCATTACAATTCCAATGTTTCACATCTATTACTCATAATTTGTGTTATTCTAACGCATTAAGTATGCTACTCTAACGAATAATGTATGTTACTCTAACAATATACTGTCCTACTTAAAATTCTGCTTCTTCATCCTCCTCGTCCTCTTCTTCATCATCATCGTCAGAAGTTTTGATTTAATCTAACCACCGCGCCATCTTTTTGTTGTGGACCTCCTCACATCAAATCCACAAGCCAATGCGTAGATTTTATAGAAGTTTACTGACTCATCAACGTCCTTGAAGATCTGCCCTATGTATGGAGGAAACTCTCACTCTCATCCCTACATCATTCATGTGCTTTTGCATCTACTGAAATACAATAACAGTGCCAATAAACGTGGCGAAAAAGAAACAATCAAAACTTGAAATATGGATTAAAGTAATAGATGACAAGAATTAAAGTAACAGATGAAGTGCATTGAAGTAACACTGGATTCAGTTAACAGAGGATGCTTATACACCAGGTATAAAGTAACAGAGGTCAGACATTAAAGTAACAGATAGTGTGAATTAAAGTAACTGATAATGTTCATTAAAATAACACCAGGTAGGTACAAGTTAGTGTAAAAAATCATATAATGATAAAAAATGAGAGTACGCAGTATCTATCTTTGAATGAGAGCGATACTCTTTGATATTGTTTCCTATTTTGAAGTCAATCATGTCCCATAATTATAGGAAACAATATCTTTTTTTTTTATATGACGGTATTCTATATCTTTTTTGTCACTTCAATGCATTACAGTAACAGATGAAAAGAACTAAAGTAACAGATGAAAAGAACTAAAGTAACAGATGAAGTGCGTTAAAGTAACATTAGATTCAATTAACATTATGTCCATTAAAATAACAAGGGTTAGCCATTAAAATAACAAATTGTGTATATTAAAGTAACACAGTATGTGCATTACAATAACTCCATATATTTGTTCGTGCGTAAAATTCATATAATGATTAGACCTTCAATAATATGCAGTTTCCATACTGTAAACTTTAAAATCTAATAATATGGAGCATCCTAATGACGCGTTTTCAGTATAAATTAGAAACCAAATACTCACCGTTTGTGTATTCGACGATTTGCATATCCGTCATCATATGATGAACGTAGTAATGTGAATGAATGAATAAAGTGATTTACTGTTTCCTAAAATTATGAGAGTTATTTTAGGAAACAGTATCTCTCCTTTTTTTTCTTTTTTCTTTTTTTTAATGCAAATCTTAGGGCAGTTACTCTTTTTATTTGTTTCCTATTTTGTTGGCAATCATGTCCCACCATTATAGGAAACAATATCTTTTTTTATTATTACTTAAATATGGCGGTTTCATATATTCACATGACTCACTACTGCGTTACAATAACAGACGTTAAGAACTAAAGTAACAACTTTGATGAATTAAAGTAACAGGCCATAAAAGTAATAGAAGTTTGTCATTAAAATAACAGACACTCTACCCTAAAGTAACACAGTATGTGAACTAAAATAACCCAATATCTTTATAATTTAATATGCAGTTCAACGTAGAAAAGTAGAAACTAATAATTTAGTATCATCTTAATGACTCAATGTCCTTTCAAGTATAAACTACAATATATATACTCATCGTTTGTTTTTTCCACGATTTGCATATCAACCATTGAATGAAAAGTAGAAACCGGATTGATCGAACGTATTATGCAGCAGCACGATGAAGACGATTATTGACTGAATGTGTTCTTGATTGTGTGGTTTTGAAATAAATGGCAGCGGCGCGATGAAGACGATGACTAACTGAATGTGATTTTGAAGAATGAATGATTGAATGAGCGAGAGAACGATGAAGAAGAAAGTGATGGAAACAGAATTGATGGATGAGAGAATGAATGATTGAATGAACGAGAATGTTAGGTTAATGAAATATTCACCTTCCTATTTTGTTGGATGCAGTATCTTCTTATTTTTTTTTTTTTTTTTTATTAAAATAGTGATTTATCTCGTCCCTTGATCCATCTCTCATCCAACGGATGAGATGGGGACTTAGGGACTCAATACTTATGAGGGACTCATAAGAACCTATCTCTCTCTCTCTCTCTCTCTCTCTATATATATATATATATATATATATATATATATATCTCACAAATGTCGTGAGATTTGCCTTGTATTTCAGCAAAATCCACTGAAGTACAAATACCAACGAAACACTTGCAATTAACACTTGAGAATGCATAGGCAGTGGGGGGGGGGGGGGGGTGCGGGAGGAGAGTAGCAAGATGGATTATAATCCTGACCCCAATTAGACTTTTGAGTTGAAAGATGGCCTCTTTGGGTTACTCATATAAAATGATCACCCCTTCATTTTTTTTGTTCCCCTCAGCCCGTCTCACTGTTTTCCTTATTAGATTTCTCAACCTGTCTTACTTCTTTTCCCCATAGATTATTGTTTCCTTGCCACTATAAAATGGAAACACATAGAAGCATAAAATTTCTCGAGAAATAATGATTACTCGCAACAATGAAGTAAGACCTATTCATTTGTTTGCCTTTTATATTCATTGTGAAAATGATTTTAATCAAAGACAAACAAATGAACGAGATGGAGGGAGTAGTACTTTAATAAATAGTAAAATGATCTCATTAACCGTAATAAAATCTTTGGTGTAGTAGTTGTATCTCAACAATGAACATCTTAATCAAGCAGTCATCATCGATTACGTGATCGGACAGGTTTTAACCAATATATTCGGGTTATTATCAGGTCGAGTCACTTTCTGGTTTCGATCATTTTCACGCGAGTTTTTTCGTGTTTTTTTTCGGGCGATTTCGGGTCGGGTCAGTTTTTACAGGTCTAGGTATAGGTATGAGCAGGAATCAAAGTGGGTGGGGGTGCGAGTAGCAAAGGGAGAGAATTGTGGTTGGAATAGGCTGACAAATGTGAGGAGATGTGGGAGATGAAAACCGATTTATTAGATAGATGGAAAGGTAGGAACATGAATAAGTGGAGCATTAGAAGAGGAGGAGAAGACGAAGGGAGAGCTCGAGATCGGAGGAGGGGGCGAAAATGATAGGGGTAGGTAGAAGGAGATGGTCAGGGGAATGACACTCTTATTAAATAGATGCAAAGAAGTCATATTTAAAGTGATAAAGAAGAGGAGAAGGAGAGAAGGAAGAGGAAGGGAATATGGTAGAGATTGTAAAGGACATAAAACAATCTTAGTAAACAAGGAAAGAAATATAGGGTATAGGGTAATATAGGGTATGAAATTTGGTGTATGTATATTCAATGTTAAGGAACTAGTTTTATATGCCTTGGAACGGTGCCAAGTAAATCGTCAAAATATTCAATCAAATAATCCACACTAAAATCAACTACAGTTATAGCTTTACAGGCCCATGAAGTAACGACATACGGTAAACGCTTCCCATCGATGATCAAAGTTCTGTGCAACGACGATTGCATGCCCATGAAGTACTTTGCTAAGTGCCCTTGTCCAAGCCTCAGTCAGAGTGGAGGCTCTGTAGACACCCGCATTTTGACTGCTTGTGTCTATAGCAGTCTTCAATACGCTCGAATACAGTCTCGCAATCAATAGTATCCGACATGGGCACTTAGCGAAGAAGATATCTCATAAAATCAACCACAAATCTAGACTCAGTGGGTCATTTCCAATAAAAAAAAGCTATTTTGAGCTAGAACCGCCACCAAGGGCAAAACCGTATTTTGCGACCGACCTATGAATACACCCTTACCTACGACGTTTCAAGGGTCAACGATTCATTTTCGAAACCTATTCTCAGAAAACCGAGAGCATTCCTAACCCATATACACACCCTAACTCACCTACATTCTCGATCGCTCCCGTGCCTACGCCGACACTTAACGAGCCCGTGTTCCCAGACTTTTAGCATGTAGGTTGAGGGTGTTCAAATCCCGCTTTCTAATCCCTTAAACTCGTTTACATTCTTGTTTTACTAACATTACTAACTATTACTAACATTTACATTATCGCATGTAACATTTAATTTCCGTTACTAACTACTAACTCCTAACATTTATTTATCGTTCTTACATTTTGTTTATATAAATATCGCGTATTAATTACAAAACTATTTTCAAACTCGATTCAAGAAAACGTCCGGTGATGCCAAATCGAGCGTCGTAGGCCCTAAAAAGCCAAATTACGACGCCGAAACGCAAAGAGCCTGATAAGTGTAGTTTGTAGTGCCTATTTTGCTGTGTTTGGTCCCTGTTTCTCTCGTGAAATTGCTCTTTGGAGCGGTTTCTCGGCTACTTATGCTTCTTCTAGTTCGTTTTAGGTTCCCAAGACCATTCATGGAGAATTGGAACGATTCCGACTCGTTTCCTACACTTTTGGAGCCAACGAAGAGAAGGAACGATCACTCGGTGCCTTAGTTTCGATCCCGAGACCTTGGGACCCATTCCCGAGCCCCTTAGACTCGATCCCGAGCACCGAGAATCTATGAGAAGCCCATGAGAAGCATGGAGGGAACTTAGAGATCATATTAGAGGCCTACAAGAGCCTTCCCGGCCGAGAACAAGTGTCTTCTCGATCGGGAAGGAGTGCGGGTTTCATTCGGCTGCTGTTATGGGCCGTCTCGGGCGAGACCATCTCGTCTCGGCCGAGATGAGTCCCGTCTCGGGCGATACCATCTCATCTCGGCCGAGATGAGCCACCTGCAGCTCCGCTTCGCTTCTTTTCCTCTCCTTATCCATTGTAACCCTATATATACCCCCCTCTTGTAATCTTATGGAATGTTCTTCATTACCCACAAAACCCTAGACTACTTTAGCATAGATTAGCTTGGATTAGAGTATATTAGTCATTAATTAGTCCTTAATCTAGTTAGCTAATCTTGTATTAAGGGATCTCTTGAAGAATCCTTCCAATCTTGACAACGTTGGTGGATGTTTTGGGTGTTCTTTATATACAAGTTCTCATCTTTTCATTCTCTTGTTAGTTGGTATAATCTTCTCATCCTTTTAGTTAATCTTTGTTTATGTTATTCAAGTTTCAATATTTAGCTCTTGTTTATTGTTTTGTTCATCATCCTTGTTAGTTTTACATATATATGCTCCTGTTTTTGCGTTAGTTTCTCTTGTTCTTGTTAGCTTTCCTTTAGATATGTTTGAGTAGACTCTTGCTAGGGTTATTAGGGGGATTGGATGTGATTAGGGATAATTAGGGTGAGATGGGTGGTATTAGATGTTGTTTTTGTTGTTTCCCATTTACCTTGCACTCCACATGTTTGATGAAATGCTTGTGAGACTAGAGATGATCAATCCTTGTTTTTCTTGTCTCTTCTCTTTTATGTGTGTGTTTGGTTGTAGGTTTGGTTCCCTCATTAGTAGCGAGAGCGTGGTGAGGATGACCCCTAGGCCGTTTAAGTAGCGAGAGCCCGAACGTGACCTAGGCTACGAAAGCACGCTAGTAACCCCGTTTTTCCCCTTCTTATGCCCTTGACATCCATGAACCCGACCTATCCCTAGTTTCTTCCTATTGATTTATTAGCTTCCTTTTGTCGTTAGTTATTCGTTTAGCCTTGTTAGTTCGTGTTTTAGACCTTAGCTTAGTCATTAGTCTATCCCCTAGATTAGCTTGTTTTGAACCCAGTCTTTGACTGTAGCATACCTTAGTCCGACACCCCGTCCCTGTGGATTCGACCCGACTTGCCCTAGCTACCCAGTTAGGTTAGTTGGTTATTATTTGACAGGTAGGATAGACGACAAACACTACCCATCAAATTTGGCGCCGTTGCCGGGGACGGCGTAGTTTAGACTTTTGTGTGCTTAGTTTTAGACTTTGTTCTTGATTTTTGTGTTTTCTTCTCCTTGTGTATCTCCGTTCTACTTCTTGTGTTCTATTCTCCCTTCCTAGTGCCTCAAAAGCACTAGGCTACTAACGTTTGCTCAAGTTCTTCTAGTTCATCCTAGGTATCAAAGCAACGTTATGGAAATGGCACGTCCTCGCTTCCATCAATCGCCACGAGACAACTATGGGGCAAATTGCCATGTCCCAAAATTTCACCAACCATATCAACCTCATCAACAATCTTACGAACGCCCTCCATATGGTTACCTTGAAAGTTGTCAAGGATCCATCCAACATCCTAACAACTACCAAATACCCCCACGTGACCCACAACCAAAAATCCCCAACTTTGAGACTTGTCAAATGATGATTCAATTGCTAAAGAGTCAACAAGAGGCGATAACTCTAATGCAAAAGAGTCAACAAGAGATGATGATTCAATTACAAGGGGTTAGGGAGGAGTTTAGGGACCAAAAAGTGGTGCAAGATGCTCGAATCGATACACTCATGGCTCACATCACGATGTCGGCCACTCGAGCTCCACAAATTGTTGGAAGGTTCATTTGGGCAAGAAGGTCGGTTTACTCCACATGGAAATCAACCCGACCATGAAGCCACGAATGAAGAAGAGAGGGTAAATCGAGAAATCATTGTTGAGTGTTGCTTTGATGGTGAAGAAATGGGAAGAATGGAGGAAGTTGAAGCTTCAAGGGTCGACAATGAGGAGGGGTGTGAGCATGATTCTCAAGGTAACTCTTGGGGAGCCGATGTATTGACTATCAAATTGGATTTGTACGATTTTCTTCGTGATGAACCGGATCTTGACAATCCAAAGCCAAGTGAATACAAGACTCCTCTAGGCCAACAAGACACGGTGAGTGAAAAGAAACGTAATACTTGGGAAAAAGAGGTAGATGCCTTGGAACTTGCCTTGAATGGGAAATTGGAGGATCCTAAAGCCTCCAATGAAGAAAACTTGATGCCTTCACCTCCTTTATCGCACTCGATTCCAAGTCTCTTGTCTTGTGAGACGGTTGATGAAGAAGATCCTTGTCGGGCGGTGGAAGAGAACTCTACTCTCGACCCCGTAGAAGAAGCAACCCCCTTAGGGTGTGATCTCCCAACTCATAATGTCGAGCTTGACTCTAGACCACTATACCTACCGGATGGTCATAAGAGTCGTTGCTATCATGGTTTGGAAGACCCGGAAGATCACGAGAACCCCGAGCATAGTGAAGATGATCGCTTCTTGCCTCCGACTTGGAAGTTCTTGAAAGTAGCTAGGCTTGGCCATGTGAGCCTCAACGAAGATGTTGCTAGGGCATTTGACTTACTCCTTCGAGCTCTTGATGGCTATGGAGGCGTAGATGGTGAGAGTATCTTATTGTAAATATCTTTTTCCTTTTCTCTTGAGCTTTTGTTTGTGTATATGTTTGTTTGGATAGTTTGGTTTCTAGGATTGTTAGTTTTTGTGGAATTCTTGTAATTTGGAGTTTTCTTGAGTGATGTGAGGGAGGGATTTTGATGGTGTTTATTGAGTTCGCTTGTTAGGTTGATAGTGAAGATGAAGTTTTGAGAGGAGTTGTCGATGATAGAAGCTTCAAGGCTTGGTGGAGGAAGTCGGTTTTTGAGCTTTATGCAAGCTTTTGGGGACGGGATCTTGGATCCCGAAGTATTGGTGGCCTTGTGGGTGAAGATATCAAGGAAATGAAGGGCTAGAAGACTCTTCCCGACCGGGAAGGATGAGCCATCCCGACCGGGAAGGAGTCATCCCGATCGGGATGAGGGTACCAAAAATGGGGTTTACTGTTGTGTCATCCTGACCGGGAAGGGAGCTTCCCGACCGGGAAGGGTGTGTCATCCCGACCGAGACCATCCATCCCGACCGGGATGGTCCCGTGATCCTCCTTTTGCCTCTCCTTTGTCATTTGAGCCCACCCTACCACTTTACACCCCCTCCCAACCACCCTACCTACCCTTGCACCTATCATATGACCCCTACACTTCATTTACATACCCTCACCTCATATTATCTTCACTTTACACCGAATATACCCTCAAATCCCACCCTCATTACACCATTCCAAGCTTACTACATCAACCATGCGATCTTACCAAGTATGAAGTGGGATGACAATGAAGAAGACAAGCAAAGTGCCGATATTGATTATCAAGACGATGGAGTTCGTGAGTTGCTAACCGATTGGTAAGGCGACTCTCATTTCTTTTCCGTCTTTTATTGCTTGTCTCCCTTTGTATGTTCCCCTTCCCCTTATCATTTGTGTCATGGTGGCCCTCGGGGCCGTGGTAATTATTGCTCCCGACTCTCAATGACGTGATTACATCGAGAGTTGTTTGAAAAATCCAAATTTACAAGATTTTCACCTTTTTAGTAGGATTTAGTCGGATTTGGTCAGAATCCGGGCTAGGTGACTTGATTACACCTAGTCCTCCCCTCCCATTTCCTTTTATTTTCTTCTTTTTATTTCCCCCCATCCATATCTTTTCTCGTCTCGGCCCATGGTGACTTGACTACACCCCGGCCGGACACATTCTACCCTTTCTTCGTTTTTCTTTTTGATTTTTAGCTTTATTTTCGTAGTTTCTCTACTTTTTAGTGTCTCCACACACTACTGATTGAGCATGAGGACATTGCTCGGTTTAAGTGTGGGGGAGCGATATCCTAGTGTAGTTAGTTTTATTTTCGTAGTTTATTCGAAAAATCTTTAAAAACCCTAAAAATTTGAAAAAGTTTCACAAAAATCAAAAAGATTTTCTTTTGTGTGTTTTCCTTTTGTGCCGTTGTGTCGTATATTTGTTGTGTTGTGCGTGTTTTGCCTCCCTCTTCCCTTGTAGGTAGCTTAATCACCGTTAACTTTGGAGGGCTTTCAAGACATCCGATAACATCTTTATCCCTTTTTCCTCTTTGTCTCTCTTGGAGTTTGGAGGAGATTTTGTGATGATGTGTGCTCGGGTGGAGCTTTTTGGAGTTTGTGGTTGATGTGGTGGCTTGCTTGGAAATTTCGGGGTGGTGATTGTTTATTTTGTGTGTTTATTTTTCTTGTCTCTTTTTTTATTTGATTTTGTCATGTTTGTCTCGTTTTTGTTGTGTCTTTGTTTTGTCTCATTTAGTTGTGTCTAGTATGTAAAAATATTTTCGAAAATCCGGTTTTGAGGCTAGTGCGCAAGTGTTTACTTTCCCTTTCTAGTGATGTGAATTTATTCTTGGACTTTAGTCTAGTAGAATGACCCTAAATCAATAGTTTCGTTGGTCCTTTACCTTGAGTCCACCTAGTCTACTAGGGATTTACTACGGGATTTGCATTTTGACCATTATGACCACCCACGGTGTGAAAAGGCCTTGGTTGCCGAGTCCCGTCCCTTAGGTGACCGTGTACGAAATTGCTTGATTAGTCCAAGTTCTCCCCTTTTTGTGGGTTTGAAGGGAAATCGCGACCTCCGACTTACCCATTTCCCTACCTCTCCTACACACATCCACAAAATAAGTTGCAAATTGTTGAAATTTCTTTCTTAGTTGCAAAAAGAAATGCCTACAACACAAAATCTAGCCAAAAGGGCAAACGAAGAAAATGAAAGAAAATGAAAGAAAGAAAAGAATGAAGAAAAATAAAAGGCACAACAAGTCAAAAGAAAATACAAAAGAAGAAAAAGAAATGGCATAGCAACAGAAAAACCGAAAATGCAAAAGAAAAAAAGATGCCAAAGAAAACCGTCTGACAAAAATAATCCCCACAAATAAAAAATAAGCCTTTTTTCGACTATTACCGTGAAGAGCCTACCAAAGGACCGAGTCCCTAGGAAGGATGATAGCGGTAATGGTCGGTCTTCCCTCATTTTGCAATCATATCCACCTTTTTACTTGGGCTAGTTAGACGATTTTTGTACATGGGACGACCCTCTTGGCTCATCGCTAAAGGGGGCGGGTTTTCACTTTACCTACAGTGTCGACTAACTCCGTGGTTCATCACTTTTCCATCCCGCCTATCGTCCCGTAGTACGTTCTTAGAAGGTTAGGAGGAACTAGGTAAGTTATCAACGTTTTTATTGCTTTGTTCTCATACTATTAGGGTTTAGTTCATATCGGTTTGTATTATTAGCTCGGTGATAACTCACTAATTATTCATATTTTCACCCCGTTTTTATGTGTCGTTAATATAATTTATAATATTCTTTGAGCTATATAGTATACTTTTCGTTAATTTGGATATTCACTCAGGTAAATATTATTTTAGTATAATATTGACTAAATTGTACTAATTATGATATAGATACAAATTGAGCGGATGAATAAGAAGCGGAGCGAATCCATATAAAGAATGGTTGTCGTTGATTAAGGATGGGAAGCAAGGAAAATAAGTCAAGTCTCAAACTAAAGACCACTTACCAAATTGACAAGCTCACACCACATCATAAGACCCGAAGGAAATATTGGACAACCAAGGAAAATTGAAGGAAAGAAGAAAAGGAAAATCACACCACCCATATCTACGGAAATTAACGAAGATACGAAGCACCAATATGGAAACACAATATTCCCATCTCATCGGTTTCCATATTTCTACCCAGAAATCGTACTCCAAATATTTCCTAAAATTTGACCCAATGTAACTATAAATACCCGGTTCCCATCATGAATAACTCAAGCAAGCAAACACAAAAAAACACCAAACCCTATTAGTAATTGAAGTTAACGGTTTTTCGGGAGCTCGGAGCAGTCCGTCGGGTGAAGCGGCTTCAACTCGAGAGAAGACGGAAGCACTACTTGTGGAGGTGTCGAAACCAAATCAAGGAGGAGTCTTTCGGTTCTAGATATTAAGTTCTCTACTCCTTAATACTTGTTAATTTCAGTGATTAATTTTGTCTTGGATCTTATATGACGTTAATCGTTCAGTTATGAAATCAATTAGTTTTACCAATATTATTTTGTTAGTATTCAATTTTATACTCGTCTTTATTGTTAAATAGCTAGTTGTATTATTTGGCGCGGCATTAAATTATACAACCGAGTAGCAACTATATTAATTTAGGACTGCGAATTGTCACTAGATTAATCTAGAGTATAAGTTGATCTAGTTAATTTTAATTGACTAGGATTAATGATGTCTTTCTTGTTCTTAATGCGACTAGTTAACTTACGGAGCGTCGAAACTTACGTAATAATTAATTAGTTAGTATTGGTGGTCGAGCGGCTCGACACCGATTATAAGTAAAGAAAGATAGGGAGATTTAGCGGCTAAATTCTCTACAATTAATCTAGTAATAAAATAATGTGGGTACGACGAGTCGATTTAATAACTGAATGGGTAACCAAGTATAAGAAATATATGAGCCGAATTATTATGCTTGTTTCACTTGTATATATATTAGGATATTAGTATAGTTTATTATGGAGTAGTTAATTAGTTTAAATTCTTCGAGACAATTAATTAAACCCCCCTTTCCGTATATATTCTTGTTAATATTGTTAATATGTTATTCATAATCGTAAATATGTAGTGGACTAGTTAATGAATAAATCGTCTCTCCGTGGGATTGACCCTTACTTGAACTATACTACGTAATTTTTAATATCGTTAGCGTGATAAGAGTAAGGTTATAAATTATTAATTTGAGTGCGGTAACGACACGTATCACTTGGGAACGTTGTCACTTGCCTTGAGTCCTTCACCGGTGTTTCTTTCACCGCTTTTTAGAGGGAAGTGGTATTTATTTGTTTTTGGGTGAAACCGATAACTTGTTTATTTTTATGTTTGTTTGTTTGTGTGTTTTTGTGTCCAGTTGCATCCACGATTTTGTCGGAAGACCTCACTTGCCTTGCGGAGTGCACTTTTCCTCAAAGTGTACTCACGTGAGTTGAAAGGGCGTAGGGTGCGCTAATACCTGCTCGGCTAGTATATTAGTTATTATTTTAGTAGTTAGTTCGCGCTTACTCGAGGGCGAGTAAGGGTTAAGTGTGGGGGAGTTGATAAGTGTAGTTTGTAGTGCCTATTTTGTTGTGTTTGGTCCCTGTTTCTCTTGTGAAATCGCTCTTTGGAGCGGTTTCTGGGCTACTTATGCTTCTTCTAGTTCGTTTTAGGTTCCCAAGACCATTCATGGAGAATTGGAACGATTCCGACTCGTTTCCTACACTTTTGGAGCCAACGAAGAGAAGGAACAATCACTCGGTGCCTTAGTTTCGATCCCGAGTCCTTGGGACCCATTCCCGAGCCCCATAGACTCGATCCCGAGCACCGAGAATCGATGAGAAGCCCATGAGAAGCATGGAGGGACCTTAGAGATCATATTGGAGGCCTACAAGAGCCTTCCCGACCGAGAACAAGTGCCTTCTCGGTCGGGAAGGAGTGCGGGTTTCAACCGGCTGCTGTTATGGGCCGTCACGGGCGAGACCATCTCATCTCGGCCGAGATGAGCCACCTGCAGCTCCGCTTTGCTTCTTTTCCTCTCCTTATCCATTGTAACCCTATATATACCCCCCCCTCTTGTAATCTTATGGAATGTTCTTCATTACCCACAAAACCCTAGACTACTTTAGCATAGATTAGCTTAGATTAGAGTAGATTAGTCATTCATTAGTCCTTAATCTAGTTAGCTAATCTTGTATTAAGGGATCTCTTGAAGAATCCATCCAATCTTGACAATGTTGGTGGATATTTTGGGTGTTCTTTATATACAAGTTCTCATCTTTTCATTCTCTTGTTAGTTGGTATAATCTTCTCATCCTTTTACTTAATCTTTGTTTATGTTATTCAAGTTTCAATCTTTAGCTCTTGTTTATTGTTTTGTTCATCATCCTTGTTAGTTTTACATATATATGCTCCTGTTTTTGTGTTAGTTTCTCTTGTTCTTGTTAACTTTCCTTTAGATATGTTTGAGTAGACTCTTGCTAGGGTTATTAGGGGGATTGGATGTGATTATGGATGATTAGAGTGAGATGGGTGGTATTAGATGTTGTTTTTGTTTTTTCCCATTTACCTTGCACTCCACATGTTTGATGAAATGCTTGCGAGACTAGAGATGATCAATCCTTGTTTTTCTTGCATCTTCTCTTGTATGTGTGTGTTTGGTTGTAGTTTTGGTTCCCTCATTAGTAGCGAGAGCGTGGTGAGGATGAACCCTAGGCCGTTTAAGTAGCGAGAGCCCGAACGTGACCTAGGCTACGAAAGCACGCTAGTAACCCCGTTTTCCCCTTCTTATGCCCTTGACATCCATGAACCCGACCTATCCCTAGTTTCTTCCTATTGATTTATTAGCTTCCTTTTGTCTTTAGTTATTCGTTTAGCCTTGTTAGTTCGTGTTTTAGACCTTAGCTTAGTCATTAGTCTATCCCCTAGATTAGCTTGTCTTGAACCTTGTCTTTGACTGTAGCATACCTTAGTCCGACACCCCGTCCCTGTGGATTCGACCCGACTAGCCCTAGCTACCCAGTTAGGTTAGTTGGTTATTATTTGACCAGTAGGATAGACGACAAACACTACCCATCAGAGCCTAAGTTTTACAACTACAAATTGAACCTTCATATCGAATGCATTCGATAATAAAACGCTGCCTAAAGTCCGTATAATACCCGAATAGGCCGAATCAGAGGTGGCGCCCATATTCTTAGGCGCTGGTAAGTGTGGTTTGTAGTGCTTATTTCTTGTGTTTGATCCCGGTTTATCTTGTGGAATCGCTCTTTGGAGCGGTTTTCGAGGCTACTTACGCTTCTTCTAGCTTGTTTTAGGTTTCTAGGGCCTATCTTGGAGAAAAGGAACGATTCCGACTCGTTTCCGATGCATATGGAGCCAACGAAGAGAAGCAACGATGACTCGGTGACTTAGACTCGATCCCGAGTCCCTTGGAGCCCATTCCCGAGCACCGAGAGTTGATAAGAAGCCTAAGAAGAGCAAGGAGGGACCTTTGTGACCATATTTGAAGCCTACATGACCCATCCCGGTCGGGACCATCATCCATCACGACCGGGATGAGATGCAAGGAAAGACGCACTTCTGACGGGCCATCCCGGTCGGGACCAACATCATTCTGACCGGGAATAGCATAACACCGCCCGGTATTATGCATAACACCGCCCGATGTTATGCACCATCCCGACCGGGATCACTTTCTTCCCGGCCGGGAAGGGCCCAATTCAGCTCGATTTTCATTATTTCGCCTCCCTTGCTTATGTAATCCTATATATACCCCCCTGTGGACATGACATAGGTCCACCCCGACGCGGCCATGCGGGGGTTTGGGGAGGCGAATGAATCTCCATATGAGAATGGATCGAATGGAAATTTAAATCGAAGTGGAATCGCCACCGAACTTTGTGGGAGTTCGGGCCCGTTCGAACCCACTCTATGTCGTAGTGGGCCGTATACAGAATACGGCCCATTTCCGATGTCAGAGTTTATTGGGCTCGTCCCTTTGCATTGCGATACCGATACCGTCACTACCGGTTATCGTGTATTGAATGACTCTCGTGCGCCAACGGTTTCGGGCATCCGGAAACCGAGGTTCTGAGTAAGGGGTGAGGGTACGTGTTGGGAAGCCCACAAAGGACACCCAACCCCACCCACACTAGCGGCCTCTACTAAGATCTCGAATGACTTTCTAATACACGCGTTAATTAAATGGTGAAAATGCTTATGCAAACATTGTTTTCCTAAGCATGCGAGTAATTGAAAAAGGGTTTCTATGTCAATTTAATGCAACTAAAATTAACGTCAAATTTGTATTTTAGCATGCGGGTTCATTTGGTACAATAAAATAAATGAGAATTAAATTGACAAAAGAACAAACGGTTAGTAACGATGTAATGATAATAACGGTTTGAATAATGTAGAATGATGCAAATAAGATGATGCAGAGCTTGAGTAGTGATGTTTCACGTGATGGATTAGACACGTTTTGACTTAAGTCGTGAAAAGAAAGTTAGCGAGACTTGAATGCTATTGTAGGACTCATGGCTTTGTCGTGATAAGGGGCCACCCGACCGAGTCATTGTAGGACTCGACCGAGTCATTGTGGGACTCGACCGAGTGGACCTCAGAAAAGCGTTCTGTCCAGGTTTTGGGTCCCTACTCGATCGAGTTATTGACCAACTCGACCGAGTACGTTGCCACTCAACCGAGTCACTGTGAGACTCGACCGAGTGGAGGCCGAAAAGACATTTTGTCTCGGTTTTTATGATGTCACTCGATCGAGTGGCATAGGCACTCGGTCGAGTGGCACCTGTACGAACCAGGTTCGTTTGCAATTTTATTATTGATTTCGAAATTGCTTTTGATTTTTGATAATTCGATGAGTTTGCCGAGTCGGATATAAATAACTCGATTCTAAATTTGAATGCTCGTTGTATCCCATATTCGATTATTAAATCTATATGAGATAGTTAGAGCGAGATAAAAAAAATCGTTGGAAGTCGTTTTGAATTAACTATCGCGATATAAATGGATTTCCTCCGCGTTTAATAATGTCGTAATTCAAGCGAATTGTATGACAATTACTTTAGCATCAATAGAAATCGCGCTAGTTAACTTATTTGACTAGATCAATGGATTTGACGTCTAATTATGAAATTAGTATCGAATCCAAGAGTTTGACACCATGCTAGAATTGAAAGACTTGATCCCCTCGGCTTTTCCGACATCGTAATGAATCCTTAGGGATTATGTGATGCCGGATCCGCATCAACGGGTTTCGACCCTAGTTAAAAGACGTTCGATTTGAAAAAAAAGGTTTTGAAATCAATGCGATATGTGACTAACAATAATAACGCAAACGAGATGAAGATTATTGTTTAAGTTAACTTGTCTCAATAATCAAGTAATTGGGGTGTCGGAATAAGCGACCGGCAACGCTGTGTGCGGTACACTTGTATATTCGGGTTTCCTTATTCCGATATCCCTCATACTCGACACAAATCGACAAGTATTTTAATGTCTTATACTAATTATATTATCGATATTACATAAGCGATAATTGAATAAAAAAACAAAAAGAAAAAGAAGAGAAAGACGACGAGAGGAAGAGAAGAAGGGAAGAATAGGGTTTTGCACCCTCAACCTACATGTTCTTGTCTCGGATAGGACTCGTAGTCGTGGCCTTAACACGGGAGTTTCGAGATCTATGGAGGTTGAGTTGTGGTGGTTTAGGTTTGCCTCCTAAGTACTGGGGTTAGGGCTTGAGTGTAGTATTAGGGTTTGATTAGGGTTGTAAAGTGTGTAGGGTTTGTAAAAAGTTGTCCTAAAAGGTTGTTGCATGGGGTTGCTTATATAGGCGTAGCTAAGGACCCCGGTTAGGGTTACTCGACCGACTAAACAGCTGACTCGGTCGAGTGGCTCAGCGTGCCTGCAGTCGGGCCTGAAAAAGGGCCCACTCGATCGAGTGGGTGGGGCACTCGATCGAGTGGCCTAGCTGGGTCGCGCGGGTCCATTGTTTTGGACCGTGACTTGGGTTTTTGATGGGTTTGTGTTTGACTTGGACTTTTGATGTGGTGAGGGGCTGTTTTGTATGTCTCGGAAACGACTTTGACCGGGGTTGACCCAATCGCAAAAAAGTCGGTTTATTTCCGGTGTCGGTTTTGGCCCAAATTAGTCTGGTTTGACTCGGAACGGTCCGCTGGGCCTGGATTTGAGGTTAGTTTCGTGAGATTTGTAGTCCATAAGTGCTTTAGCCAACAACTAATGGATTTGAGCCCATATCCGAGCGCGTAGAAACACGTTAGCATCCGATCATCATCGGGTGTTTTTTTGGAAACTACCATAGATACCTGACAGTCAAAATGCAGGTCTCTACACCCCCTCTTGTATTGTTTTAAGAACCATTCATTACCCAAAAAACCCTAGACTACTTTAGGTTAGATTAGCTTAGATTAGTGTAGATTAGTTTAATCTCTCCTTAATTACTCCTTAATCTTAGTTTAATCCTAGTTAGTTCTTGAGTAATTGAAGATCTATGGAAGAGTTCTTCTTTATTGACAACATTGAAGATACTTCTTGGGTTGATTTTATACAATATTCAATCTTTTGCCTTTCATTTATGTTTGGTATAATTTCTCTTCTCTTTAATCTTTTTTTACTTTAGTTTTCTCTTGTTTATGTTCTTGTTTAATAATACTCAATCCCATATCATGAACCTCCATTGTTATGCTTGTTTTGTGATGTATGTTGTGGTTGTATGATTGGATAGTTTGGTTTTTAGGATTTGTAAGTTTTTGTGGAATTCTTGTAATTTGGAATTTTCTTGAGTGATGTGAGAGAGGGATCTTTGATGTAAGTCTTGAGCTTACTTGCTAGGTTTGAAGTGAAGATGAAGAGTCTTAAAAAGATACGGATGATAGAAGCTTTAAAGCTTGGTGGAGGAAGTCGGGTTTTGGGCTTGGTTCAAGCTTTTGGGGACGGGATTTTGGATCCCAAAGTATTATTTATCATGTGGGTGGAAGACTTGGTAAAATCAAGGGGAATGAAGGACTAGAAAGGGCATCCCGCCCGGGATGGGCATCATCCCGACCTGGACGATTTGTGCTGCAAAAGACTGGCTTCTGACTAGCCATCCCGACCGGGATCATAGTCTTCACGACCGGGAAGGGCTCTTCCCGACCGGGATCAACTTCTTCTTGACCGGGATGGGCTACAACGCTCCCCTTTGCCTTCTTTTCTTCATTTAAGCCCCACCCCACCACTTTATACCCCCACCCAACCTCCCTACTCACCTTTGCCTCTATCATTTCATCCCTACACTTTAGTTATACGCCTTCATCTCATCTTCTCATCTCTATACACCGAGATTCCCCCTAAATCCCAACCCTCATTGCACCTTTACAAGCCCGATACTTCAACCATGCGACTACATTTAGGAAGAGGAGGAATAACGATGATGAAGACAAGCAACGTGCTAAGAATGATCATTGAGACGATGGAGATGATTGAGTTGCTAACCGTTTGGTAGGCGACTCTCCTTTGTTTTCCCGTCTTTTATTGCTAGTCTCTCTTTGTATGTTCCCCTTCCCTTTTATGTATTTGGTGTCATGGCGGCCCTCGAGGCCTTTGTGGTCTTTGCTCCCGATTCTCGATGACGTGATTACATCGAGAATCATTTGAAAAATCCAAATTGACAAGTTCTTTTCACTTTTTCTTTATTTTTTTTATTTTCTTTTCGTAGGATTTAGTCGGAATTGGGGCTAGGTGACTTGATTACACCTAGCCCTCCCCTCCCATTTCCTTTTATTTTCTTCTTTTTATTTCTTCCCCCATCCATATCTTTTCTCATCTCGGCCTTTGGTGACTTGATTACACCCCGGCCTGACACATTCTACCCTTTTTTCACTTTGAGTTTTGATTTTTAGTTTTATTTTCTCTTTTTCTCCTTTTTTGTTGTCTTCCACACACTACCGATTGAGCATGAAGACATTGCTCGTTTTAAGTGTGGGGGAGCGATATCTTAGTCTAGTTTAGTTTTATTTTCGTAGTTTTTTCGAAAAAATCTTTAAAATCCCTAAAAATTTGAAAAAATTCTTAAAAACCAAAAAGATTTTCTTTTGTGTCTTTGTGTCGTATATTTGTTGTGTTGTGTGTTTTGCCCTCTCCGATTTCCTTGTAGGTTGCATGATCGTCGATAAATTTCGAAAAGCTCAAGACACCCGGTAATATCCCCTCATTTCTTTCTCCTTTTTCCTTTTTGTGGAGTTTGGAGGATGTGTTTTGATGGTGTGTGCTCGGGTGGAGCTTTTTGGAGTTCGTGGTTGATTGGTTGCTTGTTTGGAAGTTTCGGGGTGGTGTTTGTTTGTTTTCTTTGTGTGTTTGTTTTCTTTTCTTTTGTTTTTGTTTCATTTTGTTTTGTTTTGTCTTGTATAGTTTGTGAGTCTAGTGTAGAAAATGTTTTCGAAAACCCGGTTTTGAGGCTAGTGCGCAAGTGTTTACTTTCCCTTTCTAGTGATATGAATCGATTCTTGGACTTTGGTCTAGTACAATGACTTTAAGTCAATAGTTTCGTTGTTTCTTTACCTTGAGTCCACCTAGTCTACTAGGGATTTACTGCGGGATTTGCATTTTGACCACCTTGACCACCCACGGAGTGAAAAGGCCTTGGTTCCCGAGTCCCGTCTCTTAGGTGACCATGTTCGGAATTGTTTGATTAGTCCAAGTTTTCCTCTTTTTGTGGGTTTGAAGGGAAAGCGCGCTCCCGACATACCCATTTCCCTACCTTCTATACTTTTTCCCCAAATAAGTTGCAATTTGTTGAAGTTTCTTACTTGGTTTCAAGAAATGCCTACAAAACAAAATTTGGCCAAAAGGGTAAACCAAGAAAAAGAAAGAAAAAAAGAAAGAAAAGAAAGAAGAAAAAGAAAAGGCACAACAAATCAAAAACAAAATAGAAAAGAAGAAAAAGAAATGGCAGAGCAAATCGAAAGCAGAATACAAAAGAAAAATGCCAAGAAAATCGTTTCACAAAAAAATCTTACCCCCTCAAAAATAAGCCATTTAACGATTCTTATTGTGAAGAGCCTACCAAAGGATCAAGTCCCTAGGAAGGATGATAGCGGTAATAGTCGGTCTTTCCTCACTTTGCAACCATATCCACCTTTTTACTTGGACTAGTTAGGCTATTTTTTAGCATGGGACGACCCTCTTGGCTCATCGCTAAAGGGGGCGGGGTTTCACTTTACCTATAGTGTCGACTAACCCCGTGGTTCATCCTTTTTCCATCCCGCCTATCGTCCCTTAGTACGTTCTTAGAAGGTTACGAGGACCTAGGTAAGTTACCAACGTTTTTGTTGCTTTGTTGTCATACTATTAGGACTTTGTCCATTTCGGTTTGTATTACTAGCTTGGGAACGTTGTTACTTGCCTTGAGTCCTTAACCAGTGTTTATTTCACCGCTTTGTTGATGGAAGCGGTATTTGTTTCTTTTTGGATGGAACCGTTTGTTTGTTTGTGTGTGTGTGTGTTTGTTTGCTTTCGTGTTCGGATGTATTCACAGTTTTGTCGCAAGACCTCACTTGCCTTGCGGAGAGCACTTTTCCTCTAAGTGTTCTCGCATGAGTTGAAAGGGCGTAGGGTGCGCTAATACCCACTCGGTTAGTAGTCTAGTTTCTTTTAGATTTTAGTTAGTTTGTGCTTACACGAGGGCGAGTAAGGGTTAAGTGTGGGCGAGTTGATAAGTGTGGTTTGTAGTGCTTATTTCTTGTGTATGGTCCAGGTTTCTCTTGTGGAATCGCTCTTCGGAGCGGTTTTCGAGGCTACTTACGCTTCTTCTAGCTTGTTTTAAGTTCCTAGGGCCTATCTTGGAGAAACGAAACGATTCCGACTCATTTCTGATGCACATGGAGCCAACGAAGAGAAGCAACGATGACTCGGTGACTTAAACTCGATCCCGAGTCCCTTGAAGCCCATTCCCAAGCACCAAGAGTCAATAAGAAGCCTAAAAAGAGCAAGTAGGGACCTATGTGACCCTATTTGAAGCCTACATGACCCATCCCGGTCGAGACCATCATCCATCACGACTGGGATCAGATGCAAGGAAAGATGCACTTCTGACAGGCCATCCCGGTCGAGACTGACATCATCCCGACCGGGAAGAGCATAACACCGCCCGGTGCTATGCACCATCCCGACCGGGATCACTTTCTTCCCGGCCAGGAAGGGCCCAATTCCGCTCGATTTTCTTTTGGTAGGATTTAGTCGGAATTAGGGCTAGGTGACTTGATTACACCTAGCCCTCCCCTCCCATTTCCTTTTATTTTCTTCTTTTTATTTCTTCCCCCATCCATATCTTTTCTCATCTCGGCCTTTGATGACTTGATTACACCCCGGCCTGACACATTCTACCCTTTCTTCACTTTGAGTTTTGATTTTTAGTTTTATTTTCTCTTTTTCTCTTTTTTTGGTGTCTTCCACACACTACCGATTGAGCATGAAGACATTGCTCGTTTTAAGTGTGGGGGAGCGATATCTTAGTCTAGTTTAGTTTTATTTTCGTAGTTTTTTCGAAAAAATCTTTAAAATCCCTAAAAATTTGAAAAAATTCTTAAAAACCAAAAAGATTTTCTTTTGTGTCTTTGTGTCGTATATTTGCTGTGTTGTGTGTTTTGCCCTCTCCGATTTCCTTGTAGGTTGCATGATCGTCGATAAATTTCGAAAAGCTCAAGACACCCGGTAATATCCTCTCATTTCTTTCTCCTTTTTCCTTTTTGTGGAGTTTGGAGGATGTGTTGCGATGGTGTGTGCTCGGGTGGAGCTTTTTGGAGTTCGTGGTTGATTGGTTGCTTGTTTGGAAGTTTCGGGGTGGTGTTTGTTTGTTTTCTTTGTGTGTTTGTTTTCTTTTGTTTTGTTTTTGTTTCATTTTGTTTTGTTTTGTCTTGTATAGTTTGTGAGTCTAGTGTAGAAAATGTTTTCGAAAACCCGGTTTTGAGGCTAGTGCGCAAGTGTTTACTTTTCCTTTCTAGTGATATGAATCGATTCTTGGACTTTGGTCTAGTACAATGACTTTAAGTCAATAGTTTCGTTGTTTCTTTACCTTGAGTCCACCTAGTCTACTAGGGATTTACTGCGGGATTTGCATTTTGACCACCTTGACCACCCACGGAGTGAAAAGGCCTTGGTTCCCGAGTCCCGTCTCTTAGGTGACCATGTTCGGAATTGTTTGATTAGTCCAAGTTTCCACTTTTTGTGGGTTTGAAGGGAAAGCGCGCTCCCGACATACCCATTTCCCTACCTTCTGTACTTTTTCCACAAATAAGTTGCAATTTGTTGAAGTTTCTTACTTGGTTTCAAGAAATGCCTACAAAACAAAATTTGGCCAAAAGAACAAACCAAGAAAAAGAAAGAAAAAAGAAAGAAAAAAAGAAAGAAAAGAAAGAAGAAAAAGAAAAGGCACAACAAATAAAAAACAAAATAGAAAAGAAGAAAAAGAAATGGCAGAGCAAATCAAAAGCAGAATACAAAAGAAAAATGCCAAGAAAATCGTTTCACAAAAAAATCTTACACCCTCAAAAATAAGCCTTTTAACGATGGTTATTGTGAAGAGCCTACCAAAGGATCAAGTCCCTACGAAGGATGATAGCGATAATAGTCGGTCTTTCCTCACTTTGCAACCATATCCACCTTTTTACTTGGACTAGTTAGGCTATTTTTTTAGCATGGGACGACCCTCTTGGCTCATCGCTAAAGGGGGCGGGGTTTCACTTTACCTACAGTGTCGACTAACCCCGTGGTTCAACCTTTTTCCATCCCGCCTATCGTCCCGTAGTACGTTCTTAGAAGGTTAGGAGGACCTAGGTAAGTTACCAACGTTTTTGTTGCTTTGTTGTCATACTATTAGGATTTTGTCCATTTCGATTTGTATTACTAGCTTGGAAACGTTGTTACTTGCCTTGAGTCCTTAACCGGTGTTTCTTTCACCGCTTTGTTGATGGAAGCGGTATTTGTTTCTTTTTGGATGCAACCGTTTGTTTGTTTGTTTGTGTGTTTGTTTGCTTTCGTGTTCGGTTGTATCCACAGTTTTGTCGCAAGACCTCACTTGCCTTGCGGAGAGCACTTTTCCTCTAAGTGTTCTCGCATGATGTAGACACCCGCATTTTGACTGCCAGGTGTCTATGGCAGTTTCCAAAAAACACCCGATGAAGATCGGACGCTAACGTGCTTCTATGCGCTCGGATACGGGCTCATATCCATTAATCGCTGGCTAACACTTACAGAGTACAAATCTCACAAAATCAACCTCGAATCCAGGCCCAGCGGACCGTTCCGAGCCAAACAAGACTAATTTGGGCCAAAACCGACACCGGAATTAAAACCGACTTTTTTTGCGATTGGGTCAACCCTGGTCAAGGTCGTTTCCGAGACATACAAAACAACCATTCACAACATCAAAAGTCCAACTCAAGAAGCAAAATCAACAGTCCATCTTCAGACGGGCCATCAGGTCAAGTCCGTCAAGGCAAAACCCTAGACACCAAAGTGCATGACCATGCCTATATAAACACCCCCATGCAACACACTTTCACACATTGAAAAAAACCCTAGAGCAACCCTACACACACATACAACATCTATTACAAACCCTAATCAAACCCTAGCAATTCTACACTAGCAAAAAAACCCTAAACCTAGTTTTAGGAATCAATCCCGAGCCACCATAACTTAACCTCCATAAAACCTCGAAGACTCTTGTGTTAAAGCCACGGTTACGAGTTCGATCCGAGACAAGAACATGTAGGTTAAGGGTGTTAAAACCCCGTTCTCTCCTTTTTCTCTTCCTCTCGTCATCTTCTTCGCTTTTTCTTACTTTTTAATTTTTTTATTTTTTTCTTTATTGCATCATAATATCGATAATACTAATACAAAACATTAAAATACTTATCGATTTGTGTCGAATAAGAGGGGTATCGGAATAAGGAAACACGAATATACAAGTGTACTGCACACAGCGTTGACGGTCGCTTGTTCCAATACCCCGATTATTTGACTATTGAGATAAGTTAACTTAAACTATATTTTTTTTAATTTGTTTGCATCATTATCATTATTCGTATATTTACATTAATTTTCAAAAACAAGCATTATATTTAATAAGGGTTGAAACCCGTTGATGCGGATCCGACATCAAACAATTCGCAAGAATTAATTATGATGTCGGGATGCGGAGGGAATCAAGGCGAGTTTTTTAAGGTGTCGATCTATTAGATTCGATACCAATTCCATAATTGGATGTCGAATCTAATGATTTAGTCAAATAAATTAATTAACACGATTTTCGTTGATGGTAATATAGATGTCCTCTAATTCAATTGAATTAATTACGACATTAATAAACGCGGAGAAAATTTATATCGTGCTAGTTAATTTAAAACGACTTATATTATTTTCTTTATTTTTTCACTCTAGCATTCCATATCGATTCCATAATCGGATATGGGATATGACGAGCATCAAAATTAAAATCGAGTATAAATTATTCCAAGTAGTTGATATCGATTTCATAATCGAATATTGAATACGACGAATATCGAAAATATTAAGTCGAGTGCAAATTACGCAATATTTGTACGCGATTTAATAAAATCATCAATTTTCCAAAGAAAACAATTTCGCTCTTTTTTATTATTATTCTTCGAACATCATTTTTTTAGACAAAACATTTTTTTTAGATCTTGATATATTTTTTTCCTTGACCTCGGTCAACACGTGTTAATCCATCACGTGACTTACTATTCTTTCCAAAATCATGCATTCATCACATCTATATCTTTATTCAATTTATTACTCGTTACATCATTACTAACGGTTTGATTGTATCCTTTGTCGATTTTTGTCGTTTATTTTATTTTACTAAAATGAACCCACATGCTAAAATTCCACTTTGACGTAGAATTAATTGCATAAATCGACTTAGAAACCCTTTTCAATTCCATTCACATGTTTAGGGAAAATAATCTTTGCATATCATTTTCTCGTTTAACTAGCGCGCGTATTGTAAGTCACTCGAATTCTTAGTAGAGGCCGCTAATGTGCGGGCGGGGTTGGGTGTCCTTTGTGGGCTTCCCAACACGTACCCTCACCCCTTACTCAGAACCTCGGTTTCCGGATGCCCGAAACCGTTAGCGCACGAGAGTCATTCAATACACAATATCCGATAATGTCGGTATTGGTATCAAATGCAAAGGGACGAGCCCAATAAACTCTGACATCGGAAATGGGCCGTATTTTGTATACGGACCACAAGACATAGAGTGGGCTCGAATGGTTCCGAATAACCACAAAATTCGGTGGCGACTCCACATAGACCTAAATTTCAATTCAATCCGTTTCATATGGAGATTCATTCGCCTACCCAAACCCGCGCGTGGCCGCGTCGGTGTGGATCTATGTCATGTCCACAATTTGGCGACTCTGCTGGGGAATAACTGATGCGTGACTTACCATCGGCATCCTCAGGGTGAGACTCGAATAGAAATCGTTTGACAAATACAATACGCGTTTTAGTTTTACGGTTCATTCATAACCCATATTTTCCCGGGCCGGTACTGGTGACCGACGTCCCACTATACCATTGAGGTACTCCAACATGGATATGTCAAAAGGTGTCCATAGTCGATTCGAGTGGGTTTCGCGACATGTTCTAAGCTCAATTCAACTTAGAGAGTCCGTCCCGTTCAACGTCTAGACTATGTACACTGGTATAGACCCTTTCAGACCGACCGAGACTTAGTGTAGAGCATACATGGCGTCGTTATAATGCTTGTGTGACTATGTGCTACTTGGTTTCCGAGTCGTTTTCAAAAATGTCAATTTTCAAAAATTGCATCTTTTTCAAGATATTCAATTTTCAAAACCCGGGACATACCGAATTTAGGACTTATGATTTTACTCAAAATAGCCTATTTTCTAGACGGTATGCTGCCCAATTCAAAACTCAAAATTACTTTCAAAACCCGCGGCCCAACGCTCTTTCTTTTTTCTCGAAAATTGGGCCCTCAACCGAGTTTTCTCGGATTTCTTAAAAAACAATCAATTTTCAAAACTCCCCTCTTCTTAGGACTTCCCATATTTAGAAGTGTCGGGTCATGTCTTAAGTTGTCAAGTTTCTCTAGTGTCGAAACTCTGTCGATCTTATATCACGAGTTTCTTCCCTATCTCAGTCCGCCTTATTAGACTAAGGCAAGGCCCACCTAAGTAGAACATACTCTTACGAAGGAGGGCCCGTCAACACAATCGAGTCAAAAGTCTGGGGATGTCCCACGTGAACCTTCCTTCGAACAGGACTAGGCCCACTTGCCGAATCCTAAGGAAGGCCCACACTTCACAAGTCACCCGTCTAGGTGTCTTTCTCGAATCATTTTCCTTTTAGTCTCGTTCGGGATGTACTTTCTATTCCGGGATTTCTGGGCTAGTTTCTGATTATGCGGTGTTCTTACGGACAGGCCAGCCGCAACCCGACATCAACGCAAGATGGAAGAATTGAAAAATGCCCTAACCAAAATCGAGACTCAACTGACCTCCATCCTCGCTAACCAAGAAACTTTGGACACTCGCCTGAGCACTGTAGAGAAGACGGTCCCAGTTGAAGGAGCTGATTCCACTGGGCCCATAGCCGAATTGGTCAGTGTTGTTCGCAGGCTCGAGGAGCAAGTTCACTTATCAACAAGTAATTCAATCCACTCCGAAAATGCTCGCATTTATTCACCTTTGAGTAACGAGCTACCGGCCAACCTCAACTTGACGGGAATTCCTATGTTTGAGGGTACCGAAGACCCGGTCCATCATATCCGGGCCTTCAAAGACTTCATGGCAGTCAAAGGGGTAAAGTCCGCCATGTTCAAGCACCTATTCCCTTCCTCTTTGGAGAAGCACCCCAGGGCCTGGTTCTACAGGCTCGATCCCAAGAAATACAAGACTTGGGATGATGTGGCGACCGAATTTGCTCGGAACTACGCCGATAACACTGAAATCCAGACTACAATGCGTACTCTGGAGGTCATGGCTCAAGAGCCCAAAGAAGGGTTCACAAAATACTTGCAGAGATGGAGGGCCGAGAGTGTGAAGCTGGTCGACAAGCCCGGCGAGAAGGCCCTAGTGGAAGCCTTCGTCAAAAATCTACTCCCATCCTACCGGGTCCATCTCCGGTATGCTATCATCCCAAACTTCGCTGTCCTTACTGAAATGGGCACGAGAATCGAGGATGACTTGAGACTAGAGAGCCTGACTAAGGCCTCTACCAAAGGCTATCAAGGGGCAAGTTCATCTACGATCAAGCCCACACCTGCAGTTGCAACTCGCAGCATCTTTGACGAGGTAAACCTGTTGGACACCTCATCTAAGAAGAATACACCAAATCGGGTATTCACAGATATAGGGACTACCTATACTTACGCCTTACAAAGGCTATCTTCAAAGGGCCTGATCCAGCCGATAGGCCCAACTGCAGAACCTCCAGTAGAAAAGAGGCCCAAAACTTACAACGCCCAAGCCTAATGTCAGTATCACCGGGGTAACGGGCATGATACTGAAAAGTGTTGGAGGTTAAAACACCTGATCCAAGATCTTATCGAGAGCGGGAAAATCCCGTTGCCCGGAGACAAGCCGAGCAACAAAGAAAACCCGTTCAGCGCCCATGCCATCTTCACCGGTGAGGTAATTGACTGTTCTCACCTCATCTCTCCCTATATCCCACAAATCAACGGGATATGGTTCGACGACGAGGATGATGTATACTTAACCAAAGGGGAAGCTGTCCCCATCACCATTGAGGAGGTCCGAAAGGCTAAGTCCAAAGCCTTAGCCACCAATCACCTCGCCGCGGCTGGGCGTTCCATTCCTATATTCGTCACTGAACCTGCCAGGACGGAGCCTACCCTCGAAGAACCAAGCCCAGACACGGCTCTGGTCCAGCAAATGAAGAGGGTCCGAGCTGATCTAACCATATGGCAACTGTTGGTTAGCCCGCAAGCTCATCGGGAAGCACTGACTAAGGCTCTCGATGAAATCAAGGTTGATTCATAAGCTACCCCTGCAGAAATGGTAGCCACCATTATGCTCTACCTTAAGGGCAAATCCAAAGAAGAAGGCCCGCTCATAACCTTCTCCGAAGCTGCCCTACCACCGTTTGGGCCCAATCACAATCTGGCCCTATACATCACGGTCATCTGCAAGGGTAAATATCTCCCGATGACCCTTATCGATGATGGATCAGCCGTGAATGTCCTTCCTCTAAGGACCGCAAAAGCACTCGGCATCACCGATGCCGATTACCTTCCGACAGCGCAAACTATCCAGGCTTTCGACGGAAGCCCAAAACCTGTCGCCGGGGCCGTAAAATTGAAAATCATAAGGGGCCCAATCTAAAAGGAGCTGGAATTTCAGGTGATAGATGTCACCTCATCATTCAATCTCTTACTAGGAAGGCCTTGGATCCACGCAGTCAAGGCCGTGTCATCTACCCTCCATCGAAAAGTCAAGATGCCCCATAAAGACGGTAACATCACGCTAGAGGCGACCCTAATTACCGTAGCAAGCTGCAACGCTACGGGCCGGGCCGACCCACGAGGATTTGATTTCGTGGGCATGATCGAAGAAGAATATCTCTTTAGGCCCTACTTCACAACTAGCATCGACACGATGCTAAAAAATCTGGGTTACCTACCCGGAATAACCTCAAGGCCATATCTTCCAGCTGGGAAGATTATCGAGGTCCTAAATGATGGCGAATCACATTTTGGATTGGGGTATGCTATAACCCCGAAAAACGTGGTTCGGGCCGGTATTCACAAGGCCATCGACATTTTCAAGGGTACCTACATATGCCCTTATAGCCCGAAGTTAACGGATTACTTCGTCACTCCAATCTTCGGAGCTATCCAGGTGGGCCTTTACCGACCCACCGTCACATATCCCGAGACCAAAAAGGCTCGGGAATGCAATTTCATCCCTGATGATATATTCACCATCGTCCAGGCCGAATCAAAGGAGGGCGAAAACAACTCCGAGCCCGTGCTGGGGCTCTTATTCGGAGAAGACAAGGCCATCCCCGCTTCGAAAGACGACTTGGTCAACCTGATCCTTCGCAGCGATCGGTTTGACCCAACCAAACTAATCACCGAGGTCGGTACCAACACCGAGATAAGGGCTTGGAGGAAGACCATAAAATGGACCGATGGCCAAGGACGAGTCTATAAGCTGACCACTGGCGAGGGAGACATGTCGGATACCGAGTCTGAGTCAGAGTCAGAGTCGGAGTCTGAGTCCGAGTCTAGAGGGTCTGGTGCTAATGTCGAGTCTGTAACCCCTCTTCCCTTATCCACTGAGGTCTCGGGGCCTGTCCCAAGACCTCTCCCTATCCCGCCACTGACCAATGATCAGATGGCAGCTCTATTCGAGCTATTTTCAAAATTTACCATCAATAATAATAACGAACACCGTTCTGCTTACGACTTGTCTTATTTCCAAAATTTTCTCAATTTCAAAAATTTTATATGCAATGACATTGAGAAACCCGACGAACAGGTACCCCTACCTCAACATCTGGTCGAGCAGCTCGAGCAAAGGAAATCCCGAGATTCGGTAATCGAAGAAACCGAGTCCATCAATGTGGGAACCACTTTAGAGCCCCAGATGCTTAAGTTGGGCCTATCTTTAGATCCAGAGGAGAGAAACAATTCGCAGACCTCCTCCAGGAATTCAAAGATGTCTTTGCATGGTCCTACAAGGACATGCCGGGTATAGACCGGGAGATAGCCGAACACCGAATACCCATCAAAGATGGGTGCAAGCCGGTAAAGCAAAAACTCGGAAGAATGAAGCCCGAGTGGTCTCTTAAAGTCAAGGAAGAGGTCGATAAACAATTCAAAGCAGGCTTTATACAAGTGTCTGAATATCCAGACTGGGTTGCAAACATCGTGCCGGTACCCAAGAAGGACGGCAAGGTGCGGGTTTGCGTGGACTTCCGGGATATTAACAAGGCAAGCCCAAAAGACGATTTTCCGTTACCACACATCGACATACTGGTGGATAACACGGCCGATCATGCCCTTCTATCGTTCATGGACGGGTATGCCGGGTACAATCAGATTAAAATGGCAGAAGAGGACATGGGTAAGACCACCTTCATTACACCTTGGGGTACTTACTGTTACACCGTCATGCCATTTGGGCTTATCAACGCCGGGGCCACTTATCAACGGACAGCCACTACTTTGCTCCACGATATGATGCATAAGGAAGTGGAGGTCTATGTGGACGACATGATCGTCAAATCCAAGGACCGAAGCGGGCACATGTCAGCCCTAAGAAAGTTCTTCACCCGGCTACGTAAATACAACATGAGACTGAACCCACAAAAATGCAGTTTTGGGGTAACGTCGGGCAAATTACTGGGCCATATCGTTAGCCAACGCGGCATCGAGGTCGACCCAGCTAAAATCAAAGCCATCACCGAGATGCAACCACCCAAGACCGAAAAGGAAATAAGGGGGTTTCTCGAAAAAGTCCAATACATCAGCCGGTTCATTTCGAAACTAACCATGGTATGCGAACCCATCTTCAAAAAGCTAAAAATTGGAGAACGGGTGCTATGGGACGGCAAATGTCAAGCGGCTTTCGATAAAATCAAGGAGATTCTGTCTGCTCCGCCGGTACTAATGCCACCTCAACACGGTCTGCCTTTGTCGTTATACCTAACGACGACGGAGACGACCATGGGGGCTAAGCTGGCCCAGACAGTCGATTCAGAAGAACGGGCTATTTACTACATCAGTAAAAAGTTCCTCGAATATGAGTGCAAATATACAATGCTCGAAAAGACGTGCCTAACATTGGTTTGATCCACTAAAAAGCTCCGACATTACATGCTCAGTCACGAGGTACATGTGTTATCCAAAATGGATCCTATCAAGTACTTATTCGAGAAGCCCATCCTCAACGGCAGGATGTCAAGATGGACTTTAATGTTATCCGAGTTCGACCTCAAATTTGTACCATTAAAAGCCATCAAAGGCCGGGTAGTTGCCGAGTTCCTCGCTGACAGCCCAATATCCGAAGAAGGCCACACCGATACATGGGCCTTTCCTGATGAAGACATATTCCATACCGATACGGAGGTGTGGGATCTATATTTCGATGGGGCATCCAACTTCCGAGGATTTGGGGTCGGAATCCAGTTAATTTCACCCCGAGGGGAACACACTCCCTTATCCATCAAGTTGGACTTCGACGTGACCAACAACCCAGCCGAATACGAAGCATGCATTCACGGGTTGCAAGCCGCCGCTGATTTAGGGGTAACAAACCTCTGGGTCCACGGTGATTCATCATTAGACATCAATCAAGCACTCCAAAAATGGAAAACTCGGAACGCCAATCTCGTGGCTTACCAAGCACGGGTAAGGGTTCTAGAGAAACAATTCCAAAAGGTAGAATACATTTATCTGCCCCGGAAAGAGAATCAGTTCGCAGATGAACTTTCCAAATTAGCATCTTTACTGAACATCCCGGATCACCTGACCAGCATGCCAATCTGTGTCGAAAGACGGTCCGAGCCAGCCTACATCCACGCCATTTAGGATATCGAGATAACTGACCCAGAACCATGGTATCAAACTGTCCTAACCTACTTGGCAATGGGAGAATATCCCCCGGGAACTGAAAACCGGGCCAAGAAAGCCCTGCGGAGATTGACAACGCAATTCGTTCGCACGGACGACGGGCAACTGTACAAAAAGACGGCACAGAGGGCTCTACTCCTATGCATCGATAAAATACAGGCCGAAAAGGTAATGGCCGAAGTACACGACGGTGAAAACGGCCCGCATATGAACGCCCATATGCTAGCCCGAAAAATCATGAGGCTCGGGTACTATTGGAACACCATGGAAACAGACTGTCAGGTGTATGTCAAACACTGCCATAACTGTCAGATCTTTGCCAATGTACAACATATGCCATCTTCCCTCTTATATACCATGACATCACCATGGCCGTTTTCGACATGGGGTATAGACATAATTGGAAAGGTGCATCCTTCCGGGACGGGAGGTCATTGCTTCATTTTAGTGGCCATCGACTACTTCACCAAATGGGTCGAAGCCGAGTCATACCGTGTCTTAAACGCCAAACACGTGGCCAAATTTATCCAAAATAAAATAATATGCCGGTATGGGATCCCTCACGAGTTCATCAGCGATCACGGGACCCACTTTCAAGCCGAAACTGCCGCATTGCCGGCAAAATATAAAATTCAAAGGCATACATCTTCGCCTTACCGACCTCAAACAAATGGAGCGGTAGAAGCGGCCAATAAAAAAATTGTCACCATACTTAAAAAGATGGCTGAGAATTACCGGGACTGGCCCGACAAAATACCTTTTGCCCTGTGGGGATATCGAACCTCAATCCGCACCGCGACCGGGGCAACCCCGTATTACTTGACATACGGAATGGAAGCGGTCCAACCAGTCGAGGTAGAAGTGCCATCCCTCAGGATTTTACTTGAAAGCCAAGTACCTGAAGCAGATTGGGTCCAAGCCCGATACGATTCGCTGGTCCTTTTAGACGAACGACGATCACGGGCCCTCAACAATATCCAAATATTTCAAAAGAGGATCCAACGGGCTTTCAACAAAAGAGTTAGACCCCGAAACATCAAAGAAGGGGATTTGGTCCTATAATCGGTTCATGCCTTACTACCGGTTAACCCAAGGGGTAAATTCAAACCCAACTGGGCTGGGCCATACTTAGTCATGAAGGTCCTATCAGGAGGAGCGGTGATGCTGACAGACTTGGACGGGAACGAATTTGTCAACCCAACCAACTTGGACCAGCTGAAGCGCTACTACCCATAAGCCCCATCTCAATGTCATTTGCAAAAAATTTACAAAAATTTGTCTTTTTTTATAAATTTTCAAAAATTATAGACAAGTCAATAAGCTAGAATTAATTATTCTACTGTCGCACATCTGGAATTAATAATCTTGATGTATTTCGAAAATTGCAAAAATCAATCAAATCAATTTTGAACTATGTTTGGTTTGATTCCGCTATTTGTGGATACGTAGGCAACCCCTCAAAAGGGTACAACCACTGCAATAAACGAAAGACGGGAACGGTGTTCAATAATATGTCTTTTTATCTCGATTACAAAAAAAAACGCCGGGCACGGCATACACACACCAAAAAAAAACTACACCACTAAAAATTAATAATAATATTCAAATAATAATAACGGAGACTAATATCCGGGCATTTTCCCCTTCCCTTTGTCCTTCGGGTCACGTGGAGCCTGAGGTCTTCGGGGTGGTGGCGAGCGTTCCCGAATCACAAGTGGAACTTCTTTAACACGAGCCCGTTTCTTCGGCGACGGGTCTTCTATCACGGTCTTCGGTCCAATGCGAGCCCGCACGTGCTCGGGTAATCTATCCCGTGGGCTAAGTCGGTCCTGCACGGGTAGTCTTGGGCCCAGTCTCCTTCCCAAGTCAGTCTGGGGGCTCACTTTCCCCCAAGCACCTTTAGCACTAGACCCTTCAGCTTGAGTCTTAGTCTTCTTTTTGTGACCTGACGTTAGACGAACCATGGTAGCCGGGGTGTCACCATCATCGAAGAATCCCCTATTGTCTTTAGCTTGCTCCCTCCTCAGCAGGTCAAAAGCTTCGTCAACCTTCAGCGCAGCTCAGGCTTTAGCATCAACGGCTTTGGTCCACTTCATGTAAGAATCTGAAACCCAGATTGAGTGGCGAGATTTGACAACGGGCCAAGTATACCGTGTGTACCATCTTTGCATCCAGGTATCACTCATTACATCAGTCAGTTGGGTAGGGTCACTCACAACTGCTTTAACTTCAGGGATTCGCTGGGTCCATCCATACTGCCTTAGTATGCGATCTGGATAGAGATGAACCGTCTGCCTGAAAGATAGGATCACCTGATAGCGGGTTCTGTCCCTCGGGTCCAAGCCACTCCAAAGGTAGATGGGCCACCACGGAACTACTCATCGGATTAACGGACCACCATGAAAAGACAAAACCTCGTCCCAATAGTTTTGCGTAATATGACGAGAGAAATCAATGGCCCGCCTCCTCGTCATCACCTGGTTATGACGATAGTTGCCCGCATCAAGGGGAGGATCTATCACTGATAGCCTCTCATAAAGCCAAATCTGCAAAAAGGAAACAAAAACATGAGTAAAGAAAATCAAAAAATCAAAAATCAAATTTTTTTTGCAAAGTAACATACTTGCAGCAATCGGGTGCTCCCGGTAAGATGAATTGACGAGTCTCTCTTACGGCTGTCCAATCCTTGGATAATCTCGCCCGTGATCAGCCAAGCCAGGCTGTGTTCAGTCTCCATCAAATCTACTACGGTCAGAAGATGGGTGTTTCCCATGCAGGATAACAAATCCATGTGACCCTCGAAAGCATATACGTGAAGCATACAGAAAGAAAAGGCCCTGCGGCTGTAAGACGGTCTGACCCGAACATCAAGAGAATTCATAAATTTCTCAGCCAAGTCGATCAGAGAAATCTTATCGGCTTCCATCATGCGGGATACCTCATTGTGAGAAAGCCCTAGAAATTCTCGAAACTTCCTCCTCGGGTCATAGATCAAGTACGGGACGGCTGGACGAAGCACCGGGTTCCATCCTCCTATAGCGGCAATCTCCTCAGGCAAAGGGCAAACCTCGCCCCGGGGAAAAGCAAAGACATGATATATGTCATCCCAGTAAGCCAAGCATGCATCCAGGAAATAGCGATCAACCACCATCTGACGGAACGGATACAACTGAGTTATACCCGTCTGGATGAGCACCACCCTATCCGTGTCCCTAAAGCGATGGGACCACTCCTGCACCATAACGGTCAATCTATCGATTCCCATGGCTAATTCCTTAAGAAAATAAGGAGATCTTCTTTTTGCCTTAAGGGAAATAAAGAGACTTTCTTTAAAGAAGAGATTGATTTGTAATGAGAATTGTGGAGAAATCAAGGACAAGAGAGGACTATATATAGCATTAGCCTTGCAAACTGTTTAGGAAAATTTCCAAATCCTAATTGGAATCAAGCCGCAAGCCTAGTCTCGATAGTAGCACGGAAATCTTCATCCCGAACTTTCCTAATCCTTGTTAGGAGTCAAAATTCTCAAAGTTTCCAAAATTCAAAAATCTCAAGATTTCAAATTTCAAAATTTTTAAAATTTCAAAAAAATCATTTTCCCCAGCGCGAGTCATTTTACTATCTACGTGTTGCATGCATTTTATGTGACTTATACAGGTACGACTCAAACAGGGACGTGCAACCCACGATATCTCCCCAGCGGAAACCAACGGCGGCATTTCACGGGATGTGCCTACATACAGGCACACCCAGGACTTATGCGACAAGTCCAATTCCTCACGGAGTTATCGGCTCAGGTATGACTTCTAGCTTACGGCTGGCGAGCCCTTCACGCGAGTCTAATGGACTATAAACGACCCGAACGGAAGTCCGCCGGGTTTCAATCCTCGATTGGCCTGGTGGCTACTCTGTCTTTCGCCTTGTCCAAGCCTCAGTCAGAGTGGGGGCTCTGTAGACACCCGCATTTTGACTGCCAGGTGTCTATGGCAGTTTCCAAAAAACACCCGATGATGATCGGACGCTAACGTGCTTCTATGCGCTCGGATACGGGCTCAAATCCATTAATCGCTGGCTAACACACTTAAAGAGTACAAATCTCACAAAATCAACCTCGAATCCAGGCCCAGCGGACCGTTCCGAGCCAAACAAGACTAATTTTGGCCAAAACCGACACCGGAATTAAAACCGACTTTTTTTGCGATTGGGTCAACCCTGGTCAAGGTCATTTCCGAGACATACAAAACAACCATTCACAACATCAAAAGTCCAACTCAAGAAGCAAAACCAACAGTCCATCTTCAGACGGGCCATCAGGTCAAGTCCGTCAAGGCAAAACCCTAGACACCAATGTGCATGACCATGCCTATATAAACACCCCCATGCAACGCACTTTCACACATTGAAAAAAACCCTAGAGCAACCTTACACACACATACAACATCTATTACAAACCCTAATCAAACCCTAGCAATTCTACACTAGCAAAAAAACCCTAAACCTAGTTTTAGGAATCAATCCCGAGCCACCATAACTTAACCTCCATAAAACCTCGAAGACTCTTGTGTTAAAGCCACGGTTACGAGTTCGATCCGAGACAAGAACATGTAGGTTAAGGGTGTTAAAACCCCGTTCTCTCCTTTTTCTCTTCCTCTCGTCATCTTCTTCGCTTTTTCTTACTTTTTTATTTTTTTATTTTTTTATTTATTGCATCATAATATCGATAATACTAATACAAAACATTAAAATACTTATCGATTTGTGTCGAATAAGAGGGGTATCGGAATAAGGAAACACGAATATACAAGTGTACTGCACACAGCGTTGACGGTCGCTTGTTCCAATACCCCGATTATTTGACTATTGAGATAAGTTAACTTAAACTATATTTTTTTTTTTTTGTTTGCATCATTATCATTAGTCGTATATTTACATTAATTTTCAAAAACAAGCATTGTATTTAATAAGGGTTGAAACCCGTTGATGCGGATCCGACATCAAACAATTCGCAAGAATTAATTATGATGTCGGGATGCGGAGGGAATCAAGGCGAGTTTTTTAAGGTGTCGATCTATTAGATTCGATACCAATTCCATAATTGGATGTCGAATCTAATGATTTAGTCAAATAAATTAATTAACACGATTTTCGTTGATGCTAATATAGATGTCCTCTAATTCAATTGAATTAATTACGACATTAATAAACGCGGAGAAAATTTATATCGTGCTAGTTAATTTAAAACGACTTATATTATTTTCTTTATTTTTTCACTCTAGCATTCCATATCGATTCCATAATCGGATATGGGATATGATGAGCATCAAAATTAAAATCGAGTATAAATTATTCCAAGTAGTTGATATCGATTTCATAATCGAATATTGAATACGACGAATATCGAAAATATTAAGTCTAGTGCAAATTACGCAATATTTGTACGCGATTTAATAAAATAATCAATTTTCCAAAGAAAACAATTTCGCTCTTTTTTATTATTATTCTTCGAACATCATTTTTTTAGACAAAACATTTTTTTTAGATCTCGATATATTTTTTTCCTTGACCTTGGTCAACACGTGTTAATCCATCACGTGACTTACTATTCTTTCCAAAATCATGCATTCATCACATCCATATCTTTATTCAATTTATCACTCGTTACATCGTTACTAACGGTTTGATTGTTTCCTTTGTCGATTTTTATCGTTTATTTTATTTTACTAAAATAAACCCACATGCTAAAATTCCACTTTGACGTAGAATTAATTGCATTAAATCGACTTAGAAACCCTTTTCAATTCCATTCACATGTTTAGGGAAAATAATCTTTGCATATCATTTTCTCGTTTAACTAGCGCGCGTATTGTAAGTCACTCGAATTCATAGTAGAGGCCGCTAATGTGCGGGCGGGGTTGGGTGTCCTTTGTGGGCTTCCAACACGTACCCTCACCCCTTACTCAGAACCTCGGTTTCCGGATGCCCGAAACCGTTGGCGCACGAGAGTCATTCAATACACAATATCCGATAACGTCGGTATTGGTATCAAATGCAAAGGGACGAGCCCAATAAACTCTGACATCGGAAATGGGCCGTATTTTGTATACGGACCACTAAGACATAGAGTGGGCTCGAATGATTCCGAATAACCACAAAATTCGGTGGCGACTCCACATAGACCTAAATTTCAATTCAATCCGTTTCATATGGAGATTCATTCGCCTACCCAAACCCGCGCGTGGCCGCGTCGGGGTGGACCTATGTCATGTCCACACATGAGTTGAAAGGGCGTAGGGTGCGCTAATACCCGCTCGGTTAGTAGTCTAGTTTCTTTTAGATATTAGTTAGTTTGTGCTTACTCGAGGGCGAGTAAGGGTTAAATGTGGGGGAGTTGATAAGTGTGGTTTGTAGTGCTTATTTCTTGTGTTTGGTCCCGGTTTCTCTTGTGGAATCGCTCTTCAGAGCGGTTTTCGAGGCTACTTACGCTTCTTCTAGCTTGTTTTAGGTTCCTAGGGCCTATCTTGGAGAAACGGAACGATTCCGACTCATTTCTTATGCATATGGAGCCAACAAAGAGAAGCAACGATGACTCGGTGACTTAAACTCGATCCCGAGTCTCTTGAAGCCCATTCTCGAGCACCAAGAGTCAATAAGAAGCCTAAAAAGAGCAAGTAGGGACCTATGTGACCATATTTGAAGCCTACATGACCCATCCTGATCGAGACCATCATCCATCACGACTGGGATGAGATGCAAGGAAAGATGCACTTCTGACAGGCCATCCCGGTCGAGACTGACATCATCCCGACCGGGAAGAGCATAACACCGCCCGGTGCTATGCACCATCCCGACCGGGATCACTTTCTTCCCGGCCAGGAAGGGCCCAATTCAGCTCGATTTTCTTTGGGTAGGATTTAGTCGGAATTGGGGCTAGGTGACTTGATTACACCTAGCCCTCCCCTCCCATTTCCTTTTATTTTCTTCTTTTTATTTCTTCCCCCATCCATATCTTTTCTTATCTCGGCCTTTGGTGACTTGATTACACCCCGGCCTGACACGTTCTACCCTTTCTTCACTTTGAGTTTTGATTTATAGTTTTTTTTTTTTTCTCTTTTTCTCTTTTTTTGGTGTCTTCCACACACTACCGATTGAGCATGAAGACATTGCTCGTTTTAAGTGTGGGGGAGCGATATCTTAGTCTAGTTTAGTTTTATTTTCGTAGTTTTTTCGAAAAAATCTTTAAAATCCCTAAAAATTTGAAAAAATTCTTAAAAACCAAAAAGATTTTCTTTTGTGTCTTTGTGTCGTATATTTGTTGTGTTGTGTGTTTTGCCCTCTCGATTTCCTTGTAGGTTGCATGATCGTCGATAAATTTCGAAAAGCTCAAGACACCCGGTAATATCCCCTCATTTCTTTCTCCTTTTTTCCTTTTTGTGGAGTTTGGAGGATGTGTTGTGATGGTGTGTGCTCGGGTGGAGCTTTTTGGAGTTCGTGGTTGATTGGTTGCTTGTTTGGAAGTTTCGGGGTGGTGTTTGTTTGTTTTCTTTGTGTGTTTGTTTTCTTTTCTTTTGTTTTTGATTCATTTTCTTTTGCTTTGTCTTGTATAGTTTGTGAGTCTAGTGTAGAAAATGTTTTCGAAAACCCGGTTTTGAGGCTAGTGCGCCAGTGTTTACTTTCCCTTTCTAGTGATATGAATCGATTCTTGGACTTTGGTCTAGTAGAATGACTTTAAATCAATAGTTTCGTTGTTTCTTTACCTTGAGTCCACCTAGTCTACTAGGGATTTACTGCGGGATTTGCATTTTGACCACCTTGACCACCCACGGAGTGAAAAGGTCTTGGTTCCCGAGTCCCGTCTCTTAGGTGACCATGTTCGGAATTGTTTGATTAGTCCAAGTTTCCCACTTTTTGTGGGTTTGAAGGGAAAGCGCGCTCCCGACATACCCATTTCCCTACCTTCTATACTTTTTCCACAAATAAGTTGCAATTTGTTGAAGTTTCTTACTTGGTTTCAAGAAATTCCTATAAGACAAAAATTGGCCAAAAGGGCAAACCAAGAAAAAGAAAGAAAAAAGAAAGAAAAAAAGAAAGAAAAGAAAGAAGAAAAAGAAAAGGCACAACAAATCAAAAACAAAATAGAAAAGAAGAAAAAGAAATGGCATAGCAAATCAAAAGCAGAATACAAAAGAAAAATACCAAGAAAATCGTTTCACAAAAAAATCTTACCCCCTCAAAAATAAGCCTTTTAACGATTGTTATTGTGAAGAGCCTACCAAAGGATCAAGTCCCTAGGAAGGATAATAGCGGTAATAGTCGGTCTTTCCTCACTTTGCAACCATATCCACTTTTTTACTTGGACTAGTTAGGCTATTTATTTTAGCATGGGACGACCCTCTTGGCTCATCACTAAAGGGGGCAGGGTTTCACTTTACCTACAGTGTCGACTAACCCCGTGGTTCATCTTTTTTCCATCCCGCCTATCATCCCGTAGTACGTTCTTAGAAGGTTAGGAGGACCTAGGTAAGTTACCAACATTTTTGTTGCTTTGTTGTCATACTATTAGGATTTTGTCCATTTCGGTTTGTATTACTAGCTTGAGAACGTTGTTACTTGCCTTGAGTCCTTAACTGGTGTTTCTTTCACCGCTTTGTTGATGGAAGCGGTATTTGTTTCTTTTTGGATGCAACTGTTTTTTTGTTTGTATGTTTGTTTGTTTGTGTGTTTGTTTGCTTTCGTGTTCAGTTGTATCCACAGTTTTGTCGCAAGACCTCACTTGCCTTGCGGAGAGCACTTTTCCTCTAAGTGTTCTTGCATGAGTTGAAAGGGCGTAGGGTGCGCTAATACCCGCTCGGTTAGTAGTCTAGTTTCTTTTAGATTTTAGTTAGTTTGTGCTTACTCGAAGGCGAGTATGGGTTAAGTGTGGGGGAGTTGATAAGTGTGGTTTGTAGTGCTTATTTCTTGTGTTTGGTCCCGGTTTCTCTTGTGAAATCGCTCTTCAGAGCGGTTTTCGAGGCTACTTACGCTTCTTCTAGCTTGTTTTAGGTTCCTAGGGCCTATCTTGGAGATACGGAACGATTCCGACTCAATTCTGATGCATATGGAGCCAACGAAGAGAAGCAACGATGACTCGGTGACTTAAACTCGATCCCGAGTCCCTTGAAGCCCATTCCCAAGCACCAAGAGTCGATAAGAAGCCTAAAAAGAGCAAGTAGGGACCTATGTGACTATATTTGAAACCTACATGACCCATCCCGGTCGAGACCATCATCCATCACGACTGGGATGAGATGCAAGGAAAGATGCACTTCTGACAGGCCATCCCGGTCGAGACTGACATCATCCCGACCGGGAAGAGCATAACACCGCCCGATGCTATGCACCATCCCGACCGGGATCACTTTCTTCCCGGCCAGGAAGGGCCCAATTTAGCTCTATTTTCATTATTTCGCCCCCCTTGCTTATGTAACCCTATATATATACCCCCTCTTGTATTGTTTTAAGAACCATTCATTACCCACAAAACTCTAGACTACTTTAGGTTAGATTAGCTTAGATTACTGTAGATTAGTTTAATCTCTCCTTAATTACTTCTTAATCTTAGTTTAATCCTAGTTAGTTCTTGTGTAATTGAAGATCTATGGAAGAGTTCTTCTCTATTGACAACATTGAAGATACTTCTTGGGTTGATTTTATACGAGATTCAATCTTTTTCCGTTCATTTATGTTTGGTATAATTTCTCTTCTCTTTAATCTTTTTTTACTTTAGTTTTCTCTTGTTTATGTTCTTGTTTGATAATACTCAATCTCATATCATGAACCTCCATTTTTATGCTTGTTTTGTGATGTGTGTTGTGGTTGTCATCTTGAATACGAGTAAGTAGATTCCCCTAGGGTTAGTTGGGGGATTGCGTGTGATTAGGGATAATTAGGTTAAGATGGGTGGTACTAGTTGTTGTTTTTGTTTTTTCCTATTTGCCTTGCACTCTACATGTTCGATGAAATGCTTGTGAGACTTGAGATGATCACTCCTTGTTTATCTTGCTTCTTGTCTTGCATGTTCTTGTTTGGTTTGTAGGTTTGGTTCCCCCATTAGTAGCAAGAGCGTGGTGAGGATGACCCCTAGGTCGTTTAACTAGCGAGAGCCCGATCGTAACCTAGGCTACGAAAGCATGCTAGCACCCCCGTTTCCTTTTTTTGATCTCCTTGACATCCATGAACCCGACCTAGCCCTAGTTTCCTCTTATTGATTTATTTGCTTTCATTTATCATTAGTTTCTTGTTTAGCTTAGTCATTAGTCAACCTTAGCCATCGCCTTAGTTTAGTTTTTCTTGAACTTAGTCTTAGACCATAGCACCCTCTAGTTCGAAACTCCCCGTCCCTGAGGATCTCGACCCGACTTACCCTAGCTACCCAGTTAGGTTTAGTTGTTTTATTTTGATCGGTAGGATCCACGACAAAATCCCTAACGTCAGGCGCGCCGCCCCAAGCGCCTAAGGGTCAGGGCGCCTTATGGCGCGCGCCTGACCCTACGGGTTATGACGCGATCGCAGTCGTTCGTTATCAAGTGTGTTCGATATCATTTTCCAATATCGCTCTTTTGTGCCCGATGTTGACTCCGTAGTCAAAATGTCGCGCATAAAAAAAGGTAATTGACAATCGAACTGGTACGAAACCCTATGACGTCTATCCGAGATTTGTACGGACCATGCTACCCGATAACGACACCGTGATACGAAGGGCTTCGATATTCGTACCAAGTCGATATAATCGATTTATCATAAAATTGAATCGGCTTAGGACCAGTACCTCATTATAGCAAAATGAGATATCTTAGACTACCGACGTAGTCCATAATAATGATACACATTTCGCTTAGGGAATGTCGCGCATTTCCTTTTCAAATTTACATTCTGTATTTATTTTTATCCTCTTACGACTTTGAGCGAATGTCTCATTTCGTAACTCATATACCGACGACTTAGTAGTCGGATTCGGTATACGACGTCTCGAGACAGCCAATTTGCACTACGAAGAGTCGAGACGAGACGTCTGGGCTTCGGGATCAAGCTAGCATCACTTTCGGTCCCGAACCTGGCCTGCCCAGATGCCCAAGGTCAGGCGTCGGCATATCAGGCCGCCTGCACTCAGGCGTCTAAACTCCAGACCGCCTTACTTCAGGCGCATGAGTTCCAGGCCGCGACATTTTGCGCATTCTAGTCTCAGTCCTCTGGTCAATACGTAACGCAATACGTATTTGATTAGAGTCTGTCCAATATCCGGTTTATGGTTTCAATTTACGATTCATTTACGAGTTCGTTTATTATTTACATTACCGTTTCTAACCCGATTATATTATACTTTTCGCTCGTTGTATTGTGAATTTTGGGTAGTATTCCGCCCGTGTAATTTGTAATTTACATTTAAGTTGTTTATTTACATTGTGTGGCGTTTAACGTTTTCTAAACGAGCTCACATGCTAAATTCAACTTCGACAATAATCTAAGATTCATTAAATGACGTAGTTAAACATGTATCTTCGAGCTTAAAATGCTATTTGCATATAATTTAATCGTCTTACTAACGAGCGTACACGAAAACCGAAAGATATCTTAGTAGAGGCCGCTAAGAGCGGGCGGGGTTGGGTGTCCTTTGTGGGCTTCCCAACACGTACCCTCACCCCTTACTCAGAACCTCGGTTTCCGGATGTCCAAAACCGTTGGCATACGAGTGTCATTCGATGCACGATACCCGATAACTCGACGTCGATATCGTAATGCAAAGGGACGAACTCAACAAGCTCTAGTACTAAAACAGGTCGTGCTTTGTGCACGATACGCCTAAGTATAGAGTGGGTTCGAGCGGGCCCGAACTCTCACTAAGTTTGGTGGCAACTCCAACTTCGATTTAAATTTCGACCCGAGAACAATCTCACAACGAGATTCATTCGCCTACCCAAAACCGCGCGTGGCCGCGTCGGGGTGGACCTATGTCTTGTCCACAATTTGGCAACTCTGCTGGGGATACCTGATGTACCACTTGTCATCGGGATTCTCAGGGTGAGACTCGAAGAGAAATCATTCGGTTATTAACGTGCGCGCATTAGTTTGATGGTTCATGCATAACCCCATTTTTGTCCAGGCCGGTTACTTGTGACCGACGTCCCACTTTACCGCGGTGCAATCCTAAATGGGTGCGCTAAAGACATCTATGGCCGAACTCGTATGAGTTTCACGGAATGTTCTAAGACCTACTCGGCTTAGGAAGTCCGTCCTGATTTACGAGAGAGCCATCGGTGTTGGTATGGACCCTCTATAGACCGACCGAGACATAGTGTAAAGCATACATGGTGTCATTATAATACTTGCATGACTATGTGTCACTTGGTTTCCGTGTCATTTTTCAAAAAACCATCATTTCCAAAAAAAAATGTATCCTTTCAAAACGTCAAGTCTTCAAAACCTCGGAACGCTGCCGAAATTTAGACTTACGATTTGACTTAAAATAGCCTATTTTTAGTCGGCATGCTACCCATTTCAAAACTCGAAAACTTCCGACTTTTCAAAAAAGCTCGGTCCTGTCGGCATGCTGCTAGTTTTAAAAGCCAGGACCGTCCTCCAAATATTTTTCAAAATTCAACCTCTTTCCAAAAACCTTCCTTATTATAGGACCTACCGTTATCCATGTGTCGGGTCTTTTCATAATTCATCGAAGGTCTATTGGCGTCGAAACTCCGTTGATCTTACATCATGGGTTTCCCCCCCATCCCAAGTCCACCTTGTCTTAAAGGCATGACCAACCCGCGTAGGGCATACCCTTACAAGGGAAGGTCCGTCCATACACTCGAGTCAAAAGTCTGAGGAAAGTCTCACGTGGTCCTTCCTTCGAACGAGATTTGGCCCACATAACCGTATCCTAAGGGAGTTACACCACCCACGAGTCACCCATCTAGGTGTCTTTCTCGAGTCGCTTTCTTGTTTAGCCTTTTCCTTGCTCGGGATGTACTGCTTTGATTCCGAGGTCTGGGTTCGAGGTTTCTAATTACGTGGTATTCTTACAGACATGCCACTATCAACCAGGTTCAGAATGGAGCAAGCTTTGAACAACTTGAAAGCCTCGATGGACACCATGGTCTCGAAGCAAACTGAGATCGAGGATCAACTGGTAGCAATAAGGGCCGACCAAACGGTCATCACTGCTCGTCTGACTGATGTGGAGCAAGAAACTTCTACTACTGGGCCAGAAAACACTGGGCCCATGGCTGATCTAGTTAGCGCGGTGCGCCGACTAGAGGAACAAGTCCACCTATCTAGGCGGAACAACATCCTTCGGGAAAATTCCCGTGACTACTCCCCGGTGAACGACAAGTTGCCTGAAAACCTGAATCTCACTTGTTTGCTGATGTTTGAGGGAATTGAAGACCCGTTACTACATGTGCGGGCCTTCAAGGAGTTTATGGCTATCAAAGGGGTAGATTCTTCCATGTTCAAGAATCTTTTTGTTGCCTTCCTTGAGAAGCACCCGCGGGCCTGGTTTTATAGGCTAGACCCGAAAAAATACCTAACTTGGGATGATGTGGCTACGGAATTTGCTCGGAACTATGCTGACACCACCAAGTTTCAAACCACTATGCGCTCCCTGGAGGTTATGGCCCAGAAGCCCAAAGAAGGTTTTACTAAATACCTTCAACGCTGGAGGGCCGAAAGTGAGAAGCTGGTTGATAAGCCCAGCGAGAAGACTCTGGTGGAGGCCTTTGTCAAGAACCTCCTCTCATCCTACCGGTCCATCTCCGGTACGCTGTCTTACCCAATTTCACCACCCTTACTGAAATGGGTATGAGAATCGAAGACGACCTGAGGCTAGAAGGCCTAACTAAAGCCTCTGGCAAGGGTTACCAAGGGGCCTCCGCTTCCTCTGCTAAGGCCCCAGCTGCAGCCCGCAACATTTTTGATGTGGTCAATCTACTTGATGCCTCGTCCAAGAAGAATACCCCACCTCGGGTATTCACCGATATAGGTACTACCTATACTTATGCCTTACAAAGGCTATCTTCCAAGGGCCTAATCCAACCGATAGGCCCATCACCTGAGGTTCCAGTCAACCGACAATCCAAGAACTATAATGCCCAAGCCTATTGCCAATACCACCGGGGCAACGGGCACGGTACCGAAAAATGTTGGAAGTTGAAGCATCTTATCCAAGACCTGATCGAGAGCGGCAAGATGCCATTACCCGGGGACAAACCGAGTAATAAGGACAATCCCTTCAGCTCTCACGCCATCTTTACTGGGTAGGTGGTCGACTATTCTCATCTTACCTCTCCTTTCATCCCACAAGTGAACGGGATCTGGTTCGATGATGAGGACGACATCTACCTCGTCAAAGAGGAAACTGTCCCCATTACCAGTGAAGAGGTCCGAAAGGCTAAGTACAAAGTCTTAGCCAGTAACCACCTAACACGCTCTGGTCGTCCCTATCAAGCTACTAGCTCTAGGGACACCCCTATCCCAGCCACTGACACGGCTCTCGTAAAACAGTTGAAGAAGACTCGAGTTCACCTCACTATATGGCAACTCCTAGTCAGTTCGCAAAGCATCGAGAGACACTTACTAAGGCTCTCGATCAGATTAAGATCGATTCCATGGTTACCCCCGCTGAAATGGTAGCCACGATCTTGCCCCACTTGAAGGGCAAAGCTGAAGAAGGAGGCCAATTAGTCACCTTATTCGAAGCCGATCTTCCACCATTCGGGGCTTCCCACAATTTAGCCTTTTATATTACGGTTATTTTCCGTGGGAAGTACCTCCCGATGACCCTAATTGATGACATATCTGCGGTGAACGTCCTTCCCATAAGGACTGCCAACGCTCTCGGCATTACCGGGGCTGACTACATCCTGACTGCTCAAACCATCTAGGCATTTGATGGGAGCCCAAAGTCGGTAGCTGGGGCTGTTAAACAAACCACCATAACGGGCCCAATAGAAAAGAGGTGGAGTTCCAGGTGATCGATGTCACCTCCTCGTTCAACCTGCTCCTAGGGAGGCCATGGATCCACGCCGTCAAAGCGGTATCCTCCACCCTCCACCGAAAAATAAAGTTGCCCCTGCACGATAGTGTTATTACCTTGGAGGCAACCCCTATGACCGTGGCTAGCTGCAACGCCACGGGCGGCACAGACCTTTAGGGGTTCGATTTCGTGGGGATGATCGAGGAGGAATACCTCTTCAGGCCCTACTTCACCACTAGCATCGACACGATGCACTAAAATTTGGGGTACTTTCTAGGGGCTACCTCCAGACCTTATCTTCCATCTGGGAAGATTATCGAGGTCCTTAAGGACGAAGACTCTCACTCGGCCTCGATTATGCCACAACACCGAGCAACGTTGTCCGAGCAGGTATGGAAAAGGCCTGCAACATCATTAAGGGTATCTACTTGAGCCCTTATAGCCCACAGCTGACTAACTACTTTGTCACGCCGGTATTTGGGGCCGTCCAGGTTGGTCTGTTGCAGCCCAATGTTGTGCGCCCCGGGACCCAATTGGCCTGATATTGCAATTATATTCCGGATGATATGTTCACACTCATCCAATCGAAGCCGAGGGAAGGTGCCGACAATGCTAAGCCCGCGTTGGGGCTACTGTTTGGGGAAGACACAATAGCACCGACTTCAAAGGAAGACTTAGTCAACCTCATCCTTCGCAGCAAAAGGTTCGACCCAACCAAGCTTATCTCGGATGTTGGTTCCGAGACGGGAAACAGGGCTTGGAGGAAGACTGTCAAGTGGACTGACAGTCAAGGAATGATCTACAAGCTGGTCACCGGTGAAGGGGACATGCCAGCTTCTGAGTCGGAGTCCGAGTCGAAGTCTAAGTCTGAGTCTGAGGTTGAGTTTAGGGGGTCTGGTGCTAGAGTCACTCCTGTAACCCCTCTCCCTTTAGTTACTCCTGCTGACGCCTCGAGATCTGCCCCGAGTGCCTTTCATATCCCGCCACTGACCAATGATCAGATGGTTGCTCTTTTCGAGCTGTTTTCAAAATTTTCAATCAATAATAACAACCATTCTGCTTACGACTTGTCTCTTTTTAACTGCAATTCTGGTTTCAAAAATTTTATGCAATAACATTGAGAAACCTGACGAATAGGTAACTCTACCTCCACACCTGATCGAGCAGTTAGAGCAAAGGAAGTCCCGGAATCCGGATATCGAAGAAACCAAATCCATCGATATGAGAACAACCTTAGAGTCCCAGATGCTTAAGATAAGGTTATCCTTAGATCCCGAGGAGAGAAAACAATTCACAAACCTCCTCCAAGAATTCAAAGACGTCTTCGCATGGTCCTACAAGGATATGCTGGGGATAGACCGGGAAATAGCCGAGCATCACATACGAATTAAAGATGGATGCAAACCGGTTAAGCAAAAACTTCACCGAATAAGACCCGAATGGTCTCTCAAGGTCAAAGAAGAAGTCAATAAATAGTTTAAAGCCGGCTTCATACAGGTGTCCGAATATCAAGACTGGGTTGCGAACATCATGCCAGTTCCTAAAAAGGACGGTAAGGTGCGCGTATGCATAGCCTTTCGGGATCTTAACAAGGCGAGCCCGAAAGACGATTTTCCATTACCACACATCAACATATTGGTGGATAACACGGTCGATCATGCCTTTTTCTGTCCTTTATGGATGGATGGGTACAATCAAATCAAAATGACAGAAGAAGACATGCGTAAGACCACCTTCACTATACCTTGGTGTACTTACTGCTACACCGTCATGCGATTTGGTCTCATTAATGCTGGGGCCACTTACCAACGAACCGCTACGACCCTATTACACGACATAATGCTCAAGGAGGTAGAGGTTGATGTAGACGACATGATCGTCAAATCCAAGGACCGGGATGGGCAAGTCACTGCCCTAAGGAAATTCTTTACCCGACTGCGCAAATACAACATGAGGCTAAATCCTCGCAAGTGCAGTTTCGGAGTAACATCTGGCAAATTACTGGGTCACATCGTTAGCGAACGTGGTATTGAGGTCGATCCAGCCAAAATCAAAGTAATCACCGAGATGAAGCCTCCTAAGATAGAAAAAGAAATAAGGGGATTTCTCGGGAAAGTTCAATATATCAGCCGGTTTATCTTCAAATTGACCATGGTATGTGAACCAATCTTCAAGAAACTGAAAGTAGGGGAACGAACACTGTGCAACGATAAATATCAAGCGGCCTTCGATAAAATCAAAGAAATCTTGTCTGTTCCGCCAGTCTTAATGCCACCTTAACCCGGTTTGCGTTTGTCGTTATACCTAACGGCACCATTATAGAAGGTCAGCTTGCTCTTAGCCATCTCCGTTGCCGCCTTAGAGAAACTGAAAGGTCGTTTCCCAGGGCCCAAGTGTTGGGTCCTTTCCACCAACGTGTTTAGCGAGTTGAGAACAACGAGGTTAATCTCATCCTAGTTTGCAGCCTCACGTCCACGTCCACGTCCATGTCCAGCCATCTTTTTCGGGGACAAGAACAAGTAATCATTTAATCAATGCTAGTTATTGGGTTATCAAGAACAAACAAGCTACCAAACAAATCCTTATTTGGTTTCTACCCTTCTATTACTAAGTGATTTATTATTTTCTCATCTATTTATTAGTATTTTGCCTAAGATCAAGTGTAAGCGTCGAGAGCAGTGATGCTCTGATACCAACTGTAAACCTCTAAATAGCTAATACAAAACAGTGGCAGAATCACTGTCGATGAGATTGAAACACGTTGATGTCTAATAGATTATTGTATGATCAAAAGGTAAGTCTGAAACAAATGTCACATTTCCTAAAAAGGGCGAAAATAAAACTTCTAAAATCCGGTAAAATAATCCATAAAACGAAACAACATTAATAATAATAATAATAATAATAATAATAATAATAATAATAATAATAATAATAATAATAATAATAATAGTAATAATAGTAATAATAGTAATAATAGTAATAATAGTAATAATAATAACAATAACAATAATAACAATAACAATAATAACAACAATAACAATAACAATAACAATAACAATAACAATAACAATAACAATAGCAATAGCAATAGCAATAGCAATAGCAATAGCAATAGCAATAGCAATAGCAATAACAATAACAATAACAATAACAATAACAATAACAATAACAATAACAATAACAATAACAATAACAATAATAATAACAATAATAATAATAATAATAATAATAATAATCAGCGAAGAGTGAGAAAGAGTTTCTCTCTCTAGATTGTTACTCTCTCTGGTGATTCTGTTATTCTTCGAGCTTCTCAGCCATGGCTTCCACAGCGAAGCGCGGTCCAAGGAGGCCTCCAAAGAAAGCCAAGCAATCTCTTCCCCCACCGAATGGAGGGAATCAAGAGGGTGAAGACGATTCGCAGGAGCGATTGATTGACCAGGGTTCTTCGCACCAAATCTCGCTAAATGAAGTAATTCTTACTGCCATGAATTCAACTGGTAAAACCTCGATTCATAACTCTAATTCTGCTCCCCCTACTCAGCCGATTAATAATTTGGATGGTTTGTCTGATAATACTAAACTTGTTGATAAACCCCCTGTATCTGCGCAACCGAAATGGTCTAATGTTGTTAAAAATCATAAGCAAATGGGTATGAACTTACCTTTCTTTAAAGATGTTGTTGATTGCTCTGAGATCAACATAGAACTATGTGATTTTGAGGATGAATTGAAGATTTGGGAGTTTACGCTTATGGGCAACGTCATAGGGTCTAAACCCTCTTTACAGCAAATAAAGAAATTTGTCTCTGAAAAGTGGGGGTCATTAGCATCTCCAGTGGTACAGTACTTCAAAAAAGGCTGGTTCTCGTTTCGGTTTGAATCTAGAGAGGCCATGGAAAGGGTTTGAGGAGGAGGACCGTGGAATTTAGGGATTTACACTCTAATTCTAAAAGAATGGTCACCATCTTTTTCTGCAACCATGGAGAGACTGACCTGTGTTCCAATCTGGGTCTTGTTTCCTGATCTTGATCCATTCTTATGGTCAGAAGTGGTTCTGGGCAAGCTAGCTAGCAAAATTGGAAAGCCTCTTTGTGCAGATCTTGCTACCACTTCCAAGACTAAACTTTCCTTTGCTAGAGTTCTAATCGAGGCTGATATTTCTCAACCTCTCCTTGAGCAGGTGATTATTAATACTCCCTATAATGATTTCTCTGTTCAGAAGATTCAATATGAGTGGATCCCTTACTATTTTAAGGGATGTGGCAAATTGGGACATACTATTACCAATTACAAGTGGGAGAAAAAGAAAATTGCAGCTGCTAAGAAACTGGAAGAGGTTAATGTGCATCTTTCAGAGCCAGTTGAGGCATTTAAACCCTCAACTGGGGCAGTGATTAACTCTCCCAAGGAGCTAGGTGGTACCTCAGAGCGCTTAGGGGAGGTGAGTAAGCCAGAGGTGGAGTGTGAAGACTCCTTTCTTGGTGAAAATCCCCCTGAGTCTGCTGCTGTAAAGCACTCAGGATGCTCCTCTGAACAAGATGATTTTATGCTTGTGTCTAAGAGGAACTCTTCTTCTCTTAAGACTAAACCAACCCTGGAAGTTGACCCAGTTATTCTGGCCAACAAATTTCAGCTATTTGACAATGAATGTGAAATGGGACTAGGTGGTACCTCAGAACAACCAGGGGAGATGAGTAAGCCAGAGGTGGAGGACTCCTTGCCTGATGGAAAACCCCCTGAGTTAGTTGCTGTAATGCACTCAGGAAGTCCCAAGGAGCAGGTAGCAGTTTTATGTGGAGGATTGGGGGATGAAAGAGTCCCTCCTGACAAAATATCCACATGAAAATTGCTGCCTGGAATGTTAGGGGCTTTAATCACCCCACAAAACATAGTGAAGTCTCTAATTTTTTAGTTCAGAATAAGTTGAATGTGCTGGCTATTTTAGAAACTAAAGTGAAGATAGAAAATATAAACAAGATCTACAGGAAATGGTTCAATGCATGGAACTTAGTTCATAACTATGATACTCATCATAACGGGAGAATATGGATATTCTACAATCCCTCCACAGTTGCTTTCTCTCTTCTTCATAAATCTGATCAAGTCATCTCTGGTTCTCTTCATCACTTTTTAACCAATAAAAAGATTCAAATTAGTACGGTCTATGGGCTTAATGAAGGAGGGGATAGAGTTACCCTCTGGAATGATCTTATTGGCATCTCTACTACTGAGCCTTGGTTTGTGCTTGGTGATTTTAATATTGTAAGGAATCATGAGGAGAAAGTGGAATTTTCTCCCCCTAGCTTCAATGATATGTGGGACTTTAACAATTGCCTTCTCTCTTGTCAGTTGGATGATCTAACTAGTTCAGGTTGCTCCCTTACCTGGACTAACAAAAGGGATCCATCTCAAAGAATCTGGTCTAAATTAGATAGAGCTTTGGGCAACCCTGCTTGGCAGTCTCTTTTCCCTTCTGCAACTACTGTTTTCTGTGAGTCTGGTGTCTCAGATCATTCTCCTATTATCGTTACTGCTTCAGGTGATCATGGCTTTAAGAGAAGATTCCAATTCCTCAATAGTTGGACTTCTCATTCCTCTTACTCTAGTGTGGTTTCTCAGGCTTGGAGTCAGGCTGTGGCAGGCTCACCTATTTTTTGTTTGTTTCAAAAACTCAAGAATGTAAAGAAAGGTCTCTCACTTCTTCACAGGAACAATTTCTCTCATTTGTCTGATCAGGTTATTCAAGCTAAACAGGCCTTGACTTCTTGCCAAAAGCTTCTTCAGAATGATCCTTTTTCCTCCTCACTTATTGCCCAGGAAAAGGGGTTTCTCTTCAGATTTAATGACCTCAAAGCAGCTGAGCTTAATATGCTACACCAACGAGCTAAAGTTAAGCATCTACAACTTTCTGATTGCTCATCTAAATATTTCTTTTCTAAAATAGCTGAGAGAAGGAAGTTGCAAGTTATTGGCTCTATTTTGGATGTTCAAGGGAATCTTCATACTGGTTTGCCTGCAGTTTCTACTGCTTTTCAAGGTTATTACCAGACTCTTTTGGGCCAAGAAACCTCACTCTCTGGAGTGTTTCCCACTGCCTCTTTGTCCTTAGGGGAGGAATCTATTAATGCTCTCACTAGTCCTATTACTTTGGAGAAAATTAAATCTATAGTTTTTGGTATGGATGCTAATAGTAGCCCTGGTATTGATGGCTTTTCAGCAGGGTTTTTCAAGTCCTCCTGGAATACGGTGGGAAATGACTTTTGTAGGGCTGTTCTCAGCTACTTCAGGTCTTGTAAGATGCCTAAACAGGCTAATTCTACCCTTATTACTCCCATTCCTAAAAAGATAAATGCTAATGCTGTACAGGATTTCCGTCCTATCTCTTGTTGTACTGTGTTCTATAAAACAGTTACTAAGATCTTGGCTAATAGATTGAAGTCTGTTCTGCCAGTTATTATTGGTGAAGAGCAGGCTGCTTTCATAGCTGGTAGAAGTATTTTTGATAACACTCTGCTGTCTCAAGCTCTTGTTAAGGGCTATAACAGAAAATTTCTTACTCCTAGGTGCTTGGTGAAAGTGGATATAAGGAAAGCTTTTGACTCACTCCAATGGGATTTTATTTCTCAAATGCTTACCCATCTTGGTCTTCCTTATCAATTTGTAAGGTGGATTATGGGTTGTGTTTGTAGCCCTTGGTATTCCTTTAATCTCAATGGGGAGGTGTCTGGTTTTTTTCAAGGCAGAAGGGGTATTAGGCAGGGGGATCCCTTATCCCCTTATATTTTTGTGATGAGCATGGAAATTTTATCTCAAGCCTTGAGGAAGATATGCTCTTTGCCTAATGTTTCTTTTCATCCTAAGTGTGGAAAAATAAATCTTACACATCTCATCTTTGCTGATGACCTGATGATTTTTACCAGGGGTGATCTTCCTTCAATTCTGGCAGTCAAAGGGGCCCTGGATTCTTTTGGTTCTTTGTCTGGGTTAGTTTCTAATGTGGATAAGACCTCCATCTACTTTGGAGGTGTGCATAAAGAAGTTAAAAGCATGATTTCGGCTCAGTCTGGATTCTCTGAGGGCAAATTTCCTTTTAGATATTTGGGGATTCCTCTCACAGATGCCATGCTGAGTATAGATATGTTTAGTTCTCTCATCTTAAAAATTCAACATTCTGTGGGACATTGGTCTAATCATTTTCTTTCTTATGCTGGTAAAGCTCAGTTACTCAATTCTGTCATCTTTGGACTTGACAATTTTTTGTGCTCAAGCTTACTGCTCCCTAAAGGGGTTATCAAGCTGATTAATAAAATTTGCAAAGATTTCTTTTGGGGCATTCAAGATGGTAAGAGAAGGCTCATCTTCAAGAAGTGGAGGGACATTTGTTCTCCTTGGGATTCAGGGGGTTTTGGTGTTAAGGATATTAGAGACTGGAACTTAGCCCTCATGTCTAAATGGATATGGGTCCTATCTAATAATCCTAGCTCTCTTTGGTCCTCTTGGTGTCATAGCTATATCTTTCATTCTGAGGATATTTGGAGTATTGGTTCTAAAGCATTTTTTTTTGCTGGGTTGAAGAATATCATTACAGTTAGGAATATTCTGATGGAGAACTGTGGGTCGGCTACTGATATTCAGCACTTCCTGCAGAGTTGTGTTGCAGGTGGGAAATTCCAGGTTCATAAAATTTACCTTTTTCTTAGAAAGGCTGCTCCTGCATCATGGCATTCTTTCTTCAACAATAGCATCTTTCTTCCCAGTCACAAAGTGATTATGTCAATGGCAGTACAAGATCAGCTCCCTACCGTTGATCAATATCAAAAAAGAGGTTTTCAAATGGCAAATAGATGTTGTCTATGTTATCTGGATGTTGAGTCTGGGAATCATCTTTTCTTCAGATGCTCGTACAGTCGACAAGTCTGGATGGCTGTCCAAAGGTGGATTGATGTGCAAGGAATGGGCTATCTTCTCAAGTCTTGTGTTAAATGGACTAGGGATCTCAGACATAAGAAGCACTGGAAGAATGCTTGGATTCGGGTGAGTATTGCTGCTACAATTTACTACTTGTGGAAGGAAAGAAACAAGCGAGTCTTTACTGAGAAGAAGGCTACTAGTGATTCTTTGGTTGCTAATATCAAATTTTTGGTTCATACTAGATTCTTATGTAAAGATGGTAATCCTAAGTACTCTAGGATTTTAGGTGAAATGGCTTGATGTGCTCTAGTGTGTTAGTCTTTTTGCAACTTTGTAATTTCCTTCATATTGAATGAAATGATGATTTTTTGCAAAAAAATAAAAATAAAATAATAATAATAATAATAATAATAATAATACCAGAAAGAAGCGAAGACATTGGAAAAACTCCTGGTATTGTGCTTGTCTTGTAGCTGCAGTTTATTGCATTTGGCAGGAGAGGAATTCTCGGATTTTTGATAGCAGGAAGAGTTCAATTCAAAGTATTGTAACAAAAATCAAATTTGATATTTTTATTAGGTTGCAAAGTCGGAATATTCACATAGATAGATGCATGTAGTAGTGGAGGATTATTGATCGGAATATGTGTAGTGGATATAACTTTTGTAAGAGCTCAGTCTCATTCTAATAATAAAAGGCATACTTTCTTGCAAAAAAAAAAAAAATTAATAATAATAATAATAATAATAGTAATAATAGTAATAATAGTAGTAGTAGTAGTAGTAATAATAATAATAATAATAATAATAATAATAATAATAATAATAATAATAATAATAGTAATAATAATAGTAATAATAATAGTAATAATATCTAGGCTCAGATAGTATCTAGGCTCCCCTCTAACTTCATGTAATTTGTTCTGGTGTTTAATGCAAGATCCGTTTAAAATAATAATAATAATAATAATAATAATATAAACAGTATTTTAAGTGTTAGTAATGAAATAAGAGCAGTAGAAGGCACAGCAGAGGCGGCAGCAGCCCGAGTTCAAAGCTGGCACAATGTACAGGGGTACCAAATTGCTGCGGCTTGTTCCGAAGGAAAAGTGCGGTATGTCGATGGCTAAGGGTTCTTAAAGGGCCACACATAATTTCTAAACAAGGAATTGTGGCTTCGATGGCGAGTCAGAGGAAGCTTGCAACCCTTGACATGATGCGGTCACGAGGCATATATATTGTTAATAGATGTGTTATTTGCAAGGAGGACAATGAAACTCACGACCACCTGTTTTTTACTTGTAAACTTGCTTCTAAAATATGGTGTGAATTGAAGGTTTGGTTGGGTGTGAATGGCAGGACTAATGATTTTCAGTTGGAGTTGATGTAGAGTGCTGTTAGGAAGAATCGGAAACATTGGAAGCATAATTGGTATTGTAGTTCGTTAGGAGCTACAGTCTACCGAGTTTGGATGGAGCGAAACATGAGGATTTTTAATGGCATTGAGAAGACTGGCAAGTCCTTGATACAGCAGATTAAGTTTGAAGTTCTAGTTCGACTTAAGATGAGTAGATTGGATTTCAATTATACTATGTTGCATTGATCTTAGGGGTTATACTTTTGTAAGACTAGTCTCTTTTCTTACCCTTTATGGATGAATAAGAGTCATAACTTTTCTTGCAAAAAAAAAATAAAAAAAAAATAATAATAATAGTAATAGTAATTATTAATAATTATACTCTCTCTCTACTCTCCCTCTAGAGGAAGTTTTCTCTCGCCATCTACGCCGAAATGAGATGACATCGACGGCGCCACGAGGTAGAGGACGAGGGAGACCAAGAAAAACCGCAAGGGAAATCTCGCAATCGCATCAATTTAATCAGGATTTTGAAGTTCGATCTACAAGTACACATTCGGAGGAATTAGATGAAGATTTGGGTTCTCAAAAACAGGGGAAGAATGTGATTAATGACCTAATTGATCTTGCCTTGCAATCTGCAATTCGATTGACAGGTGATGTCGTATCCTCGTGCGCAAAGACTGGAATTCTGGATACCACGGAACAGCCGGTCATCCAGAATTCTGAGAAGGAGGAACTCTGGATACAACGGAACAGCCGGTCATCCAGATGTCGGGGATGCTTAAACAAATTTAGAGTACTACGGAACAGCCGGTCACTCTGAATCAAAATAAGCCTTTGAAGGATGCTCAGTCTGGGGAAGGGAAAGGGAGGGAGACTCGGAGAACAACGGAACAGCCGGTCGCTCTGAAGTCTCAGGAGGCCATTCCTCCGGGGGGTCCCTTCTACAACGTGGGCTGGGCATGTGAAGAAATCTAAGGCAGGTATGGGATTGTACTTTGATGAATATTGGGCTGATTCTGAGGAAATTACTATTGATTATGAGGATTTTGAGGATGAGTTGTTGCTTTGGAGGCACACCTTAATGGGTCATGTCATTGGTGCTCGCCCAACATTGAAGAAGATGGTGGAAGAAGCCGACGGTCCAATATTTCAAAAAAGGATGGTTCTCTTTCAGGTTCAAGAACAAGGAGGATATGGAAGGGGTGTTAAAGGGAGGACCCTGGCAAGTTGGGTCAAATACTCTCATTATGAAACAATGGAGTCCTACTTTTTCGATGGAAATGGAGAAGCTAGAAGTTGTTCCGACATGGGTTTTGTTTCCTGATTTGGATCCTTACTTGTGGACGGAGTCGGTGCTAAGTAAAATGGCAAGCAAAATTGGCAAGCCGATGTTTGCTGACACCATGACTACATTCAAGGAGCGACTATCGTTTCCTCGGGTTATGGTAGAAGTGGATGTTTCAAAGGAGCTACCGGATGAAGTTGTGATTAACATTCCAAAATTAGGGAAGTCATTGCAAAGGATTACTTATGAGTGGCTCCCCTATTATTGCCATGGATGTGGTAAGATGGGGCATCTCAAAGCCACTTGTAACCTTGAGAAGAGGAAAGCAAAGCTGGTGACAGCTAACCTCAGGTATACGCCTGTTAAAGCTCCAATCGCCGTTCCAGGAGGGTGTGAGCCGGATCCCAAAATTGGGAGGACTGATACTCTGGGTGGAGGAGGGTTGGATGGGAATGGCCTTGAATTCAGCTTGAACCTTCAGCCTGATGTAGGTGGTATGAGGGAAGGCAGTAAGAGCAATTTGGAACCAGCTCATAAGTTGGATGGATCAGGGATCAACGCAATGGCAGAGCAGCTCAGTCCTGAGACTTTCTGGTCTGTGTCAAAACGATCAGGTGCAAAAGCATTTGGTCTCCACATGAATAAAGAAGAGAAAGTTCAGCTATTGCAGTCCAATAGGTATGATATATTGAGGGAAGGAGAAGAGGAACCTCATGAAGATGATGCAGTTCCTCCAGACTTAACATAATGAATCTCAGTACTTGGAACATTAGGGGAGGGAACGAAGAGGTTAAGCAGAATGCTGTTATTAATCTGCTCAAGAATAAAAACATTGATGTTTTGGGTTTGCTTGAAACAAGAATAAAGGAAAATAAAGCTAGGGGTATCATTTCTAATAAATTTAAAAGATATAATGTGGTTTGCAACTATGCTCATCACTATAACGGGCGTATTTGGTTGATCTGGAATGCTAATACAGTTAAAGTCCAAGTCCTTTTTTCTACTGCTTAGCTCATACACAGTACTGTTTTTCATTAGGGTACTGGTTGTGAGGTGGCTTTCACAGTAGTCTATGGTTATAATAATGGTGAGGGGAGGAAAACTCTTTGGAATGATTTAAATATGATCAATAGTGTTGATAAGTGGATTGTTTCGGGTGACTTCAATATTATTCGTAATATGGAGGAGAAGATTGGGGGTTCACTCCCTGATGAAAGTGATATGGAAGACTTTAATAACTGCATTAACCTTAATAGTTTGCAGGAGCTTCAACATCAGGGGATGGAATTCTCTTGGACTAATAAGCATGATGCTAGTACTCGTATCTGGACTCGTTTGGATAGGGTTTTGGTGAATGGGAATTGGATTAATTCATTTCCCAATTCTATTGTTGTTACCCTTCCCCCCGGAATTTCTGATCACTCCCCCCTCATTGTCTCGCTTATGAGTGAGGAGAAAAGATCAGTCAGTTTTAAATTTCTGAACTGCTGGGTGAAATGCTCCTCCTATAATGACGTTATAGGAGTAGCTTGGATGCATTCTGTATAAGGAACAGCTGGGTTCAAGTTATTCGCTAAGCAAATGCATAAAGACAATTTCTCTTGCATTCGTAGCAGGATTACTGAACTGGAAAGGAATATTGAGACCTGTCAAATGGAATTGATTCAACACCCTTTTGCCCAATGCTATATTGATAAGGAGAAGGAGCTACTGCAGCAATATAAGGCGTTAAGTGAGGCCGAGATAAGTATTCTTAGGCAAAGGTCTAAGATGGAGAATATTATTATGGGGGATGAGTCCACGAAAATCTTCCATTCTAGGCTTAAATAAAGAAGACAGCAACAAACCATTGGAGCTATAGTTGATGGTGATGGTAATTACGTGGAGGGGATGAATAATGTAGCCCAAAGCTTTGTGAGGTACTACGAGGGCATGCTAGGTAGTAGTAAACAAATTCGTGACATTGATTTGGAGGTGATTTCAAATGGTCCCTTGGTGAATCATGGGAGTTGGGAAGCTATGCTCAGGATGCCTATTGAAACTGAAATTAGGAATTGCATTTTCTCTATTGGCTCGGATAGAAGTCCTGGACCTGATGGTTTTTCCTCGGAGTTCTTTAAAACTTCTTGGCATACCATCAAGGACAGTTTTTGTGCCGCGGTGATGGAATTTTTTAAGAAAGGGAGAATGATAAAGCAGGCCAATGCAACGATTATTACCCTAATTCCTAAAAAGGAGGTTTGTCAATCTGTTCTAGATTATCGACCTATATCTTGTTGTTCAGTGATCTACAAAACTGTTAGTAAGATCCTTACACTTAGAATCCAAGAGGTGTTAGAGGGTATTATTGGTTTGGAACAGGCAGCCTTTGTTCCTGGGAGAAGTATCCATTCCAATATTGCTCTTTCCCAGGCTCTAATCAAGAACTATGGGAGAGCTTATATTACTCCCCGTTGTCTTATGAAAATAGATCTTCGAAAAGCTTTCGATTCTCTTCAATGGCCTTTTATTAAGAGCATGCTCTTGGCTTTTAACTTTCCCCCAAAGTTTGTTAATTGGGTTTTTGCATGTATTACTGGCTCTTGGTTTACGATTAAGATTAATGGAGCCGAGCACGCTTTTTTTAAAGGTAATAGCGGGATAAGACAAGGGGACCCTTTATCCCCCTACCTTTTTGTTCTTTGTATGGAGGTCCTTTCTCGGAGGCTCAGGAATATTAATTCTCCAGATATGGTCTCATACCATCCTAAATGCTGTTAACTTCGGTTAAACCATCTCGTTTTTGCCGATGATTTAATGGTTTTCACTCGAGGAGATTGTCCTTCTGTTGATGCTGCTATGCAAGCCCTTAAGGCTTTCTCTCTGGAGTCTGGTTTGCATGTTAACTGCGAGAAGACTAATATCTTTTTTGGTGGTGTTTCAACGGAGGTGAAAGAGCTCATTCTTCGTCAAACTGGATTCTCTATGGGTTGTTTTCCTTGCAGGTATCTTGGACTTCCATCGAACTCGGTTAATAATAAAAAAGAAGAATATCAAACTCTTATTAATAAAATCAGTAGGCAGGTCCATTGTTGGTCTTCCACATTCTTATCTTATGCTGGACGCCTTCAGCTTCTTAGTTCGGTAGTCTTTGGTCTTACTACTTATTGGTGCTCTAATGCCATGCTTCCTGCTAATATAACAAAGAGAATAGATCAACTATGCCTTAGACTTTTTTGGTCCGGGGATGGTGAGAAGACTAGAATGGTCTTTAAAGGATGGGATAGCATATGCACGCCGTGGATTGAAGGTGGCTTCAATATCAAACATTTATTGTATTGGAACAAAGCTCTGATGGCTCGTTGGCTGTGGTTGATTATCACGGGCAAGGGAGGACTTTGGGGCAGTTGGCAGAAATGCTATATACTCAAGACTAAAAGTATTTGGGAAGTTAGTAAATCGGAAAGGTTTACATCTAATTTTAATGGGATTCTAGGTATTAGAGATGAGGTATTGCAAGTAGCAGGTTGCAGGAATGCTGCTGAACATTTAATCTTGAGTCGGGCTAAGGGGTCTATCTTTAATGTTGGGACTGCCTATGATTGGTTTAGACCCAAGAATCGGAAGATTTATTGGCTTAAAGGCATTGGATATACTGCTATAACTCCTAAACATCGAGTGTTTGTAACACTAGCAGGACGGAAGACGCTAGCAACTCAGGATAACTTGAAATCAAGAGGGATGCAAATTCCAAATAGATGCGTTTTGGGTATGCAGGCTGAAGAGAACTCGGCGCATCTCTTTTTCCATTGCCCGTTTTCTAGACAAATTTGGCAAAATCTCTTGTGCTGGATGCAATTAACGGGTAGAAGCAACTTTCTTACAAAGGAGTTGACTTGGAGTGCGTACAAAGGAAGGAGAAGGCATTGGAAACACCAGTGGTACTGCCACTGCTTGGCTGCTGCTATCTACTCCATTTGGGTTGAGCGTAATGCTCGTCCTTTTGAAGGAAAAAGATGTTCTACTACTAGCATTATCATTTTTACTAGATTAAGGGGTAAAGGAGTCCATATTAGCATTTAAAGATGTATTTAGGAAGGTAATCTTCATATTGGTTATACTTTTGTAAGATCCTATTCTTATTGATATAAATAAGATGTACTTTCTTGCAAAAAATAAAAAAAAAAAAAAAAAAAAAAAAAAAAAAAAAAAAAAAAAAAAAATAATAATAATAATAATAATAATAATAATAATAATAATAATAATAATAATAATAATAATAATAATAATAATAATAATAATGATAATAATAATAATGAGTAGGATCATGACTACTTGTAGACACCCACATTTTGCTGCCAGGTGTCTATAGTAGTTTCCAAAAAACACCCGATGATGATCGGACGCAAACATGCTTTAACGTACTCGGAAATGGGCTCGAAATCATGGATATTTAGCTTGGGCTTTTTAAGGAGTACAAATTTCACAAAACCAACCTCAAATTCAGGCCCAGTGGGTCGTTTCAAGTCAAATAACACTAATTTGGGTCGATTCCGACACAAGGGGTAAAACCGTCTTTTAGCGACCGAGTCAAAACCCGGTCAAAGATATTTCCCGAGACTTGTGGACTGACCGTGACATCTCACGTGTCCAGTTGTCACCCAAACTCTACAAAAATCAGCTACACAAAATATTAAACAATTCCGTTTGAGGTAGAATTCGATCTCAAGCAGGAATCCTATCCGAAAACCGATTCAAACACTTAACCGAGCGCAAATACTCGGCCAAGTAGCATCAAACCAGCCGAGATGCCTTTTCTTCTTTGCCAAGAAAACGGAACTCTCATGCTCCTCAAACTCCTACGTTTCCTATCCTAAGCGGTATTCAAACTCTTCTAAGCCAAGGTCGGGAACTCCCTATAAATAGCCCCTTGCATACAACACTTTCAACAACAGAGAAAAATATCAGAAAATATCATAACACACACATTATTCAGAGACGAATCAATTATTCACATAACACACATCCATAATCATCCTTACACATACACTCATCAAAACCGATATAGCAAACCCGAAGGAAACCGGTCCCGATATCCGACACCTTCACCGAGCCACCCTAGCCCGACCGACATCACTCGACGCTCCCGTGCCTAGCCACATTCCGACGAGCCCTGATCCGAGTTAACAAAGCATGTAGGTTGAGGGTGTACCAAACCCGATTTCTCCTTTTCTTCTCTTCTCTTCCTCGTCGTCCGTTTTCCTTTTACGGGTCAAGCGTCGTCTTTTTTATTTTATTTCTAATATCGATATTAACAAAAAACTATTTTCATAACAAACATTCTTAAAAATATGATATCGATTTTTTATAATCGAATATTGTATCGAAAAGAATTATATTAAGATCTCGACGATATTAAAAATCGTTACATCTTTTCTTCGTTCAAATTCTTTTTTCAAACAATTTTACAAAACCTTTTTTTAATTCATTCCGAACAACCGATACCGATTTCATAATCGAATATCGGATACGACGAATATCGAAAGCATGAATCGAATACAAATTAGTTCATATTTTGTACGCGATTTATCAAAATTAGCAATTTCGAACAAAAAATAAAAACCGGACAGACCCGCACGCGAGTCGCGCCACGCCCAGGCGACTCGCGCACAGGCCTGAAACCCGGATCCTTTTTAAACTTTTTCGTTCATTCTACGAAACGATTTCTAAAAATTTATATCTTTTCTAAAACTTTTCCAAGTATTTGATATGGATTTCGTAGTCAACTATCGAATATAATGAATATCGAAAATATTAAGTCGAGTACGAATCATGCAATATTCATACGCGATTTAATAAAAGCATCGAGTTTTCAAAAACCGACTTCGAAACAAGCTGCCACGCGACCCGCCGGCGTCCCGGGCGAGCCGCGCGGCCGGCTGCTTTGCCGCGTCCTTTCTCGTTCCTTTTTTATTTTTCGAACGTCGTTTTTTATACAACACAACGTCTTTTCAACAATATTTTTCAGATTTCGATTAATATTTATTTTCTCGATCTCGCATATTTATTTTTGCCATATTATTTTACAAATCGATACTAACTCGTTTGTTCATCCTGTAGCACATTTAATCTTCTTTATCGTTTGTTTTATTATACTAAAACAAATCTCACATGCTAAATTCAACTTCGACTGTTAATTTTTCATGCATTAAACCGACTTAGCAACCCATTCAATTCCTCACATGCTTAGGAAAACAATGTTTGCATATCATTCATCGTTCAACTAACGCGCGTATTAAAACGTCATTCGATATCCTAGTAGAGGCCGCTAATGTGCGGGCGGGGTTGGGTGTTCTTAGTGAGCTTCCCAACACGTACCCTCACCTCTTACTCAGAACCGTGGTTTCCGGATGTCCGAAACCATTGGCAACAAGAGTCATTCAATATACGATTAACCGCTCAAGTCGGCATCTGCATCGATATGCAAAGGGACGAGCCCAATAAACTCTGACATCGGGAATGAGCCGTATTCTGTACACGGCCCACTACGACATAGAGTGGGCTCGAACGGTTCCGAATAACCATAAAATTCGGTGGCGACTCCGACTTCGATTTAAATTTCAATTTGACCATCTCATATGGAGATTCATTCGCCTCCCCAAACCCGCGCGTGGCCGCGTCGGGGTGGACCTATGTCTTGTCCACAATTTGGCGACTCCGCTTGGGATTTACTGATGCGTTAATAACCTTCGGTATCCTTCAGGGTGAGACTCGAATAGAAATCGTCTGACTAGTACAATACGCGTTTTAGTTTTACGGTTCATGCATAACCCCATTTTTCCCGGGCCGGTACTGGCGACCGACGTCCCACTTTACCATTGATATAGTCCAAATTGGTTATGTCAAAGGTGTCCATTAGCCGATTCGTATGGGTTTTACGGCATGTCCTAATCTCAACTCGAGTTAGGGAGTCCGCCTCGATTCTCGATAGGCTATGTACACTGGTATAGACCCTTATAGACTGACCGAGACTTAGCTTAAGAGCATACATGGCGTCATTATACTGTTTCCATGACTACGTGCTACTCGATCCACATCTTTTTCAAAAACCGTCATTATTCAAAAAATTTACATCCTTTTCAAAATATCCAATTTCAAAAACCCCGGACATATACCGAACTTAGGACTTATGATTTTACTAAAAATAGCCTTTTTCTAGCCGGTATTATGCCCATTTCAAAACTCGAAAATATTTTCGAAACTTTCAAAACCCGTCATTCGGCCCACTTCTTTTTCTTTTTCGAAAAAGGGCCGGATTTTTCTCCCCGATTTTTACTCGGGCTTTCAAAATCATATTTCAAAACTTCCTCTTCTTAGACTTCCCGTATTTAGCAGTGCCGGGTCGTGTCATAAGTCGTTGAAGTCTCTAGCGTCGAAACTCCGTCGATCTTACATCACAGATTTTCCCCCCCATCCTAGTCCGCCTTATTTTACTAAGGCAAGGCCCACCTACGTAGGACATACTCCTACAAAGGTTGGCCCACTAACACAATCGAGTCTAAAAGTCTGGGAATGTCTCACGTGAACCTTCCTTCGGACATGGCCCAACCCACATAGTTGGATCCTGAGGAAGGCCCACCTTTCCACAAGTCGCCCGTCTAGGTGTCTTTTCCAAGTCATTACCGTTTTAGTCTTCTTCCTTTTCCCTTGCTCGGGATGTGCTTTTCTTAGGATTCGGGTTAAGTTGCTAATTACGCGGTGATCTTACAGACAGGCCACCCTTCACTCGAACCATGACGCAAAAAGCCATAGACGACTTGACCGCCTCGTTGACCCAAATCCAGGACCAATTGAGGAGAATGCGGGAGGACCAAATTGCCATCGTCACTCGGGTTAGTGCCGTGGAACAGGGAACCCCCAATGCTTCAATCGAAGATGACGGACCTTTGGCCGCACTGGCCGGCGCGGTCCAAAAACTGCAGGAACAGGTCCACTCGACCACCAGAAACACCATTCTCACAGAAAATGCCCGTACCTATTCACCCTTAACTGATGAACTGCCCGCTAACCTCAACTTGACGGGCTTGCCAATGTTCGATGGGACTGAAGACCCGGTACTTCACATTCGGGCTTTCAAGGACTTTATGGCTGTTAAGGGGGTCAAATCAACCATGTTCAAGCATCTGTTTGCTTCCTCTCTGGAAAAACACCCGAAAGCTTGGTACTACAGGCTTGACCCCAAGAAATACAAAACTTGGGACGATGTTGCAATGGAATTCGCACGGAACTACGCGGATAATGCTGAAATCCAGACTACCATGCGTACTCTAGAAGTTATGGCCCAAGAACCTAAGGAGGGTTTCACCAAATACCTTCAAAGGTGGAGGACCGAAAGTGTTAAGCTGGTGGACAAGCCCACCGAAAAAGTACTAGTGGAGGCCTTTGTCAAAAACCTCCTCCCCGCTTACCGAGTCCACCTCAGGTACGCCATCATACCCGACTTCGCCACTTTGACCGAAACGGGTACTAGAATCGAAGATGATTTAAGGCTAGAGAAACCTTACTAAGGCCTCTACCAAAGGATATCAAGGAGCCAGTTCCTCCTCCAGCAAGCCCGCCACCGCAACGGCGGCCAGAAGCATCTTCGACGAGGTTAACTCACTGGACACCTCGACCAACAAGAATACTCCAAATCGGGTATTTACCGACATAGGGACAACCTATGCTAATGCCTTACAAAGGCTGTCTTTGAAAGGCCTAATCCAACCGATAGGCCCAATTCCGGAAGTTCCCGTGGAAAAGCGATCCAAGAGCTACAACATTCAAGCCTATTGCCACTATCACCAAGGCAACGGGCATGACACGGAAAAATGCTGGAAATTGAAGCATCTTATCCAAGATCTGATCGAAAGTGGGAAGATACCACTACCCAGTGACAAGCCAAGCAACAAAAATAATCCTCTTGCTACTCACGCCATTTTTACTGGAGAGGTAGTTGACTGCTCTCATCTCATTTCCCCTTTCATTTCCCAAATCAACGGGATATGGAATGACGATGAAGATGATGTTTACTTGGCTAAGGGGGAAGCTGTCCCCGTCACCATCGAAGAAATCCGGAAAGCCAAAGCCAGAGCTCTGGCCGGTACACACACCATCACGGCCAGTCTCACCACTCCGGAAACCGTCACTGAACCTTCCAGGACGAAACTCACTCCCGAAGAACCAAACGCTGACACGGCCCTAGTCAGACAATTGAAGAGGGTCCGAACTGATATTACTATATGGCAGCTTTTGGTTAGTTCTCAGGAGCATCGAGCAGCACTTACTAGGGCCCTTGATGAAATCAAGGTCGACTCATCGGTTACCCCCAGCGAGATGGTAGACACGATCTTGCCATACCTCAAGGACAAGTCCAAAGGAGAAGGCCCACTTATCACTTTCTCCGAGTCCGACCTGCCACCATTCGGGACCACCCATAACTTGGCCCTATATATCACGGTGATCTGCCGAAACAAGTATCTCCCGATGACCCTGATTGATGACGGGTCCGCGGTAAACGTCCTTCCTTTAAGGACAGCCAAGGCCCTCGGCATTACCGAGGCTGACTACCTTCCGACTGCAAAAACTATCCAGGCTTTTGACGGGAGCCCAAAATCAGTTGCTGGGGCCGTTAAGCTAACAATCATAACAGGCCCGATCGAGAAGGAGTTAGAATTCCAAGTGATCGATGTTACTTCATCTTTCAATCTGCTACTCGGGAGACCGTGGATTCACGCGGTCAAAGCTGTGTCTTCCACTCTTCACAGGAAGGTCAAGCTACCTTTAGAAGATGGGATCGTCACTCTTGAAGCTACTCCCACAACCGTGTCAAGCTGCAACACGGCAGGCTCAGCCGACCCACGAGGATTCAACTTCGTGGGAATGATCGAGGAAGCACTAGTAGAAAATTACCCTTTGGAACCGGTTGTAAACTACCCTTTGGAACCTTTTTTCAAAGGTTCTACTGCCACAGATTCCTTAGGTCCGGAGCTTTGGAAGCGGTTGTAAGAAGGTTCCATAGATGCCCTTTGGAACCGGTTGTTGCTGGAACCGGTTCCAAAGGGTATACCATTGGAACCTATTGTATTTACAACCGGTTCCAAAGGGTGTACCATTGAAACCTGTTATTATTCACAACCGGTTCCAAAAGTATACCATTGGAACCTGTTGTAAATCACAACCGGTTCCAAAGGGTGTACCATTAGAACCTGTTGTAATTCACAACCGGTTCCAAAGGCTGTACTATTGGAACCTGTTGTAATTCACAACCGGTTCCAAAGGGTGTTCCATTGGAACCTTTTGCAATTTACAACCGGTTCCAAAGGCTGTTTCATTGTAACCTTTTGCTATTCACAACCGGTTCCAAAGGTTTACCATTGGAACCTATTGTAATGCCAACAGGTTCCAAAGGGTACCTCATTAAAACCTATTAAAACCTATGATAATGTTACTGATTTTAATTACAAAATTGAATTTTCGTATCCCTGAGAATGGTATATAAAAAACAAATCAAAGCGCGCCAATCATAATATTAATAATTTGTCGAAAATTGGGCAGCACCTCCCTACAATTTGATTAAACCAAAATCAAAATCATATCACTGCAATGTTTAAATAGCACAACCAAATCCATAACCAATCCACACCTCCAACTACTTAACTAACATCTCCAGTAGAATGCCCCACGACTAGCAATCAACATGACTACAATATATGTCTAACCACAAAAGTTAACAAAGTCACAAACGTACTACATCATCAACTCTATGCACTTCTGAGACCAATATTCACGAACTTGGTTCATATCTTCCGTCGTCATTCTTGATTTTGAAACACACTAACAAATAAAAAGAATAGTAACAATGGATTAGCGGTTACACCCATAATTACTTTATAACAGAAAAACTAAGATTAAATTAAAAAAAACCTTAATTAAGCTTTCTTGACTCTTAGAGTAAAATACGGTGATGTCGTACATCCACTTCGTGACATAGTATCCACATTCAAAGGCTCCAGATTGTTGAGGACACTGAAATTTATGAACAAAAAGGTGCTATAAATCATTATTCACCAAGATAGTTTAATTCATCAATTGCACTATAATCATTGCTTTAATTTAGTCATCTCCGACACAAAATTTGTACAGAAAAAAAAGACAACAATGAGATAGCTATAATGGAGTAAACATTTTTAAGAACTCAAAATCATTAACCAGATTTCATGAAGTACCTCAATCAACGCGTTAAGTTTAAATTAAATGGCAACTACTAACCCATGTAAAAAAAAAGAAATAATTAAACAAGTTAAAGCTTAATAATGTTGTTTACCTCAATCATGTTCACATCGAGACTATATTTTTTAACCGTATGACGTCTCCCGCCACTCACTGTATAGATTTTCCAAGCCCTTACATTATAAACATTAAAAATTATTAGACTATTATTTTTCTTGTAAAGGTTTAACTTAAGATAGTATTTTGATGACCAATTAATAAACATAACTTACAATTGCAAATGTAGTATTACGATGTCCAAGTCATGTTTATCTTTATTCGAGTCAAAGATATATGCTATGTTGTCCCAAGGGCAAATGACAAGCAACAACCAATTCTTGCTGTATATAATACAACTTACGATTAGTAAGTATGAAATAATATAAAATAACTAAGTAATTAATTTAAAGAACCTTGGAGACTTGCCTTGCATAGAATGCACCCATCACATATTTCTTATCTTCTTGAATTAGCATGACATCTTTGATGTAGTTTTCCATCGACCGTGGATCATACAAGTATGAACTAAGACACACGGGACAAATGAAGCCGACACCTTCTTCTGTCACTCCTAATTTTTGTCCATAATCATGTAGGAACCTATTTTAAGAACATAGTGTAAACATTCAAAACGAATATATAGAACAAACATATAATAAAACTAATCCTAGATTTTGACATAATTGAAAATAATACAAAACATCAAGTTTATACCTTCCCCAAGCTTGAATTATTGTTAGATTTAGAGCATCGTAATTGCACATTTCCCTAATATCCTCGAAACTTAAGTACACTGTGACGTCTCCGGAATTGTACACCGACTTACTGATATCTATAGATATCATAAATATGGAATCCGCAGATAATGAAACCATTACTCTTTCCAATTGTTGACAATATGAACCAATACCTTCTGGATCATTGTTTTTTCCACAAACATTATTGACCTACAAATATCAATATAATTTGCTTGTTATTATTAAGACCTAAAATATTCCAGTAGTAGAAATCGAACCAAATTTACCTCATTCATAGATCCGACACGAACTTCATCCTTTTGTTGAGCCTTATTACGAGACTCCTTTGTATCTTTGGATCTTGCTTTTCTTTTCAACTTTTTATTAGAGGACAATTCCTAAAATTACACGTATTAATTAAAAAACTAACAAGATTAAAATATACGAGAATTGTGCTTGGTTTAAAATCATAATTCAATAGAATGCATGGTTAATGGAACAAAATTTCACTCTTTGTGATGATAACAAATTCAATCATGGCACAAATCCACAAAAGACCTAATTAGATAAGTAATATTTACCTTGTTTTGGCTTAGTAGAACCCATTTTTTGGGCCATTGTGCAAAACTTCCCACAGCTTCACCAATTTTTTCAAATCCGGACCACGGAACTGGAAGCAACGCATTAGAATCCAAACACTTATCGATTGTTACATGAACATTATGTGGACTCAATGTTGTGTGGTGCACCATTGTGTTCTCTTTCCATGGTAGAGCTATCCCCTCAGCAACGACGATCAATGCAACACCATCATGAACACATAACTTACAAGATGTAGAATCCTACAAAATATACAGTCATTCAAAATTATTAGAATAGGTACAAAAAATGTAGAAGGAAAAAAATATTAGTGAACAAAAACAACATAATCCTAAAAGATGATAATTTGTTGTACCTTTAAGTCAACAAAAGGGTCACTTTGATGAATTGAATGACTACTGTGATATTGTGGGGATGGTGAATGATTTGATGCTTCTTCATCACCGTGAAAGCCAATGGGCAATATCATACCACATGCCTTTGCCATTTCAATGAACATATTCTTCATCTCTGTCCTTGTTTCCCTTTTAACCTCATCTAACTTTTCATCCATTTCTTGAGCCGTGTACATTTTCTCCGAAAAACTTCGACTTGGTTTTCCAAAATATTTTTGGTTACCAACAAAAGTACCGACTCCTCTTGTCCTCCCTGGATGCTCTTTTTTACCCGTTGCTTTCACCAATACATCTTCTAACCTCGAAGGAACAAACTCGCCACTCTCCGCCAAATTCGACCAATGCTTCTGTTTACATGAAATTTGGAGTGTTAGCGATCTTATTTATCAGCTTAAGATTATAAAAAGAACTTACGATGTTGTTGATGATTTCTTGTGTCTGTGGTGGAGGAGCACTCGATGACGGCGTATGTCCTTTTACCCACATGAAACTTCTATCCTTGATCCTCTTAATAACAATTTCCCTAACTGCAACTGGATCAGCATCCGGGTTTAGTGACATCTCCCTATCAACTTCTTCCTGGAGCCATTTATCGGCCTTGCCACTATACCCAGATCTTCCCATGTAATGTGGAGTGTTGTTGCTGATTTGGGCAAGTCGACCTTTCTCACTTCTTTCCTACAGATTTTAGAAGTTATTTATAGAGATCAGATGAATATATGCTTCGCAACAGCAGTCACAAAGGCAATAACCTTAAGTAAAAGAAAGATATAAACCTTAGCTTTTGGATCAGTACGTTGTTTTACGAACTCCTCCCAATCTTCTTTTGAGATCCCGTACGCCTCACAAGGATCGTCATTACGAACGTCATCTAACTCCTCGCCCCCTTCTAATTCCTCAACTTCTGACTCTTCTTCACTCTCCTTGCTACTCTTTTGTTTTCCTTTTCTGTAAATGTAATTTCTAGCTAGCCTTGTCTTAAAATTTTTATATCGATGTCCAATAATCTTTAGTACGAGTTCCCGTTTCGTCTCATCTTTGATTTTGAACATTTTCTACAACAAAATCCGTTAAATCATAAGGTTAGTAGATTATAGTTCATGTAGTCAAATTGTAAAAGATTATACTTCATTATCAATAACAAGACTAAATATTACCTTCATATGTAACCAAATTGTTTCCTTTTTGCCTTCGGGCACTTTAGGCCATCCCCCATATGTAATATTCACTCTCCGGGCTAAAACCCCCATTTCAGAACCGAAAGCAATTGCACATGGGCCTTTCGGCATATCTAACTCATCAAACTCTATAGACTGCGGTGGCATAGTGTCCTCTTTTTTCTTATCCTTCACCCGTGTTGTCGGACCTCTAGGTTTATATTTCTTCTTTGGCTTTGGCTTTTCTATAACGCTAACTATATTCATATTATTTTCTTCCATGATGCAATAACCTGAACCATATAAAAAAAGAAGTTAATTTGAATAATCCAATAAACAAATAAAAATAACATTAACAAAACCGATTTAAAAAATCATTACATCTAACAATTAATTGAAAATATAATTAAGATGCAGCACGCATATATATACCTTCACTAAACGATGATGCATTATTAGTATTATTGTTTAGGATTTTCAAACCATATGCCATCACCATGATCATTACGTACATAAGTCTCGTGACGTATATCTAACGCTTCTTGACTTTTGGTTGATAGAGGAGGAAATTCGTCTAAGTGATCATATTCCTCTTCGTCTGTAACATCCTCAACACCAAGAATACGTCTTTTACCGTAACATACTATCTTCCAACTATTATCCAAAGGATCAGTCATATAAAAGATCTGTTTTGCTTGAGATGCAAGTATAAACGGGTCTTGTGCATGTCCCAGGACACTGAAATTTACCAAAGTGAATCCCATATCATCAACTTTAACACCCTTATCACAATCAACCCATCTACATCGAAACAAAGTTTCCTTAAATTCCCTAGAATAATCAAGCTCCCATATATCTTCAATTATCCCATAATATGACATAGACACATTTACCGATTTTTTACCCTTTCTGACATATTCTTCAGACGATGCAATAACAATAACACCACTATTTTGCATCGTGCTTTTGCTATCCTGTCTACTTGTATAAAAGCAAAACCCATCGACATCATACCCTTCATAAGTCACGATGTTTCGATTAGGTCCTTGGGCTAACCACCTTATGTTTTCCTTCACCTTATGCGATGGATCGGACAACTCATCCATCACATCATCTTCGAACCACTGTACAAAAGTGCGATTGTGTTCATTCGTCAACCAAGATTCATGCTTCCGTGGATTTTGTTGCTTCAATAAAGCCATATGCTTAACTAAATATTTATCGACATCTGTCTTGTTTTGTAAAACATACAGATGGGCTCGTTTTAAGAGGTGATTGTCAACTATAATAATTTTCTTTCCCAAGGTACCCTGTCCTGAATGTCTTCCTTCATGTCGCGAGGTAGGAAGTCCAATAGGATGCACATTCGCCATGTAATCAATACAAAATCCAAGTGCCTCACAAGCAATTGTTGATTCAACAATACTACCTTCAGGGCGATATCGATTTTTCATTCGTCGCTTGTACGTACCCATCTCTCGTTCCATTGCCCACATGTTTCTCTGGAAAACTGGACCACATAACTTATCTCTCTGACTAGATGAACAATTAAGTGAACCATGATGTCGAAGAAAGAAATCGGAAAGAACATTTCCAATTCGCAAAGAGTCTTAATCACATTAGCTTGTAAGACATCCAAGCTGTCGGGATCAATATCCTTAGAATTAATTGCATGGAAAAATGAACACAGATTTGTGACAACAACTCTAACATGTTTAGGCAATACAGATCTTATAGCTACAGGCAATAACTGTGTTAACATAACATGACAATCATGAGATTTCATGCCTACTAATTTCAAATCTTTCATTGAAACAAGTCGACTTATGTTTGAGGAATATCCATATGGTACCTTCACACCTTTTAAAGACTCACACACTACAATCTTTTCCTTTCTCGATAAAGTTGTGGAGATCGGGGGTAAATAGGTCCGTTTCACCCCCTCATTGGGCTTCAAATCGAGTCTTTCTCTTGCGACCATGTCTTTCCTCGCCTTTATCCCATCCTTAGTTTTGTTTGGCATATTCAATAATGTACCAATTACACTATCGAATACATTTTTCTCCACGTGCATAACATCAATACAATGTCTCACTGACAAATATTCCCAATATGGAAGATCCCAAAATATTGACCTCTTTGAGTGATATACACCATCATGGGGAGGTTTGTAAGGCTTTCCGAACTCAACATTTATGTTTTTAACTCGTTCGTAATATTCTTTGCCATTCAAAATTGATGGAGGCGGCCTATGCTCGGTTTTCCCATAAAAGAACTTCTTCTTCTTTCGATATGCATGACCCTCGGGAAGAAATCGCCGATGGCCCATATAAGCATATTTACCCGAGTTCTCCAACCATTCGGAGTCTGTGTCATCCCCACAAATAGGGCATCCTTTATCGGTTTTTAATCTATAACCGGAAAGGTTGCCGTAAGCGGGAAAATCATTTATTGTGCAATACAACATCGCACGCAATTGGAAGTTAGAGTCACTAGCAGCATCATACACACGTACACCAACTTCCCACAACAACTTCAAGTCCTCAACAAGAGGCGCCAGATACACATCAATATCATTTCCCGGTTGTTTGGGGCCTGATATTAGTAGTGCCAGCAAGATATATTTACTCTTTATACTAAGCCAAGGAGGAATGTTGTATATTACTAACATTACAGGCCAACAACTATGTTGTGTACTCAAAGTCCCGAATGGATTAATCCCATCAGTACAAAGCCCTAATCTTAAATTTCTATACTCTTCACCAAAATCTGGAAATGATCTATCAAAGTTTCGCCATTGTGGAGAGTCGGCTACATGCCTAAGTTTACCATCCTTTTTCCTGCCTTTGTGATGCCATATCATGTACTCAGCATCTTTTGAATTTGCAAATAATCGCTTAAATCTAGGAATAATTGGTAAATACCATAAAGTCTTTCTTGGGCCTCCTTTTTTGCCTCTATTATCATCCTCTGTCAATCTGTATCGTTTCTCTCCACATCTTGGGCATTCTTCTAAGTTAGTGTACTCTTTTCTGTACAAAATACAGTCATTCGGACATGCGTGAATCTTTTCGTATTTTGTAGCCAATGGACAAAGGATTTTTTTGCATTGATATGTGGTAATGGGTAGCACATTACTCGAAGGTAAGCCATCAGAAACAATCTCTAACAAAGTAGTGAAACTCTTGTCACTCCAACCCCCCTCAGCTTTTGCAGTATATAACTTTAACACATAACCTAAAAGGCTATACTTGGAACCTGAATATAGAGCTGTTTTGGAATCAGTAACCATTCTTTGAAACATTGTTGGGCAATTTACAAAATCTTTTTCAAGGTCATCCATCATTTCATCAATGTTTTCAACCTCTACATCATCATTATCCATATTAAAACCCTCATTCAGATCTTCATGGTCATGATTATTATTCTGCTCAGAAATGTCAACCTCTTCTTCATCTCCTCTATTCATATCACTATATCTACTATCACCCATCACCGTCTTCTCTCCATGCCAAATCCAAACTTTATAATTTGGTTTAAATCCCTTGATAATTAAATGTGCACGTAGCTCATTTACGCACTTCACCTTCTTCACATTGTAACACATGCTACATGGACACATTATCAAATTACCATTCCCCTCTTGTATTTGGTGTTCGAGCGCCCGACTAATAAATTCTTCAAGCTTTCGACAAAATTCAATATCTCTTTGTTCATACATCAAACTTCGATCCATTTATACAATCTAATAATTAATACACACGAATATGATAATTAATTCCAAGGCAATGTGATGTGGTTAATTGAGAGACAAGAGAGACAAGTCGCACATTAAGTCATTAATTGATCCAACAACACTAGTACACAATTGCGACAGTTCTACAACTTATTCTTATTCATTTGCAAAATCATATACAAACCTCCTTCGGTCAAATATCACTACTCATTATACATAGTGCTTAATATATATTCTCTTGAACCCACTTTAATTTTTCTCATTTCATTATTTGTCCATCCCAAATTTATTATCTATTTTCTGGATAAGATAATCGAACTATCTATTTTATAAATAAATGAGTTTCTCAATATCATTTTATCATTACTTCAGGTTCAAATCGGTTAAACTGCTAGTCTTCCTTGCGATAATTTTTCATGACGGGTCAAACAATACCCATTAGTTTAGAAAATACAATACATTACTCCCTCCGTTCACTATCTTTTGCCCCATTTCATTATAATACTCCTCACAAATATTGATGAAATGGGGCAAAGATAATGAACGGAGGGAGTACATTTGTAGTGACTTGTCATTTTCTATATAAACGGATCGTATTTGACCCTTTGCACCGGTATTACTATTATTATTTTAAATTTTAAATTTAATTTCTATATTTAATCTAGATATTTGGGAACTAGGGTTGATAATAATAGGGAATTGCTTGCTGAATCACTGCATTATAATCCATTTAATGACCTAAATTGTTAAAACATTAGATTTAGAAAAGGCTAGTTTGTATTTATATATGCATCTGTACTTTAGGTATGACAACAATTTGGGGATTTTTAGTGAAATACGAATTATCATGCATCATTGGCACATATACAGTAGATTTTAACACATTGAGTCGTAATCATTATAATGTTATAAATCAAAGGGTGTTCATGCATTGGAGTGTATTTAGTAGATGTGAGGCTTGAGCACTAGTTAATGGTTTCAACATATTCAAATAATCTAACATGTCTACATTGCCAAACTGCATGATTCATTGATATCTCATTCTCTTGTTTCTTTTGTAATTGCTTCTTGGTTCTACAATGATTAATTCTTTGAAGGAGATTATTTGTTTACAGGTAGAATTTGTCTTTTATTCTTTTTCGTCTTTCCCTTTTACACTTCTCTTTCATTTGAACCTTTTTTGTATTTGTCTTCTTTGTTTCTCTTCACTGCAGCATTCTTTAAGTCTTAGAGCATCATTTGATCGAAAAAATCCAACCGTTCAGATATCACTAGTCAATAGGAGGTGACCAACATCCCATTACTGTTGTTATGATGCCATCTGTTTCATAATTACTTAATAAAACTGTGAGGTTGGTTCTGGTATCTATATCAGAATACGCTAAATCGTATTGTCCATATAAAACGTTATAATTTCTTATTATGAAGTCCCATGATATATTGACAGCTATTGGATAATTTGATTTAAGAAAATATAAAGGGTGCAAAGAGGCAAAAGAAGGTCAGGTTCTAATAAAATGGACTTTAATGATAGTCTGCCTCCATCTTCAACTTTTCATCTCAGTCTCTTTCACTATGATCTATTTCTGAACTTAATTGCTCACTCATTATACGGACATATCCGTCTTAATATTTAAAAGGGTTAAATAACATCCAATGTGGTTTGGTAGAATATGTCTTTTTTCATTTTTTTCTTATGCATTATGCTGTTATCCTATATATTCTTTTTTACTCATTATAAGTGTAAGACATGTATGCCCGTCTTAAACAAAAATTTGTGTTCTCGAGAAGATTTTTACCCTCCGCTTTTCATAATAGATTATTATAATCCAAAGTCAAAATATAAAAGAAATGTTAAACTACTGGTTACACTCAAATTATTAGGAATTCCATGGTATACTTTTGTTCTATTCTTATAATTGCTTCATATTTGTTTAACTAATTGATTTTTAACTACACTTTCATGTTTCAATAAAATAAAATGGGATTATGATGGAAATCAATGACCAAGCTAAGGTTAACCAATATAGTTTTGAACCTTTTGAACAAACCGAGTACAAGGTGCATCCACCAATGCCACCTCTGTACTTTTTTCTTGACGATGTGTCATTATACTAGTCTATGCTTGAGGCAATTTCTCGTATCTTAGAGAAATTGCTAATTTTATCATTAGTTCCCTAAGCTATTTTCTTGTGAGTTTCTTTGTTTTGATGGTGTTCATCTTACATATAATCACTCCAAAAGCAAGTGTAAAGAAATGGTTCAGGAAGAGTTAATATTTTTTTTCACGTCTTTCCTAATGCCATGATATCTTCTATAGAACCGTTCTATAGTATCAGATATACTCCAATCTCAATCAATTCTGCCTCCCAACTAATAATACTACTCCTACTAATCCTAATTACTCCTCCCCTAATTTTCATAATAATAAAAATAACAGTTTCAATTTCTTATTCTCTAACAGTAACAACCCTCCTGATTCCTCATATTGAAACTGTAAGGTTCAACAACAACTTCATAGATATTGAAACAGAAACACCTCTTTCACTATATATACTCCAATAAAAAGAATAATTATACTAAATCAATCGATTTTAACAGTAAAAAACGATCAATCGTAGAACAAAAAATCATAAACAAGCAGAAAAACGAAAAATTAGGGTACCTCGTGTTTAGGGTCGTTTTCGATTAGGGTTTTTGGTTTTCTGGGTTCTTCGTCTGTGTGTCTTCGTCTTCTGTCTGGTCTTCGTCTATGTGTCTTATGAGTTCTTCGTTGTGTCTTCTGTCTGTGTCCTTCGTCGTCTGTGTGTCCTTCGTCGTCTGCGTTGTCCTTCGTCGTCTGCGTTCTTCGTCTGGGTTCTTCGTCTGGGTTTTCAATTAGGTTTTTTTTTGTTTTTTTTGGTGCTGGTTCTATCTTCTTCAATTAGGATTCTTTGTCTTCATTTTTTTTATTTTGTGTACCGTGTTCTATCTTACTTGTAGCTATCTTTTCTGTTTTTTTAATTTTGTATTTTCAATTTTGTATTTTCAATTTTGTTCAATTTCTAAGAAGATAACTTAACATTTTGTGTTTTATTATTTGTAATTTAGGCCCTGTTCTCCTGGACTTATATTCAGACAGTTTCAGTTCAGTTCAGTTCAGTTCAGTTCAGACAGTTTCAGTTCAGTTCAGTTCAGTTCAGACACATTCAGTTCAGTTCAGTTCAGTTCAGTTCAGACACATTCAGTTCAGTTCAGTTCAGTTCAGACTTATTATTATTATTATTATTATTATTATTATTATTATTATTATTATTATTATTATTATTATTATTATTATTATTATTATTATTATTATTATTATTATTATTATTATTATTATTATTATTATTATTTATTTTTTTCAATTCAGTTCAGTTCAGTTCAGTTCAGTTCAGACACATTCAGTTCAGTTCAGTTCAGTTCAGTTCAGTCAATTTAAGTCCTAGAGAACAGGGCCTTAGAAGTCTTTGGAACCATTTGTTAGGAAAATAGGTTCCATTAATGGAGAAATTTTTAATAAGATCCAAAAATTTTAACATGTACCTTTGGCACCTCTTTTTAGTTAACAACCGGTTTCATTAGTAAGGTCTTTTGAACCGGTTGAACCTACAAAAGGTGCCAAAGTATTTTGATATGGGCTAAAAATTTTAGACACTACCTTTGGCACCTCTTTTAGTGAACAACCGGTTCCATTGATAAGGTCTTTGGAACCGGTTCAACTTACAATAGGTGCCAATCATTTTTTTGATCATCTAAGGAACCTCTTGTTCTTACAACCGGTTCCTTTTGATAGGTTCCAATGGCATTAATTCTACTAGTGAAGAATACCTTTTCCAGCCATACTTCACTATTAGCATCGATACGATACTACAGAATCTGGGTTGTCTGCCGGTAATCACATCAAGGCCCTATCTTCCACCCGGGAAAATTATCGAAACCTTGAACAACGGACAATCTCGCCTCGGTCTAGGCTACACCATGGAATCCGGATACATGGACCAGACCAAGGCGGTCACGTTCGTCACCCCGGTGTTCGGAGCTATTCAAACGGGCCTCTATCAGCCCACCATCTCATATCCCGGGACCAAACTGGCTCGGGAATGCAATTTCATCCCAGATGACATCTTCGCCCTTATCCAAGCCGAATCAAAGGAGGGCACAAACAATACTGAGCCCATCCTTGGACTACTCTTCGGGGAAGACAAGGTCGTCCCGACCCCTAAACAGGAGTTAGTCAGCTTGATTCTCCGCAGCAGCAGGTTTGATCCAACCAAGCTGATCTCTGAAGTTGGTGCCAACACTGGGAAGAGAGCTTGGAGGAAGACAACTAAATGGACCGACAGTCAGGGTCGAGTCTACAAGCTAACTACTGGTGAAGGAGATATGCATGCTATCGAATCTTAATCTGAGTCCGAGTCCGAGTCAGAGTCAGAGTCGGAGTCTAAGTCGAAGTCTAGAGGGTCCAGTACTAGGATCGAGTCTGTAACCCCTCTCCCTTCTTTAGCCACACCATCGGGAGCCCCGGAGTCTGTCCCGAGGGCTCTCCCTATCCCGCCTCTGACCAACGATCAGATGGCAGCTCTCTTCGAGCTCTTTTCAAAATTTACTATCAATAATAACGATAACCGTTCCGCTTACGACATGGTTTATTTTCAAAATGTTTTCAAAAATCTTACTTGCAATGACATTGAGAAACCCGACGAACAGGTACCATTGCCTCCGCATCTAATCGAGCAACTTGAGCAAAGGGAATCCCGAGATCCGGTAATCGAAGAAACCGATTCCATCAACGTAGGAACCCCTTTAGAACCTCAGATGCTTAAGTTGGGCCTATCTTTAGATCCCGAGGAGAAACAACAATTCACGGATCTCCTCCAGGAATTCAAAGACGTCTTCGCATGGTCCTACAAGGACATGCCGGGAATAGACCGGGAGATAGCTGAACACCGAATACCCATCAAAGACGGGTATAAGCCGGTAAAACAGAAACTCCGAAGAATGAGGCCCGAATGGTCTCTCAAAGTTAAGGAAGAAGTTGATAAACAATTCAAAGCGGGCTTTATTCAAATGTCTGAATATCCAGACTGGGTTGCAAACATAGTACCAGTACCCAAGAAGGATGGCGAAGTCCGGGTATGTGTAGATTTTCGGGACCTTAATAAGGCCAGCCCGAAAGACGATTTTCCGTTGCCACACATCGACATACTGGTGGATAACACGGCTGACCATGCCCTTCTATCATTCATGGACGGGTATGCCGGATATAATCAGATCAAAATGGCGGAAGAAGACATGAGTAAGACCACCTTCATCACACCTTGGGGGACTTACTGCTATACCGTGATGCCATTTGGGCTTATTAACGCTGGTGCCACTTATCAACGGACCGCCACCACTTTATTGCATGACATGATGCATAAGGAGGTAGAGGTCTACGTCGACGACATGATTGTCAAGTCAAAGGACCGAAACGGGCACATTGCAGCCCTAAGGAAGTTCTTCACCCGACTACGCAAGTACAACATGAGGTTAAACCCTCAAAAATGCAGTTTCGGGGTAACATCGGGCAAGCTACTGGGCCACATTGTCAGCCAACGTGGCATCGAAGTTGACCCAGCAAAGATCAAGGCCATAACCGAGATGCAACCGCCTAAAACCGAAAAGGAGATAAGGGGGTTTCTCGGGAAAGTCCAATATATAAGCCGGTTCATTTCAAAGCTAACCATGGTATGTGAACCCATTTTCAAGAAACTGAAGATAGGAGAACGAACACTATGGGGCGACAAATGTCAAATGGCTTTCAACAAGATCAAGGAGATTATATCCTCTCCACCGGTGTTAATGCCACCTCAACACGGTTTGCCTTTGTCACTATACTTAACAACGACCGAGACGGCCATGGGCGCTATGCTAGCCCAGACGGTCGATTCCGAAGAACAGGCTATTTACTACATCAGTAAAAAGTTCTTAGAATACGAATGCAAGTACACAATGCTCGAGAAAACGTGTCTAGCATTAGTATGGGCCACTAAAAAGCTCCGACACTATATGCTTAGTCACGAGGTACATGTGCTATCCAAAATGGATCCAATCAAGTATCTGTTCGAGAAGCCCATCCTAAACGGCCGTATATCCAGATGGACTTTAATGCTAGCTGAATTCGACCTCAAATTCGTACCTTTAAAAGTCATCAAGGGTCAGGTAGTAGCAGAATTCCTCGCCGATAGTCCGGTATCTGAGGAAGAACACACCGATACTTGGGCCTTCCCAGATGAAGACATATTCCATACCGACACCGACACATGGGATCTGTATTTCGACGGAGCATCCAACTTCCGAGGATTTGGTGTCGGGATCTTGCTAATCTCACCACAAGGGGAACACATCCCATTATCCATCAAGCTAGATTTCGACGTGACTAACAACGTAGCCGAGTACGAAGCATGCATTCACGGGTTGCAAGCCGCCGCCGATTTAGGAGTAACAAACCTCCGGGTCCACGATGACTCATCATTAGTCATAAATCAAACCCTACAAAAATGGAAGACTCGGAACGCAAATCTCGTGGCTTACCAAGCACGAGTAAGGGTTCTCGAAAAACAATTCCAAAAAGTGGAGTACATTTATCTGCCTCGGGAAGAAAACCAGTTTGCAGATGCTCTCTCAAAATTAGCATCTTTACTGAATATCCCAACACATCTAACCAGCATGCCCATTTGCGTCGAAAGGCGGTCCGAGCCCGCATACATCCACACTATCTCAGATTTTGAAATAACTGATCCAAAACCTTGGTATCAGGCTATTCTAACCTACTTAACGTCAGGGGAATATCCTTCGGGAGCTGAAAACCGGGCCAAGAAAGCTCTACGAAGATGGGCAACCCAGTTCATCCGCACGGACGATGGACAGTTATATAAGAAGACAGCACAGGGGGCTTTACTCCTATGCATTGACAAAACTCGAGTCGAAAGAGTCATGGCCGAGGTACATGATGGTGAAAACGGTCCGCATATGAACGCTCATATGTTGACCCGGAAAATCGCAAGACTCGGTTATTACTGGAATAGCATGGAAACTGACTGTCAGTTATATGTCAAACACTGCCATAACTGTCAGATTTTCGCCAATGTTCAGCATATGCCTTCATCTCTATTATATACAATGACATCACCATGGCCGTTCTCAACATGGGGAATTGATATAATCGGGAAAGTGAACCCTTCCGGGACGGGAGGTCACTGCTTCATCCTAGTGGCTATTGACTATTTCACTAAATGGGTCGAAGCCGAGTCATACCGGATCTTGAATGCCAAATACGTGGCTAAGTTCATCCAAAACAAGATTATATGTCGATACGGGATTCCGCACGAGTTCATCAGCGATCACGGGACCCATTTCCAAGCTGAAACTGCCACTTTGCTGGAAAAGTACAAGATCCAAAGGCATACATCATCACCTTACCGTCCTCAAACAAATGGAGCGGTGGAGGCGGCCAATAAAACAATTGTCACCATTCTTAAAAAGATGGATGAGAATTACCGGGACTGGCCCGACAAGATACTGATGTGGGTAAAGTCGTCTCGCCCAATCAAGGTAAACCTAATGCTACTAACAAGAAGATAGCGGCAAGCAAGGTATCGAATCCACAGGGAAACAGTTAAGCTGGTCAAATAGCTATGGCGATTCTAGGATGCTCTTGAACGGTTGAATTGATGGAAGGGTACAAAAACACTACTAAAATGCGATAATAAATAATCGAATCTAATAAAGAGGTGAAAACTAAGGTCACGGGTTCACGATAGATGCTCAACAATTACGTGACGATAATAATAAACATATAACATGCTAGTCGGCTATAACACGTTCTCTCGAATCGTGTCAACCTAGGAAGGATCTAACGGGCTCTCGCAACTTATTAGACTTCCTACCAAATCGCGCGTGATCTAATCCTAATTCGGCTTTCGCACAGGAACTAGAATTTCCCAAACAGATTAAAATGTTGTGGCCTTTAACAAGTTAATCGACAAACAAGCACGCGAAAGTGGTACTAGCATAATTATGAATTTAGTATCAACGCGACATAATCGTATAATAATCCATCGATTCCCCTCGACCCTAGCGAGAAAATTAGCTATGCATGATGACTACGAAACAACTAATCGCATAAATCGAATTCATGGTAAAAAGGTGAAGCAAATTAATCTAATGGTAAACGGACGAAAATCTAACGAACTAAACGGAACAACAAATTGCAAATAGAGAAAAATACGATGAACTAAGTAATTTACGATGAAGATTGAAACGTAGAACTGAAAATTGCATAAAATGAAATTACCGAAATCGAATCCGAGTGAAAACCGAGTGCTAGAATCCTAAAGGTCACGAGTTTCTAGAGTAATATTTCTAAGTATGAAAAGTGATAGATAGAAAATAATCCTCCCCTCCTAGTTATACAAAATGAGGCGGAAAAAGAACTGGGTGTGCACCCCGGCCGGCCGGCCGGCCGCCTGCCACATGCAGGGGCCGAGGCACACATCAAAATGAAGCTAAAAAAATGGCTTGTGTCTTGCCGGCCGGCTGGCAGGCCGCCGGTCACATGCAGGCTGGCGTGCACACACTTAATAAAAGAAGCTATGGGCCGCTTCTCATGGCCCATTGAATCGTCACCTCCCATTTCTTCGTCGCCTAAACGTCTTGAGGCACGGGTTTTGTCTCGGGATCGTTCTTCTAACCAGATATGAGTGTAATTGCACAAAAAGACCTGAAATCGGGTAGAATCTACAAAAACACTCACTCGAAGCAAAATGTTAGAAGAAACGGCTCTAAAGAGCGCGTTCCGACCATAAAAGACAACGGAATCGAGGGAGAAAAGCTATATAAATACAACACATCAAACTCCCCCGAACCGAACCCTTGCTTGTCCTCAAGCAAGACCCGTAAGAAAACAACTAATATAATACCGAAACAGCTCAAAGCAAATAGTAGGCAACCAAATACTCAAGTCCGTCATAGCAAACATCTAAACCAAGTCTAAGAAACGAATTCCAAGACGGGAAATAGGAAAAATAACCCATCAACAAATGCACAATTTTACCAAGCATAACATGTAGAAACCACACTTTCAACCAAAGCCCTTGCATAGGCTACTCACGGAGCCACTTATCGCTCAATTAGGAAGGGTGTGTATATGTGAAATATATATGAAAACGCTCAACTACTCCAACTCATGGAAATATACCCGCAATCTAATATGGTATCGACCTCTAAATTTTTACAAAACGTGCTAAGATCACAAAGGGAGGCAAGGATGGTGATAACAAGGTAGAAGGTGGAAATCGATATGGTCTTGTGAGGTTAAAGCCAAGCTAGTGAGCTAACTAGTGCGATAATGCTCAACTCAAAAATTCTTCCACTTCCATAAACAAATCATACAAACCACCAACCAACAAGAACGAGTCCGGGATCAAAAGAGGGCGCTCAAATTTCATCAAGTACACGGAGAATAAAAGTAACAAGAATAACATATATTTTTGATTTTTTTCATTCTGCTTTTTTTCTTTTTTTTTTCTTTTCTTCTTCTTTTTCGATTTTATTCGATTTTTTTCTTTTTGCTTTTTTTCATTTTTTTTTCCTTTTCTTTCTTTCTTTTTGAACTATTTTTTTTCAGCTTGATGAAATTAGAGGCAAATATATACAATAACCCAAATTGACCCGGACAAGATCTACAAACTCCCTTGAGACAGAGTCAACCGCATCCAATCATCCATCAAAACTCTCCGTAATCACACAATAACGAGCATAGAACGCACTAGGTGACCTACTTCATCAAGCTTGGCTGGGTAGGCAAATTTGATTTTGTAGTTCATTTTGTGAATTCTTTAACATTTTAGCCAAGGAGAAACTGGATAGAAATGGATGGAAATGAAAATGACCCAAAAATGATCACTAGGCAAGTTAGTCAAAATGAAGGGGCAAACACCATACTTATGCGTATTGACATAGCATATTCCATGAGGAGTCCTACACACAATCCTAAGTGGTAGCCAGGTATGAATGTACTGGCTACAGGAGGCTCTAAATCTCACCAATTTTGTAGCTAAAGCCCAAATGCAGGGTCGGTCTAAATGGGAACCACAAAACATAGCTCGGTTGGTTGCAAACTTGCCGATTAATTATTATTCCACATAACAAAGGTCAAATGAATGCCAATTAAGAATGAGTAGGTGGCCTAAAGAGTGCAGATTATCATCATTGCTGCATAATCGGTATCATAGACAACCACTAAGACTCAAGGAAATAAAACTAGAAATACTAAAAACTCCCCCACGCTAGACTCGACATTGTCCTCAATGTCCAAATCATACAGACCCAAAATTGGTGGGGGACACAAATAAAATCCGAGGAAAGAGAAAAAACATACCAAATATACACATGGAGAGGTAGCGGAGTCAGCAATCCGCTACTGATCATCATCATCATCACCAAAATCATCATCCTCCATACCATCATCTGCAGCGGTCCCAGAACCTGACGCACCACCCGTATACCAACCACCTCCCTGATAATCACTAGCGGCTCCAAAAGCAGGGCCCGCCGGGGCACTGAAATAGTCAGTGTGAAGATGGAAGCCGCCATGAATCGAAGGGTCAGTATAACCACCCACGGGCCACGAAAAGTACGAGGGGTAAGGGCCCTGTGGTGGCACAGCTGCACGCCTAGCATAGTCATCATAAACGGGATACATCCCGAGACACTGATCAGCATATAACCTGTCCAGACGAGCGTGAGTAGCAGCGGTGTCGGCACGAGTCTCCGTGCGAAAAGTATCAAAGTCAGAACGTGACGAACCGGCACTCAACTCCATGCGCTCCATCCATGAAATCAGATCGGGATGGAGGGGAGCATACTGGGGTGGTGGAGGAGGCTACTCAAAAGTAGTAGTGGTGGTGGTCTCGGGAGCAGGCTGAGATGGACCGGGCTCAGAAGTGGGGCGGGAGGTACTAGGCTCGCTCGTCGGGCGACGAGTATAGGTAACAGCATGCGACGAAAGAAGAGAGCTAGGGGCAGCGACGGGTAATAAATAATTAGGCTGATCAGCCTCAAGTGACAAAACCGACCCGACTTGCAAAATAATAGTCGCCTGCTCATGAATAAGCCAAGCCCAACGATTCTGATGCCGAGAAGAAATCCAGTTAAGAGAAGCCAAATATCGGAGGCTAAGAGTAATCTCACCCTGGACCGGATCATGATCTGCCTCGCGAAAAGCGGTCAACCGGAGAGCTAATTGCGTGACTAACCCGCCTATATAAATGGGAACGTCGGCAACGGCCGTAGCTATTCTCCTAAACTGGAGGACCAAGTGATAGGTAATATTGATATGCCACACCTTCGGCTTACGCCGCAAATATGAACCCAAAATAAACACCTCCTCGGTGCGCACATTATGTGGCTCCTTCCTAGCAAAAATCGTCCACCCCATAAACCTCTGCCAAACCTTAATAACAGGATTATGAATATTGTTTGAACTCATATGCCCCGCGGTAGTGTACGGGGCATCAGCAATGCATTCCCAAAAATCACCCACCCTAAAATTAGCATGCTCGGGTGGTGTACGGTCGTCATAATCCTTAAGGTCAAAACAATCCCCAAACTGTTTCAGGCTCAGCGCAAAACTAGTATTCAATAAACGGAACTCAACAGAAATATCACCAGTCCGTCTATTCTTATGTACCTCAAACGAACTCAGAAATTCCAACGTAAGCTGGGTAAACGTGTTACGACGCATCGTAAAAAACGTACCCATACCAACACCCTTAAACAATAGTTCCAAAGCAGAATCTAGGCCTAAAGTTCGCATAGCATCACGATCGATAAAACGAGTTGGAACAATAGACCGCTTTCTCAAGTTCTGAAACCGTACCTTTTGGTCAATAGTGGTAAAAATGACACCTGGAAAAACCGGATCGGACTCAATGTCGGGTTGAGCATGTTCGTTTCTGGTGCGCTTGTTCCGAGGAGGCATTGCAAATCAGCTGAAAGTAGCACACTTGAGAGAAAAATGGGGAAATTTTGAGTAGAGAGAGGGGAGATGAGTGCTGGGAAATGGGGAAATTGGGGTTTTGGGGATGAGAGAGAGAAGAGAGGGGCGAGAGGAGTGAAGAAATGAAGAAATGACACGAAAAAATGGGTTTGGGGTCTGTTGTACGCCCCAGCCGGTCTGGACCGGCGGCCGGCTGGCCGGCCGGAAGCACTTCTCCAATTTTTTCGATTATTTAAATCAACCCTTTCCTCTCACAGCCAGCCGGTATGGACCGGGGGCCGGCTGGCCGGCCGGACCGCACAATTCCTTTCTTTTTTCGAGATTTTGCCCCACTTTTTCTCAAATTCTTCTTGTGCCTCGGCCCCTGAAGTCTATAGGGGGCCTAGGGGCAGGCTGAGACGCACAAACCACTCTATTAGAACTCTAATTCATCTCGTGTCTCGGCCCCTATAGTCGACAGGCCCCCTAGGCCTAGGCTGAGGTGACCTGCTATATTATCACAAGTACGATGAATTTTTTTTTTCCTTCTTTTTTTATTTTTTTTTCTTCTCCTTATTTCACTAATATCTCCACATCAAGTTATTTCCGATGATTCTGCGCATCTCCAAAACGTTAGTCCCTCCTCTCATCCTCACTAAGATAACTAAAAGAAAAATAATAATAATAATAATAATAATAATAATGAGGGAAATTATGTACATACTCGGGCTGCCTCCCGGTAGCGCTGGTTTAGAGTCCCGCACGACTTGATGAGGATAAGGTTTAGTGGGATAAGGGAACGGGATGAAGTCGTATGACCTCAATCGCTCCAACTTGAGCACCTTCATGATACAACTTCAATCGTTGACCATTCACCTTGAATCGTTCACCCGCATCACTCTCGACTTCAATCGAGCCAAATTTACCCACGTGGGTGACAGAAAAGGGTCCGGACCAACGAGATTTTAACTTTCCGGGAAACAACCGAAGCCTAGAATTGAATAATAATACCTTATCTCCCACATTGAACTCACGGTGAAGAATATGCTTGTCATGCCAGCGCTTGGTGCGCTCCTTATAAACTCGAGCACTATCATAGGCACCAAGTCGGAATTCCTCCAACTCATTCAGCTGCATAAGCCTCCTCTCCCCACTCAAATGTGGATCCAAGTAAAGCTCCTTAATCGCCCACCAAGCCTTATACTCAAGCTCGACCGGTAAATGGCATGACTTGCCATAGACCAATCGGTAAGGTGAAGTACCAATAGGCGTTTTAAAGGCGGTACGATAAGCCCATAGTGTATCATCTAGCTTAGAGCTCCAATCCTTCCTAGCTTTTGACACGACCTTTTGGAGAATAGACTTGATTTCCCTATTGGACACCTCAACTTGCCCACTCGTTTGAGGGTGGTAGGCAAGACCGGTACGGTGCGAGACACCGTACTTAGCAAGCAAAGCATCAAGTCGCTTCTCATGAAAATGGCTTCCACCATCGCTAATAATCGCCCTTGGAACACCAAAGCGGGGAAAAATAGTCTTTTTAAACAGGGATATTACCGTTCTAGCATCATTAGCAGGAGATGCTACCGCCTCCACCCACTTGGAGACATAATCAACCGCAACCAAAATATATCGGTTGCCCTTGGATGACGGGAACGGGCCTTGATAGTCTACACCCCAAACATCAAAAATTTCTACTTCGAGAATCCCATTTTGAGGCATCTCATGCCTCCTAGAAATATTACCGGTCCTTTGACATACATCGCAGGACATAATAAAAGCTTGGGCATCCCGGAATAAGGTTGGCCAATAAAAACCCGACTGGAGGACCTTGGCCGTGGTTCGGCTCGGTCCATGATGGCCACCATATGGCGATGAATGACAACTCTCTAGAACCCCTCGAACTTCCCATTGAGGGACACATCGACGGAAAATACCATCGGCACACTCCTTAAATAAATAAGGGTCATCCCAAAAAAATTGTCGGACATCATGTAGAAATTTTTTCTTTTGTTGATAGGAAAGATCGGAAGGTAATACCTTGCCAACTAAATAATTAGCATAATCCGCATACCAAGGTCCTTCGCTTGCACCAGAACTTAAGGCCATGAGAGAATCATCGGGAAAAGAATCATCTATGGGGATGACAACTCCCTCCTCCTCAACTCTAAGCCTCGAAAGATGATCTGCAACGGCATTTTCCGCTCCCTTCTTATCTCGGATCGATAAATCAAACTCTTGGAGGAGGAGGATCCATCGAAGTAATCGGGGCTTTGCTTCTTTCTTAGCAAGGAGGTACTTGAGTGCCGCATGATCAGTGAAAACAATGACTTCCGATCCAACCAAGTAGGTTCTGAACTTTTCCAAAGCATACACTATAGCTAGCAACTCCTTCTCGGTGGTGGCATAATTCATCTGAGCATTATCAAGTGTTTTGCTAGCGTAGTATATAGCATGCAAGACCTTGTCCTTCCTTTGGCCCAAAACCGCTCCCAAAGCATAATCACTCGCGTCACACATTATCTCGAATGGCAAATTCCAATCCGGTGACTGAATGATCGGAGCAGAAATGAGGGCCTGCTTAATCCTGTTAAAAGCTTCCACACAGTCATCAGTAAAATCGAAAGGGGCATCCTTTAAGAGCAATTGTGTAAGTGGCTTAGCAATTTTGGAAAAGTCCTTGATAAAGCGGCGATAAAATCCCGCATGACCAAGGAAACTTCTCACTCCCTTTACATTAACCGGCAAGGGTAATTGCTCAATCACTTGCACCTTTGCTTTATCCACCTGAATGCCCTTTTCGGAGACCACATGACCCAGAACAACACCCTCAGTGACCATAAAATGGCATTTTTCCCAATTCAAGACCAAACTAACCTCGACACATCGGTTTAAAATGGTATCCAAATTAGCTAAACAAGCTGAAAAACTCATACCATACACACTAAAGTCGTCCATAAACACCTCCATAATGGACTCGATGTAGTCGGAAAAGATGCTCATCATGCACCTTTGAAAGGTGGCGGGTGCATTACATAGCCCGAAGGGCATCCTGCGATATGCGAAAGTGCCATATGGACAAGTGAACGTGGTCTTTTCTTGGTCGGCGGGGTGTATCGGGATTTGGAAAAATCCCGAATATCCATCTAAATAGCAAAAATACTTGTGAGAAGCTAGTCTCTCAAGCATTTGGTCGATAAATGGCAGTGGGAAGTGGTCTTTAAGTGTAGCGGTGTAGGGATTAACTCATTCTTCTCATTCGGGACTACAGTAGTCCCTCCCTTCTTAGGTACAACCTGTACCGGACTCACCCATTTTGAATCGGGAACCGCATAAATAATTCCCGCATCCAACAACTTCATAACTTCCTTTTTAACAACCTCTTGCATGTTCGGGTTCAACTTACGTTGACCCTGGACACAAGGACGATGACCTTCCTCAAGATTAATTCTATGCATACAGAAATCGGGACTGATTCCCTTCAAATCATCAAGACTATACCCCAAAGCTTTCCTATTTTTCTTTAAAACAACTAACAAATTAGAAAGTTGTTGCTCAGTTAAATCAGCACTTACAATCACGGGGAAGCTCTCGGTATCGTCTAAAAAGGCATATTTTAGGTGAGACGGAAGTGGCTTACGCTCCGGAACGGATATGTCGATAACCAATGAGGTGTGTACGATGTTGGTTACATCGACACCTTGCTCCTCCGTGAGCATCCTTCCTTCCAAAGCGGCCTCTAAGGCATCAACAACAGTGGAGTCAACGGAAGCATCACCTGCACATGCTTCCAAACATATCAAAGCTTCTAAGGGATCCCGTATAAGGGACGCCTCCATAGAATCATGAACCAACACATCCACAACATCAATCATGCAACATGAATCCGTTATCATCGGATTCTTAAGTGTACTATCTAAGCAGAAAACAATGGTGTCTCCACCCACTTCCAAGGTCAATTTACCGTTCTTGACATCAATCACCGCGCCGGCGGTGTGCAAAAATGGCCTTCCCAAAATTATGGGAATTTGGGTGTCCTCGACCATGTCAAGGACGATAAAATCAACCGGGATAAAAAATTTCCCAACTCTAACGGGCACGTCTTCTAAAACTCCCAAAGGGCGTTTTATGGAACGGTCCGCCATCTGCAAAGTGACACTAGTACACTTAAGAGGACCCATATTAAGTTTTTCACAAACAGAGTAGGGCATGACACTTACACTAGCGCCTAGATCACATAAAGCCTTATCAATCGTTAAGGTGCCAATAGTGCAAGGAATCGAAAAACTACCGGGGTCCTTTAGCTTTGGTGGGGCCTTGTTCTGTAAAAAGGCACTACACTCTGCAGTAAGAGCGACGGTTTCTACCTCACCAATGCTTCTCTTCCGAGTCAAGATGTCCTTCATAAACTTAGTGTAAGACGGGACCTTCATAATGAGTTCGGTAAATGGGACTGTAACCTGCAAATTCTTCACAACCTCCATGAACTTGCCAAACTGGGTAGTTTCCTTTCGATTCTTCAATCGACCCGGAAATGGTACTTGAATTGTTGGACGAGTCGGAGTGGGAACGGGAGTAGTGGGTGGTGGAACTCGCTCATCACTTGGAGTTTCCACAATTGCATCCTCATTGACATCTTCCACTAAAACCTCCTCCTTCTCAGCCGGTGAATCATCCTTAGGCATCGACGGACTTTCATAGTGTGTGCCACTACGAAGAGTGATCGCATTAGCCGTATCATGTTGTTGATCACCTTGAGAAGGGAGTTTACCTTGTTGACGCGTTGCTTGTGACGCGGCAAGGTGTCCCACTTGGTTCTCCAAATTTTTGATGGCATTATCCTTAGCTTGATCATTCTTTTGCATTTGAGCCATCATAGATTCCTGGGTCTTGGCCATCATCTGCATCATATTACGAAGCTCAGTCATTTCATTAGAACTCGAAGAAGAAGATGAATTACCTTGAGCTTGTGATGAGGATTGGCCAAAGTTCTGCTGACTAGTATCGAAATTCTGATGAGAATTCCCGAAGATCTGATTAGTATTGCCAAAATTTTGTTGATGTTGACCCAAGTGAGGTCGCTGCTGAAAATTTCCCTGATTTTGGAAATTCCTTTGATTTCCGAAATTCTGTTGATTCTGAAAATTCCCTTGATTATGGAATTGCTGTTGGTTCTGAAAATTTCCTTGGTTCTGGAAATTCTGCTGATGCTGATTCTGGAGATTCTGCTTGTGCGGGGGCACATAGGGTGGTGTAATAGGCGGGTTCAAGACATTAGTACTCCTGTAAGACAAGAGAGATGCATCATAGCCCGGTTGATTCATATATGGATAACGTGGGCGCATAGAATGAAACGCATTCACCTGTTCTATGGAGCCTAGGCAGTCTTGAGCTTGGTGGTCCGCGGCACCACAACGAACGCATGCATATTCTTGCATGGCATGTACTTGATGCATGCCCCCTCCTCCTTGAGAATTTGACACTTCAAATGCATCAAACCTCTTAGCCAAAGCGGCTAATTGAACGGCCACAGCATTCGAGGATCCACTTTCACCGGAATTTGATCGAGTATTACCACGTGGATTACCCCATCGGGAGTGATGAGATGCCATCTCCTCTATCGTTTGCCAAGCCTTATCATCATCCACATTACATTGGAAACGCCCATTGCATGCCGAATCCAATGTACTCCTGCAATCATCATACAACCCGTTATAAAATTGGTTACAAAGAAACCAAACCTGAAAACCATGGTGCGGGCATTCCTTCACAAGCTTCTTGAACCGCTCCCACGCTTCATGAATATTCTCGTTCGGAGTTTGACGAAAATTGGTGATTTGACTCCGGAGCATGTTCGTCTTCTGTGGAGGGTAATAGTGCTTGTAGAAGGCAAGAGCAAGAGAATTCCAGTCGGTAATCCCTTCGGTGACTTTATCGAGATCGGTTATCCACTCCCTAGCGGAATCCCGTAGTGAAAACATGAAGAGCATCTCCATGACTTCTTCTTGAGTTACCCCGGCCGGAAGTGGAATCGTGGAGCAATAGTCGGTAAAAATCCTCATATGCTTGTGAGGATCCTCCTTAGGGTCACCACCAAATTGATTCTTCTCCACCAATGTGATAAAGGCGGGTCGAATCTCAAATGTACCTTGAGTGGCAGTTGGTCAGAGCAGTTTGCTCGGGTTCCGAATGACTAGAAAGCTTCGGCATTTTTATGTTCGGAGGGGGTGGTAAAATGATCTCGGACTGAGATTGATGTTCCTCTTCAAAGGACTGATTCTCAGCTACAAATTCAGTATGAATAGCTTCCAAAGTCGCAAGATCGGGAGCTGCGGAAATCTCTCTCCAAAACTGTCGTCGCCTACGAAAAGTTTTCTCGGGCTCAGGGTCGAACGGAGTAAGCTCTGATGACCGAAAAGACCTGGGCATAAGCAAAACTACAGTAGAAAAGTGAGATCAATCTCAAGGAGTTTTAATTCCTTGAGACGAAAGAGAGCATAAAAGAAACAAGCTAAAAAAACAAGAAAAACCGTATCCCCGGCAACGGCGCCAAAATTGATGTGGGTAAAGTCGTCTCGCCCAATCAAGGTAAACCTAATGCTACTAACAAGAAGATAGCGGCAAGCAAGGTATCGAATCCACAGGGAAACAGTTAAGCTGGTGAAATAGCTATGGCGATTCTAGGATGCTCTTGAACGGTTGAATTGATGGAAGGGTACAAAAACACTACTAAAATGCGATAATAAATAATCGAATCTAATAAAGAGGTGAAAACTAAGGTCACGGGTTCACGATAGATGCTCAACAATTACGTGACGATAATAATAAACATATAACATGCTAGTCGGCTATAACACGTTCTCTCGAATCGTGTCAACCTAGGAAGGATCTAACGGGCTCTCGCAACTTATTAGACTTCCTACCAAATCGCGCGTGATCTAATCCTAATTCGGCTTTCGCACAGGAACTAGAATTTCCCAAACAGATTAAAATGTTGTGGCCTTTAACAAGTTAATCGACAAACAAGCACGCGAAAGTGGTACTAGCATAATTATGAATTTAGTATCAACGCGACATAATCGTATAATAATCCATCGATTCCCCTCGACCCTAGCGAGAAAATTAGCTATGCATGATGACTACGAAACAACTAATCGCATAAATCGAATTCATGGTAAAAAGGTGAAGCAAATTAATCTAATGGTAAACGGACGAAAATCTAACGAACTAAACGGAACAACAAATTCCAAATAGAGAAAAATACGATGAACTAAGTAATTTACGATGAAGATTGAAACGTAGAACTGAAAATTGCATAAAATGAAATTACCGAAATCGAATCCGAGTGAAAACCGAGTGCTAGAATCCTAAAGGTCACGAGTTTCTAGAGTAATATTTCTAAGTATGAAAAGTGATAGATAGAAAATAATCCTCCCCTCCTAGTTATACAAAATGAGGCGGAAAAAGAACTGGGTGTGCACCCCGGCCGGCCGGCCGGCCGCCTGCCACATGCAGGGGCCGAGGCACACATCAAAATGAAGCTAAAAAAATGGTTTGTGTCTTGCCGGCCGGCTGGCAGGCCGCCGGTCACATGCAGGCTGGCGTGCACACACTTAATAAAAGAAGCTATGGGCCGCTTCTCATGGCCCATTGAATCGTCACCTCCCATTTCTTCGTCGCCTAAACGTCTTGAGGCACGGGTTTTGTCTCGGGATCGTTCTTCTAACCGGATATGAGTGTAATTGCACAAAAAGACCTGAAATCGTGTAGAATCTACAAAAACACTCACTCGAAGCAAAATGTTAGAAGAAACGGCTCTAAAGAGCGCGTTCCGACCATAAAAGACAACGGAATCGAGGGAGAAAAGCTATATAAATACAACACATCAGATACCCTTTGCCTTATGGGGATATCGGACATCAATTCGAACTGCAACCGGAGCAACTCCATACTATCTGACATATGGAATGGAAGCAGTCCAGCCAGTCGAGCTAGAAGTACCATCCCTTAGGATTCTGCTCGAAAGTCAGGTACCAGAAGCGGACTGGGTCCAAGCCCGATATGACTCACTAGTCCTCTTAGACGAACGACGATCCCGGGCTCTGAATAATATTCAGATATATCAGAAAAGGATCCAACGGGCTTTTAACAAAAGGTTAGGCCCAGGAATATCAAAGAGGGCGATCTAGTCCTAAAATCTGTTCGAGCTTTACTACCGGTTGACCCAAGGGGAAAATTCAAACCCAATTGGGCTGGGCCATATCTAGTGAAGAAAATTCTTTCAGGAGGAGCAGTAATGCTAACGGACTTAGACGGAAACGAGTTCGTCAACCCAACAAACTTGGACCAGCGGAAACGTTACTACCCATAAACCCTATCTCAATGTCATTTGCAAAATTTATAAAATTGTCTTTTTATGAATTTTCAAAAAATTTAAGCAAGTCAATAAGTTAGGATTATCTATCCTACCGTTGCACATCTCGAATTAATAATCTTGATGTATTTCGAAAAATTGCAAAAATACTTCTGAACTACGGAATGTTTGATTCCATTAATTTTGGATACGTAGGCAACCCCTCAAAAGGGTACAACCATTGCAATAACGGAAAAGACGGGAACGGTATTCACTAATATGTCTTTTTTATTATTTCAAAAATACATCGCACAAAAAAATCACAAACAAAATCACACCACAAAAATAGTAGTAGTACTTAAATAATAAATTTATGAGACTACTCGTACATTTTCCCTTTCCCCTTATCTTTTGGGTCACGTGGAGCCCGAGGCCGACGGGGTGGGGGCGAACGTTCCCTAATCACAAGGGGAATTTCTTTAGTTCAAACCCGCTTCTTCGATTTTGGGTCGTCCATCATTTGCACCGGTCCAAGCCGAGCCCTAACGGGTTCAGGAAGCCTGTCTCGAGGACCAAGTCGGTCCTTGACCGCCAGCCTTGGTCCTAGTCTCCTTTCTAATTTCGTCTGGGGGCTCACCTTCCCCCGTGCACCCTTAGTACTGGACCCTTCAGTCTGAGTCCTAGATCTCCCTTTTTGACCTGTCGAAGTAGCTTCTTCGGCAAAGAAGCTCCTATTATCTTTAGCATGCTCCCGGCGTAACAAGTCATAGGCCTCGTCAGTCTTCAAGGCAGCTCAGGTTTTAGCTGAATCAGCTCTTGTCCATCTTACGTAGGAGTCAGTTACCCAGATCGAATGAGGATTTTTGGGAACAGGCCAAGTAGCTCGTGTATACCACCTTTGCATCCAGGTGTCACACATTACATCCGTCAACTGAGTAGATTCACTCACGACTGCCTCAATTTCCGGGATTCTTTGCACCCGACCATATTGCCTAAGTATGCGATCGGGAAAGAGGTGAATTGTCTGGCTAAAAGATAGGATTACCTGATATCTAGCCCTGTCTCGGGACTCCAAGCCAGTCCAGACGTAAATCGGCCACCATGGCACGGCCCAGCGGATCAATAGGCCTCCATGGAAGGATAACACCTCGTCCCAGTATTTTTGGGTATTGAAGCGAGAAGAGGCAATAGCTCGTCTCCTCGCCATTACTTGCCTGGGTTGATACCGGCTCACGTCTAGGGGAGGATCCAAGATCGATAGCCTCTCGAACAGCCACAGCTGAAAAACCCAAAAAAATCAAAATCGCAAAAAAATCGTCAAAATCGCGAAAAAAAAATCAAAAAAACGACATACCTGTAGAAGACGGGTACTCCCAGTCAGCCGGACTGACAGATCCCTCTTGCGATTATCCAAGCCCTGGATAATTTCTCCCGTAATCAACCAAGCCGGGATATGCTCCATCTCTATCAAGTCAGCCACAGTGAAAAGTCTAACGTGGCCCATGCAAGATAATAAGTCCATATGCCCTTCGAAGGCATAGACATGGAGCATACAAAAAGTAAAGGCCCTACGGCTGTGAACCGGCCTGACCCGGACATCATCTGGATTCATGAATTTTTCAGCTAGGTCAATCAAGGAAACGGTATCTCCTTCTAGGATACGGGATACCTCCATATGAGAAAGTCCTAAAAATTCCCTTAACTTCCTCCTTGGGTCAGGAACTGAAAAAGGGATAACGGGACGAAGTATGGGATTCCATCCCCCTGCAGCAGCAATTTCGTCAGGAATAGGGCAAATTTCTCCTCGAGGAAAACCAAATACATGATAGGTATCGTCCCAATAAGACAGGCAAGCATCCAAGAAGTGACGGTCTACTTGCATCTGACGGATCACGGACAATTGGGTAACGTCATTCTGATTTAGGATAGCCCTATCAGCATCCCTGAAGTATTTAGACCATTCATGCAGCATTCCAACTAATCGATCGATCCCCATAATTATTCGCCAAAAGAAAGAATAAATTTTTCAGGGTTTATTCTTTTCTTTAAGGAATCGGGGGAATTGTGAAAATTTATGAAGCAAGGAGAGGGTATTTATAGCATAAAACCAAGTCCTCCTCCTCACCTTAGGATTCCTAATCCTAGATTTAGCATACAATCCTTATCCTAAGGCTTAGCTAAGTCATCCCGAGCATTCTTATTCCTTGTCAGAGTCAACAAAATTCCCTAATTTTCAAAGACTCCTACAAACTCAAAAATTCAAACCTTTTCTCAAAATTTTCATTCCCCAGCACGAGTCATTTTTTTTCCTACAAATATTACGTGCAAAACTTTGCTACTTTGCATAAATATGTACAGGACCATGCAATTTGCATAACTCCCCAACGACATTTAACAAAGTGAGCCCACATACAGGCCCATTTTAAGTCTTATGCGACGAGTTCAAATTCCCCACGGAGTTATCACCAGCTCAGGTACATTTCTAGTCTGTGGCCGGCGGGCCCTTCACGCAGGTCTAATGGACCCTAAACGACCCGACCGGAAGCTACCGGGTTTTAATCCTTGATTGACCTGGTAGCTACTCTGACTTTCGCCCTGTCCAAACCTCAGTCAGAGTGGGGGCTCTGTAGACACTCACATTTTGCTGCCAGGTGTCTATAGTAGTTTCCAAAAAACACCCGATGATGATCGGACGCAAACATGCTTTAACGTACTCGGAAATGGGCTCGAAATCATGGATATTTAGCTTGGGCTTTTTAAGGAGTACAAATTTCACAAAACCAACCTCAAATTCAGGCCCAGTGGGTCGTTTCGAGTCAAATAACACTAATTTGGGTCAATTCCGACACCAGGGGTAAAACCGTCTTTTAGCGACCGAGTCAAAACCCGGTCAAAGATATTTCCCGAGACTTGTGGACTGACCGTGGCATCTCACGTGTCCAGTTCTCACCCAAACTCTACAAAAGTCAGCTACACAAAATATTAAACAATTCCGTTTGGGGTAGAATTCGATCTCAAGCAGGAATCCTATCCGAAAACCGATTCAAACACTTAACCGAGCGCAAATACTCGGCCAAGTAGCATCAAACCAGCCGAGATGTCTTTTCTTCTTTGCCATGAAAACGGAACTCTCATGCTCCTCAAACTCCTACGTTTCCTATCCTAAGCGGTATTCAAACTCTTCTAAGCCAAGGTCGGGAACTCCCTATAAATAGCCCCTTGCATACAACACTTTCAACATCAGAGAAAAATATCAGAAAATATCATAACACACCCACATTATTCAGAGACGAATCAATTATTCACATAACACACATCCATAATCATCCTTACACATACACTCATCGAAACCGATATTGCAAACCCGAAGGAAACCGGTCCCGATATCCGACACCTTCACCGAGCCACCCTAGCCCGACCGACATCACTCGACGCTCCCGTGCCTAGCCACATTCCGACGAGCCCTGATCCGTGTTAACAAAAGCATGTAGGTTGAGGGTGTACCAAACCCGATTTCTCCTTTTCTTCTCTTCTCTTCCTCGTCGTTCGTTTTCCTTTTACGGTTCAAGCGTCGTCTTTTTTATTTTATTTCTAATATCGATATTAACAAAAAACTATTTTCATAACAAACATTCTTAAAAATATGATATCGATTTTTTATAATCGAATATTGTATCGAAAAGAATTATATTAAGATCTCGACGATATTAAAAATCGTTACATCTTTTCTTCGTTCAAATTCTTTTTTCAAACAATTTTACAAAACCTTTTTTTAATTCATTCCGAACAACCGATACCGATTTCATAATCGAATATCGGATACGACGAATATCGAAAGCATGAATCGAATACAAATTAATTCATATTTTGTACGCGATTTATCAAAATTAGCAATTTCGAACAAAAAATAAAAACCGGACAGACACGCACGCGAGTCGCGCCACGCCCAGGCGACTCGCGCACAGGCCTGAAACCCGGATCCTTTTTAAACTTTTTCGTTCATTCTACTAAACGATTTCTAAAAATTTATATCTTTTCTAAAACTATTCCAAGTATTTAATATGGATTTCGTAGTCAACTATCGAATATAACGAATATCGAAAATATTAAGTCGAGTACGAATCATGCAATATTCATACGCGATTTAATAGAAGCATCGAGTTTTCGAAAACCGACTTCGAAACAGGCTGCCACGCGACCCGTCGGCGTCCCGGGCGAGCCGCGCGGCCGGCTGCTTTGCCGCGTCCTTTCTCGTTCCTTTTTTATTTTTCGAACATCGTTTTTTATACAAAACAACGTCTTTTCAACAATATTTTTCAGATTTCGATTAATATTTATTTTCTCGATCTCGCATATTTATTTTTGCCATATTATTTTACAAATCGATACTAACTCGTTTGTTCATCCTGTAGCACATTTATTCTTCTTTATCGTTTGTTTTATTATACTAAAACGAATCTCACATGCTAAATTCAACTTTGACGTTAATTTTTCATGCATTAAACCGACTTAGCAACCCATTCAATTCCTCACATGCTTAGGAAAGCAATGTTTGCATATCATTCATCGTTCAACTAACGCGCGTATTAAAACATCATTCGATATCCTAGTAGAGGCCGCTAATGTGCGGGCGGGGTTGGGTGTTCTTAGTGAGCTTCCCAACATGTACCCTCACCCCTTACTCAGAACCGTGGTTTCCGGATGTCCGAAACCATTGGCAACGAGAGTCATTCAATATATGATTAACCGCTCAAGTCGGCATCTGTATCGATATGCAAAGGGACGAGCCCAATAAACTCTGATATCGGGAATGGGCCGTATTCTGTACACGGCCCACTACGACATAGAGTGGGCTCGAACGGTTCCGAATAACCATAAAATTCGGTGGCGACTCCGACTTCGATTTAAATTTCAATTTGACCATCTCATATGGAGATTCATTCGCCTCCCCAAACCCGCGCGTGGCCGCGTCGGGGTGGACCTATGTCATGTCCACACTACTCGAATGCTTAAACCCGATCCCGCAAAACAGATAATCAACCATGTTAAACATAACAGCCACAATTCAGTGGGGAGCAACTCAGGCAGTTCTCTCAGCCATATTACATAATATATAAGCAATAGAAGCATAATATAAGAAAATAAATTATAACTCAAAACATTATATATATCAAAATAGATTCAAAACCAGAAAACAATTCTGTAGCCTGACGGCGTCAAAACGAATAATGGAATATAAACCGATGATCAGTATAGCTTTTACTACTAAAGATATGTCAAAACAACACCAAAGTGTCACTAGTTAAGGAAGTGACCACAAAGCGACTCCCAGGCCCACTCACTAGGCAACTCAAACTATAATAGGACTGCATTCAGCGAGGTCCTAGCCTAAGTACATGCGCATGACTCCTGAGCATAAACGATACCCAGTTCGACAATCGATGTATCCCTGACGCAAATACACTGACCATATAGTTGATGGCAACAAACAACATATCCTAGACTTATATACTATGCATTCTCATTTCCAACACTATTCCATATTCAACCAATAAATATTTTATCCGAAGATATCTTAAATATTCCCAAAATAGTAACCTTCCAAAGATAGAAACTCTCTTCAAATAGTAACTTTCCAAAATAGTTGTTATTATAATTAGAAATCGTTTAACATATGAGTTATACAAAATATTTAATATTAGGCCTTGAGACATAAACATTATATTTATTAGATAAATGTATAATTAATGATTAAAAGTCAAGGAAAGTAAAAAATCATAACTATTTCTCGAAAGAGTGGAGTTTAAGTAATTAAAAGTACTCCCTCCATTTCAATGATTTCTTCCACCTTAAAATTGACACATTTCTTAAGAAAAATAATAAAATATGTAAAAGTAGAGAGGAAGTAATCAAAGTGGGCCACCTAGATAAGAGAGAAGTTCGGTAGCAAAAAAAGAAAGTGGAAGAAATCAAAGAAAGTGGAAAAAATCAAAGAAATTGTTGAAAAAGGAAATGTGGAAGATATCAACGAAACAGATGAAGTAATAAATTTCAAATTTACAGATTTTTCAGATTTGCACTGTCTTACTATAAAATTCATAAATAAATCATTAAAATTCAAAATGATGTAAGATCAAAGAGGTTGAAAACTTTAAAAGCTTAAATACAACTTTTGTTTCTGGAAAAAATCCAAATTATTAACTTAAGAGGGGATTTTATTCGTAGTTTTATAAACTGACAGAATCCGACACTTGATCGTATTTATTTAAAAAAAATATGTTTAAAAATTTATTTTGATGCAAAACAAATTTGCCACATAAAATAGATATTTTCAAGTTTATCTATGTAAATTACACAAATTAAATTCAAATTTTATCATAGGTTTTAAATTAGGTTTTACAACAACTGACAGATTCACGAACTAATCCGTCACGGTTTCATAAACGATTTATTGTGACGAAACTACTTGGAATTAATTTACGAAACTTTACAGACGTATAATAGACTTAAAATAAATGCTATATTCTTTTCAAAATTTTCGAAAATAAAATCTTTAAATAGGGTTAATAAATCATACAAAAACACTAATCGATTCTGAAACATGCTGTTATTATGTTAAAAATAATAAAACTTCCAATTTGGTAACTCATATTAAAAATCACAAAAATTAAGTGATAAATTATTATTTGTATGTTTTAGTCTCGACCTTATAATAATTTTAGTAGATTCGAAGCCCGATAAATTTAAGCATGCGATTTGTAACAATCAAAACGATAAAACAATATGTTAGAAATCGATTACAACTATCACTATACTAATATAGTAAAACATGTCTATTAGTAAAATCCGATTTTTAATATTACTACAAGCAACTACGAAATTTATATCACGCAATACCGAGACATGCCATCATTGTTACCTTGTTTAGTCTTCGAGATCTGACTCGACAATGTACTCGTCCGCCTCGGGATTCTCCAAATAGCCTACAAAATGGTATACATATATGGTGTTACGACCATATAAAAGCTACTCTAAAAAAACTAAGAACGATGCGGAATAAGAGTAATTAAATTACCCTAACTTTAGAACGGAAGATGATGAATTAAGAGCAAGAACAGAGGATGATTTTGTGAGGTAGATTTGAGATGGTACATGGTTGAAAAAAAAAAGAGGAAGAAGAAAGTGTATATGCTTCCTTTATGAAGCACAAGCAAACAAATAAGATGGGAAGTTGAGAGTTTGCATACAAACTCACTTCTAAGCTAATCTTACATAGCAAAAATTGGAGTAGAAATTGGAGTAGGAGTAGAAGAGTAAGAGTAGGATAGGAATAGGAGTTTAGGCTAGGGTAGATCATAAAATAATATAAGTGATAATGTAACATGTGTTATAATCACTATTTTAATGCATAGACCAATATAAGTGAAAATATCGGTTGAACAATAAGTTGGGAAATGAACTGTTTTGAGTTTAAGGATATTTTATGGACTATCGTAAAAACATAGTAATATAAATAATGGGTTACGAAGAAATCAGTTTAAAAATGCGTTAGGAAAGAGTTAGGCCCAAACGTGAAGTAAAATAATATTTTTGGTCTAAAAATAAATAAATATAGTTTGGGTCAAAATAGGAGTTAATAAAAATAAGTAGTCGACTCGATAAACCAAATGGGTCAATCTCGAGATTAAAACAATTGTTTGCAACGAAATAGTGCTACGCGACGAATAGATAAATGATTTTTCTTAACAAAAATAAATAAAATGGACTACAAGCTTTTTTTTATTTAAAAAAATAGGAATTCGGGTTGACAAAAGAGAAAGAAATTGATATCGAAATTGACGGAATAGAGAATAGAGTTACGATATAATCGTAACAAAAGTTGGTTTTATTTTAATAAAATAGTGGGTGTTACAACCTTCTCCACTAAAAAAAAAAAGTTTCGTCCCCGAAACTTGTAGGAACGAAAAGAGAGTGGAAAGGAAATGAGTATACCTTACTCAAACAGATGGAGATGTTTGGATAACATTGAAGATTCGGTCTCCCAAGTCTCCTCCTCAAAGCGATTACACCTCCATAGAACTTTCACCAAGGGAACAACCTTATTTCTTAGTCGTTTCTCCTTTCTATCGGTGATACGAATAAGTCGCTCCTCATAAGTCAAATCTGGTTCTAACTCGAGGACCTCAGGTTTCAACACATGTTCGGGATCACTAACGTATCCACGCAACTGAGAGACATGGAACACATCATGCACCTTACCCATAGAAGCAGGCAATTCCAGCTTATATGCCACCACACCGATTTTCTCTACTATGGGATATGGTCCAACAAACTTAGGGCTAAGCTTACCCTTTATCCCAAATCTCTTCACTCCATTCATCGACGACACTTTCAAAAATACTTGGTCACCAACTTCAAACTCAAGGGGTCTTCGACGCACATCAGCATAAGCCTTCTAACGATCTTGAGCAGCCTTCATCCTGGAACGAATTAACTGTACCGCATCCACAGTCTCGTCTAAGAAATCAGATCCAAAAGTCTTCACTTCCCGAGGTTCATCCCAACACACGGGACCACGACACTTTCGACCATAAAGTGCTTCGAACGGAGCATCTTGATAGAAGCATGATAACTGTTGTTGTAGGAGAACTCAAACAACGGTAAATGTCGGTCCCAACTACCTTGAAAATCTAGGGCACAAGCACGAAGCATATCCTCCAAAGTCTGAATAGCTCTCTCAGATTGCTCATCAGTCGTAGCATGGAAAGCAATACTCATCAACAACTGACTTCCCAAAGCACTCTGTAAAGCCTTCCAAAACTTAGAACAGAATCTCGGGTCTCGATCAGACACGATTTCTAACAACACGTCATGATGTCGAACCACCTCAACGACATATACTTCAGCAAGTCTTTCCAAACCCCAGGTGTCACGAATAGGAACAAAGCGTGCACACTTGGTCAAACGATCAACTATTACCCAAATACTGTTTCTTCCATTAACGGTTCTAGGCATTACCCAAATACTGTTGCTGCCTATGTAAGCACTTGCTTACATAGGCAGCAATATCGTCTCTCATATATGGCCACACAAACTGCAGCTTCAGGTCCTCGTACATCTTATCACCTCCAGAATGCACAGAATAAGGAGTTTTATGAGCTTCATCTAGAATCTGCTTCCTTAATTCCTCATCAGCAGGAACGACCCAATGATCCTTGAACTTCAAAGCACCATTTGAATCTTCAACGAAGTCAACGGCCTTACCTAGACCCATCTTGGTTCGAATACCAGCAATAAATGAATCTGACAACTGCTTCTCATGGATCTTTCGAAACAAAGCGGGTTCAGCAACCAGGGCACTAACACGCTCATCATCACTGTCAATCTCCACAACTATTGTGAGCTTGTCAAACTGACGAGTCAACTCTTCAGGTAGACAAGGATGAGAAACAAGGGCATGAATATTCTTTCTGCTTAAGGCATCTGCCACAACATTAGCCTTCCCCTCGTAGTACACCAGTTCCAAATCATAGTCACTGGCCAATTCAACCCAACGTCTATGTCTCTCATTTAAATCTTTTTGTGTAAAGAAATATCGTAGGTTCTAATGGTCGGTATGCCCCTTGCACTTCACTCCATATAGGTAATGTCTCCAAATCTTGAGAGCATGAACAACAGCAGCCAACTCCAAATCATGAGTAGGGTAATTCACCTCATGAACTTTCAATTGTCTGGAGGCATAAGCGATCACTTTACCACCCTGAATAAGGACACAACCCAAACAAAACTTGGAAGCATGACAGAATACTTCAAAACCAACATCTTCGTCAGGCAGGGTCAAAACTGGAGCAGAAGTGAGTCTCTTTTTAAGCTCGAGAAAAGCATCTTCACAGGCTTCAGACCAAATAAATTTGGATTCCTTCTTCAATAACTGAGTCATTGGACAAGCTATCTTAGAGAAATCTTGCACAAATCTCCTGTAATAGTCTGCAAGGCCCAAGAAACTACGGATCTCGCCGACATCAGAGGGGCTATTCCAATCAACAATGGTCGAAATCTTAGCTGGATCGGCCTTGATACCGTCTTTCGTGACTACATGACCCAAAAAAGCAACTTTAGGTAACCAGAACTCGCACTTAGAGAATTTAGCAAACCACTTTTCACTTCTCAGGATGCCTAGGACGATTCTTAAATGCTCAACGTGTTCATCCTCAGACTTGGAATAAATCAGGATGTCATCAATAACGACAACGACACACTTATCCAAATACTCACGGAATGTGCGATTCATCTGATCCATAAAGACGGCAGGGGCATAGTCCAAACGACATAACTTTGAATTCGTAGTGGCCGTACCTCGAACTAAAAGCGGTTTTAGGAATATCCGACTCTTAAACTGGGATCTGATGATAACCAGACCTTAAATCGATTTTGGAAAACATAGAAGCACCTTTCAACTGGTCGAAAAGATCATCAATTCTAGGCAAAGGATACTTGTTCTTGACTGTAACCCGATTGAGCTTTCGGTAGTCAATACATAGCCTCATAGTACCATCTTTCTTCTTTACAAACAGCACAAGAGCACCCCACGGGGAAGAACTACGACGAATAAAGTCCTTCTCAATCATTTCATCGAGCTATTTGCGCAATTCTTGCAATTCAGTAGGAGCCATACGATAGGGAGCTTTAGCAATTGGTCCAGTACCTGGTACGAGTTCGATGGTGAATTTAACATCTCGCTCTGTGGGAATACCAGGTAATTCTTCAGAAAACACATTGAGGTATTCACTCACAATGCGTACCTCTTCGAGTTTAGGTAGCTCCAAAGTTTTAGTCACCGAGCATAGGAATACTTGACAAACCTTCCTCTGTAAACTCAGCATCTTCATAGCGGATATAATCTTAATACCCTCTTGACGTCTACCACCTCGATACGTGACACGAGCACCATCAGGACCTTTCGAAGATATTTTCTGGTCTCGACATAGGAATCTTGCATCATAATGAGCCAACCAATCCATACTGAGGATTACGTCAAATTCAGCCAGAGGAAATTCGAGTGATGTAGTAGGGAATACCACATTAGCAAACAAGATAGAGACATCCACATATGCCTTGGCAGAAGAAAGGATTTCCCTGGAAGGTAAGGATATAGAGATAGATTCAGCTCGGCTGGATACTAAAGAAGCTTTGACAGCAAGGCTAGGAGATATAACAATCACGAATGCACTAGTATCGAACAAGATAGAAGCTCGAAAACCAGAAATCAAAAACATACCCGTAACAACATCGGGTTTTGCCTCAGCTTCATCTCGACTCATCAGAAACAAATGGCCTTTACAACGGGGAGCAACCACAGCACCGGAGGCAGTAGCATTAGCAGTAGTTTCGGCTGTCTTCTTAGGACACTGGTTTGCCGTGTGTCCAACCTCCTTGCAGACATAGCAAGTAATCACCGATCCATCACAGTTCTTTCCTGGGTAGAAAGCCTTCTTGCACCGGTAGCAGGTCATATCCTTCTTCTCAAAACGTCTCGGGGTAAACGGTTTCTTAGAACCAGCACCTGTAAGAGATAGTTAGCAACAATTACTAACACAAAAGAGAGGAGAAAAGGATTAAGAAAAAAGGATGTGGACGGACCTCCACTTGACTGGAACCTCTTAGCAGAACCAGCATTAGAAGAATAGAAAGAAGTGAAAGGCCTTTTATAGCCAGAAGAAACAGGAGCAGCAGCATCCTTCATTCGTTCTAGGAACTTCTCAGTCCATAGTGCAGCATTGTATATCTTCTCTACTATATCAGCTTTGCGGGGAATAGTGTAAGCAATGTCTGGTCTCAAACCTTTCCTAAAGAAGAACACTCTTTGAGCCTCATTTGGTAGCAACTCTGTGGCATAGTGGCTTAGCTCATGAAATAGCACTAGTAGAAAATTAACCTTTGGAACCGGTTGTAAACTACCCTTTTGAACCTTTTTTCATAGGTTCTACTGCCACAGATTCCTTTGGTCCGGAGCTTTGGAACCGGTTGTAGAATGGTTCCAAATATGACCTTTGGAACCGGTTCCAAAGGGTATACCATTGGAACCTACAGTAATTAACAACCGGTTCCAAAGGTGTCACATTGAAACATATTGAAATACACAACCGGTTCCAAAGGTATCACATTGGAACCTGTTGTAATCCCCAACCGGTTCCAAAGAGTGTACAAATGGAACCAGTTGTAAATCACAACCGGTTCCAAAGGTGCCCCATTGGAACCTGTTGTAATTCACAACTGGTTCCATAGGTGCCCCATTGGAACCTGCTGTAATTCACAACCGGTTCCAAAGGTGTTAACTTTTTTATAAAAAAAAAATGCATATTCAAATCCACAATAATTGTATATAATAGAAAAACCAACAATAAATTAATTGATTAAAAGATAGCCACAAAATTGAAAATATAATATTTTTATTAATATAAAATAGAAAATTACACCGTATATATCAAACATTTTCCACATTTCCTACATCATACATACAACAGTCTTCTTAATTTCATGGTAATATACAGTCCACAAGCAATCCACGCCATCATTATAGATACATTCACCTTCGTCTTCAATACTTTGCAAAACTTTATCAACCTTAATATACATAAGCAAAAAAATATAAGCAATTATCATTTGAATAATATGGTATACTTTCTAGAATTTAAAGCACACAAATTTAGACTCGGAGTACGAATTAAGCCTAGTTAATTAAGATTAAAATGTGTCCAATGCAAAAACAGGATACTTAATCTAATAATAGTTTCAAGTAATGATTGGGTATCCATCCCTCTAAAATAGGTGTCATTGCAAACAGAAATCCCGACACCTCTGAAACGTGGTAAGAAAAAAGAATCATCAAAGTACTAGTTGATTATCACAGAGAAGAGAGGAAAATAAAACTAAATGGGAGTATTGTATGGTGGCCAACACTGATTGTATGAGAATACGGTAGATGGGTTCGTGTACACTATCCCCCTTTCATTCTCGCTCATCAATTTGTTTCTTAGTATCTATCCATTCGATCTACTTAAGTTGCACCAAATTCAAGAACTTTTAACACAATTTAGGTATGGCCGAAACTCCAACACTCACAGTGTAGAGAAGTTCAGTGAAAACGACTTAAGTTTCCAGCCTGATACTTCCATGACCATTGTTTTGTTTTAGATGGTGAGATCATTAAATTTAAAAATGCAGGAAGAATAAGAGAAATGGAAGAAATCTTGCTGCCTTGCCTGGTTTGGTGACACGAACTGCAAGAAAAGCCGCTATTCTATCCGTAGTTCTAGTGCAAACAAGGCAATCCTCTGAGAAACCTGTCAAACAAAGACTCACATGGGTTACCACATTACCACTATAACAGGCAACAACCACTACTACAAAAACATGCTTAGAGAACAGTTAAAATATGCTTTAGAGAACACCTTAGGTGCGTTATCTAGCGTAGTGTTCTATAAAGCTTAGAAAACGGTTGGAAGAGACGTTTTGTATTGATAGTTATAAAGAACAGTTGTACTTGTAACCTGTTCTCTATTCCCTAAGAAAAGAGAACAGTTATGTCATAGAGGCGTTCTCTATTCCATAAGAATAGAGAATAGTTATACCATTGAGGCGTTCTCTATATCTATTTATATATTTTAAAAAAAGAATTATATATATATATATATATAAAAGCCACAATATTGAAATATAATAATCATATTTTTATTACTTCTAAATTCAGAATTAAAATATCCTTTATCATCCTACCCACACTACATACTACATACTGGAAAATACTCTCTCCAAGTAATTCGTTTACCAATGAATCGATAATACAAAGCTAACTCAAAAAACACTACCCCATTAGCTCCAATTGAAATGACCAATTACAAAACCAAATGCTTCACCAACTTGAGACTAAGCATCTTCCAGCACCTACACAATCCAAGGAGGATAACATATATTCAGTGAGTCATTCAAATGTAAAATCAAGTATATTAGGCATTATAAACTATCAATATTCAAGCAGACTGTCTAAAATTTATGAAGTCTAACTTTATAACAAAAGAAAATCATGAATTTCTATGACTTAGCCGCAAGATCTTCACCATATACCTCACAGATTTTGAACATATGTATCAAACTATTAGCAATTAGAAGAGTTTAAATCATTTTGCTCTGCCTTAGGCCACAATCATTAGTGAAGGGAGACATCGTCCAAAAACAATTACTCCGTACAAAGTAACACTAGAGCTTACTCAGATGTATGAATACCTAAAATTTAAATGTGTGATATATACATGTCAACTTATTTTCTATAGAGCACACTACTACTAATTAATTAACATGGAAAAAAAGGTGCTGAAGTAATTCATCAATTAACGAAGAAAACTAACCTTTGAGTCATGTTTTATTAGTAGTTTTTTCCAAATCAATATGCTGTCTCTATATTGTATTGTTGATACAACTATTATCCTGAGCCCATATCATACCCATAAAAGGAATATTTTAGTTAGTGACTTGGAAGATATAAGAGATTCTAGAGCCAGAAAGTCAGTTTGGTATAATAAAACACTAAATTTCCAACACTACTAGGCGACAATGCTTCGATAATGGAAGAACGCGATGTAGCTGCTAACAACATTGAGAATAATGCAATAACTAATTACCTCAAGAGATCGTTCTTATTATCTATGAAAGCGTAATTGAATGTGAGAATGTGAGTGGTGCTATTGATTGACTGAATTAATGTAATATTTGATAATGGTCACAAATACATACTTCTATGCAATATTACTTTGCTTACCATAAGCTTGAGCGGAAATTTAACTATAAAGAATAGAAGAGGTAATACTCTACTCACCATGATTCCCTAACTGGTGCACGAAACCTTTGCTTCATTGATGCTATGAGTAGCGGAATTAAAGTTGTTCTTTATCTGTTTGTGGACAAGCGTAGAATGACATCCGACATGAATCATTTTTCTATAGGATCCATGCCTACAAAGTACATCACACATGAACAATAACCAAGTTTGAGTGAAAATGAAAAATTCAACTCGATGATAATATATATATTAACATGGATAAATATAAATTGACATGAAAGAATTCTTAATTAATATGCATAGCGTCATTAAATGCCCAATACATGAATTTTACGACTAAAAGCAACTTTAAAATATGAGAGGCAACGACATAGTAACTAGGTGATACGAGGTGGCATTATATCCTACATTCTTATATTGTCGATCATTGCCTATTCAAATTCATAGCGGAAGGCATACAGAAATCGAGTTATATGCGCATTAAAAAATGAAATTGAACACATAATGTACTTTGAAACGCTACAAACCAAATCAAATATGATGGAAATTCAAAAGGAGAGATTCGGGCAATTAAATACCAATCTATACAATGTAGCTCTCTATGGAAACACACCATCTTTAACTAATTTGATACACGAAGATCCTTTACTCCTTGCCTTACAAACACCATAAATTTCGAGCAAGCACGATGGGGATAAACAATAGCCTTAACTGTAAGGTACAATTACATAGATAAGTTGTAGTTCATTATGAGTTGTAGTTTTATGTGGCAGTAATATTATTCACATTCAGTTCATGAAAACAAAGTACACAAGCCCAAATTGAAATTAGGGTTTACTCATACTGAAATCGAAAACAAACAAGCTAAGTGAACGGAAATCAAAACTTACCAATTGAAGAGAACTATAATGAATTGAGTCAAAAGGAACTGATACTTGAAAAAACACACAAAAACACATTAAAATTATGTCGAATTAAAAATTTTGGGGATTAATAATATTAGCAGTAAATGAAAAGGAATAGAGGGATTGATTGATTACCAAGAGAATCATCCAGTAGACCTTCATTTTCCTCGATCTGCAATTTCTCAACATCAAACTCGCAAATTTGTCGAATTTTATACAGTTCTCTCTCCAGTAAACAATGTTCATATCCATTTGAGTGATTATTTTAGGGTTTGCAAATTTGAGATTAAGGGTTTTGATGGAGGATTAATTTTGGGCGAAAGTCGAAATCAGTTGTAGTAGTGTTAATGATGATGGATAATCGATGTTATTGTAGAGTTTTGTAATGGCATTTGAAGGGTTTTGATGAAGTGAAAAAAAACAGAGAAAATCAATGGCAGAAATGCAATTAAAAAGCAAAGTGATTGTGAATTAGAAAAAACGTTTAGGGTACCTTCGAGTTTAGGGTTCGTCGCGCGTCTTCTTCTTTGTGTCTTCTTCTTCTTCTTCTTCTTCTTCTTCTTCTTCTTCTTATCTGTGCGTCGTCGTCTTCTTCTTTGTGTAGTCCGTTTAGGGTTGTTCATTCTTCAATTTTTCTGGGTTCTTCGTGTCTGATGAGTTCTTCGTGTCTGGGTTTCTGGGTTTTCGCCGTAGGGTTCTTCGATTGGTCTGGGTTTTCGCTTCTTCGTGATAGCTAAAGGTTAAGGGTTCTATTTTGTGTTTTCACTTAGGGTGATATTTTGTGTTTTTAATTTCTAAGTTAATTGGGTTCTATTGTACGTTTTCTATTTTGTGATTTAGAATTCTTTGGAACCATTTGTTAAAGAAAATAGGTTCCATTGATAGAAAAGTTTTTAATAAGGTTTTGCCCTCTATCTTTGGCACCTCTTTTAATGTAAAACCGGTTTCAATGATAAAGTCTTTGGAACCTCTTCAACCTACAACAGGTGCCAAAGCATTTTAATATGGGCTTTAAATTTTAGACAGTATCTTTGGCACCTCTTTTAGTGAACAACCGGTTCCATTGATAAGGTCTTTGGAACCGGTTCAATTTACAAAAGGTGCCAATCATTTTTTTTCTCATCTAAAGAACCTCTTGTTTTTACAACCGGTTCCTTTTAATAGGTTCCAATGGCATTAATTGTACTAGTGTAGGTCTGTGATAAGTGTAGTTTGTAGTGCCTATTTTGCTGTGTTTTGGTCCCGTTTTCCTTGCGGAATCGCTCCTTGAGAGCGGTTCATGGGCTACTTATGCTTCCTCTAGCTCGTTTCAGGTTCCCGAGACCATTCGTGAAGAGTTGGAGCGATTCCGACTCAATACATACACTATTCGGAGCCAACGAAGTGGAGGAACGATCACTCGATGCCTTGGATTCGACCCCGAGACCTTGGGACCCAATCCCGAGCCTCCGAGACCCGATCCCGAGTCCCGAGAATCGATGAGAAGTCCATGTGAAGCAAGGGGGGACCTTAAAGATCATATTGGAGGCCTACAAGACTCATCCCCGACGGGTATGACCTCATCCCGTCCGGGATGAAGTGCACATTTGAGGGGTCTCCTGTTTTGGGGCCGTCCCGGTCGGGACCAACCTGTCCCGGTCGGGATGACAGGTCGTCCCGGTCGGGATGATCCCGTCCCGGTCGGGACCGGTGTGCTGTAGCCCGCAATTCTTTTCTCCTCCCTCCATTCTTGTACCCCTATAAATACTTCCCTCTTGTATTGTTTACGGATCTTACCTTACATTAGACTCTCTTAAGCCTCTCTACAAGTTATAAACCCTAGATTTAGCTCTTCACATTAGTTTTAATTTCTCTTTAATCCTTAGTTAATCCTAGTTTAATCTAGTTGTAATTAGTTCTTGTATTAAAAAGACACTTGAAGATTTCTCCAAGCTTGACAACCTTGGGATTATTTTGGGGTTTCTTATTTATACAAGATTGCATTTTTTTTCTTCATCTTGTGTTGGTATAACTTTCTTTACTCTTGTTTTTTGTTATTATTTCAAGTTTGAATCTTTACTTAGTGTTCCTTGTTATTGTTCATATTGTTCTTGATAATGGATGTTTCGATTGTGATGTTGTTTTCTCTTATTATTGTTAGTTTATCTTTGGTTATGAGTGATTAGTCTTCTTGTGGGTTAGTAGGGGGATTAAGGGTAGAATATGGGTGATTAGGGTTTGATTAGGGGTAAAGGGTGAATCTTTATTGTTAGTCACATACTTGGCACACCATGTGTTTGTTGAAATGCTTGTTTGAGTTGTAGTGGCCATGCTTCTCATGCTAGTCTTCCTTTACTCATTGTTTGTCTAGTATGTGGTCATGTTGAGAATAGTCATTATACATACAATGTGGACTAGGGTTTAGATGTCATCAAGCGCGAACCCACCTTGACATCGGTTTAAGTTGCGACAGCCCGGACCGAATCTAGCAATTAGGAGGCACCTACACCCTTGACCACCCAAGTCACCCTACTACACTTATGAACCCGATCTAACCCACTTCTTCTTCATATTTGTTTCATCTTATTAGTTAGCCTCATTTCTTTAGTTTGCTAGTTGGTTTGTGTTTAGTTATTCTAGTTTAGCCTTGTTTAGCCTAATTCATTGTTAGTCTACTTCCTTCTTCTCCTCTCATCATGATTCATCAATTAGTTGCTCTTTGTGTTTGTTTGGTAGCGTAGTCTCGTTTTAGGTAGACCTATTCTAAACCTTGCGACACCGTCTCCGTGGACACGACCCGACTTACCCTAACTACCGTTAGGTCTAGCCGGTTATTTATTTGATCGGTGGGATCCACGACAAATCCAACAATCAATTTGGCGCCGTTGCCGGGGACGGTGCATTGTTTAGACTTTGTTTGCTTATTTCTAGATTTAGTTACCCTTCTTTGTGCCCTTCTACCCTCTCTTGTGCATACTTTATAGTTTTTCTTGTTTTCTTAGCTTTCTTTTCTTTTTGTCTCTAGTTGTGCTTGTTTCTTGTCGTTACCTAGTGCCCATAAAGCACTAGGTGTTCTCACGTTTGTTCTAGTGTGTAGTGTATGCCTAGGCATGGAGGCGAATTCTTTCTCTTTAATCCAGAGCCGGAAAGACTTTTTCGAGCCTTTCGCCAACGAACGATTAACCGGGTTAGAATCTCTCAACCAAGCGCAAGCATTACACATCAAGACCAAGCTCAAGGAAGCGATTTTGAGGAAGCATCTCGAGAGACGGCCGAAGGGAATTTCACCAATCCCTTTGGATATTCTAGTCCTAGTTCCCCCTCTACATCTACTTCAGCTCCGTCTTCACCACCATCCCCCTTACATCCAATAATGCCAAAGTTTTCATCCCACTCTACATTCACGGAAGACGTCTTGCCGGGACCCAATGCCCTACCGGCCGCTTATGCCGGAATTTTTATGGCCAAGACTCACTTCATCCAACTTGTGGAAAGGAATCAATTTAGTGGTTTGCCCACCGAAGACCCGCACCAACATATGGAGACCTTCTTCGATTATTGTGACGCTATATCTCAACCCGGGGTTACTCAAGATCAAATTCGTTGGGTACTCTTCCCGTTTTCTCTTATTGGAAAAGCGAAGCAATGGATTAAGAGTCTCGATAGAGCAACCATGGGGATCGATACTTGGAAAAAGCTTGCCTTGGCGTTCTACCAAAAGTTTTACCCTCCGGAGAAGACAAATTTTCTTAGGGCCTCTATCACCGGTTTCCAACAAAGGGATGAAGAGAGCCTATATGAAGCTTGGGAGCGGTTTAAGTCTTTGGTTAGGTCGTGCCCTCATCATGGACTCTCACAATGGTTCTTGGTACAACAATTTTGGAATGGCCTTTATGAGGACTCGAGAGCTATACTTAATATGGGCTCCAATGGTAGGTTTACCGAGGTCGATGACGACCAAACTTGGGCGAGAATCGAAGAGATGGCGGTGCATAATTCGCAATACTCTAGGCCTAGGAAGGCAAATCGAGGAGGTAGGCACGAGGTCGATGCTATAACTCAATTAAGCATGGACCTTGGAGCTCAATTGAAGACCCATATGGAGACCATTGGCAAGAAGCTCCAAGGTCACCTCACTCAAGTTCAAAGCATTGGTTCCTCCAATCAACACTCAATTCAAGAAGTAAATGCTTTGGGATTTGCACCTTCTTTGCCTTATTATGGGATGTGCGATACTTGTGCAATCGTTGGTCATAATCCTATGCAATGCCAAGGAAGTATTGAGCAAGTGAATGCTTTTCAAGCGTTCAAGCAAGGTGCCTCCTACTCTAATCAATACCAAGCTTCCAATCAAGTCCCTAAACAACAAACCTTTCAACACCAACAAAAACATCGTCCCTATGTTCCACCCCCCTTAAGGGACAACAACCAAGGTTACCAAGGCAACTCAAGGCCTTTCAACAACTTCAAGCAAAGTAACCAAGGTTCATTCAACAACAATCAAGGGTTCCAACAAGGGAACTTCAACCAAGGCTATCAAAACCACAACCATGGCAACAATCAAGGCCTTAATCAAGGCAATTCTCATGGGTTCCAAGGGAACCGTCAACAACAAGCAACTCAAGGCAATCAACAACAAAGCAAGCCTAGGAGCCGGTCTCCTATTCATGACTATGGTACTCCATTAGCCCTCACCGATACTCCGCACAATCCACAATCTCCAACCCGTGATTTCGACGTTCAAAAATCTATGTTGGAGATGCAAAGGGGTCAAATGGAGATGTCAAAGAATCAACAAGAGTTCTATGCTCTTATTCAAAGGGACAACATGGCGAGAGATGCTTATACGAAGATGCTTGAAACCCGAATAGCTCAACTTGCTTCGGGTAGCTCTTCAAGGCAACCGGGGCAATTACCTCCTCAAGGTGAAACACCGAAATTCGAGCATGTGAACGCTATTACCACGTGGAGAGGTACATCTTATAACCCTCCCCCACCCCCTAATGAGCAAGAACCAACAAGAGAAGTTGTGCCTCCGATTCAAGAAAACTCAAGCAAGGAACATCCAATGGAGGAGCAAGTCTTATGGGAGATCGAGAGACCCCAAGAAGACAAGCTTCCCCCACTTCAAGCAAAAGACAAGGGAAAAAGGAAGGTGTCATTTGAGGAGTCTACCCCGATTGAGCCAAACAAGATCCAAATCAAGTTGCCTTTCCCAACAAGGCAAATGAAGACCAAGGTAGATTCTCAATATGAAAAATTCATTAACATTGTGAAGAAATTGGATGTTAGTGTCCCATTCACGGAGCTACTTACCCTAATCCCGACATATGGAAGATTCATGAAAGATATCTTGGCTAGGAAAAGATCCATCGACAAGGAAGAGACCATTGCGTTCACAAGAGTGATGAGCGAGCTCATCCAAGGTTCTACGCTTCCAAAGTTGAAAGATCCGGGTAGATTCTCGATCCCTTGCACCATAGGCCACTACAAGATCGAAAGAGCATTATGTGATTTGAGTGCGAGTGTAAACATCATTCCCTATTCCATTTGTGAGCGACTTGGGATGAAGGAGCTCAAGAGTACTTCCGTTACACTCCAAATGGCCGATAGCTCTCTTAACCGACCTTTGAGGAAGCTAGAGGATGTGCCGCTGAGAATCGGGAAGTTCTTCATTCCGGTCGATTTCATCGTGCTAGATATGCCGGAAGATGCCAACACTCCCATTATCCTTGGGCGCCCATTTCTACACACCGCCGGTGCTATGATCGATGTGAAGAATGGTAGGATCACCTTCGAATTGGGCGAAGAGAAGCTAGTGTTTGACCTCCAATGTAACACTTCGCCCGCCAATGATGAGTCATGCAATATGATCCAAGCCGCAAAAGACATCGATCTAGGGGGAGAGTCGGGACAAAGCTTGAACAAGAACTCTTGTGAACTTGAGGATGATGACTCCGAGAGTGGAGAGGATGAGTGCCCATTTCATGGGCTTGATGACAAATTGAAAAGCAAGGAGAAGGATGAGCCTCCATTGGGGCCACATGAGGACCGGTGGACGTTCGGGTATGTCCCCAAAGACCAAAAGTACAAGTTCAAGTTGTTGAACTTGGAAGATCGGGATGCCCCGGGAACGTCGAGGCAAGGCCATGAAGAGCCTTGGTATGTGGTCGGTTATATCTCGAGCTTGATTGAAGACTTTGCTAGGGCCTTCGACTTGTTTCTTCGTGCCCTTGATGGAGATGGAACTAGTTCTTGTTGTTGAAAAAGATTGAAGAATACACCACCTTAGTTTGACGGAGTTTCACAAGAACCGTCTCTTTGTATATATTTCTTTCTCTTGTAGTTTGTTTGGTTTTGTGAATTTCTTGTTTATTTGGATTATTGATGAGCGATGTGAGGGAGAGAATTTGATGTGTGTATGAGCTTTGTTTGATAGGTGAAGTGAAGGTGATTCCTAGTGAGGAGTAGTCATTGTTTGAGCCTGGATCGTGTGAAGGGGAGTCGGTTTTTGAAGCTTGGAACGAGCTTTTGGGAGCTATAGAGGGTTAGGAGACTCTTCCCGACTTAGAAGAGGTCATCCCGTCCGGGATGGAAAGTCCATCCCGGCCGGGAAGGATGTCATCCCGTTCGGGATGAGGTGCACAAAAGATGGGTCTACTGACAGGTCATCCCGACCGGGACGAGCCGGTCATCCCGACCGGGACCACCCATCCCGACCGGGATGGACCCCTTCTTCCTCCTTTGGCCTTTTCTTCGTCGTTTGAGCCCACCCAACCACTTTATACCCCCTCCCAACCTCTCTACATGTCCTTACTCTCATTATATGACCCTTACACCTCACATACACGTTTTCACCTCACTTTCTCTTCACTTTAAACCGACTTTCGCATCAAAACCCCCCTCACTATACCTTTATACCCCAACCATGGATCCGTTTCGCGATTGGAGAGGAAGAACAATGACGACGACAAGCAAAGTTCTTACATTGACCATTAAGACGATGGAACGAGTGAGTTGCTAACCAATGGGTACGGCAACTATCCTTTCTTTTCCGTCTATTATCGCTTGTTTTCTATTGCTTGCCCCCCCCCCCCCTTTCCCTTATATCATTTGTGTCATGGTGGCTTTTGAGGCCTTCGTATGGTTGCTCCCGACTTTCGATGACGTGACTACATCGAGAGTCATTTCAAAATCCAAATTTTTCAAGATTTTCGCACTTTTTTGTAGGATTTAGTCGGATTTGGGCGGAATCCGAGCTAGGTGACTTGATTACACCTAGTCCTCCCCTCCCATTTCTTTTTATTTCTTTCTTTTTATTTCTTCCCCCATCCATATCTTTTCTCGTCTCGGCCCATGGTGACTTGACTACACCCCGGCCGGACACATTCTACCATTTTCTCCACTTTTATTTTTGATTTTTAGCTTTATTTTCGTAGTTTCTTTTCTTTTCTTTTGTGCTCCCATGCACTACGGTCGAGCATGAGGACATTGCTCGGTTTAAGTGTGGGGGAGCGATATTCTAGCATAGTTAGCTTTATTTTTGTAGTTTTTCGAAAAATCTTTAAAAACCCTAAAAATTTGAAAAAATTTCACAAAAATCAAAAAGATTTTCTTTTTGTGTGTTTTTCTTTTGTGTCATTGTCTCGTATATTTGTTTTGCTGTGTGTGTTTGCCCCCCTTTTCCTTATAGATTGCTTAAACCACCGATGGCTTTGGAAAGCTTTCAAGGTGTCCGGTAACATCTTCTATCCCTTCTTCCTTCTTTGTCTCTTGCGGAATTTGGAGGGGATTGTGATGTGGTGTGCTCGGGAGGAGCTTTGTAAAGTTTGATGTTGGTTGGTTGCTCATTTGGAAGCTAGGGGTGGTATTTGTGTTATGTATATGTTCGTTTTGTGTTGTTCTTGTTTTGTTGCTTTTGTTTCTTTTCCTTTCGTTTTCGTTGAGTCTTTTTTGTGTGTTTTGTTGTGTGTCTTGTGTGTAAATGGTTTTCGAAAACCCGGTTTAGAGGCTAGTGTGCGAGTGTCTACTTTCCCTTCCTAGTGGTATAAATCGAGTCTTGGACTTTAGTCTAGTAGAATGACCCTAAATCAATGAGTTCGTTGGTTTCTTACCTTGAGTCCACCTAGCTTACTAGGGATTTACTACGGGATTTGCATTTTGACCATTTTGACCACCCACGGTGTGAAAAGGCCTTGGTTGCCGAGTCCCGTCCCCTAGGTGACCATGTCTGAAATTTGCTCGACTAGTCCAAGTTTTTCCCCTTTTTGTGGGTTTGAAGGGAAGGACGCTCCCCGACTCTCCCATTTACCTACCTCCTACACATATCCACACAATAAAATTGCAAATTGTTGAAGTCATCTTTCTTGTTGCAATAAGAAATGCCAAAAAGCCAAATCATGCCAAAAGGGCAAAGAAAAGAAAATGAAAGAAAATGAAAGAAAGAAGAGAATGAAGAAAAAGAAAAGGCACAAAAGCCAAAAAGAAAATAGAAAAGAAGAAAAAGAAATGGCATGGCAAAACAAAGCAAAAATGCAAAAGAAGAAGAAAATGCCAAAAGAAAACCGTCTCACAAAAATAGAAACCTCACACCTCACAAAATAAGCCTTTTACCGACTATTACCGTGAAGACCCTACCAATGGACCGAGTCCCTAGGAAGGATGATAGCGGTAATGGTCGGTCTTCCCTCATTTTGCAATTATTTCCACCTTTTTACTTGGACTAGTTAGGCGGTTTCGGACATGGGACGACCCTCTTGGCTCTTTGCTAAAGGGGGCGGGGTCTCACTTACCTACAGTGTCGACTAACACCGTGGATCAACCTTTTTCCATCCCGCCGATCGTCCCGTAGTACGTTCTTAGAAGGTTAGGAGGAACCGAGGTAAGTTACCAACGTTTTTATTGCTTTGTCGTCACACTATTAGGGTTTTGTCCATTTCGGTTTGTATTGCTAGCTTGGGAACGTTGTCACTTGCCTTGAGTCCTAAACTGGTGCTTCTTTCACCGCTTGTTTGAGGGAAGCGGTATTTCTTTTCTTTTGGGTGCAACCTTTTGTGTGTTTGTTTGTGTGCTTGTTTGTTTATGTGTTTTTGTGTCCGGTTGCATCCACAGTTTTGTCGCAAGACCCCACTTGCCTTGCGGAGAGCACTTATCCTCTAAGTGCTCTCGCGTGAGTTGAAAGGGCGTAGGGTGCACTAATACCCACTAGGCTAGTTTAATAGTTAGTTTGTGCTTACTCGAGGGCGAGTAAGGGTTAAGTGTGGGGGAGTTGATAAGTGTAGTTTGTAGTGCCTATTTTGCTGTGTTTTGGTCTCGTTTTCCTTGCGGAATCGCTCCTTGGGAGCGGTTTATGGGCTACTTATGCTTCCTCTAGCTCGTTTCAGGTTCCCGAGACCATTCGTGAAGAGTTGGAGCGATTCCGACTCAATACATACACTTTTCGGAGCCAACGAAGTGGAGGAACGATCACTCGATGCCTTGGATTCGACCCCGAGACCTTGGGACCCAATCCCGAGCCTCCGAGACCCGATCCCGAGTCCCAAGAATCGATGAGAAGTCCATGTGAAGCAAGGGGGAACCTTAAAGATCATATTGGAGGCCTACAAGACTCATCCCCGACGGGTATGACCTCATCCCGTCCGGGATGAAGTGCACATTTGAGGGGTCTCCTGTATTGGGGCCGTCCCGGTCGGGATGATCCTATCCCGGTCGGGACCGGTGTGCTGTAGCCCGCAATTCTTTTCTCCTCCCTCCTTCATTCTTGTACCCCTATAAATACTTCCCTCTTGTATTGTTTATGGATCTTACCTTACATTAGACTCTCTTAAGCCTCTCTACAAGTTATAAACCCTAGATTTAGCTCTTCACATTAGTTTTAATTTCTCTTTAATCCTTAGTTAATCCTAGTTTAATCAAGTTGTAATTAGTTCTTGTATTAAGAAGACACTTGAAGATTTCTCCAAGCTTGACAACCTTGGGATTATTTTGGGGTTTCTTATTTATACAAGATTGCATCTTTTTCTTCATCTTGTGTTGGTATAACTTTCTTTACTCTTGTTCTTTGTTATTATTTCAAGTTTGAATCTTTACTTAGTGTTCCTTGTTATTGTTCATATTGTTCTTGATAATGGATGTTTGGATTGTGATGTTGTTTTCTCTTATTATTGTTAGTTTATCTTTGGTTATGAGTGAGTAGTCTTCTTTTGGGTTAGTAGGGGGATTAAGGGTAGAATATGGGTGATTAGGGTTTGATTAGGGGTAAAGGGTGAATCTTTATTGTTAGTCACATACTTGGCACACCATGTGTTTGTTGAAATGCTTGTTTGAGTTGTAGTGGTCATGCTTCTCATGCTAGTCTTCCTCTACTCATTGTTTGTCTAGTATGTGGTCATGTTGAGAAAAGTCATTATACATACAATGTGGACTAGGGTTTAGACGTCATCAAGCGCGAACCCACCTTGACATCGGTTTAAGTTGCGACAACCCGGACCGAATCTAGCAATTAGGAGGCACCTACACCCTTGGCCACCCAAGTCACCCTACTACACTTATGAACCCGACCTAACCCACTTCTTCTTCATATTTGTTTCATCTTATTAGTTAGCCTCATTTCTTTAGTTTGCTTGTTGGTTTGTGTTTAGTTATTCTAGTTTAGCCTTGTTTAGCCTAGTTCATTGTTAGTCTACTTCCTTCTTCTCCTCTCATCATGATTCATCAATTAGTTTCTCTTTGTGTTTGTTTGGTAGCGTAGTCTCGTTTTAGGTAGACCTAGTCTAAACCTTGCGACACCGTCTCCGTGGACACGACCCAACTTACCCTAACTACCGTTAGGTCTAGCCGGTTATTTATTTGATCGGTGGGATCCACGACAAATCCCACCATCAGTCTGTATACTCTTGCACCTTCAACTTTGAACCTTTCTCAAGTGATGTGAAATCCAACAGCTTCCTGTGCTTCAGCTCCTCAGGATAGAATCTTGTTTCCAGCAAGGTTTTGAATTGTTGCCACCCAAATCCAGGAGTAAGGAGAGCATTGGGTCCTGATGCCCGCCAAATCGGATCGGTCGTTTAGCGAAGGATGGGGGATCAAACACTATTTATAGACTCGCAAAAACACAAAAACAACTAGTTCATTCGTGGTAAGTCGAGGTCAGTCCACAGGGAACAGCACGATATTGAGTAAAAAGCGATGTGTTTGGGATCTAGAGGGGTTTTATGGGTCGAGTCTATGCTAGAGATGCGGTAAAAGACAAAAATTAAATAACAAGAGAAATGATAAGAGATGACCAATCTAGGAAAAGGTGTTGGGGGGAAGTCGGGAATCAGAAATTGGGGTCTAAGAAAATTGGAATCGGGTCGGTCACAACATTGGTAAAGGGAGAATGCCACCTTTCGATTTCTTCACCCAACTCACCTAAAAACCCGCTTTCGCGGAGAAGAAGAGTAAGTCTCAAGTTAAGGTAATTTATACCCCGAGTTTCCCCATATTGATAGAAATGAGTCAAGGTCGGTCTAGTTGGCTGGACCAAAACAACAATGACACAACAACCTCAAGTAAGATAAACCAACAAGCAAGCAACCAACCAAAAACTCCATTTCTTACTATCTTCTTTATATAAAAGAAAGTCTATAGGCAATGAGGTGCCATTGTACCCCATTTCAAAATAAGTCCATTTTTTTTATGTTTTGGTTTGTGGCGGGTGTAAGTAGTAATAGTATTAGGAGTAATTAGTAGTATTATGATTATCTTAATACTCCTTTGAAAAACGAGGTCCAACAGTTACTGCTCCTTTGAAAAATTAGTAGTTTTACAATTCACGGTAATTAATCATGCACCGTGAATGAGGATGAGCAGTAAACAAGAATTGCATTTACAATGCACACAACACAATAATAAAGGGCATTGAAATAGTAGAGTAGCCCTTCATAATGACAATTATCTCTTACTAATTAATTGATTTCCAATGCAAGTCAATTACAATAGACTGTAATTAAAAGGATCCTATATTCGTAGTTCAGTCTTCATATCGACATAGTTCTTCCAAAATTCCTTTTGCCAGTAAAAGATACTCTCAAACATATGTTCATACTACTATTCTCTTGCAATGTCATCTTCACCTATGGTATTTAATTTGTAGCCGGTTTGCAACATGGTGTTAGATTATCCCATATGTATATGGGGTGAAACGGATGGAGAAGACAAACAATTTCCTATGCCAGATGTCGGATCTAGTGGACGAGACAAAGTTGGCGGCAGTGGAAATTCTTATGCCTGATGCCGAGGTTTTGATTGGTGATCTCCTTAAAGGTGAAAGTTTGAGCTTTTTGATTGGTGATCTTGAGCCCAGCAAACCTCTCATGAATGTATGCATAGTTTTTACTACATGCTACTGAGTACAAGTATATCATAATATCATATACGAGCATCATATTCAAACACGGGGTTCAAAATTTTATGTGCCCTGATGAGTTTTTGTTTTATTGATTATGTTTGCTACTATTTGTATGAAAATAGTATTACAACCTTAAAGAATATGAAGCCCCTGTTCTTTTCGTACAAAAGAGTGGCGATAAGAAATATGTCAAGGCTAATGTTGAGGTTGATCAATGACGTAGAGAGTTGTCGCGAATCCCCACAACCAAACAAGAACCTAACTTTAGTAACTAGGTGGCTAGGGTAAGTCGGGTATCGAATCCACAAGGACAATGAGCTAAATGAAAAGTCTCGATCTAGTTGAATTCTCAGTCGAAAGAATGGATTTTTTGGTTGAGATACCTAAACTAAAAGAAACTAAGCTCACGATAAAAATAAACACGATTAAACTGACTAGGGTAATGTTTGTTTCAAGGGAGTTGTCGGAGTTCATAAAATAGTCGATTAAGGTCAGTAATAGGCATAAGATAGACTCTCTCGAGTCTCTATCAACCATAGGACGATTCTAACGAGCTCTCACTACTTACTAGGTCGACCCACTCCAATGAACGTAAGTCTACCCTAAACTCGGCTCTAGATCTTAAGTTCAGGTCAACTAAATTGATTAACTAATCTGGCCAGGACAAGCGAATCAAACAATTATAATGTTCAAAAAGAGATTATGTAACACCCGCTATTTCTCTTAGCACTTTTATATTTTCTGTTATGACTTCGTCATGACTCTATCACGTTTCGGCCTTCTATTTCATCAATTTTTCCAAGCTTTATTTTTATTTTCGAGTCAAATAATATTTATTTTTATTTTAAAAGATTTTAATCCTTTAAACCTATTTATTCTATTTTCATCGTAAACTATTTTTTTTTCACGAGGAATTCTATTTCTCTATGAATTAACGTTTTAACCTTGGATTTAAGTTATTTCTTTTCCTAAAAATGTCTAAACCCATTAATATTTTCAACAAAAAAAATTATTTACGAAAATTTGCCTTTAATGATTTTATTACGAAGTTTCATAAATAATTATTTTCTTACGCGAGGTTTACTCAAATTTCTTTGAAATGCTTTTAATAATTTTACGATTCTTATTTTTATCAACTTACATTTAAAAGAAGCACTTTTTCGCCCCTTTTTGGGCCATGACACCCATGGTCACACATCTTCACAATTTTTTTAACATTTGGTTTTATAAGGTGATTAAAACCTTTGATATTTTTATTTCCTTCAATGAATTTGGTGACTAATTGAAAAACTTTTTACTCTCCCTCCTTAATCCATTTTGGTTGGTTGTTTAAGTGTATCTAACATTGTTTTTATCAATTTTAAAGACCATATTCATTCACACAATTCATTTCTTTTCATTCATTCTCACTCAACCACACTAAACAAAAGGAAATGCTCTTCATTTCCTCTCCTTTGGCCATGATTTCCAGCATCAATTCCAGCCAATATTTGTCTCAAAATTGAGTCTTGATCGTCTCATTTTCGTCTCCAAATTAATCGTTATTCCATTTCCTTCGTTAAGGTAATAATCGATGTTATTTCTGATCGTTATTTACCCTGATTCTTTTAGTTTTCTCTTGGTACTTTGGTACCATGTATGTCGTGTGATGTAGGATTCTTGGTCAACCCCGAAGCCGACGAATTTATCGTATACTCGGAATTGGATTGAAGGTAACGTCGATGTTACTCGGTACTGCATGATTTTATTTGTGTAATTGCATGTATATAATTATAATTTTATTTTTGACAATATATGTATGCCTCATATTCTGGAAAAATTTTAAAAGTCATAAATTTGCATGTTTCGGTATTTGTATCACTTTTACGTAATTAACGATTAAATTGTTATATTTTTTTGGAAAATCGTAATATTCGGCCTAAACTTGTAAAATATGTATATATTCTATAATAATGATGTTTTGATGATTTTTGATAATTCTGTATTTTTCAGATATTTTAAGTATCGATTATTAGATTATCACTGTTTTCTGACAAAAATGACTAAAAACCGATTTTTAGTTCTAGCACTTAAACATTTTATTTTAATCTGAAATTTGGTGCGGAAAATCTTTCTAGTGAAAAAGAATTTTCTGAATGTTTTCATAACTGTTCAGAATTGTTAAGTGGGTGAATCAATTAATCACTTTAAATCGTCGTTTATCGTTAAAACCGTGTTAATCATTTTAATTTCCTTTTTCTGATTTTTGTTTTGAATCTGGAAAAAAAATTGATAGTTCTTGATAAAATGTATTTTTATGATTTTTAGTACTTTAATAAAATATTAGGAACGTCAAGTTTTATTAAGAGAATCGTTAATTGTGAAAACGGGATTTAAAAGTTGGTTTTATTGAAATTTGTAAAATCTGTAAAAATTGATATTTCCTGGAAAATCATAATTTTTAGGTTTAATAACAATTTTTGTATATTAACAATTAAATCGTTTTGTAATTACTATTTTTATTAATCAGTATTGTCGAGATTGGACGATTAACGTAAAAACCCTTTTAAAACTGAGTTCAAAGATTTTGAAAAAATTCTTTTTCTAAACAAAATGACCGAAATGTATTTTAGCTATTTTTCACAATTTTTGTACTATTTATCGAAGCCTTTAAATGATAGTATTGATTTTTGGACAAAATTACGATTTATCATTAAAATGCTCCGTTTCAGCTAAATGAATTATTTTTCCAGCAATTTTGAAAATATTGAAATCTGAAATTTTAACAGTTGAATTATCCCTTAACATACTCGTGTTCAATGGTTTAATTAAATAAATGACGTTAAAACATTTATTTTGACATTTACCGTAAAATCCTATTTACGTTCGTATTGTCGAAACTATTAATAATTAGGGAATTTGAGTTTTATAAGTTTTGGAAACACCCTAATTAGTAGTATTAAAATGTTTAAGACATTTTTTAATCATTTTGTAAACACTTGTATGATATTTCAATAATTTCATAAACCCAATTGTTCTCATTTTAACAATTAATATCGTTAAGGCCGAAAGTATTAGTTTTACAAATCTATATCATTTACTAAAAATGTTTTATTAGTATGAACTAATATTTTTGAAAATTTGATATAATGCTATTTTTGTAAAGTTTCTAAAAATAGAATTTTCCTAAAATAGAAAGTTTCCTTTATTTTCATGATTAGAGATGGCAATGGACCGGATCTGGACCGGGTCCACTAGGATCCGGACCCGGACCCGTCAAAATTACCCTAGACCCGGACCCGACCCGGACCCGGCCGGGTCCAAAATTTTAAGACCCGGATCCAGACCCGCCGGGTCCGGTTCGGGTCCAGGTCTACCCGCGGGTCTCACTATTTTATTTTATTTTGTCTTACATTCCTCATTTCTTCCAAATTTCAAATTTTGCCGGTATTTTTTATCACGTACAAAATTATCTACGACATATATTGTACTAAGAAATTAAACACTCTTACAAACTCATTCATAACGGTCTTAGGAAACCTTAAATGAACATTGAAATAGTGAGTTATTTTAGTAATTGAGTTGTTTGCTAGCAGTTTTGGTTATGTATGTGGGTAGATTTTTGTTTTTTTTTTTAAATTAATGTGTCGGGTCCACGGGTCGGGTCCGGGTCCAGTATTTCAGACCCGGACCCGGTTTTCAAAAATAAGATCCAGACCCGACCCGGATCCGCCGGGTCTGAAAAAATGAGACCCAGACCCGACCCATATGGGTCCGACCCGCCGGGTCTGGACCGGGTCCTGGACCCGTTGTCATCCCTATTCATGATGTTATTATTCCTTTTATCTTCATATTATTTATAATGATTATATCTTTTGAATATCGATAATGGCTTTTTTTTGGAGTTATGGAATAAGGACAAGTGTGAGGTTTAGAGTAATATAGTCTGGGATGTACGTTTTCGCCATCAACTATAAAGCCGGTGTGTTTATTTGAGGCACATTTGATCGTTGAACTGAGCGTAGTTTTGCCTAGGTGTGGACATGACATAGGTCCACCCCGACGCGGCCACGCGCGGATTTGGGTAGCGATATGTTTCCCGTGTGAGATTGTTCTCGGGTTGAAATTTAAATCGAAGTTTGGAGTCGCCACCGAATTTTATGGGAGTTCGGGCCCGTTCGAACTCACTCTATACTTGGGCGTATCGTGCACAAAGCACAGCCCGCTTTAGTACTAGAGCATATGAGGTTCGTCCCTTTGCATTATGATACCGACGTCGAGTTATCGGGTATCGTGTATCGAATGACTCTCGTATGCCAACGGTTTCGGGCTTCCGAAAACCGAGGTTCAGAGTAAGAGGTGAGGGTACGTGTTGGGAAGCCCACAAAGGACACCCAACCCCGCCTGCACATAGCGGCCTCTACTAAGATATTGATTGGTTTTTGAATACGCGCGCTAGTAATTCGGTGGAATGTTATGCAAACATTATTTTACGATACATAAATATGATATGTGTTGCTACGTCATTTAATGCATCTCGGTTTATGTCGAAGTGGTTTAGCATGCGATGTTCATTTAAATGCGATAAATGGCAAACATCAAAAATAAAGCTCGTAATTAAATTACAATTTACACGGGCGGAAATACAACCCGGTATTCACAATACAACAAGCGATATTATAATAATCGAATTAGTAACAGTAAATATGGACTATAGACGGACTCGTAAATAGATGACATAAATTGAAACCGTAAATTGGATAAATAGACGAACTTTGACTAAGTACACATTGCATTGTATATTAATCGAAGGACGAAGGCTTTAATACGCGTTCGCGTATGGGACCGGAGCGTAGAGCTAGCTCAACCCCGGGCCTTTGAGTCTTGTCCCGACCTATCACGGTGGATTAGAAATGTCTCAACTTATCAAGTATCGGATACGACTAGAAAGTCGTCGACACTAGACTAATTACGCGAGACACCACTCAAAGTCGTAAGGTAGAGAAATAGGATATGATATGATGTATGGGTTTTGAATAGGAAAACATGTGATTGAATTAACACGTGCCAACCTAAAGTCGTAGAAATGGCTTGACGAGACTTGTATCACATTTTAGATTCACGTTGGTAACCTATAGAGGTCACTCGATCGAGTCATAGAGGGGACTCGATCGAGTGCCCTTCGTGAATGCCTCCTACCCATATTTGAGGGGATCACTTGATCCAGTGGCCCTTAGGCACTCGATCGAGTGCCCAAGGATTCGTTTCAAAATGCCCATATTTCATAATTTCATAAATCGAATCAAGGGATATTTAAGCTAGATGTAAATATTAAATCATTTACACTAACTCGTTTCTTCGATAACTCGTTTTGTTCAATACTCGATTATGAAACCGGTATCAAACATTTTAGAGTAGAATTTATGAAATCGTCATTAACCGAATTAGAATGAATATCGATTCCCTCCGCGTCACGACATCGTTTTTAATCCTTACGGATCATGTGATGTTAGATTCCACGTCAACGGGTTCCGTGCTAACCCGAATGTCGATAACTCTTTTAGGCATGACGTTTTACTACGGATTCAATATCGCACCTTTTAGAGTAGCATTTTGAAAATGGCGTCAAATATGCTCGATAATAAATTACCGCGATCACATTATACCCTTAAGTGTCTAGGGCGGCCCGCCTCGAAGGGCGCCACCACCAGTAGGGTTTTTCGAAGGATTATAATGAACTTTGGACGAAATTCATTATCGAACATACTTGACTCAAAAATTCGATCGTCGTCACAAACTTAGATCCTCCGCGTTTCAATGTCATAATTTGGCTTTAAAAGCCTACGACTATCGATTTAGCGTCATAGGATGTTGCTCGGATTGATTTGAAAAAAGTTTTATTATATTAAAGTACGCGGTATTATATATATGACGGAATAAAAAAATATCGATAATTAAATGTTAGATTGTTAGGAAACGAATAATAAAATGTTAGATGTGTAAAAATAAAATGTTAGCGGTTAGTAAACATAAATTAAATGTTAGTAGAACAAGTAAATAAAAGTTAGCGATTAGTATATATATGAACGAGTCTCATCTAGGGTTTACTGTGTGAGTTTCTCTAGGGTTTTATCCCTCTCATCTCCATCTTTGTCGTGGCTTCATCTACAAGGTAGGGCTGTTTCAGTTCAATTCTTCCGTTGCGATTACGTAAAGAAGATCGAAATATGCAAGGAGGACAGGATAAGGGCAAAGGAAAAGTGGGGGAGGAAGCGGTTTTCGATTGGAAAGAGGATGATCATGGAAGGACTCAGGCGGAAGAACAAGTTTTGTTGGGTCGATTATGGTCGAACAAAGGGGTCAATAATAAGGCAGCAATCGATACAATGACGAAGCATTGGATTACCAAAGGGCAGGTTACGGGTAGGGTTTTGGAGGCAAAGGACCAAATTTTTCTCTTCAGTTTCGCTTCAAAGGAGGATAAGGCGAAGGTGATAGAAGGACAACCATGGCACTTCGATCGCTTCATATGGTGTTTTAACGAACCAATCTCGGAGGGCAGGCTCACGAACACACCTTTGTTACATGATCCATTGTGGACGAGAGTGTACGATTTGCCATTACGGGGCCGAATGAACAATGACAACCTCAAGCACATAAGGGCGCAACTGGGATCGCTCATCGGGAATGATGATTCGGGCTCAACTCATTTGGAGCGAGCCATAAGGATCAGAATTTTGCACGATGTTCATCAGCCTTTACGGAAGCAAGTCGAGATACGTATGCCAAGAGGTAAAGTGGTAGCTTTCCCTGTCAAATATGAACGTATTCCTTTGTTTTGCTACGGGTGTGGAGTGTTGGGGCATGGGGAGAAAGATTGTGAGGAGGGACCGTTCGAGGAACATGAGCTCATATGGGGTGAGGAACTTAGGGCTTCTCCATGGCGTCCTACGAAACCAGAGGCCCGAAATCAGGAGGGACAAGGGCGATCGCTGGCACATGAGTTTGATGCTGAGCATAAGAGGAGAGAGGAGGAGGCAGTGGACAACATAATCCAACAACTTCACAATATTGCCCTAATGCATAAAATGAGGAAGGAACGTAAAGAAAAGGGGGTGGTGGGAGAAGAGGGACAAGCAGAATTGGGGAACCAAAATCGGGTTATCACTAGCTGGCGAGGGGAGGAGAATACTAGGGATGAGAGCATAGGAGGATGCTTGGCAGTCCCAGAAACCCAACAACCTGTGCAGGGGAGTGATTGGTCGGGGGGGAATGAGGGGAGCGACAATGTGGAGGTCATGGAGATAGAAAGTGTGAGCCGGAGCAAGGGTGGAAAGTGGAAGCGGTTAGCACGAGAGGGGAATGATAACATGGGATGAGTAGGGGAGCAAACGAATAAGAGGGGGAGGAGTAAGGAGGAGGAAGAATTTGTTACAGAAGGAAAGAGAGCTAAAGTCATCATGGGTGTCAGTTCACCTGAGGCGGAGGTTGAGGCCACTCAGCCCCGCCGGGCCCAATGAGTCTTTTGAGCCTTAACTGCAGGGGGCTGGGCAACCCCGCTGCAGTAGTCGGATTGAGGAACCTTCTGAGGAAGGATGCCCCTGCTATTGCTTTTTTATGCGAGACGAAGCTTAGCAGTATGGAGTTTGGGGATGTTAGGGAGCAACTGAGTGACTACGAAAGTGTAGAAGTGGATAGTGCGGGTCGGTCGGGGGGTCTTGCATTGCTTTGGAGGAAGGGGTTACAGTGTACTTTTAGGTCCTCGTCGTTGCATCATATTGACTTCGAGGTCGAGCTAGGGGGCACGTCTGGCGGTTTACAGGTTTTTACGGTTGGCCGAGTGTGAGTGATAGACATTTGTCTTGGGATCTGTTGAGACTCGTAAACGATGAATACGATGGCCCTTGGCTCTGTATGGGGGATTTCAACGAAATTCTCTATGCTACGGAGATGAAGGAGGGGTCTAGAGCGCAATGGCAGATGAATAATTTTAGGGAAGCTCTTGATGTGTGTGGATTGAGAGATGTTGTTTTTGAGGGATATGAGTTCACCTACGATAACGGACAAGCTGATGAGATGAATCGCCAATGCAGACTTGATCTTGCTCTAGGCAACGAGAAATGGTTCGACCTATTCCCACGAGCGAAGCTAGCTCACCTTACTCGTGAATAGTCAGACCATGCTCCGATAAGACTCCAGATTGAGCCACGGCAGGAAGGGGAGATGGGGAGGAAAGTGTTTCGGTTTGAGCAGATTTGGGTGGGGGAGGAGGGTTGCGAGGACACTATTACGAGAGCTTGGCGACATGAGAGTGATGACTTACTCGAAAAACTCCGGTTTTGTGGAGAGGAACTCATGAGATGGAAGGGTGTGAGTATTGGCAAAATCCTTAGAGACATTAATAGGAAGAGGCGACGGCTGGAGGAATTGGAGGGAGGAGTCCGTAGTACCCGGAATGTGGAGGAGAGGCGAAGAGTGGTCAAGGAGCTGGCACATCTGCAAAAATCCGAGGAAGTTTTTTGGAAACAGCGCTCAAGAGCGAGCTGGTTACGTGAGGGAGATCGGAATACTAAATTTTTCCACAAGAAGGCCTCTATAAGACGCCAAAATAATCACATCTCCAGGATTCTTGACGACGCGGGAGTGGAGCATTATGGTTGGGAACAGGTTGGACGGGTTGCAGGAGAGTTCTTCGCTGGGCTTTTTGCCACGAGCAGCCCGACAGCTTTCGATTATCTACTTCAGGGTGTCGAAGGGCGAATTTCGAGCAGAATGAACGCACATCTTACCGGGGCCTACACGGAGGAGGAGATAAGAATTGCACTGGATCAAATGCATCCCACAAAAGCTCCTGGACCGGACGGTATGAATGCCCTCTTCTTTAAAACTTACTGGCATATTGTGGGTCCGTATGTATCTCAGTCTGTGCTTGCGGTTTTGAATGCAGGTCCATTACCCAGGGGTAGTAATCGCACTTTTATTGTACTTATACCTAAGGTGAAAAGTCTGAGTCGTCTATCTGAGTTCCGTCCGATTAGTCTTTGCAATGTGATCTATAAACTAGTATCGAAAGTATTGGCTAATAGACTTAAGATTTTTCTCGGGGAGGTGGTGTCTGAGAACCAGAGCGCTTTCACCCCGGGTAGGCAGATAACTGATAATGTGCTAGTGGCTTTTGAAGCTTTTCATCACATGAAAAATATGAGAACTGGGGATGGGTATATGGCGGTCAAGCTCGATATGGCCAAGGCTTATGATCGGGTTGAGTGGGTTTTTTTGGAGAGCGTCCTTCGACGTATGGGCTTTGCTGAGCATTGGATCAATCGGGTGATGCATTGTGTAACGACAGTTTCTTTTGAGGTTTTAATTAACGGGCAGCCTATACACGAATTCAGGCCGAGTAGGGGTCTTAGGCATGGGGACCCTTTGTCACCTTATCTCTTCATCTTGTGCGCGGAGGTATTGTCAAGCCAAATTAGGCGAGCGGTTGAGGCGAAATCCTTGCGGGGGATTCGGGTTGCTCATAAGGCGCCCATTATCTCACATCTTTTTTTCGCAGATGATAGCCTTGTATTTTGCAGGGCTAGGATTGTGAAACTAATTCTTAAACAGTACGAAGATGCGTCTGGGCAAATGGTGAACTTCGCGAAGACGACGGCCTCCTTCAGTTCTGGTACAAACAAACAGAGACGGGCGGAATTGGCGGCGGAATTGGGGGTGCGGGCAGAGAGGTATCCGGGTAAATACTTAGGCCTTCCTACGGTGATTGGGCGATCGAAGGTGGAGTTGACGAGGATTCTTCGAGAGAAGCTTGCGAAGAAATTAAAAGGTTGGAAAAGTATGCTTCTATCAAAAGCGGGTAGAGAGGTAATGATAAAGGCTGTGGCCCAATCAATCTCTACTTATGTTATGAGTGTATTTAAACTACCTATTAGTTTCTGTGATGAACTTCGATCGATGATAGCGGGTTTTTGGTGGGGTACGGAGAATGGGAAGAGGAAAATATCGTGGGTAACATGGAGAAAGCTTTGCCAATCTAAGGATCGAGGAGGACTGGGATTTCGCGAGTTTCATAGCTTTAACATGGCGCTTTTAGGTAAGCAGGCCTGGCGACTTGTTACCGAGCCGGGTAGCCTGATTGCCCGTGTCTTACAAGCTCGATACTACAAGAATGGATCTTTCTTACAAGCAAGCTTAGGGAATAATCCCAGTTACACTTGGAAAAGCATATGGGAGGAAAAAAGTGTGATGCAGATGGGGTTGAGTAGGAGGATAGGTGATGGGCAGAGTACTAGGATTTGGGGAATGCCATGCCTCCCTACTGGCGGCTCGAAGCAAGTTATTTCTCCTCGTGGCACACATAGCGAAGATATGTTGGTGGCCGATCTTATCCGTGGTGATGGCTCATGGGATGGCGCGAAGATCCGAGCTATTTCCCTCCCGTTTGAGCAGGAAACTATCTTTAGCTTAAGGCTAAGTCAGAGGTCGAGTGTGGATTTATGGTATTGGACTGGAGAGAAGAATGGGTTGTACTCGGTAAAATCCGCCTACCGGTTGCTCACGGCTCATGAGACGGGGGAGGCAGGCCCCTTGGAGTTTGTCAGGGAGAAATGGTTATGGTCGAAAATTTGGAAGGCGCGGGTCCTACCACGAGTCAAAGTGTTTTTTTGGCAATTGTGTTCGAATGCTATCCCGACGAAAGGCAATATTGCTCATCGTATCTCGAATTTTGATGCTACTTGTCCGGTTTGTCTTTGCGAGGTGGAGACTTGTCTCCATCTTTTAAAGGGGTGTGGGTGGGGGTTTGGGGTGTGGGTGGGGGTTTGGGGTGTGGGATGGGTTGGGGTTGGAGATAAAAAAGAATAATGGGCATGAGAGGGTGAGGGAGTGGGTGGAGGATGTGTGGAGGGAGATGGAGGAAGAGGAGAGAGTGAGGGTGATGATGGGTTGTTGGGCTATGTGGGAAGCTAGGAACAAGTGGGTCTTTGAAGGGAAATGGGTGAGGGCGGAGGACGTTATTGCCAGAGTACGGGATTTGGAGCTGGAATTGGGGAGGGTGGATGAGAGGAGGGACGGGGAGAGGGAGCTGGTGGAGACGGTGGGCCAATGTGGAAGGAAGCCTTGGAGAGCGCCGAGGGAGGGGGTGATGAAGGTCAATTGTGATGCGGGCATTGGTGACGGGGGGCGAAGCTCGGGGGTGTTATGTCGAGGGTCGGGGGGTCTTTTGCTATGGGGTGCGTGCAACCGGAGACGTGGGATATTGGACGTTGAGGAGGCTGAAGCTGAAGCTTTACTTGACGGACTCTTGGAGGCGTGGCGAAGAGGTTGTCGAAGAGTGGAGATGGAAAGTGACAGTAAAGTTGTGATCGAGCTTCTTCGGCAGACTAGCAAGGGACGAAGCAGGCTCTTCCTGATCATTGACGAGATTCTCGAGTTTAGCCGCAACTTTGATTACATTTCATGGTCTTTTGTCCCGCGTGAAGGCAACCGTGTTGCTCGTGCTTTGGCTCACTCTATGCCGGGTCATTTTGGCAAACGAGTTTGGGAGGAAATCGGTCCGGGGATTGTCAATTCTTTCGTGAACTCTGATATTAATTCAATGCTTTAGTCCCGTTTTTGGGAGATCAAAAAAAAAAAGTTAGCGATTAGTAATAATTAGTAACAGTAAATAATTAGTATACGGAATTAATAAAATGGTTAGAGATTAGAGAAGACGGGGTTTGTTTACACCCTCAACCTACATGCTTTTGTCTCGGAACACGGGCTCATCTAGTAGCGGAAAAGGCGTGAGAGTGTCGAGAATGTAGGGTGAGTTAGGGTGTATACGGTTAGGGAGAGGATGCTCTCGGTCTTTGACAAGTTTTTATCTCGGGATTGATTGATTGTATGTGTGTGTGTGTGTGTAGAGAGGATGTGAGTGAAGAGGGTTGAAAATGGATGTAAAATGATGTTGTGTTGATGTGAATGAATGTTAAAATGATGGATGATTGAAGGTGTGTTAAGGGTTGCAAATGGGGGGTGTATTTATTGAGGTTTCCCCGTCCATGAGTCACTCGATCAAGTGGCCCTAAGTGCCCTCGATCGAGTGGTTCAAAAAAAGTGTCTGTACGGTTTTAAGGGATGTACTCGATCGAGTGGACCCATGTCACTCGATCGAGTGGGCTCAACCGGGTAAGACAAAAGGGGAAAGTTGAGATTTTTATGCTTGACTTTGATTTGGTTGATTCTTTTTGTTTTGACTTTGTATTTGGACGCATGCAAGGCTGGTTTCGTCTCGGGTTTCGACTTTGACCGGGTTTTTACTCGGTCGCAAAAAGACGGTTTTATTTCCGGTGACGGTTTTGGCTCAAATTAGTCTTATTTTATTGGAAACGACCCACTTAGAAATTTGTACTCCGCTAAGTGCCCACGTCAGATACTATTGATTCCGAGTCCGTATTCGAGGGTATTAAAGCATGTTTACTTCCGATCATCATCGGGTGTTTTTTTGGACACTACTATAGACAGAAGCAGTCAAAATGCGGGTGTCTACAGAGCCCCCACTCTGACTGAGGCTTGGACAAGGCGAAAGTCAAAGTAGCTACCAGGCTAATCGAGGATTACGACCTGGCAGCCTTTCGATCGGGTCGTTTATAATCCGTTAGACTTGCATGAAGGCTCGCCAGCCATAATATAGAAATCATACCTGAGTTCTGTCGTCTGGAATATATCTCTGGGGAGTTGGACTTACTTTTGAAATCTTGGATGTACCTGTATGCCGACACATCACATCTTGGATGTAGCATTCCAGGAGAAACGTTGCCTTTGATGTTTTCCGCTGGGGGGTAAAGAAGTTGCGCAGGGACTTGCTTCTGAAGTCTTGGGTGTACCTGTATGCCGACACATCATATCTTGGATGTAGCATTCCAGGAGAAACACCGCCTTTGGGTTTTTCACTAGGGAGTAAAAGAGCTGCGCGGGGACTTGCTTCTGAAGTCATGGGTGTACCTGTATCATGACACATCACATCTTGGATGTAGCATTCCAGGAGAAACACCGCCTTTGATGTTCCGTTGGGAAGCACAAGTTGGTGCCTGAAATGTTAGATACATAGGCAGAAATAGCAGATATAGCAGATAGAACATAGAAAATGCAACTAGCATTTATAAAATGATTTTTGCTCCATTTTGAAATCAAAGTCCTGACAGCAACTCACGTGCTAAGAGGTAGGTTTTCAAAATTGAAAGGGTTTAGAAAAAAAAAATTGCAGTTTGATAAGGGGGTGAGCCACCGAAGATGACAAGACTCTTAAGTTGCGTTATCTCATAGCCTAGGTGAATGGCAACATTGTCGATCATCGAAATGGGAAAGATCTATTTTAAGGTAATTGATGTAGTCTGTAATGAGACTGCTTCTGCATGACAGGACTTAGCAGTAACAATGTTGTAGTCTAGTGCTCTTTTGAATTTTTTTGGTTTTTTGGGGTATTTTCCCAAGGTAGGGTGTTGCTTCGAGTCCCTGATAGATTCTCGTCTTCGACTGAGCCGAGTACTAGGACACTCTATAGAAAGATGGCTAGATTTTTTGTAAGTATTCGGATTTTGTGAGTGGATGGGGAACTTCTGTCTAAGAGAAGCCCCCAGGACGGCAAAGCTAACTGTTGAGAACATGACAGTGTTGTGATAGGAATGACGGTGTTTTTTTAATGTGTGTCAATGTGGGTGGTTGTACCCTTGTCGAAAGGCTTCCTACGTATTCACGTGTAGTGAAATCAAACCGAGCCGTAGTTTAGGAGATTGGAAGATATGTTATGGTTCCCAGTATATTAGGGCTTTGTGTGTAACTAGTCGTATTGACGGTGTAGGCTAGGTGCATTCCCAATGATGCCTCGATAAAAGGTTTAGAAGAGTTACGATGTTGATCCTGTGAGTGTGAGCGTTCTCTGGGGTAGCCCCCAGAGGTGGTGTCAACTATTTGTGCATGTACTATGCCGACCGCAAGTTGAGTTCCTGTGTTTGGGGCTGGTAACTGGTTTAGATGTTTTTAGAAATGTGGTGTCAGGCAGTCCGTGTGTGGAGCTAAGGCTTCGAGGGTAAGGTATTGTAATGTTGTAGGAAAGGGGTAAGTTGAGTAAAAATGACTCGAACTTCGATCGGGGTAGGTTTGATAATGCGGGATCTGATTTCATGTCTGACCCTAATAGTTAGGGGGTATCCTATGGAGATTGAATCCTCAAAATTCTGGGTTGTCTCTTAGCCTAGGTCTCGAGAAGGTCTTGACGATTGTAATGTGGAAAGGCTAGATGCGGTGTTAGCTGACCAGTTCGATTGTTTCTCCTCTATTTGATGTTATGGAAATTGATAATTTTTGAATTGACCATACCCTGGTCATGGATTCTGGGAATTTTTTTGGTTTATGACCTCTTAGCCTCGATCATGGGATTCTTCATTTGAATTGATCGTGTCCTGGTTAAGGGATTGACCGTACTCTGGTCGAGGGATGTTGAGAGTTCTTTTTTTTATCATGGCCAGCTCTTTCATTTTTGGCTTCTTGCTTTCTTCTTGGACATTTGATTTATTTATTTTTCCAGTTTTTTTTTCCAGATATCCCCTCTATGGTTTTGGCAATAAGCACGGGTATTCCCGGATCTGTGGCGTTCATTTGTGGGCAGATCTGGGGTTGGGTCAGGTCAAGCAGGTTCCTGGATCTGTGACGCCCATTTGTAGGCGGATCTGGAGTTGGGCCTATTGCTTGGATTAGGCCTTTGGAGCCAAACCTTTGTAAGGAGCAGGCATAGTTGGTGTTTATGTGAGTGAAAACTCGCGGTGGAGTACTCTACAGTAAACATGGTAGTTTGGATCTCAGGATTGTCAGCATAATTCCGAGCAAGCTTGGTGGAAACACCGTCCCGAGTTGGATATTTCTTAGCGTTGAGCGTATAGAACAACGATGCTTCCTCTTCTCTTTTTTTAGTCAGACTAACGCCTAAGGTAAGGATTGGTCAATCTTATTGGAGGGGTGTTTATTGCGGGAAATGGGTTTGCTTTCCGTCTTGAACCCAAACTAGGAGACTACCTAGATTTGTCATAGGATTCGATACCGCTCCTGGTAGGGATAGTTATGTGGCTTTCTATACCAGACATGGAGCAGGTAAAGGAAAACACGTGTCTCGGTTTCATGCAGTCATTATAGATATGCCTATAATAGTCACGTGCATGTGCTCACAGTGTATGATGGTGTTCATCATGTTCTCGGAAACACATAACGAAAGCATATTTGAGAAATAGAAAAGCTAATTTTATTGGATTGTGAAAAGAGGACAGAATACAGCTGACTCTGACTCTGACTTTGAAATAGAATGGAACATCCTAGACTCGGACTCAGACTCGGACTTAAATCAAATCTGGACTCTCGGATGTTTGGTTGTTTGACTTGGACGATCTTGCTGATGTCGTCAGTAGTCTTCAGCTTCTAAGGACTCAAATTGATGTCCAGTATAGCCTTCAGTAGAAGCTTTACCCGGATCCTCATTATGTCGAAGATCGTCTTCAATCCTTGTGCCCATTTCGGTAAGCACCGAAACGTTTGAAATGCCGACATACCTAAGATGGACGCGGTAGGAGGGTAGGAGGTTGTTGATGAACGCCTCCACTAGTGTCTTCTCGCTGCGCTAGTCTACCAGCTTAACACTCTCAGCCCGCCAACGTTGAAGGTATTTGGTGAAACTCTCTGTTGGATCTTGGGCCATGACTTCTAGAGTCCGCATGGTAGTCTGAAGTTCAGTATTATCGGGATAGTTTTGAGCGAACTCGGTAGCCACATCTTCCCAAGTTGGGAATCTTTTTCTGTTTAGCCTATAGAACCAGGCTTTCGGGTATTTCCCGAGGGATGCGCCGAATAGATTGACGAACATGTCGGCTTTGACCCCCTTGATTGCCATAAACGCCTTGAAGGCCCGGAGGAGTAAAAATGGATCCTCCGTTCCTTCGAATATGAGTAACCCCTATAAGTTGAGGTCTGTCGGTATTTTCTCACAGATGGGTGTATAGTCTCGGGAGTTTTCAACACTGATGTTGTTCCCTTGGAGGGCATGGAACTGTTCCTCAAGCATACGCATCGTGCTGATCAGCTTGGCAAATGGCCCAGTATTCACCAACCCAGAATTGAGGTCTTGTCGTTCAAAGACAGTTAAACAAGCATCCATGGCCTCTTGGTCGGCTCTCATGAACCCTAGTTGGGTTTCAAGCAACCATGGCCTGCCTACTAACCATTAACTCCAGCAAAGCCTTCATTTCATTAACGGTGTTTTGTATATCCCTATTTTCGTTTGTGGGTGCCATACTCTGCGAGAATACCCACATAATCAAGAATGTTGCTTCAAAACGACCCAAACAAACCAAGGCATAGGAAATAGCGCGGGAGGAAAGAAGACTCCGATTTAACTCGGGTTAGACTCTCCTAAGACAAATATGTTGGGTGCGATTCTCGGAGTGACTGTGATTAATCGTTCCGTCGGAGAATAGCCCCCAAGTGAGACTAAGGACTCTTATAGGACTCAGATGGTGCGACATCTAAGTGACTCAAAAGTGGGGTACGTGAGACAACACGTGTAGGACATGACCCTTAGAGCAACCGTGATTGATCGCTCTGCTGAAGGGTAGCTCCGAGTGCGATTGAAGACTTTGTTAAGACTCGAGTGTTGGACGAGTGACCCTTAGACTTAAGAATCAAGAACCTTTTGTTATAGGGCTATGCCTTATAAAAGGTTGACTCGGCCTCGAGGAAAGGCAGACGGGGTAAGGGAAGAAACTCGCGATGTGAGATCGGCGGAGCTTCGACGCTAGAGACCCTTGACTTGACTTGAATAAGGATGGCCCTGTGATTAGGGTAGACCCTTAAGTTAAGGGATTCTAGAATTGGGATGACTCGACTAACTGATGACGAAAGACGGGCGAGATTCCCTTAGGAAAGGCCGTGGGGACCGTCTTATCAGAGGGGAAAGATCGTGTGGGACTTTCTAGTTAGAACTCGAGTTTTTAGACGAACCTTCCATTTACGAGTGTATGACTCGTGTTGGTTGGTTATGCCTAGGATAAGGCTGACTAGGATGGGGAAGAAACCCGTGATGTAGGATCGACAGAGTTTCGATGCTATAGACCTTCGACAAATTTTGAAAGGACCCGACACACGGATTACGATAGGTCCTATAATAAGGAAGGTTTTTGAAAAGAGGTTGAATTCCGAAAAATTCGGAGGATGGTCCTGACTTTTTAAATTAGCAGCACGCTGTAGACACCCGCATTTTGACTGCCAGGTGTCTATGGCAGTTTCCAAAAAACACCCGATGATGATCGGATGCTAACGTGCTTCTATGCGCTCGGATACGGGCTCAAATCCATTAATCGCTGGCTAACACACTTAAAGAGTACAAATCTCACAAAATCAACCTCGAATCCAGGCCCAGCGGACCGTTCCGAGCCAAACAAGACTAATTTGGGCCAAAACCGACACCGGAATTAAAACCGACTTTTTGGCGATTGGGTCAACCCTGGTCAAGGTCGTTTCCGAGACATACAAAACAACCATTCACAACATCAAAAGTCTAACTCAAGAAGCAAAACCAACAGTCCATCTTCAGACGGGCCATCAGGTCAAGTCCGTCAAGGCAAAACCCTAGACACCAAAGTGCATGACCATGCCTATATAAACACCCCCATGCAACACACTTTCACACATTGAAAAAAAAAACCTAGAGCAACCCTACACACACATACAACATCTATTACAAACCCTAATCAAACCCTAGCAATTCTACACTAGCAAAAAACCCTAAACCCAGTTTTAGGAATCAATCCCGAGCCACCATAACTTAACCTCCATAAAACCTCGAAGACTCTTGGGTTAAAGCCACGGTTAAGAGTTCGATCCGAGACAAGAACATGTAGGTTGAGGTGTCAAAACCCCGTTCTCTCCTTCTTCTCTTCCTCTCGTCATCTTCTTCGCTTTTTCTTACTTTTTATTTTTTATTTTTTTTTCCTTTATTGCATCATAATATCGATAATACTAATACAAAACATTAAAATACTTATCGATTTGTGTCGAATAAGAGGGGTATCGGAATAAGGAAACACGAATATACAAGTGTACTGCACACAGCGTTGACGGTCGCTTGTTCCAATACCCCGATTATTTGATTATTGAGATAAGTTAACTTAAACAATATTTTTTTTATTTCGTTTGCATCATTATCATTAGTCGTATATTTACATTATTTTTCAAAAACAAGCATTATATTTAATAAGGGTCGAAACCCGTTGATGCGGATCCGACATCAAACAATTCGCAAGAATTAATTATGATGTCGGGATGCGGAGGGAATCAAGTCGAGTTTTTTTAATTAAAGTATCGATCTATTAGATTCTATACCAATTCCATAATTGGATGTCGAATCTAATGATTTAGTCAAATAAATTAATTAACACGATTTTCGTTGATGCTAATATAGATGTCCTCTAATTCAATTGGATTAATTACGACATTAATAAACGCGGAGAAAATTTATATCGTGCTAGTTAATTTAAAACGACTTACATTATTTTCTTTATTTTTTCACTCTAGTATTCCATATCGAATCCATAATCGGATATGGGATATAACGAGCATCAAAATCAAAATCGAGTATAAATTATTCCAAGTATTTAATATCGATTTCATAATCGAATATTGAATACGACGAATATCGAAAATATTAAATCGAGAGCAAATTACGCAATATTTGTACGCGATTTAATAAAATCATCAATTTTCCGAAGAAAATAATTTCGCTCTTTTTTATTATTATTCTTCGAACATCATTTTTTTTTAGACAAAACATTTTTTTTAAATCTCGATATATTTTTTTCCTTGACCTCGGTCAACACGTGTTAATCCATCACGTGACCTACTATTCTTTCCAAAATCATGCATTCATCACATCTATATCTTTATTCAATTTATTACTCGTTACATCGTTACTAACGGTTTGATTGTTTCCTTTGTCGATTTTTGTCGTTTATTTTATTTTACTAAAATGAACCCACATGCTAAAATTCCACTTTGACGTAGAATTAATTGCATTAAATCGACTTAGAAACCCTTTTCAATTCCATTCACATGTTTAGGGAAAATAATCTTTGCATATCTTTTTCCCGTTTAACTAACGCGCGTATTGGAAAGTCATTCGAATTCTTAGTAGAGGCCGCTAATGTGCGGGCGGGGTTGGGTGTCTTTTGTGGGCTTCCCAACACGTACCCTCACCCCTTACTCAGAACCTCGGTTTCCGGATGCCCGAAACCGTTGGCGCACGAGAGTCATTCAATACACAATATCCGATAATGTCGGTATTGGTATCAAATACAAAGGGTGTAATCCCCTAAATATTTCTAGCGCGATACAGTGGTGGAAACACTGTAGAGTCGGGATTAAAACACACAGAACTATGTCTTAATAAATTAAATTGGTAAAGTCAAACATGCGCCATACATAAAAATGGCTAAAATTTAAAACAATCCATAAAGAGGTTAAACAATCCTTAAAACATGATTATTAAAAGATCAGCAGGATCCAAGACTGCTCGCTAGCCCACACCCACCGGAAAATAAACACGTATACCTGCCATGTTAAAACATAACAGCCACAATCAGTGGGGAGCAACGTCAACGTTCTCCCAGCCGTATAACAGGATTTTAAAACAGTAATTACTAATATAGGAAAAATAGTAAAAATGGAAAACAGTAAAACATCATATTAAAATAAGGTTTAGCGTCGAACAAATTATTCAAAAGGGATTTCCGAAGACACATAAAGATATTTGCCAACCTGCGCCAATTTATATCGATAATAAATAAAATAATCAAAATGGCGTTATGGATAGGATTAATGTAGAATCTAGACTTTCACTAGGATAATACTAAAAACTAGTTTCGAGAACTTAGTCAAAACAAATTAGACTTTGGTCTCTAACTAGGCAACTCAACCATAACAGGACTGCGTGCAGCGAGGTCCTGGCTTAAGTAATGTACACCCCTCCTGGATACAAACCATACCCAGTTCAACCCGACGCGACTTATACGATGCGATATCTAAGTTTAAGGTAAATATACACTCTCCTGAACACAAACCATGCTCAGTTCAACAACCAATGCGCCCCATAAAGACACACCAGCCTTACAGTTGATGGCAAAACGTACATCCCAGACTATATTACTCTAAACCCACACTTGTCCTTATTCCATAACTCCAAAACAAACCATTATCGATATTTAAAAGATGTATTCATCATAAACAATATGAGGATAAAAGAAGTAAACATTTATATTCTAAAAGAGGAAACTTTCTATTTTAGGAAACTTCTATTTTAGGAAACTTCTATTTTTAGGAAACTTCTATTTTTAGAAACTTTACTAAAAATAGCATCATATCAAAGTAGTGAAAATATTAGTTCATACTAATACCACATTTTAGTAAACGATATAGATTTATAAAACTAATACTTTCGGCCTTAACGATATTAATTATTAAAGTAAGAACATTTGATTTTATGAAACTATTAAAATATCGTACAAGTGTTATAAAATGATTAGAGACATCTAAAAAATATTTAATAATACTAATTAGGGTGTTTTCGAAAGTTATAAAGCTAAAATTCCCTAATTATTATTAGTTTCGACGATAAAATTATAAATAGGATTTTACGGCAAATACTAAATTAAATACTTGAACGTCTTTATTTAATTAAACCAACAAATATATATAGAGTATGTTAAGGGATGATTTAACTCCTAAAGTTTCAGATTTAAATACTTTCAAAATTGCTGGAAAAATAATTCTTTTAGGTAAGACGAAGCAATTTAGCGATAAATCACAACTTGTCCGAAATCAATATTTATTAATTAAAGACTATAATAAATAGTACAAAAATTACGTAAAATAGTTAAACTATATTTATGGACATTCTGTCCAGAAGAGAAAATTTCCAGAATTCTAAAAACTCGGTTTTTAAAGCGTTTTCTCGTTAATCGTCCAATCTCGACAATAACGATTAATAAAAATAGTAATTACAAAACGATTTAAGTATTAATATCCAAAAATTATTATTACACTTTTAAAATCCTGATTTTACAGAATATAAATTTTCCAGATTTTTCCAAAATCCAGATTCAACAAATTTCAACAAAACCGTCATTTAAACCCGTTTTCGCAATTAACGATTTTATTAATAAACCTATCGTTCCTAACATTTTATTAAGGCACTAAAAATCATAATAATACATTTTAATATGAAATCATCAGAACCATAATTTTTCCAGATTTAAACTAAAGACCAGAAATCGAGAATTTAAACAACAAACACGGTTTTAACGATAAACGATGATTTAAAGTGATTAATTAATTCATCCACTTAACAATTCCGAAGAATTATGAAAAAAATCAGAAAATTCTATTTCACCAGGAAGTTTCACCACGTCAAAAATCAGATTAAAATAAAATGTTTAAGTACTAGAACTAAAAATCGGTTTTTAATCGTTTTTGTTCGAAAACGATAATAATTCAATAATCGATATAAAAATATCAGAAAAATACTAAATTACTAAAAATCATCAAAAACAACATTTTTCCAGAATATAAACATATATTACATGTTTAGGCCGATTATTACGATTTTACAAATTAATATAACAATTTAATCGTTAATCTCGTAAAAGCGATAAAAATATCAAAACATGCAAAATTTCAACTTTAAAAATTTTTCCAGAATTCGTTACATACATATATTGCCAAAATAAAATATAAAAATATATACATGCAAATACTCAATTAAAATCTTGAAATACCGAGTAACATCGACGTTACCTCTACTCCAAGTCTGAATCAACGATATATTCGTCGGCTTCGGGATCGTCCAAAAATCCTACCAAACACGTAAATCATGGCAGAAAAATACCATGTGAAAACTAATAAAAATCAAGGTAAAAATTGATCGAAAATGACGTCGATTAATACCTTAACGAAGGAATCGGAAAGAGGATTATTATGACGATAAAAATGATGCGATTGGGACTTGAAATGGAGCAAAAATCAGCCTAGGGAGGGTAAGAAGTACCCGGCCAAAAGAGAGAAGAAAGAAGTGATGAATATTTTTGTTAATGCAAAAATGAATGTAGAGTAAAGGAGGAGATGGATGTTACTACACTTAAAGAAGTAAGAATGAATTAAGGCTTCAAAATGAGGAATCCAAAATGTATCTAGACCTATAGTTGGCCGGCCAAAAGGATAAGAGAGGGAGTAAGAAAAGTTTTGACATAAATGCTACAATGAATGAAAATGATTTATCTTATGATTACGTTTTAATGTGATAAAATGAAACGTTTAAATAAAACGTAATAAAACTTGTGACCAAGAGCTTAGTTGGTCCAAAATGTGAGAAAACAGTCTCAAATAATTTATAAGTTGATAAAAAGTATAATCGTAAAATAGTTAAAGGTATTTCAAAGTAATTCGAGTAAACCTCGCGTAAGAAAATAATTATTCGCGAAGCTTCGTAATAAAATCATAAATGGCTTGTTTTTTGTAACTAAAATATATCTTAGTAAAATAATATTCCATAAACGTATTCAAACATTTTTAGGAAAAAGGAATAACTTAAATCCAAGCTTAAAAATGTCAATTCGGAGAGAAATAGAATTCCTCGCGGAAAAATTACTTAGTTTACGAAGAAACCAAATAAATGGATTTAAAAGAATTTTAAATCTTTAAAATTAAAAATAGAAATTATTAAACTCAAAAATTAAAATAAAGCTTAGTAAAATGATAAAATATGAGGCCAAAAGTGACAGAGTTAAGACGAAGTCCTAACAGAAAGAATAAAATGCTTAGGAAAAATAGCGGGTGTTACAAAGGGACGAGCCCAATAAACTCTGACATCGGAAATGGGCCGTATTTTGTATACGGACCACTACGACATAGAGTGGGCTCCAATGGTTCCGAATAACCACAAAATTCGGTGGCGACTCCACTTCGACCTAAATTTCAATTCGATCCGTTTCATATGGAGATTCATTCGCCTACCCAAACCCGCGCGTGGCCGCGTCGGGGTGGACCTATGTCATTTCACAATTTGGCGACTCCGCTGGGGATTAACTGATGCGTGACTTACCATCGGCATCCTCAGGGTGAGACTCGAATAGAAATCGTTTGACAAATACTATACGCGTGTTAGTTCTACGGTTCATGCATAACCCATATTTTCCCGGGCCGGTACTGGTGACCGACGTCCCACTATACCATTGATGTACTCCAACAAGGATATGTCAAAAAGTGTCCATAGTCGATTCGAGTGGGTTTCGCGGCATGTTCTAAGCTCAATTCGACTTAGAGAGTCCGTCCCGATCAACGTCTAGACTATGTACACTGGTATAGACCCCTTCAGACCGACCGAGACTTAGTGTAGAGCATACATAGCGTCGTTATAATGCTTGTGTGACTACGTGCTACTTGGTTTCCGAGTCATTTTTCAAAAATGTCAACTTTTTAAAAATTACATCCTCCTTTTCAAGATATTCGATTTTCAAAACCCGGGACATACCGAATTTAGGACTTATGATTTTACTCAAAATAGCCTATTTTCTAGCCGGTATGCTGCCCAAATCAAAACTCGAACTTTCAAAACTCGTGGCCCAATGACTTTTCGTCCACTTTTTCGGAAATTTGGGCCATTCACCGAGTCCACTCGGTCCTTCTTCAAAAATCAATCAATTTTCAAAAACTTCCCTCCTCTTAGGACTTCCCGTATTTAGCAGTGTCGGGTCGAGTCTTAAGTTGTCAAGGTCTTTAGCGTCGAAACTCCGTCGATCTTACATCACCAGTTTCTTCCCTATCCCAGTCCGCCTTATTAGACTAAGGCAAGGCCCACCTACGTAGGACATACTCCTACAAAGGAAGGCCCGTCTACACACTCGAGTCTAAAAGTTTGGGGATGTCTCACGTGAACCTTCCTTCGGACGGGACTCGGCCCACATAGCCAAATCCTAAGGAAGGCCCACCTTTCGCAAGTCACCCGTCTAGGTGTCTTTTCCGAGTCAACCTTTTACAAGGCATAGCCCTATAACAAAAGGTTCACGGTCCTTACGTCTAAGGGTCACTCGTCCCACACTCGAGTCTTAACAAAATCTTCAATCCCACTCGGGGATTACCCCTTAGCAGAGCGATCAATCACGGTTGCTCTAAGGGTCATGTCTTACACGTGTCTCACATAACCCACTTTCGAGTCACTCAGATGCCACACCATCTGAGTCCCTAGCCTCCCTTGGGGGCTATTCTCCGACGGAATGACTAATCACAGTCACTCCGAGAATCGTACCCAACACATTTGTCTTAGGGGAGTCTAACCCGAGTCAAACTGAGGTCGTCCCTCCTCTTACACTATTTCCCATGCCTTGGTGAGTTTGAGTTCCGAAGCAACCTCTCTGATTACGTGGTGCTCTTACAGACAGGCCACCCGCAACCCGATATCAACGCAAGATGGAAGAATTGAAAGATGCCCTAACCAAAATCGAGACTCAACTGACCTCCATCCTTGCTAACCAAGCAACTTTGGACACTCGCCTGAGCACTGTAGAGAAGACGGTCCCAGTTGAAGGAGCTGAGTCCACTGGGCCCATAGCCGAATTGGTCAGTGTTGTTCGCAGGCTCGAGGAGCAAGTTCACTTATCAACAAGCAACTCAATCCACTCCGAAAATGGTCGCATTTATTCACCTTTGAGTAACGGGCTACCGGTCAACCTCAACTTGACGGGAATTCCTATGTTTGAGGGTACCGAAGACCCGGTCCATCATATCCGGGCCTTCAAAGACTTCATGGCAGTCAAAGGGGTAAAGTCCACCATGTTTAAGCACTTATTCCCTTCCTCCCTCCAGAAGCACCCCAAAGCCTGGTACTACAGGCTCGATTCCAAGAAATACCCGACTTGGGATGATGTGGCAACAGAGTTCGCTCGGAACTACGCCGATAATATCGAGATCCAGACTACAATGCGTACTCTGGAAGTCATGGCCCAAGAGCCCAAAGAAGGGTTCACTAAATATCTTCAAAGATGGAGGGCCGAGAGTGTAAAGTTGGTAAACAAGCCCAACGAGAAGACGCTAGTGGAGGCCTTCGTCAACAGCCTCCTGCCTTCTTACCGCGTCCATCTTAGGTATGCCGGCATTTCAAACTTTGTCGTACTTACCGAAATGGGCATTAGGATTGAAGACGATCTTCGACATAATGAAGATCTGGGTGAAGTTGATACTAAAGGCTATACTGGACATCAATTTGAGTCCCTAGAAGCCGACGACTAATGACAACATTATCCGAGAGTCCGGATCCGACTTGAGTCTGAGTCTGAGTCCGAGTCTAGGATGTACTATTCCCTTCAAAGTCGAAGTCAAAGTCAAAATCAGAGTCAGAGTCAGTTGTATTCTGTCCTCTTTTTCAAAATTCAATAAAATCAGCTTTCAATATTCTTTCTCATATATATTCCTTATGTGTTTCCGAGAACATGATGAACACCATCATACACTGTGAGCACACGCACGTGACTATTATGGGCACATCTATAATGACTGCAGGAAACCGAGCCCGTGTTTTCTTTTTTACCTATTCCGTGTCTGGTATAGAAAAACCACATAACTACCCGTAGCAGGAGCGGTACCGAATCCTATGACAAATCTAGGTAATCTCCTAGTTTGGGTTCAAGACGGGAGGCAAGCCCATTTCCCACAATAAAATACCCCTCCAATAAGACTGACCAATCCCTACCTTAGGTGTTAGTCTGACCGGCAAAAAAAACAAAAAAAACACTGGACAAAAAAATCAAAAGTAAAAAAAAACAAAAGAAGGCCATCAAAAAAGAAAGGGCCAAAACAAAAAGAAGACCATCAAAAAAAGAAAACTGGACAAAAAAAAATCGAAAGTCCATGAGAAAAAAAAGCAAAAGGCCAAAAAAAAGCAGGCCATCATCAAAAAAAATTCAGAATACCCGTGACCGTGGTCAACGGTCAATTCAAGGGAAAGCCCCACGACCAGGGTACGGTCAAAACTATCAAAACCCATGACCGCGGCTAAGAGGTCAATCAAAAATCAAATACCCATGACCGTGGTCAACGGTCAACTCAAGTGAAAATCCTTTGACCGCGGTACGGTCAAATTCAAAATTATCCATGCCATCCAATAGGAGAGTAACAATCAAGCTGGTCAGCTAACACCACACTCAGCCTTCCCACATTACAACCCTCAAGACCTTCCCGAGACCCAGGCCAGAGACAGCCCGGAATTTTGAGGATTCAAGCTCCATAGGATACCCCTAACAATTAGGGCCAGACATGGAAACCAGATCCCGCATTATCAAACCAGCCCTCGAAGCCTTAGCTCCACAGAACCGAGCTCCAGATTTCGAGTCATCAAAACCAGATCCCACATTATCAAACCAGCCCTCGAAGCCTTAGCTCCACAGAACCGAGCTCCAGATTTCGAGTCATCAAAGCCATTTACTTCCTAGCACCACATTTCCAAAAACATCAAATTCCCCGAGAGCAGAACTCGTTAAAAATCCCGAGAACAAAACTCGTTAAAATTCCCCGAGAGCAGAACTCGTTAAAAATCCCGAGAACAAAACTCGTTAAAATTCCATCAAACCAGTTACCAACTCCAAACACGGGAACTCAACTTGCAGTCGGCATAGAACATGCCCAAATAGTTCACACCACCTCTGGGGCTACCCCGGAGAACGCTCACAGTCACTGGATTAACATCCTAACAATTCTAGCCCTTTGATCAAGACATCATTGGGAATGCACCTAGCCTTCACCATCGCTCTGGCTAGTTACACACAAAGCCCTAATAAACTAGGCGCCATAATACATCTTCCAGTCCACTAAACTACGGTTTGGTTTGATTTCACCACACGTGAATACGTAGGCAGCCTTTCAACAGAGGCACAACCACCCACATTGACACAAATTCAAGAAGCGTCATCCTTCCGGTCACGACACCGTCATGTTCTCAAGAGCTAGCTTTGTAATCTTGGGGGCTTCTCCTAGGCAGAAGTTCTCCTTCCATTCACAAAATCCAAAATACTTTCAAAAACTAGCCTCCTTTTTGTAGTGTGTCCTAGTACTCGGCTCAGTCGAAGACAAGAATCTGTCAGGACTCGAAGTTATACCCATTTTGGACTGTACCCTAAAATCGGAGATCCAGAAGGGCACCAGACTAAAACAGTCTCATTACAAACTACTGAAGTTCCCTATAGCATATCCATCCCATTTCGATGTTCGACCGTGTTGTCACTCGCCTAGGCTACGGAATAGCGCAACTCAAGAGTCTCGTCATCTTAGGTGGCCCATCCCCTACCGAGTCACGGTCCAACCCTTAGAGAGTCCAGTCCGTGTCGGTCAACTCGTCCTGTCGCGTCCAGAGTCGAGTCTGTCGGTATGTCTTTCTCCAAATTCTCATTTTAAAATTTGCAAAACTTAGCCATTTGAGAAAATCCTTTTCGACAAGGTCAAATTTCGGTCTATTTAAACTGCAAATTTCTACCCCTTTTCCATTTTGAAAACCTAGCCCGTGGGTGCTTTCAGGATTTCAATTTCAAAAATTTCAAAAAAATCAAAAATCATTTTCCCCAGCCCGAGTCATTTTACTACCTACATGTTGCATGCAAATTTTATGTGACTTATACAGGTACGACTCAAACAGGGATGTGCAACCCACTACATCTCCCCAGCGGAAGCCAACGGCGGCATTTCACGGAATGAGCCTACATACAGGCGCACCCGGGACTTATGCGACAAGTCCAATTCCCCACGGAGTTACCGTCATCAGCTCAGGTATGACTTCTAGCTTGTGGCTGGCGAGCCCTTCACGCGAGTCTAATGGACTATAAACGACCCGACCGGAAGTCCGCCATATTTCAATCCTCGATTGGCTTGGTGGCTACTCTGACTTTCGCCTTGTCCAAGCCTCAGTCAGAGTGGGGGCTCTGTAGACACCCGCATTTTGACTGCCAGGTGTCTATGGCAGTTTCCAAAAAACACCCGATGATGATCGGATGCTAACGTGCTTCTATGCGCTCGAATACGGGCTCAAATCCATTAATCGCTGGCTAACACACTTAAAGAGTACAAATCTCACAAAATCAACCTCGAATCCAGGCCCAGCGGACCGTTCCGAGCCAAACAAGACTAATTTGGGCCAAAACCGACACCGGAATTAAAACCGACTTTTTTGCGATTGGGTCAACCCTGGTCAAGGTCGTTTCCGAGACCTACAAAACAACCATTCACAACATCAAAAGTCTAACTCAAGAAGCAAAACCAACAGTCCATCTTCAGACGGGCCATCAGGTCAAGTCCGTCAAGGCAAAACCCTAGACACCAAAGTGCATGACCATGCCTATATAAACACACATACAACATCTATTACAAACCCTAATCAAACCCTAGCAATTCTACACTAGCAAAAAACCCTAAACCCAGTTTTAGGAATCAATCCCGAGCCACCATAACTTAACCTCCATAAAACCTCGAAGACTCTTGGGTTAAAGCCACGGTTACGAGTTCGATCCGAGACAAGAACATGTAGGTTGAGGGTGTCAAAACCCCGTTCTCTCCTTCTTCTCTTCCTCTCGTCATCTTCTTCGCTTTTTCTTACATTTTATTTTTTATTTTTTTTCCTTTATTGCATCATAATATCGATAATACTAATACAAAACATTAAAATACTTATCGATTTGTGTCGAATAAGAGGGGTATCGGAATAAGGAAACACGAATATACAAGTGTACTGCACACAGCGTTGACGGTCGCTTGTTCCAATACCCCGATTATTTGATTATTGAGATAAGTTAACTTAAACAATTTTTTTTTTATTTCGTTTGCATCATTATCATTAGTCGTATATTTACATTATTTTTCAAAAACAAGCATTATATTTAATAAGGGTCGAAACCCGTTGATGCGGATCCGACATCAAACAATTCGCAAGAATTAATTATGATGTCGGGGTGCGGAGAGAATCAAGTCGAGTTTTTTTAATTAAAGTATCGATCTATTAGATTCGATACCAATTCCATAATTGGATGTCGAATCTAATGATTTAGTCAAATAAATTAATTAACACGATTTTCGTTGATGCTAATATAGATGTCCTCTAATTCAATTGGATTAATTACGACATTAATAAACGCGGAGAAAATTTATATCGTGCTAGTTAATTTAAAACGACTTACATTATTTTCTTTATTTTTTCACTCTAGTATTCCATATCGATTCCATAATCGGATATGGGATATAACGAGCATCAAAATCAAAATCGAGTATAAATTATTCCAAGTATTTAATATCGATTTCATAATCGAATATTGAATACGACGAATATCGAAAATATTAAGTCGAGTGCAAATTACGCAATATTTGTACGCGATTTAATAAAATCATCAATTTTCCGAAGAAAATAATTTCGCTCTTTTTTATTATTATTCTTCGAACATCATTTTTTTTAGACAAAACATTTTTTTTTAATCTCGATATATTTTTTTCCTTGACCTCGGTCAACACGTGTTAATCCATCACGTGACCTACTATTCTTTCCAAAATCATGCATTCATCACATCTATATCTTTATTCAATTTATTACTCGTTACATCGTTACTAACGGTTTGATTGTTTCCTTTGTCGATTTTTGTCGTTTATTTTATTTTACTAAAATGAACCCACATGCTAAAATTCCACTTTGACGTAGAATTAATTGCATTAAATCGACTTAGAAACCCTTTTCAATTCCATTCACATGTTTAGGGAAAATAATCTTTGCATATCTTTTTCCCGTTTAACTAACGCGCGTATTGGAAAGTCATTCGAATTCTTAGTAGAGACCGCTAATGTGCGGGCGGGGTTGGGTGTCTTTTGTGGGCTTCCCAACACGTACCCTCACCCCTTACTCAGAACCTCGGTTTTCGGATGCCCGAAACCGTTGGCGCACGAGAGTCATTCAATACACAATATCCGATAATGTCGGTATTGGTATCAAATGCAAAGGGACGAGCCCAATAAACTCTGACATCGGAAATGGGCCGTATTTTGTATACGGACCACTACGACATAGAGTGGGCTCGAATGGTTCCGAATAACCACAAAATTCGGTGGCGACTCCACTTCGACCTAAATTTCAATTCGATCCGTTTCATATGGAGATTCATTCGCCTACCCAAACCCGCGCGTGGCCGCGTCGGGGTGGACCTATGTCATGTCCACACACGCCGACAGGGCCGAGCATTTGAAATGTCGGAATGGTTGCGAATAATCAGCGAAGCAAGATCCGTAATTACTCGCAAGCCCACCCGAAGGGAAACACATATACTTGTCTTGTTAAAAACGTAACAGCCAGAATCAGTGAGGAGCAACGAAGACGTTCTCCCAACCATATTGCAAGATTTTAAAACTGTAATTACTATTATATGAAAATAGTAAAAGCGGAAAACAGTACAACATTATTCTTAAAAATAAGCTTTTAGTGAAAAACTTCATTTATCGAAACAATAAAATAAAAACGAGTTTTCCGGAGAAAACGTAAAACATTTGCCAACCTACAAACCAGATTATATCGATAATAATAAAATATTCAAAATGACGTTATGGATAGAAGTAGTGTAGACGACTAGACTTTCACCAGGATAATACTTGAAACTAGATTCGAGAACTTTAGTCTTAACACATATCGGACTTCAGCCTCTAACTAGGCAACTAAACCATGACAGGACTGCGTGCAGCGAGGTCCTAATTTAAATAGTGCACACCCCTTCTGGACACAAACCATGTCCAGTTCAACCCGACGCGACTTACTGTAGACACACACATTTTGACCGCCAGGTGTCTATAGTAGTTCCCGCCAAACACCCGATGATGATTGGACGTAAACGTGCTTTGACGGACTCGGATATGGGCTTGTAATCATGGACATTTGGTTTAGACTTATTAAGGAATACAAATCTTACAAAACCAACCTCAAATCCAGGCCCAGTGGGTCGTTTCGAGTCAAATAAGACTAATTTGGGTCGAATCCGACACCAGGGGTAAAACCGTCTTTTAGCGACCGAGTCAAAACCCGGTCAAAGATTTTCTCGAGACACGTGAGTCAGCCGTGACACTTCACACGGTTGATTCATACTCAAATTCCTACAAAATTTCAGCTTCGTTAAAACATTAAACAATTCCGTTAAAGGTAGAATTCGACCTCAAGTAGGAATTCTATCCGGAAACCGAATCAGACATCAACCGAGCTCCAAACACTCGGTTTAGGCATCCCAAGTCAGCCGAAATACTCCTCCACCAGCCGAGATTCATGACTTCTTCACCAAGAAACAAGACTTTGATTTCCTCTCGAACTCTCGTATTTCCTATCCAAACCGGTATTTCTTGTCACACAAGCAAGACTACCTCGATTCCTATTAATAGGACCTCCCGTCCAACACAAAAGACACGATTGAACAGCCATGATACACGGTTTTTACACAGAAAATATACACATATCATACATCCTCGATATTTGGTAGAAATAATTCAAAGCAAATCCCGACGTATTCCCGACGAAGCCTCGAAACCCCGAGAAACCGTTCAACCATACGTCCCATCACACATCCAACCACACACCTTAACTCATCCCGCATCATCTCGACGCTCCCAAGTTTAAACCACTTTCCGACGAGACTTATCCCGAGAAAATGAAGCATGTAGGTTGAGGGTGTAAATCAAACCCGATTCTTCTCCTTCTTCTCTTTCTTTTCTCACGTTTTTTTTTGGGTCGTGTCAGTCGTATTTTTAATATAGGTCGTTCGTCGCATATTTATTATTTCTAATATCGATACTACAAAAAAAACTATTTTTTATAACGTTCTTAAAATACGATATCGATTCTCTAATCGAATATCGTATCTAACAAGAACTAAATTAATTAATTCCCGTTGATGCTAATAAAATCGTTACATCTTTTTTTTAAACAAAATTTGACGATTATATACGCGGAGAGAATTAACATCTTTTTTCGTTCAAAATTCTTTTTTTTACTTTTCGTTCAAAACAAACTTTTTTCAAAACCTTTTCTAAAACCATTCCGACTATTCGATATCGATTTCATAATCGAATATCGAATACGACGAATATCGAAAATATGAATCGGGTATAAATTAATCCATATTTGTACGCGATTTATAAAAATTAACGATTTTTTGACAAAATAAAAAAACCCGAACAGGCTGCCACGCGGGTCGCACGCCTGTCAGGCGACTCGCGCAGCAGCCTGGTCCGCCGGGTTTTTTCTTTTCTTTTCTTTTCGTTTCCTCGCTTTTCTATTTTTTATTCTTCTCGAGTCTTACATAAAAAGCGACTTTCGCGACATATTTCGATAAATACCTTTTCTTCGACCTCGGTCAACACGTGTTAATCCATCACCTGTCATAAATCTTTTCAAAAATCATGCATATTATTTATTTACATCTTTATTCAAATTATTCATCGTTAATAACCCGTTTTCTCGTGTTTGTAGCAATTTATTTATTTCTTTGTTTTATTAGACTAAAACAAATTCACATGCTAAAATAACTTCGACGTTATTAGTTTAATATGCATTAAACGGCTTAGCAACCCATTTATTTATTTTTCTCACATGTCTTAGGAAAATAATGTTTGCATATCATTCAACCGTCAAACTAACGCGTGTACGTAAAACGAACGATATCTTAGTAAAGGCCGCTAAGTGCAGGCGGGGTTGGGTGTTCTCAATGAACTTCCCAACACGTACCCTCACCCCTTACTCAGAACCATGGTTTCCGGATGTCCGAATCCATTGGCAACGAGAGTCATTCAATATACGATATCCGATAATGTCGGTATCGGTATCAAATGCTAAGGGACGAACCCGATAAGCTCTGACATCGGAAATGGGCCATGTTTTAAATATGGCCCACTACGACATAGAGTGGGTTCGAATGGTTCCTAATAACCACAAAATTCGGTGGCGACTCCTACTTCGATTTAAAATTCAATTCGACCCATCTCATATGGAGATTCATTCGCCTCCCCAAACCCGCGCGTGGCCGCGTCGGGGTGGACCTATGTCATGTCCACAATTTGGTGACTCCGCTGGGGATTAACTGATGTGTCACTTGCCATCGGCATCCTCGGGGTGAGACTCGAAAAGAAATCGTTCGATTAGTAATGTACACGTTTTAGTTCAATGGTTCATGCATAACCCAAATCTTTCTCGGGCCGGTTACTTGTGACCGACGTCCTACTATACCACGGTGCATTCCCACTTGGGTGCACTAAAGCCTTCGATGGCGGAACTCGCATGGGTTTTACGGCAGATTCTAAGACCAACTCGGCTTAGGAGGTTCGTCCTGATTTGCGAGAATGCGATCGTTGTTGGTATAGACCCTATTCTACCGACCGAGACTTAGACTAAGAGCATACATGGCGTCGTTATACTGTTTCCATGACTACATGCTACTTGATCTCCTTTGGTTTTTTTCAAAAAACCGTCATTTTCAAAAACTTACATCTTTTCAAACCCATCTACTTTTTCAAAACCCGGAAGGCTACCGAATTTAGGACTTATGATTTTGACTCAAAATAGCCTATTTTTAGCCGGTATGCTGTCCAAACTTCCAAAAAAATTCAAAATCTCGGCCCGGTAACCTTTTTTTTTATTTTTCAAAAAAATCGGGCCTTCCAATCCGACCTTGCTCGGTTTTCAAATCCAAATTCCCTTTTCAAAACTTTCTTCTTCTTAGGACTTCCCGTATTTAGCAGTGTCGGGTCTTGTCATAAGTTGTTAGAATCTATAGCGTCGAAACTCCGTCAATCTTACATCACGAGTTTCTACCCCATCCCAGTCCGCCTTATTTGTCAAGGCACGGTCCACCTGCGTAGGACAAACTCCTACAAAGGGAAGCCCGTTTACACACTCGAGTCCAAAGTCTGGGGAATTCTCACATGGATCTTCCTTCAAACGGGATTAGGCCCACTTTGCCAAACCCAGGGAGAGTCCACCATCCACGAGTCACCCGTCTAGGAGTCGGTCTTCAGTCCCACTCGGGGCTACCCTTTAGCGGGGCGATCAACCGCGTTTGCTCCAAGGATCAGGTCTTACACGTGTTGGCTCACGTACCCCACTTTCGAGTCACTTAGATGTCGCACCATTTGAGTCCTATCAAAGTCTTTAGTCTCACTCGGGGGCTGTCCTCCACCCGAGCAGTCAACCACGGTCACCTTAAGGGGTACCCTACGTTCATCCTGCACCGGCGTCCTTATGATGCCTTCTTCGTGTCGTACCTATGCTACGAATACTCGAGTCACCTAGGGTTAGGTCACCACGGTTGGTCCGAGCACGTGATATGGTCAAACACGGTCGCCCCCATTTTCGGATTCACCTATATGCAGCTCGAGTCCAATTCGCAGTCGTTACCTCGTCTAGATCAACGTTCGAGTATCCCGGTCCAAGAGTCTTTGTCGCCCCGTCACCCCGGGCCGTGTCTAGTTTGACTCCCTCTCTTGCACTTGCGCAAAGCCGAGTTTAGGCGAGTCGTGGCACCCGTCTTTCTCTCCAATCAAAGACCTTACCAAAAAAAAACAACCAACTGAGCGTCCGAGTCCGGATTTGATTCGAGTCTAAGTCTGAGTTCGAGTCTAGGATACCCTACATCCTCATTTCCAAATCAAAGTCAGAGTCAAAGTCAGTTGTATTCTGTCCTCTTTTTTCAAAATTCAATAAAATTAGTTTTTCTATTTCTCATACATACTTTCCTTATGTGTTTCCGAGAACATGATGAACACCATCATACATTGTGAGCACACGCACGTGACTATTATAGGCACATCTATAATGACTGCAGGAAACCGAGCCCGTGTTTTCCTTTTGCCTATTCCATGTCTGGTATAGAAAGCCACATAACTACCCGTAGCAGGAGCATATCGAATCCTATGACAAATTTGGGTAGTCTTCTAGTTTGGGTTCAAGACAGGAGGCAAGCCCACTTCCCACAATAAACACCCATCCAATAAGACTAACCAGTCCCTACCTTAGGTGTTAGTCTGACCGACAAAAAAAAAGTTGGACAAAAAAAATCAAAAGTCCAAGAGAAAAAAAGCAAAAGGCCAAAACAAAAAAGTTGGCCATGATCAAAAAAGAATTATCAACATCTCTCGACCAGACACGGTCAACTCAAATGAAGAATCCCATGACCGGGGCTAAGAGGTCAACCCAAAGAATTAAAAAACCCATGACCGTGAAACGGTCAATTCAAAATTTATCAATACCCATACCATCCAATAAGGGAGAGACAGTCAAGTTGGTCAGCTAACACCACATCTAGCCTTCCCACATTACAACCCTCAAGACCTTCTCGAGACCTAGGCTAGAGACAGCCCAGAATTTTGAGGATTCAAGCTCCATAGGATACACCTTAACCTTTAGGGCCAGACATGGAAACCAGATCCCGCATTATCAACCTGCCCGATCGAAGTCCGAGTCATTTTTACTCGACTTCCCCCTTTTCCTACCACATTACAATACTTTACCCTCGAAGCCTTAGCTCCACAAAATCGAGCTCCAGATTTCGAAACATCAAAGCCACTTGCGACCTAGCTCCACATTTCCAAAAACATTTAAACCAGTTACCAGCCCCAAACACGGGAATTCAACTTGCAGTCGGCATAGAACATGCCCAAATAGTTCACACCACCTCTGGGGGCTATCCCGGAGAATGCTCACAGTCACAGGATCAACATCCTAACTATTCTAGCCCTTTGATCAAGACATCACTGGGAATACACCTAGCCTATACCATCGCTGTGGCTAGTTACACACAAAGCCCTAGTAAACTAGGCACCATTATATATCTTTCAATCCACTGAACTACGGCTTGGTTTGATTTCACTACACGTGAATACGTAGGCAGCCTTTCAACAAGGGCACAACCACCCACATTGACACAAATTCGAAAAAGCATCATCATTCCGGTCACGACACTGTCATGTTCTCAACAGCTAGCTTTGTCATCCTGGGGGCTTCTCCTAGGCAGAAGTTCTCCATCCACTCATAAAATCAAGATAAATTCAAAGAATAAAAATCTAGCCTCTTTTCTATAGTGTGTCCTAGTACTCGGCTCAGTTGAAGACGAGAATTGGTCAGGGACTCGAAGCAATACCCACTTTGGGAATGTACCCCTAAATCAAAAGAATATCCAAAAGAACACCAGTCTACGGCATTGCTACCACAAAGTCCTGTCGTACGGAAACAGTCTCATTCCGAGGATTCAACCGTGTTGTCAATCGCCTAGGCTACGAAATAGCGCAACTTAAGAGTCTTGTCATCTTAGGTGGCCCACCCCCTACCGAGTCACGGTCTAACCTTTAGAGAGTCAAAGTCGTGTCTGTCAACTCGTCCTCTCGCGTCCAGAGTCGAGTCTGTCGGTATATCTCTCTCTTCAAATTCTCATTTTAAAATTTGCAAAACTCAGCCATTTGAGAAAATCCCTTTCCTAGTCACCACGGGAATAGGAATTTTTATCACACTTCATCTAGGCATACAGAACTAACCAGAGACTTTAGGAGTCCGTGTCAGAATCGGATTAGGAATCAAGTCATCCCAAGCATTCTAATTTCCAAAAAAATCATTTTCTTTCCAAAAAATCAATCAAAAATCATTTCTTCCCCAGCATGAGTCAGTGTTTCGCCTAAATGTTACATGCAATTTGTTATGTATCAACAGACAGGTACCCCAAGACTCCCCGAAGAATTCTCAAAGACTCCCCAGTGGAAGGATCATGCAACATTTCTATTAAGGAATCGGGATATATCTGTAAGCGAATACACCCAGAGCTTCCAAGGCAAGCTCCCGCGCTATTCCAAGATGGGATGTGTCTGTAAACAGACACACCCAAGAATTTTTAGGAGAAGTCCCCGCGCTATTCCAAGATGGGATGTGTCTGTAAACAGACACACCGAAGACTTTTTAGAAGAAGTCCCCGCGCAATTCTAAGACAGGATGTACCTGTAAACAAGTATACCCATAGCTTCCAAGGCAGGCTCCCGCGACATTATCAACATCAACCCAGGTATGATTTCTATTCTATGGCTGGCGAGCCCTCGACGCAGGTCTAATGGACTATAAACGACCCGATCGGAAGTCTGCCAGGTTTTAATCCTTGATTGACCTGGTAGCTACTCTGACTTTTGCCTTGTCCAAGCCTCAGTCAGAGTGGGGGCTCTGTAGACACCCACATTTTGACCGCCAGGTGTCTATAGTAGTTCCCGCCAAACACCCGATGATGATTGGACGTAAACGTGCTTTGACGGACTCGGATATTGGCTTGTAATCATGGACATTTGGTTTAGACTTATTAAGGCGTACAAATCTTACAAAACCAACCTCAAATCCAGGCCCAGTGGGTCGTTTCGAGTCAAATAAGACTAATTCGGGTCGAATCCGCCACCAGGGGTAAAACCGTCTTTTAGCGACCGAGTCAAAACCCGGTCAAAGATTTTCCCGAGACACGTGAGTCAGCCGTGACACTTCACACGGTTGATTTATACTCAAATTCCTACAAAATTTCAGCTTCGTTAAAACATTAAACAATTCCGTTAAAGGTAGAATTCGACCTCAAGTAGGAATTCTATCCGGAAACCGAATCAGACATCAACCGAGCTCCAAACACTCGGTTTAGGCATCCCAAGTCAGCCAAAATACTCCTCCACCAGCCGAGATTCATGACTTCTTCACCAAGAAACAAGACTTTGATTTCCTCTCGAACTCTCGTATTTTCTATCCAAACCGGTATTTCTTGTCACACAAGCAAGACTACCTCGATTCCTATAAATAGGACCTCCCGTCCAACACAAAAGACACGATTGAACAACCATGATACACGGTTTTTACACAGAAAATATACACATATCATACATCCTCGATATTTGGTAGAAATAATTCAAAGCAAATCCCGACGTATTCCCGACGAAGCCTCGAAACCCCGAGAAACCGTTCAACCATACGTCCCATCACACATCCAACCACACACCTTAACTCATCCCGCATCATCTCGACGCTCCCAAGTTTAAACCACTTTCCGACGAGCCTTATCCCGAGAAAATGAAGCATGTAGGTTGAGGGTGTAAATCAAACCCGATTCTTCTCCTTCTTCTCTTTCTTTTCTCACGTTTTTTTTTGGGTCGTGTCAGTCGTATTTTTAATATAGGTCGTTCGTCGCATATTTATTATTTCTAATATCGATACTACAAAAAAAAACTATTTTTTATAACGTTCTTAAAATACGATATCGATTCTCTAATCGAATATCGTATCTAACAAGAACTAAATTAATTAATTCCCGTTGATGCTAATAAAATCGTTACATCTTTTTTTAAAACAAAATTCGACGATTTTATACGCGGAGAGAATTAACATCTTTTTTCGTTCAAAATTCTTTTTTTTACTTTTCGTTCAAAACAAACTTTTTTCAAAACCTTTTCTAAAACCATTCCGACTATTCGATATCGATTTCATAATCGAATATCGAATACGACGAATATCGAAACTATGAATCGGGTATAAATTAATCCATATTTGTACGCGATTTATAAAAATTAACGATTTTTCGACAAAATAAAAAAACCCGAACAGGCTGCCACGCGGGTCGCGCGCCTGTCAGGCGACTCGCGCAGCAGCCTGGTCCGCCGGGTTTTTTCTTTTCTTTTCTTTTCGTTTCCTCGCTTTTCTATTTTTTATTCTTCTCGAGTCTTACATAAAAAGCGACTTTCGCGACATATTTCGATAAATACTTTTTCTTCGACCTCGGTCAACACGTGTTAATCCATCACGTGTCATAAATCTTTTCAAAAATCATGCATATTATTTATTTACATCTTTATTCAAATTATTCATCGTTAATAACCCGTTTTCTCGTGTTTGTAGCAATTTATTTATTTCTTTGTTTTATTAGACTAAAACAAATTCACATGCTAAAATAACTTCGACGTTATTAGTTTAATATGCATTAAACGACTTAGCAACCCATTTATTTATTTTTCTCACATGTCTTAGGAAAATAATGTTTGCATATCATTCAACCGTCAAACTAACGCGTGTACGTAAAACGAACGATATCTTAGTAAAGGCCGCTAAGTGCAGGCGGGGTTGGGTGTTCTCAATGAACTTCCCAACACGTACCCTCACCCCTTACTCAGAACCATGGTTTCCGGATGTCCGAATCCATTGGCAACGAGAGTCATTCAATATACGATATCCGATAATGTCGGTATTGGTATCAAATGCTAAGGGACGAACCCGATAAGCTCTGACATCGGAAATGGGCCATGTTTTAAATATGGCCCACTACGACATAGAGTGGGTTCGAATGGTTCCGAATAACCACAAAATTCGGTGGCGACTCCTACTTCGATTTAAAATTCAATTCGACCCATCTCATATGGAGATTCATTCGCCTCCCCAAACCCGCGCGTGGCCGCGTCGGGGTGGACCTATGTCATGTCCACACTTACACGACGCGATATCTAAGTTTAAGGTCAAAATACACTCTCCTGAACACAAACCATGCCATAACTCTAACCTAACTGAACGTAAACCATATCCTAGACTGTATTACTCTAACCTGACACTTGTCCTTATTTAATTTCATAACTCCAAAACAAGCCATTATCGATATTCAAAGTGATAATCATTATATATAATATGAGAAAAAAAGGGAAAAGAATCACCTTCCAAAAGAGGAAACTTTCTATTTTAGGGAACTTTCTATATTTAGAAACTTTACAAAAATAACATTGTAGACACCCGCATTTTGACTGCCAGGTGTCTATAGCAGTTTCCAAAAAACACCCGATGATGATCGGACGCTAACATGCTTCTATGCGCTCGGATACGGGCTCAAATCCATTAATCGCTGGCTAAAACACTTACAGAGTACAAATCTCACAAAATCAACCTCAAATCCAGGTCCAGTGGGCCGTTTCCAATCAAATAAGGCTAATTTGGGCCGAAATCGACACCGGAATTAAAACCGACTTTTAGCGATTGGGTCAACCCTGGTCAAAGTCGTTTCCAAGACACATCAAAGCAGCCACTCAAATACAAAAAGTCCAACTCAAGAAGAAAAACCAACAGTCCACCTTCAGACGGGCCATCAGGTTAAGTCCGTCAGGGCACAAAACCCTAGACACCAAAGTACATGGGCAATGCCTATATAAGCAACCTCATGCACACACAATTACACATCTTTTACACATCAAATTCAACCCTAATTCAAATTTTACCACTTCAAAAAGAACCCTAATCTTATACATGCAACCCTAATCAAACCCTAGCAATTCTACACTAGCAAAAAAACCCTAAATCTAGTTTTAGGAATCAATCCCGAGCCACCATAACTTAACCTCCATAAAACCTCGAAGACTCTTGTGTTAAAGCCACTGTTACGAGTTCGATCCGAGACAAGAACATGTAGGTTGAGGGTGTCAAAACCCCGTTCTCTCCTTCTTTTCCTCTCGTCATCTTCATCGCTTTTTCTTACTTTCTTATTTTTTTTTATTTTATTCTTTATTGCATCATAATATCGATAATAACTAATACAAAACATTAAAATACTTATCGATTTGTGTCGAATAAGAGGGGTATCGGAATAAGGAAACACGAATATACAAGTGTACTGCACACAGCGTTGACGGTCGCTTGTTCCAATACCCCGATTATTTGATTATTGAGATAAGTTAACTTAAACAATATTTTTTTATTTTGTTTGCATCATTATCATTAGTCGCATATTTACATTAATTTTCAAAAAAATAAGCATTATATTTAATAAGGGTCGAAACCCGTTGACGCGGATCTGACATCCTAATCCTTAGGGATTTATTTCGATGTCGGAAAAGCCGAGGGAATCAAGTTTTCATTCAAGCAAAGTGTCGATACGTTAGATCCGATGCCAATTCCATAATTGGATGTCGAGTCTAATAATATAATCAAACAATTTAGCCAATTCAATTTTTCGTTGATGCTAACGTAGATGTTATTTAATTCGTTCGAATCATGACACTACAAACGCGGAGGAATATCTATATCGTCTTGGTTATTTTAAACGATTCAAATCAATATTCTTTATTTTTTCACTCTAGTATTCCATATCGATTCCATAATCGAATATGGGATATGACGAGCATCACAATTAAAATCGAGTATAAATTATTCCAAGTATTTAATATCTATTTCATAATCGAATATTGAATACGACGAATATCGAAAATATTAAGTCGAGTGCAAATTACGCAATATTTGTACGCGATTTAATAAAATCATCAATTTTTCGAAGAAAACGATTTCTCTCTTTTTTATTATTATTCTTCGAACATTGTTTTTTTAGACAAAACATTTTTTTTAGATCTCGATATATTTTTTTTCCTTGACCTCGGTCAACACGTGTTAATCCATCATGTGACCTACTATTCTTTTCAAAACCATGCATCATACTACATTATTCGCAAACTTTTATTATCGTTATACCGTTACTAACAAGTTTGTTATTTTCTTGTCAATTTATTTTTGTTTATTTTATTGTACTAAAATGAACTCACATGCTAAATTTAACTTCGATGTTAGAATTAGTTGCATTAAATTGACATAGAAACCCTCTTTTCAATTTCATTCACATGTTTAGGGAAAATAATCTTTGCATATCATTTTCCCGTTTAACTAATGCGCGTATTGGAAAGTCATTCGAATTCTTAGTAGAGGCCGCTAATGTGCGGGCGGGGTTGGGTGTCCTTTGTGGGCTTCCCAACACGTACCCTCACCCCTTACTCAGAACCTCGGTTTCCGGATGCCCAAAACCGTTGGCGCACGAGAGTCATTCAATACACAATATCCGATAATGTCGGTATTGGTATCAAATGCAAAGGGACGAGCCCAATAAACTCTGACATCGGAAATGGGTCGTATTTTGTATACGGACTACTACGACATAGACTGGGCTCGAATGGTTCCGAATAACCACAAAATTCGGTGGCGACTCCACTTCGACCTAAATTTCAATTCGATCCGTTTCATATGGAGATTCATTCGCCTACCCAAACCCGCGCGTGGCCGCGTCGGGGTGGACCTATGTCAGGTCCACAATTTGGCGACTCCGCTGGGGATTAACTGATGCATGACTTACCATCGGCATCCTCAGGGTGAGACTCGAATAGAAATCGTTTGACTAGTACAATACGCGTTTTAGTTTTACGGTTCATGCATAACCCATATTTTCCCGGGCCGGTACTCGCGACCGACGTCCCACTATACCGTTGATGTACTCCAATATGGATATGTCAAAAGGTGTCCATAGTCTATTCGAGTGGGTTTCGCGGCATGTTCTAAGCTCAACTCGATTTAGGAAGTCCGTCCCGATCAACGTCTAGACTATGTACACTGGTATAGACCCCTTATAGACCGACCGAGACTTAGTGTAGAGCATACATGGCGTCGTTATAATGCTTGTGTGACTACGTGCTACTTGGTTTCCGAGTCGTTTTCAAAAACCATCTTTTTTTTAAAAAAAATTGCATCTTTTTCAAACTATTCAATTTCAAAACCCGGGACACATACCGAATTTAGGACTTATGATTTTACTCAAAATAGCCTATTTTCTAGACGGTACGCTGCCCAATTCAAAACTCAAAAATACTTTTGAACTTTCAAAACCGAGGCCCGATGCACTTTCCGATTTTTTTCGAAAAATCGGGCCTCTCCACCGAGTTATCTCGGAATTTTCAAATCAATCAATTTTCAAAACCTTTCTCTTCTTAGGACTTCCCGTATTTAGCAGTGTCGGGTCATGTCATAAGTCGTCGAAGTCTTTAGCGTCGAAACTCCGTCGATCTTACATCACGAGTTTCTTCCCTATCCCGCCTTATTAGACTAAGGCAAGGCCCACCTACGTAGGACATACTCCTACAAAGGAAGGTCCGTCTACACACTCGAGTCTAAAAGTCTGTGGATGTCTCACGTGGACCTTCCTTCGAACAGGACTCGGCCCACATAGCCGAATCCTAAGGAAGGCCCACCTTTCACGAGTCACCCGTCTAGGTGTCTTTTCCGAGTCAACCTTTTACAAGGCATAGCCCTATAACAAAAGGTTCGTGTCCCACACTCGAGTCTTAACAAAATTAACGATCCCACTTGGGGGCTATTCTCCGACGGAGTGATTAATCACAGTCACTCCGAGAATCGCGTCCTACACATTCGTCTTAGGAGGGTCTAACCCAAGTCAAACATGGTCGCCCCATTTTCAGACTCACCCTTCTGCAGCTCGAGTCTAATTTGCGGTCGTTACCTCGTCTAGGTCAACATTCAAGTATCCCGGTCCCGAGAGTCCTAGTCATTTCCGTCACCCCGGGCCATGTCTAGTTTGACTCATCATGTACGCAAAACCGAGCTTAGGCGAGTTCTAACACCTGTCATTTTTCCGATCAGGGACCCTATGAACGAGACACTACCAAACCACGACAAATCCCATGCCGTCAAGAAAGGGGATATCCAGGGGAGTATGCTTATGCTATCTTGCTCCATTAACAACATCTTCTCGAAAATCAATACTGCCCTAGATAACCTAAGTTCCAGGGTAACCATCATCGAAGAAGACCTTGTAAGAACCCGATCCCATCTAACACAACTAGAGCGGGTAAGGCAGCCAATCACCCAACTGAGTCATTTGAAGGGTGAACACTCTTGCGAAACTGTCCGATACCCTCAAGATGGCAACGCCGAGAGAAGTAACCCTCAAGTCACCTCTCCAAAAATCAAGAATCAGTCAAAGGAAAGGACATTTACCCACTTGGATATGTCCTACACCATCGCTTTCCAGAGGTTGGTTCCGAAGGGCCTAGTGCTACCTATAAGCCCAACAGCCGACCCACCTGCGGAGAAACGTTCCAAAGCATGGAACGCCGAGCATTACTGCAAATTCCACAGAGGGAGGGGACACGATACAGAACAATGCTGGAAGCTGAAACATCTCATTCAAGACTTCCTCGATGCCGGGAAGACTCCCGTTTTGGAAACATTGTCACTTGCAAAGCCCCTCGTGGACTACACAGGGCCCGATGACCGAAGCATCCAGTCTACCTCTCATGCATCCATTAGTCCGGATTTGATTTAAGTCCGAGTCTGAGTCTGAGTCTAGGATGTTCTATTCCAAAGTCAAAGTCAAAGTCAAAGTCAAAGTCAAAGTCAAAGTCAAAGTCAATTGTATTCTGTCCTCTTTTCCAAAGTTCAATAAAATCAGCTTTCCTGTTTCTCATATATACTTTCCTTATGTGTTTCCGAGAACGTGATGAACACCATCATATACTGTGAGCACACGCACGTGACTATTATAGGCACATCTGTAATGACTGCAGGAAACCGAGCCCGTGTTTTCTTTTTACCTATTCCATGTCTGGTATAGAAAAGCCACACGACTACCCGTAGTAGGAGCGGTATCGAATCCTATGACAAATCTAGGTAATCTCCTAGTTTGGGTTCAAGACGGGAGGCAAGCTCATTTCCCACAATAAAACACCCATCCGATAAGACTGACCAATCCCTACCTTAGGTGTTAGTCTGACCGACAAAAAAACAAAAAAGGCTCAAAAAAAAAAAAAATTGACAAAAAAAAATCGAAAGTCCATGAGAAAAAAGCAAAAGGCCAAAAAAAAAAACAGGCCATCATCAAAAAAATTCATAATACCCATGACCACGGTCAATTCAAGTGAAAGCCCCACGACCTGGGTACGGTCAAAATTATCAAAAACCCATGACCGGGGCTAAGAGGTCAATCATCAAAAAAATCAGAATACCCATGAACATGGTCAACGGTCAATTCAAGTGAAAGCTCCACGACCAGGGTACGGTCAAAATTATCAAAACCCATGACCGCGGCTAAGAGGTCAATCAAAAAATCAAATACTCATGACTGTGGTCAACGGTCAACTCAAGTGAAAATCCTTTGACCGTGGTACGGTCAAATTCAAAATTATCAATACCATCCGATAGGGGAGTAACAATCAAGCTGGTCAGCTAACACCACACTCAGCCTTCCCACATTACAACCCTCAAGACCTCCTCGAGACCTAGGCCAGAGACAGCCCGGAATTTTGAGGATTCAAGCTCCATAGGATACCCCTAACCATTAGGGCCAGACATGGAAACCAGATCCCGCATTATCAAACCAGCCCAATCGAAGTTCGAGCCATTTTTACTCGACTTCCCCCGTTCCTACCACATTACAATACCTTACCCTCGAAGCCTCAGCTCCACAAAATCGAGCTCTAGATTTCGAATCATCAAAGCCACTTACTTCCTAGCACCACATTTCCAAAAACATCAAATCCGGAGAACAAAACTCGTTAAAATTCCCCGAGAGCAGAACTCGTTAAAAATCCCGACAACAAAACTCGTTAAAATTCCCCGAGAGCAGAACTCGTTAAAAATCCCGAGAACAAAACTCGTTAAAATTGTAACACCCGCTATTTTCCTAGCGTTTTATCCTTTCCGTTATGACTTCGTCATAACTCTGTCACATTTCGATCGTATGTTTCATCATTTTTCCAAGTTTTATTTTCATTTTTGAGCCTAATGATATTTATTTTTATTTTTAAAGATTTTAATTCTTTTAAATCTATTTATTTGATTTTCTTCGTAAACTAATTATTTTTCAGCGAGGAATTCTACTTCTCTACGAATTAACGTTTTAATCTCGAATTTAAGTTATTTCTTTTCCTAAAAATGTAAACACATTCAAATAATATTTCCAACTAAGAAATAATTTTATTCATGAAAATTTACCCTTTAATAATTTTATTACGAAGTTTTTCATTTATTTATTTTCTAGCGCGGGGTTTACTCAAATTGCTTTGAAATGCTTTTAATAATTTTACGATCCTTATTTCTATCGACTTACAACTATTTTGGGACCACCTTGAACCATTTTTTTTTCATGACACTCATGTCACACAACCACTACACATTTTTTTGTGTAACATTTTATTTTTATAAAAACAATATGATTAAAGCATAAGATATTTATTTCTCACAAATTAATATTGTTAACTCATGCAAACTCTTCACACTCCTCTCACATTCACTCTTGGCTGAAATTTTGGAGGTGAATGTACCTAGTTTTCATCAATTTTAAAGTCACCATTCACTCCATATCTCTTCACATTTTTCTCATAATTCATTCATCAATTTTATTCAAGCAAATACTCTCTTTCTCCCTATTTTTTTTTCTTGTGAAATCTGACCAAAAACCAACATCATTTCTGCCCAGAAATTTCGTGTTCATCATCTCCATTTTCCGTCTCCATTTTTGCCATATCGATCTTCTTTCCGTCTCCTTCGTTAAGGTATTAATCGACTTCATTTCCAATCGTTGTCACCTTAATTTTTTTAGCGATATTATGGTATTTTCATACCATGGAATTCATGTTTTTTTTAAGGTTCCGAAGCGATCCCGCAGAAGAAGAATATATCGTAAACTCGGATTTGGATTGAAGGTAACGTCGATGTTACTCGGTATTGCATGATTTTATTTGTGTAATTGCATGTATATAATTATAATTTTATTTTGACAATATATGTATGTCATATAATCGGGAAAAATTTTAAAAGTTGGAATTTGCATGTTTCGGTAATTTTTATCGCTTTTACGAGATTAACGATTAAATCGTCATATTAATTTGTAAAATCGTAATATTCGGCCTAAACTTGTAATATATGATTTTATTCTGTAAAAATGAGATTTTTGATGATTTTTAATAATTTGATATTTTTCTGTTATTTTTGATATCGATTATTGAATTATTACCGTTATCGGACAAAAATGATTAAAAACCGATTTTTAGTTATAGTACTTAAACATTTTATTTTAATCTGATTTTTGACGTGGTGAAACTTTCTAGTAAAATAGAATTTTCTGATTTTATTCATAATTTTTCGGAATTGTTAAGTGGATGAATTAATTAATCACTTTAAATCATCGTTTATCGTTAAAACCGCGTTTGTTGTTTAAATTCCCAATTTTTGGTCTTTGGATTAAATCTGGAAAAAAATATGGTTTTGATGATTTCATAATAAAATGTAATTTTATGATTTTTAGTGCTTTAATAAAATGTTAGAACGATATGTTTTATTAATGGAATCGTTAATTGTGAAAACGGGTTTTAAATGACGGTTTTATTGGAATTTGGTAAATCTGGAACTTTGGAAAATCTGGAAAGTTAGTATATTGTGGAAAATGATGATTTTTAACTTTAATAATAATTTTTGGACATTAATACTTAAATCGTTTTGTAATTACTATTTTTATTAATCGTTATTGTCGAGATTAGACGATTAACGATAAAACCCTTTAAAAACCGAGACTAAGCATTCTGGAAAATTTTATTTTCTGGATAGAATGTCCATAAATATATTTAGCTAATTCACGTAATTTTTGTACTATTTATTAAAGTCTTTAATTAATAAGTACTAGATTAAAGCTCGTGCGTTGCACGGGTTAGTTGGCTTCGGATTAATTGGCTTAATTACATTGATGATGTATATTCGTTAATTACAATAAGAAACTTGATCAATCTATATCATTATAATAAATAAGATAATCACATGATATTAGTAATCAAACTTAATTTCAACTAAGTTTATAGTCTTAAGAGCTTATTCTAAAACTCAAAAGAATGCAAGCGAATAATTTTTTTGATTGATAATATAAGATTCTATCGCCTCATCATAATTTTTCGATATAGGATAATTTACTCAAGGTTTATAGTTTTAAGATATGCTTTAAAGACCCATAAAAACGCACGATTACTCTTATTTATAATATAGAATCATCACCTTATTTTAATTTTTTCGATGTGGGATAATTTTAGGTTTCTAGTCCTTTTAAAAACTTTTTAAGACTCAAAATTTGTTGGTTGATATTTAAAACCATAAGATTACTCACTTATGATATAGAATTTCATCACCTCATCATACTTAAGTTTATGTTAGATGATAGACGATTACTCTTTATTTATATAATCGAATTTGATCATCTTGTTGGAGTATATACTTTTGATGAATGATTACTCTTATTTATATAATAAAAAAATTCACCTTATTATAATTTTTCGATGTGGGATAATTTTAATTAAGTTTATTTAAGTTTAGATATAGTCTAATTAAGAACTTTTATTTATAGACGGAGGCATGATTACTCTTATTTATAATACATAGAATTCCATCACACCATCTTAATTTTGATGCGGGATAATTATACATAACTATATACTTTAATTATACCTTTTTTTTAAGTTCAAAAGATTATTGGTTAATATTTAAGAACGAAAGATTATGTAGACCTGATAATTTTAATTTAACTTTATTTGTAGTCATATTGATAGCTTTTTTTAAGACTAAAAGTTTTTTTGTTGACATCTAAGGATAAATGATTAGTCTTGTTTATAATATAAAATTTCATCACCATAAAATTTCATTGATTAGTCTTAAGAGTTTTTTGAAGACTCAAAAGATTTTGATTGATATCATATCTAAGAACAAATAATTAGTCTTATTTATAATATAGAACCATAACCATATTATAATTTGTCGATGTGGGATAATTAAGTAAAATTTGTAGTCTTATTTATAATATAAAATCATCACCGTACCTTATTTTAATTGTTTCAATGTGGGAAATTTTAATTTTGTAGTCTTATTAAGACTTTTTTAAACTCAAAATATTGTTGGTTGATGTCTAAGGAAAAAATTATAATTAGTCTTTTGTGTATAGTCTTAAGAACCTTTTTAAGACTCAAAAGATTTTTGTTTGATTAAACTTTTTAATTTTTCGGATGTGGGATAGTTTTATCTAAGTTTCACCTTATAACTAGTGTAGTGGCCCGTGAAAATTCACGGGTTGGGGCGGTTTTTTGTGTTTACGTAAGTCCCTCTACTATTTTTGGGAAATTTATTTTAGTTTCATGCCGTGTTGTGTTTTTCATTTTCACGATAAATACAAATTAATATCATCTCGACGAATGATCTGCTACGGGTGATAATTTTCAATTTTAATATTTTATTAGTGGAATATTAAACTACAAAATCTTAACTTGTGTGCTAATGATTTTTTTGTGTAGTAGATAACATTTTCACTTTAGTTGTTGTGAGATTGTAGTAGCTTAAATTGATAGAGATCACTGTACAATCGAGTGGTTTTTTCGAAAATTTGACAAATTCGTGAGCAAAAATTAGGCTTAACAATTACGTGAGCAAAAATATTGTATTGACTACATTAGGCTTAACAATTACTAATTCATTTTAATAAAGAAAAAATTAATCGATATAACTTATTCCGTCTCAAATTACCGAAGGAAGTTTATATTGTTCAATAATCCGTATCGACAAAAAGAATCAAAATCTAACAATTGCTGGACTAAAAAATTATTCCATAAGTCAAGACAACAAATTAGGAATATCATCTCCCGTCTTATCATCTCACTTCTTCTACCAACACACTTAATCAATCAAACTCACCAGAATTCATCACGAAACCATCATCATCAAGATTTTGCACAATAATTCTGGTAGATGTATCTCCTAATATTTATAAATGAATATACATTCAGTATTGATGAGAATAAGTGGACTGAGTGTTTTTTATTTAAAAGATTCAGTTCCATATCAAGTTAAGTTATTGGGGGTATAGATTTATTTTCTAACATGAGACCATATTCTATAAAATAAAAATATAATATCCGGTAAATATTAGTTTACTTTTCGGTTAAAATTTCAGTATAAAAGAATCCAGACTGCTTCAAGTAACATAATTTTTTGAACATTATTATGAATACTATAACGATAAATGGATATATATCCACATAATTCTGGTAGATGTATCTTATAATATTTATAAATGAATATACATTCAGTATTGATGAAAATAAGTGGATTGAGTGTTTTTTTATTTAAAAGATTCGGTTCCATATCAAGTTAAGTTATTGGGGGTATAGATTTAATTTCTAACATGAGGTCATATTTTGTAAAATAAAAATATAATATCCGGTAAATATTAGTTTACTTTTCGGTTAAAATTTTCAGTATAAATGAATCCAGACTATTTCAAGTAATATAATTTTTTGAAGATTATTATGAATACTATAATGATAAATGGATATATATCCACATTAATCTGGTAGATGTATCTTATAATATTTATAGATGAATATACATTCAGTATGATGAAAATAACTTGATTGAGTGATTTTTTATTTAAAAGATTCAGTTCTATATCAAGTTAAGTTATTGGGGGTATAGATTTATTTTCTAACATCAGGTCATACTCTGTAAAATAAAAATATAATATCCAATAAATATATTAGTTTATTTTTTGGTTAAAATTTCAGTATAAAAGAATCCATACTTTTTCAAGTAACATTATCAGAAGCTATGTGTCAAATTAATTAGTCTTTTAAAGAATATATAAAAATTGACGGACAGAATAGCATCTGAAATGAACATAATGCTTTTTAAAAAATGGTCAGATCAGGAAAAATGTTTGCAAATATTAAAGGATACGGTAATAGATGCATTAGGGATTCATATTTTGAATCAAGGATTAATTTAGGTGGTATAATGTCGAAGTTAATTCAGTGCGGAGACGGGATTGTGAAGAGGGATTGTCCAGCCCAAATTGTGCAGCCGAAGTCGTTGAATGCAACATATTATAGCTTGATTAGGAAGATAGCTTGATTAGGAAGATTTTGCGTAATTGCCTAAAATAACTCTGGATTAACTTGGGTTGAGTATTTCAGAATGGAGACCAATGAGCTGCGCCACCTCAGCAACCTTGGTCTTTGTTTTAATAAATAAAGGATGTTTCGATGTGAGATTATTTTAGTTAAGTTTGTAGTCTTATTAAGAGAGTTTTTAAGACTTAGAATTTTTTATTGATATTTAAGAACGAATGATTAGTCGTATTTATACTATAAAGTTTCATCACCTTATCATAACTTTTCGATGTGGGATGATTTATTTAAGTTTATAGTCTTCCATCAGCTCGTCAATTTTTTTTCGATGTGAGATAATTTACTTAAACTTATAGTCTTAAAATAAAGCTCTTTTTAAGTTTTGATTATTATAATACGAAGTATAGAATTTTATCACAATTTTCAACGTGGGATGATTTTAAGTTTGTAGTGTTGTATATTAAAAGCTTTTTTAAGATTCAAAAGTTTTTTTGTCGGTATTTAACCCATAGTGTTGTATTTAAGCATTTAAAATATTCCACTTTTAGTATAAACATATGGATTATCTTATTATATATTTTGGATGAATGATTACTCTTATTTATACAATAATAAAAATTCACCTTATTATAATTTTTTGATGTGGGATAATTTTACTTAAATTTATTTAAGTTTAGATATATAGTCTAATTAAAAACTTTTATTCATAGACGAATGATTACACTTATTTATAATATATAGAATTCCATCAATCCATATTCATTTTTCGATGCGAGATAATTATACTTTAACTATATAGTCTTAGTCCTAGAATTTTTTTTTGTGTCAAAAGATTTTTGGTTAATATCTAAGAACGAAAGATTACATAGAATTCTATCACCTCGTTAAGAACTTTTTTTAGGACGGATGATTAATCTTATTTATAATATAGAATTGAATTACCTCATCATAATTTGGAGAAATGACTACTTTTATTTATAAAATAGAATTTCATCATAGAATTTCATCGTCTTGGTATTTTAATGAAATGATGCGACCGAAGGGAGTATAATTTTTTGATGTGGGATATAATTTACTTAAGTTTATAGCCTTAAGAGTGTTTTAAGACTCAAAAGATAGGGGTATAATTTTTCGATGTGAGATAATTTACTCAAGTTTATAGTCTTAATAGTTTCTTTAAGACTCAAAAGATTTTGATTGATATCTAAGAATCTAAGAACAAATAATTAGTCTTATTTATAATATAAAAATCCATCACCTTATTATAATTTGTCAATGTGGGATAAATTTAACTAAAATTTGTAGTCTTAGTTATAATATAGAATCATTACCGTAACTTATTTTAATTGTTTTGATGTGGGATAATTTTAAGTTTGTAGTCTTATTAAGATCCTTTATAAACTCAAGACTACAAATTCATGACTTCATCATAATTTAAAAAACAATGACATAGAATTTGATCATAGTTTTTTTTTAAAAACAAAACTTTTTTTGTTGGTTGATATTTAAAAACGATGATTACTCTTCTTTAGTACAAATTCATAAGCTCATCATAATTTTTCGATGTGGGACAATTACTTAACTTCGTTGAAATCTAAAGAATTTTTTTAGTTTTATTTATAATATAGAATTTCATCACATTATTATAATTTCTTTATTTAAGTGTATAGTCTTGACAACTTTTTTAAAACTCAAAAGATTTATGTTTGATGAAACTTTATAATTTTTCAAATGTGTGATAGTTTTAGTTAAGTTTATAGTCTTAATATATATTTTAAGACTCAAAATATTTTTGGTTAATATCTAAGAACACATGGTTACTACGGAGTATTATTTATAATATAAAGTTTCATCACCTTATTATAATTTTTCGATGTGAGATTATTTTTTACTTAAGTTTGTAGTCTTATTAAGAGATTTTTTAAGACTTAAAAGTTTTTTTGATTGATATTTAATAACGAATGATTATTCTTATTTATAATATAAAATTTCATCATCTCGATGGAGGATAATTACTTAAGTTTATAGTCTTAGAAACTCCTTTTGAGATTCAAAAGACTTTTGGTAGATATCGAAGAACGAATTATTACTCTTTATTTATAATATAGAATTTCATTATCATATTGTAATTTGTCGATGTGGGATAATTTCAAAACTGTTATATGTTATAAATTCATCACATAATGTGAAACAAATGATATGAAATTTATACTCTAATGAAAGCATTTTTTAACACGAATCTAATTATTTCATTTTTATAATTTATTTTACGATAATGTTTTAAAAAAAATGAACTCTAAAGTTTTCACGTCAGAATTGTAAAATATCACATTAATATAATAGATTAAATATATATTGTAATAATCAAAAGATTCTCTAATTGATTTTATGATACTTTCCTAATTTGAGGTTTGATTGAACGGACGAATGAGATCGCTCGAAAAAAGCCTAAAATATATATATATATATTGATTGGTTTTGGACAAATTATGATTTATCGTTAAAATGCTTCATCTTACCCGAAAGAATTATTTTTCCAGCCATTTTGAAAGTATTTAAATCTGAAACTTTGTGAGTTAAATCATCCCTTAACATACTCTTAATGTATTCAATGGTTTAATCAAATAAAAGACGTTAAAAGATTTAATTTGACATTTGCCGTAAAATCCAATTTTAATCGTATTGTCGAAACTAATAATAATTAGGGAATTTTAACTTTGTAAATTTTGGAAACACCCTAATTAGTAATATTTAAAATGTTTAAAACATTTCTAAATCATTTTATAAACACTTGTATGACGTTTCAATAATTTCATTAACTCAAATGTTCTCGTTTTAAGAATTAATATCGTTAAGGCCAAAAGTATTAGTTTTATAAATCTATATCGTTTACTATAAATGTTGTATTAATATAAACTAATATTTTTGCTATTTTGATATGATGCTATTTTTGGTAAAGTTTCTAAAAATTGAAGTTTTCTAAAATAGAAAGTTTCCTCTTTTGGAAAGTGATTCTTTTCTTTTTGTTCTCTTATTATTTATAATGTTGATATCTTTTGAATATCGATAATGGCTTTGTTTTGGAGTTATGGAATAAGGACAAGTGTGAGGTTAGAGTAATATAATCTGGGGTTTACGTTTTTGCCATCAACTATAAGGCTGGTGTGTCTTTATGGGGCACACTGGTTGTTGAACCGAGCATATATGGTGTTCGGGAGTGTGTGTATATTTTCTTAAGCTCGTGCCTCGCTGTGTAAGACGCCGTCGGGTTAAACTGAGTATTTATGGTGCTCGGGAGGGGTGTACATATCATCTTAAACTAGGGTCACGCATTTATAAGTCGTCGTCCTATTATGGTTGAGTAGCCTAGTTAGAGATCAAAGTTTGATTTGTTTGAACTAAGTTCTCGAAGCTAGTTTTTAGTATTCTCCTAGTGAAAGTTTAGCATTCATCACTACTCCTATCCATAACACCATTTTGAATATTTTTATTATTATCGATATAATTTTGATTTGCAGGTTGGCAAATGTTTTATGTTTTCTCCGGAAAACTCATTTTTATTATATTGTTTCGATACGTGAAGTTTTTCACTGAAAACTTATTTTCATTATAATGTTTTACTGTTTTCCGTTTTTACTATTTTTCCTATAGTACTAATTACAGTTTTAAAATCCTGTTATACGGCTGGGAGAACGTTGGCGTTGCTCCCCACTGATTGTGGCTGTTATGTTTTTAACATGGCAGGTGTATGTATTTTCCTTCGGGTGGGCTAGCGAGCAGTTATGGATCCTGCTTGTTTTAATAAGATCACTGTATTATGGATTGTTAAAAACCCTTTTATGGATTTTATTTTATTTACTTTATTTTGTAGCCATTTTTATTTATGGCTTATGTATTGACTTACCATTTTTATTTAATCAAGACATAGCTACAGTGTGTTATAATCCCACTTCTACAGTGTTTCCGCCACTGTATTGCGTTAGAACTCCTAGGGGATTACAAAAATTCCCCGAGAGCAGAACTCGTTAAAAATCCAGAGAACAAAACTCGTTAAAATTCCCCGAGAGCAGAACTCGTTAAAAATCCCGAGAACAAAACTCGTTAAAATCTCATCCCAACTCTTCTCATCCAAACCAGTAACCAACCCCGAACACGGGAACTCAACTTGCAGTCGGCATAGAACATGCCCAAATAGTTCACACCACCTCTGGGGGCTACCCCGGAGAGCGCTCACAGTCACAGGATTAATATCCTAACCATTCAAGCCCTTTGATCAAGACATCACTGGGAATGCACCTAGCCTACACCGTCATTATGGCTAGTTACACACAAAGTCCTATTAGAATAGGCACCATAATACATCTTCCGACACTGAACTACGGCATGGTTTGATTTCACTACACGTGAATACGTAGGCAGCCTTTCAACAGAGGCACAACCACCCACATTGACACACATCCAAAAAGCGCCATTATTCCGGTCATGACACCATCATGTTCTCAACAGCTAGCTTTGTTGTCCCGGGGGCTTCTCCTAGGCAGAAGTTCCCCATCCACTCACAAAATCCAGATAAATCCAAAAAAAATCTAGCCTCCTTTCTGTAGTGTATCCTAGTACTCGGCTCAGTCGAAGACGAGAATCTGTTAGGACTCGAAGAAATACCCATTTTGGACTGTACCCTAAAATCAAAAATCCAGAAGGGCACCAGACTAAAACAGTCACATTACAGACTACTGCAAGTCCCCTATAGCATATCTATCCCATTTCGATGTTCGACCGTGTTGCCACTCGCCTGGGCTACGGAATAGCGCAACTTTAGAACCTCATCATCTTAGGTGGCCCATCCCCCTACCGAGTCACGGTCCAACCCCTCGAGAGTCCAGTCGTGTCAGTCAACTCGTCCGGTCACGTCCAGAGTCGAGTCTGTCGGTAGGCCTCTCTCTTCAAATTCCACTTTGCAATTTCCAAAATCTAGCCATTTGAAAAAAAAGATCCTTTTCGACAAAGTCAAATTTCGGTCTATTTAAACTGCAAATTTCTTTCCTAAAATGCTTTAGGAGTCAAAAATTTCAAAAATTCAACTTTCAAAAATTCAAAAATCATTTTCCCCAGCACGAGTCATTTTACTACCTACGTGTTGCATGCATTTTATGTGACTTATACATGTACGACTCAAACAGAGACATGCAAACCACTACACCTCCCCAGCATTTTCACGGGATGGGCCAACACACAGGCGCACCCAGGACTTATGCGACAAGTCCAAATCCCCACGGAGTTATCGTTATCAGCTCAGGTATGACTTCTAGCTTATGGCTGGCGAGCCCTTCACGCGAGTCTAATGGACTATAAACGACCCGACCGGAAGTCCGCCAGGTTTCAATCCGCGATTGGCCTGGTGGCTACTCTGAGTTTTGCCTTGTCCAAGCCTCAGTCAGAGTGGGGGCTCTGTAGACACCCGTATTTTGACTGCCAGGTGTCTATAGCAGTTTCCAAAAAATACCCGATGATGATCGGACGCTAACATGCTTCTATGCGCTCGGATACGGGCTCAAACCCATTGATCGCTGGCTAACACACTTACAGAGTACAAATCTCACAAAATCAACCTCAAATCCAGGTCCAGTGGGCCGTTTCCAATCAAATAAGGCTAATTTGGGCCAAAAACGACACCGGAATTAAAACCGACTTTTAGCGATTGGGTCAACTCTGGTCAAAGTCGTTTCCGAAACACATCAAAGCAGCCACTCAAATACAAAAAGTCCAACTCAAGAAGAAAAAACCAACAGTCCACCTTCAGACTTAGTAGAGGCCGCTAATGTGCGGGCGGGGTTGGGTGTCCTTTGTGGGCTTCCCAACACGTACCCTCACCCCTTACTCAGAACCTCGGTTTCCGGATGCCCGAAACCGTTGGCGCACGAGAGTCATTCAATACACAATATCCGATAATGTCGGTATTGGTATCAAATGCAAAGGGACGAGCCCAATAAACTCTGACATCGGAAATGGGTCGTATTTTGTATACGGACCAGTACGACATAGAGTGGGCTCGAATGGTTCCGAATAACCACAAAATTCAGTGGCGACTCCACTTCGACCTAAATTTCAATTCGATTCGTTTCATATGGAGATTCATTCGCCTACCCAAACCCGCGCGTGGCCGCGTCGGGGTGGACCTATGTCATGTCCACAAACATTATATATAAAATTATTGAAAATATTAGTTCATACTAATACAACATTTTTAGTAAACGACATAGATTTATAAAACTAATACTTTCGGCCTTAACGATATTAATTGTTAAAATGAGAACAATTGGGTTTATGAAATTATTGAAATATCATACAAGTGTTTATAAAATGATTAAAAAATGTCTTAAATATTTTAATCCTACTAATTAGGGTGTTTCTAAAATTTATAAAACTAAAATTCCGTAATTATTAATATTTCGACAAAACAAGCATAAATAGGATTTTACGGCAAATGTCAAAACAAATCGTTTAACGTCTTTTATTTCATTAAACCATTACACCAATTTTAGAATATGATAAAGGGTGATTTAACTATTAAAGTTTTAGATTTCAATATTTTTAAAATTGCTGGAAAAATAATTCATTTAGCTGAAAGGGAGCATTTTAACGATAAATCGTAATTTTGTCCAAAACTCAATACTACCATTTAAAGGCTCCAATAAATAGTACTAAAATTATGTAAAATAGCTAAAATACATTTTTGAATATTCTGTCCTGAAAAATAAATTTTCCAGAATCTTTAAACTTGGTTTTTAAAGGATTTTCACGTTAATCAACTAATCTCGACAATAATGATTAATAAAAATAGTAATTACAAAACGATTTTAGTATTAATATCCAAAAATCAATATTAAACCTAAAAATTTTGATTTTCCATATACTATCAATTTTTCCAGATTTCACAAATTTCAATAAAACCGTCTTTTAAAACTCATTTCCACAATTAACGTTTCTCTTAATAAAACTCGTCTTTCCTAATATTTTGTTAAAATAATAATAATCGTAAAAATAAATTTTTATCAAGAAACTATTAGGAACATTTTTTTTTTCCAGAATCAAAACAAAAATCAGAACGAGAATTAAAACGACAAACACGGTTTTAACGATAAACGACGATTTAAAGTGATTAATTAATTCACCCACTTAACAATTCCGAAAACTTATGAACAAATTCAGAAAATTCTTTTTCATCAGAAAGGTTATCCACGCCAAATTTCAGATTAAAATAAAATGTTTAAGTGCTAGAACTAAAAATCGTCTTCTAATCATTTCTGTCCGAAAACGTTAATAATTCAATAATCGATAATTAAAATATCAGAAAAATACAAAAAAATTAAAAACATCAAAAACATCATTTTTACAGAATATATTCATATTTTCCAAGTTTAGGCCGAATATTACGATTTTACAAAATAATATAACATTTTAATTGTTAATCTCGTAAAAGCGATAAAAATATCAAAAATTGCAAATTTACGACTTTTAAAAATTTTCAGATTATATGACATACATATATGAAATTACACAAATAAAACCAAGTAATACCGAGTAACATCGACGTTGCCTTTAATCTAAGTCCTAGTCCACAATGTATTCGCCCGCTTCCGGTTCCTCCAAAAATACTACAAAAACACGACATCCATGGTATGAAAATACCATAAGATCGCTGGAAAATAAGGTGTGTAACGATTGAAAATGAAATCGATTAATACCTTAACGAAGGAGACGGAAAGAGAATCGAAATAAGAGAAAAATAGGAGACGAAAGAAGATTCTTGAACACGATATTTCTGGGCAGAAATGCTGCTGGTTTTTGGTCAGATTTCACAAGAAAAAGATAGCGAGAAAGAGAGTATTTGCTTGAATAAAATGGATGAATGAATAAAGAAAAAAAATGTGAAGAGATATGGAATGAATGGTGACTTAAAAGTTGATGAAAATTAGGTACATTCACCTCCAAAAATTCAGCCAAGAGTGAATGTGAGAGGAGTGTGAAGAGTTTGCATGAGTCAACAATATTAATTTGTAAGAAAGAAATATCTTATGCTTTAATCAATTTGTTTTTATAAAATAAAATGTTACACACAAAAAAATGTGTAGTGGTAGTGTGACATGAGTGTCACGAAAAAAAAATGGTTCAAGATGGTCCCAAAATAGTTGTAGGTCGATAAAAATAAGGATCGTAAAATTATTAAAGGCATTTCAAAGCAATTCGAGTAAACCTCGCGCTAGAAAATAATTATTTACGAAACTTTGTAATAAAATCAGTAAAGGCTAAATTTTCGTAAATAAAAATATTTGTTTGTTGGAAATATTATATAAATGTGTTTAGACATTTTTGGGAAAAGAAATAACTTAAATCCAAGCTTAAAACGTTAATTCATAGAGAAATAGAATTTCTCGCGGAAAAATAAATAGTTTACGATGAAAATCAAATAAATAGAATTAAAACCTTTTAAAATAAAAATAAATATTTTTTGAATCGAAAATAAAAATAAAGATTGAAAAAATGATGAAACAGAAGGCCGAAACGTGATAGAGTTATGACGAAGTCATAACAAAAAATATAAAAGTGTTCGGAAAATAGCGGGTGTTACAATGAGCGGAGAGAGGGGTATTTATAGTTTTTCTCGTAGTTCAAGTCGAGATCTCAGGCGCCTGAAGTGGTGCGATCCAGAGTTGGGGAGCCTGGGGTGAGGCAATGGAAGTTTGAGGCGCCAGGGGTGAGGCGACTGGGAATTTGAAGATTCAATTTGAAAACATTCCAAAACGGAGATTATACGTAATCTATATGTTTCTTTGATGTTAAGATTTTCCGACCCTTGACCTAGCACGTGCGCTGTTGGGCCTCGGATGCGCGTCTCGAGGCTCGACTCGGCCTGACGCACTGACTCAGGTTTGATTTTGTGTGTTTCGGGACCGATTCGAGGTCCCGGTGTCGAAATTGACTCTAATTAGTGTCGACGCGACCGTAATGACACGACTAAGACCATATTGATGTTGAATTAATTTTTCCCAGTAATTATTTGATTCGTTTTATAGAAAAACCATCTAAAACATCGTAAAATCGTGTCGTGCTACAGTCCGCGCATCATCAGGTGTTTGTTGGCAACTCCCGCAGCCACCAGGTCCAAATCTTCGTGTCTACTAACCCGTCGGCTCTCACGCGGAGGCATAGATAGTAGAGTGTCGTTCTTTTGGGCTGGGAGCACGTTGTGTCTTCCTCGAGCCTGGGCCGAGGCGGTGACGCATCGTGGGTGTGAGACTCCAACTCCTTTCTCTCTTATTCCCCCTTGGGGCGTCAACCTCTTCGTCCATCTGGTCGTCGCTCACGATGGGGATGACGACGCCCGTGCCCCGCTACTTCTCCAAGTGCTTGTGACGGGGGGTACCCCTTCCTTGGCCAGCTGCTCCCCTTTTTCCTTCACCGCGCGAGCCCGCTCTTCAATGGTCGCTGGCTCAGGAAAAAGTTGCCTTGGGGATTCGGCCTCTAGAATGCATCCTGCTTTAGTTAGAATCGAGGCTCTCAACAAGGCCGCGAATAATTGTTGGGTCGCCGTCAGCTGCTCCAGGGTGAATGTTCCCACTGATGGTTGGACCGGGGTGATCGCAACAAGAGTAGGGGCATCCACGACCAGGGCCTTGTCGTGATCGATGTTTCGGGATTGCTCGCCGGTGGGCTGCGTCGTCTCCTCGGGGTGTACCATAGTTGGGGTATCCTGAGGAGCATTCGACGTGCCTTGGTCAGCCATTTTCTTGTTGTTGGTTTCTTGGTTGGGACTTTTAGTTAGGTTCCCCACAGACGGCACCAAATTATTTGGGATGCAAACAACCAATGTGGGTCGGCTGAGGTCGCCGGCAAGTTCACTCTTCTCACTTCTTTCTGGCGTCTGGTCGGCCGTTGTCATTACACAAGTGACAAACAATGGCCTCGGAGAGTGTCCGAGGTTGCCTCTACGACACTCAAGTTAACGATGAGTTCTGTGGTAAATGTATCGGTTTTGGCTAAGTGTCTTACCTCTCTCTTTTTAGTGAGATAAGTGAAGCTTATTTGTTCTCCCTTGATTGGGGAGAATAGAGCCCTGTTTATAAGAGGGAGAGAACTTCTCCTTATAAACAGGGCCACGCCATGCATGGGCTGTAATTCGGGTCGCCGGCTAGACCCAGATGTCGTCAGTCGTCAGACTGGAACGACCCTAGCTGAAGGCATGGACAGGCTGATGTCCGTCTAAGGGTAAGCCGACGTCGGTCTGAAGGGTAGGCGGACGTCGATCGTCATGTCATGGCTGATCTGAATGCGTGACCCCATCAGTATTCAAAAATATTACCTCAAGAACACCTTTTCCTTCAGGGGAAGTCTAATTTTGGGGTGAAGCATTGTATTTTCATGTTAATCCTTTCCACTATAGTCACCTTCACATGTCTTAGATGTATCACGCAATATCCATTCTCTGTTCCGAGATATCTAGTCAGTACTTAAGTACACGCACCTATTAAGATCTAATATTTGACATTCAAATATTTCAGAAATGAGTAAAAAAAAAAGGAAAGACATCTCTGATTATAATACCTCAAATAGTAGATTTGTTAATTGTTTGCTCAATGGTTTAACAAATTTGTGACTATGGTTGGCTTCTCTATTGATGAGGCCATGAAATCAACATTTCAGTGGAGTGCTTCAAACATGGGATGGATTATACGGAGGTGTGAGTTAGCCGTGGGTAGGCGGTTACCAGGTGGTGAATTGAATGTCATTGATGATGGTGTTACACTGTTAAGTGGTAATGTTTGGTAAGTGGAGGAGATGATAACGGACGGACAAGATCCGTTTTAAGAATCCTCATTATTGACTATCCCGTTTTTAAAATTTGAAGATCGTTTACGATTGAATGACACCGAGTAATATAACGTCAAATGTATGATTGTCGTTTATCTAAGCTCAACGGTTATTATTAATTTTATTACAATACTTTATAATTAAGACATTATTCCATATGTATTACGGAGTATTATTTGTTTAATCCATTCTTAGATATTAGTAATATTTTGCGTTTACGGTGAGTAAGTATGTAGTACTATATAATAGGATATACGCTACTATATAATCGGATATACGATGTATTTTACGCCATATAACATGACATTGATGAAATTAAGTACCCGTCACTTATTTGTTTAATACTAATAGATATGAAAAAGTGTTTAGCTTTTTAAAGCTATTTCTAATTGACACATGCTCGGGTAGGCTTATTGGATAGTCACGTAAAACAGTTTAACGTCCTAAGTCGTTTAACGTCACAACACTACTTAGAATTACACATTTGTATTATATTGTTATTTTCCTTTGTCATTTTGAACAATAATATCGCATATTAAAGAACTCTATGTATTAATATATGCTTTATAACAAAGCAATCAACGGCAATATTGCATCTCTAATGTTCAAACAATTTTCTCTAACAGATAAAAGTTTACAACCCTGTGAGCCGTGACGGGCAAGGGCGGATTCAGGCCAAGGCGGTGTGAGCTATAACCCAAGTAAATATAAGGTCATATACATTTTAAGTGCTCTATTAAGCATTAGGATAACCTTGCCTGGTGGTTTGGACTTTGGTTTCCAAGCAAGCGATGGGGGTTTGATCCCCATGCATGATGTGCATGTTGTGTGCACTTAATGAGAACTCTTTTTGACCCCCTCTCTCTTCTTTAATGTCTTTTACGCCCTCTCTCTCTTGTTTAATGATTTTACTTTTTCACATCGCCAAAAAATATTAACTTTTCAAAGATTTTTTAATTTCTACTTTCTTCTATAATTAACTTAATAGATTACTAGTGTAGATCTCATGCAATTGCATGATTTTCTAAGGAATATATAAATAATTAAAATTAAAGTTAAAGTAATTACTATTCTTTTTTTGGGTGATAAACCTTGTATACATTGTATTATGGTGTTAATATTAGGATACCAAGCCTTAATAGTATAATACATGAATATATAGAATAAAAAAATGAAAAAGAAAAATTAACGTCCTGATGACTCTTATGGAATATTCCAAGCCGGTACGGAATACATCCTGATGACTCTTATCCTGATTCTCCATGTTTCCTTGGAGTCATTAATGTCACTGATCATATTGAAACGTCGGGATTGAGAGGTAGCCATTTTTTTTGGGTATAATGTAAATAAGCTATTAATAAATCGCACACAACTGATATATTCTGAGAGAAGTTACTGATCTAACTACAGTTCACATATTAATATACTCCGTAGAATATTAGAAGACGGCAAATGGTTTGGGATGAGATATATTTCCCGAAATTTATGGCATAATTATGGCATAATAATATACACATTATATACCAAAATTATACAAGTATTATTTATGCCGAAATTTTTGCACGTGAGTTACGTTATGTACCTTATTTATGACAAATGTATGTAGCCTAATGTTAAGTGCTTATACAAATTATATACCAAATGAATTAAGTGTATTTTATGCCAATATTTCTACCAAGTACGTTATAAAATCTTTTAAGTGCTTATACAAATTATATAACGTGATATGGGTATTATATTTTATGTCAAAGATATTTTATGGATTAAGTGCGTCTTATATATTTATGTATTATATATGGAATTTAAGGAATATATTAATTATGGAATGGAATATATAGGTGAATATATTGACGAAAATACATTTAATTATGGAATATATAAGTTTCAATATATATAAGATGCAATATATAAAGAATATTAATTATGGAAAATATATTTAATTATACTATGTATTTTATATAAAAGATAATAATATCCTCATATTTATACGGATATATGTATATACGGTAAATAAATTGGTAAATAAATACTAAATAACATATACTCTATATATTTCGATATAAGTATATATACTGCACACTCATATTAATAGGTAAGATTCTCTTATATAATAAATATATTTAATTATAATAAATATATATATAATGTCTACTAAATATATTTAATAAGCTATATACTATATATTTAATAGGCTCATATGCACGGCATGGTATACTATACTGAGTATATTTTAATATATATATAAAGAGAATAATATTCTCATAATACGGATATATGTACGTAGACACCCACATTTGGCCGTTAGGTGTCTATAGCAGTTTCCAAAGAACACCCGATGATGATTGGACACAAAAATGCTTTAACATACTCGAATATGGGCTTGAAATCATTAGCATTTGGCTTGGGCTTTTTACGGAGTACAAATTTCACAAAACCAACCTCAAATCCAGGCCCAGTGGGTCATTTTCAATCAGATACGACTAATTTAAGTCAAAACCGACACCAAGGGCAAAACTGTCTTTTAGCGACCGAGTCAAACCCCGGTCAAAGACATTTCTGAGGCGTAAATATCCGCTGCATCACATCGAAAATCTGACTTGAAGTCCAATACTACAAAAAAAAAAGCTACAAAAATAATAAACAATTCCGTTAGAGATAGAATTCGATCACTAAAGAGACTTATACCCGAGCTAGACCCACTCGATCGAGTGGATCATCCCACTCGGTCGAGTAGGCTCAAAAATACGCACAAAAGTGGGATTAAACCGGGCACTCGATCGAGTACTAGGCGCACTCGGTCGAGTGACTCCTTTTCCAGCCGGAAAAGGATTCCTTTTCCACCCAACAACGGAATCTTGTTTACACTTAAATTGCGTGTTTTTCCTATCCAAAGCGGTGTTTTTTCTCACCCAAGCAAAGCTACCTTTTCCTAGTCAAGGTCGGGAAGCTCTCCTATAAATAGACACCCTTGCACAACAACAAACAACTACAATTTCCATAACATCGAGAATCAGCCACAACAATTCCACAACAATACAACCCCAAAATTTCAGCAACCTTTAGCAAACCCGAGAGCAAAACTCGTCAAATTCCTTCCCAATTATAAACCACCATAACTCTTCCTATATCATCTCGACGCTCCCATGCCTAAGCCACAGCTAGGCGAGCCCCGTTCCGAGAGTACAAAGCATGTAGGTTGAGGATGCAAATTCAAATCTCGTCTTCTCCTTTCTCTCTCTCTCTCTCGTTTTTTTGTGGCGTCCGTCCGACCCCTATCGAGTCATTGTCACGTTTTTTTTCGTTTCTAATACCAATATTATCGTAACTATCTAATTTTTCTACAAAAAATGGTCATTCTTAAAATATGATACCGACACCATAGTCGAGTATCGTATCTGCAAGAATTAAATCAAACACGTTGATGCTAAGATAATCGTCACATAGTCATAAAAGACAAAATACGACGATTTCAACGCGGAGTGAATTTATTTCATTCTAGTTCGATTTTCAAACGATTCATAATCATCTTTTTTAAAAGTCACTCCGAATATTCGATATTGATTCCATAATCAGGTGTCGAATATGACGAGTATCGAAAATTTAAGTCGAGTATAAATCATATTATATTTTTACGCGACTTAACGAAATTACCGATTTTTAAAAAACAATTTCGAGAACAAAAGCAAACCGGACAGCAGTCCGTACAGGGGGCACTCGATCGAGTGGTGCCCCAAAACCTGAGGCAGAAGGTTCTTCGAGAACCACTCGGTCGCGTCTCGCAATGACTCGAACGAGTGGCTGCTCACTCGGTCGAGTCCCTCAATGACTCGATCGAGTGGCACCTCAAATATTGGACATAAGCATTTTCCGAGGCACACTCGGTCGAGTCCCTCAATGACTCGATCGAGTGCCCCTTCATCACATCAAACCGTGAGTTCTATAACACCCTTCGAGCCCCGATAATATCTTACAACTTCGGTCAACACGTGTCAAGTCAATCACGTGATTCATCTTTTCAAAACCGTGCATCATATCATATTTACATCATTCATTCAATTTGCAAACCGTTACTAACCCGTTTGTTCTTTGTTTTTGTATCTTATTATTCATTGTTTGTTTTATTATAATAAAACGAACCTCGCATGCTAAAACAACTTTGACGTTAATTTTAGATCCATTAAATCGACGTAGCAACCTATTCGAATATTCGCATGTTTAGTCAAAACAATGTTTGCATATCATTTCATCGTATTACTAATGCGTGTATTTCAAAATCAAATGATATCTTAGTAGAGGCCGCTAAGTGCGGGCGGGGTAGGGTGTTCTTTGTGAACTTCCCAACACGTACCCTCACCTCTTACTCGGAACCGTGGTTTCCGAATGTCCGAAACCATTGGCACACGAGAGTCATTCAATACACGGTATCCGATAATGTCGGTATCGGTATCAAAATGCAAAGGGACGAACCCAATAAACTCTGAGATCCGAATGGGCCGTACTTTGTGCACGGCCCACTAAGATATAGAGTTGATTCGAACCCAACAATCTCACCACGAGATTCATTCGTCTCCCCAAACCCGTGCGTGGCCGCGTCAGGGTGGACCTATGTCATGTCCACAATTTGGCGACTCCGCTGGGGATTAACTGATGCGTGACTTACCATCGGCATCCTCAGGGTGAGACTCGAATAGAAATCGTTTGACTAGTACAATACGCGTTTTAGTTTTACGGTTCATGCATAACCCCATTTTTACCCGGGCCGGTACTGGCGACCGACGTCCCACTATACCGTGAAATACTCCAACATGGATACGTCAAAGGTGTCCATGGCTAATTCGTATGGGTTTCGCGGCATGTTCTAAGCTCAACTCGACTTAGGAAGTCCGTCCCGATTCTCGGAAAGGCCATGTACACTAGTATAGACCCCATTAAGACCGACCGAGACTTTGTGTAAAGCATACATGGTGTCGTAATAATGCTTGCGTGACTATATGCTACTTGATTTCCGTGTTATTTTCAAAAACCGTCATTCCAAAAGATGCATTTTTTTCAAAAATATTCAATTTTCAAAAACTCGGAAAGCTGCCGCAATTTAGGACTTATGATTTTACTCAAAATAGCCTATTTTCTAGCCGGCATGCTGTCCATTTCAATATTCAAATTCTCGATCACTATTCGATTTTTTCGAATTTTCAAAATTCTATTTCAATGGTCAAATCTTCAAGATGCCTTTCTCGATTTTCAAATCTCCGAGATGCCGTTTTCGATTTTCAAATCTTCGGAATCTCATCTTCAATTTTCAAATCGTCGGAAATTCTTTTTTTCAAAATTCAAAATATCCAATTTCAAAACCCGGGAAGCATACCGAATTTAGGACTTATGATTTTACTAAAAATAGCCTATTTCTAGCCGGTATGGTGCCCATTTCAAAATTCAAAAATATTTTCAAACCTTCAAAATTGCGGCCCGATGGCACTTTTCCGATTTTCGAAAAATCGGGCCATCCACCGATTTTCTCGGAATTCTAACTTCCTTTTCAAAACTTTCCTCTCCTTCGGACCTCTCGTATTTAGCAGTGTCGGGTCTTGTCATAAGTCGTCGAAGGTCTTTAGCGTCGAAACTCCATCGATCTTACATCATGGGTTTCCTCCCTATCCCAGTCCGCCTTATTTGACTAAGGCATGGCCCACCTACGTAGGACATACTCCTACAAAGGAAGGCCCGTTTACACACTCGAGTCTAAAGTCTAATGAATGTCTCACATGGACCTTCCTTCGAACAGGACTCGGCCCACATGCCGAATTCTAAGGGAGGCCCACCTTTCACAAGTCACCCGTCTAGTGTCTTTTCCGAGTCAACCTTTTACAAGGCATAGCCCTATAACAAAAGGTTTGTGGTCCTTACGTCTAAGGGTCACTCGTCCAACACTCGAGTCTTAACAAAATCTTCAATCCCACTCGGGGAGTCGGGGGCTACCCTTTAACAGAGCGATCAACCACGGTTGCTCTAAGGGTCATGTCTTACACGTGTTGTCTCACGTACCCTACTTTCGAGTCACTTAGATGTCACACCATCTGAGTCCTTATTTTCACCAGGGGGCTATTCTCCGACGGAGTGATTAATCACGGTCACTCCGAGAATCGTACCCTACACATTTGTCTTAGGAGAGTCTAACCCGAGTTAAACCAGAGTCGTCTCTCCTCCCGCGCTATTTTTTTTGCCTTGGTGTATTTGAGTTCCGAAGCAACTTTTCTGATTACACGGTATTCTTACAGACAGGCCACCGGTAACCAGACGCCAACGCAAGATGCAAGAAACTTTGGACAATTTGACAGCCTCACTAGCTAAGCTTGAAGCGCAATTGACAACTATCAGATCCGACAAAATATCCATTGTCACCCGTTTGAGTGTCGTGGAGCAAGAGACTCCTAATGTTGGATCTGAAGCCACCGGGCCCATAGCTGAACTGGTCAACGCCGTTCACAAGCTGGAAGAACAGGTCCACTTGACAATGAACAACACTAGCCACACGGAAAATGCCCGAGCCTATACACCCATTAGTGAGAAACTACCAAAGGATCTCAACTTAGAAGGGTTACCCATATTCGAAGGGGCGGAAGATCCACTATTACACCTCCGAGCTTTCAAACAATTCATGGCAGTCAAGGGGGTCAAAGCCGACATGTTCATCAATTTGTTCGGCGCATCCCTCGGGAAATATCCAAAAGCCTGGTTCTATAGGCTTAATGCAAAAAGATTCCCAACTTGGAAAGATGTTTCTACCGAGTTCGCTAAAAACTATTCTGATAATACTGAACTTCAGACTACCATGCGGACCCTAGAAGTCATGGCACAAGATCCAGCAGAGGGTTTCACCAAATACCTTCAACGTTGGCGGGCTGAGAGTGTGAAGTTGGTAGACAAGCCCAACGAGAAGACACTAGTGGAGGCATTCATCAACAACCTCCTACCCTCCTACCGCATCCATCTTAAGTATGCCGGAATTTCAAACTTTGCGGTGCTTACCGAAATGGGCACTAGGATTGAAGTCGATCTTCAACATAATGAAGATATGGGTGAAGCTTGTACCGAAGGCTATACTGGACATCAATTCGAGTCCTTAGAAGCCGAAGACTACTAACGACATCATCCGAGAATCTATATTTGATTTAAGTCCGCGTCTAGGATGTTCTATTTCTTTTAATTTCCAAGTCAGAGTCAGAGTCAGAGTCAGTTGTATTCTGTCCTCTTTTCAAATAAAATCAGCTTTCAATATTATATCTCTCATATATGCTCTCTTTATGTGTTTCCGAGAACATAATGAACAACATCATACAATGTGAGCACATGCACGTGACTATTACAGGCACATCTATAATGACTGCAGGAAATCGAGACCCGTGTTTTCCTTTACCTGTTCCATGTCTGACATAGAAAGCCACATAACTACCCTTAGCAGAAGCGGTATCGAATCCTATGACAAGTCTAGGTAGTCTCCTAGTTTGGGTTCAAGACGGGAGGCAAGCCCTTTTCCCACAATACACCCATCCAATAAGATCGACCAATCTCTACCTTAGGTATTAGTCTAACCAAGAGAAAAAAGAGAAAAAGCTGGACAAAAAAAATCAAAAGTCCAAGGGAAAAAAAAAAGCAAAAGGTCAAAACAAAAGAGCTGGCCACGATCAAAAAAAGAACTCGCAACACCCCCTCGACCAGATACGGTCAACTCAAATGAAGAATCCCATGACCGGGGCCAAGAGGTCAACCAATAAAAAATTCGAAAACCCATACCATCAAATAGGGGAGAATCAACCAAGCTGGTCAGCTAACACCACATCTATCCTTCCCACATTATAACCCTTAAGACCTTCTCGAGACCTAGGCTAAGAGACGGCCCGAAATTTTGAGGATTCAAGCTCCATAGGATACCCCTAACCATTAGGGCCAGACATGGAAATCAGATCCCGCATTATCAAACCTGCCCGATCAAAGTTCGAGTCATTTTTACTCGACTTCCCCCTTTTCTACCACATTACAATACCTTACCCTCGAAGCGTTAGCTCCACAAAATCGAGCTCCAGATTTCGAAAACATCAAAGCCACTTACGACCTACCACCACATTTCCAAAAACATCCAAACCAATTACCAACCCCAAACACGGGAACTCAACCTGCGGTCGGCATAGAACATGCCCAAATAGTTCACACCACCTCTGGGGGCTACCCCGGGGAACGCTCACAGTCACAGGATCAACATTCTAACCATTCTCGCCCTTTGATCAAGACATCATTGGGAATGCACCTAGCCTACACCATCGCTATGGCTAGTTACACACAAAGTTCTAATAAACTAGGCAGCACAACATATCTTTCAATTTCACTGAACTACGGCCTGGTTTGATTTCACTACACATGAATACGTAGGCAGCCTTTCAACAGAGGCACAACCACCCACTTTGACACACATTCAAAAAGCACCATCATTCCGGTCACGACACTGTCAAGTTCTCAACAGTTAGCTTTGTCGTCCTGGGGGCTTCTCTTAGACAGAAGTTCTCCATCCACTCACAAAGTCCAAATATTTTCAAAAAATCTAGCCACCTTTCTATAGTGTGTCCTAGTACTCGGCCCAGTCGAAGACAAGAATTTGTCAGGGACTCGAAGCTACACCCTACCTAGGGAGTATTGACGGTGGGGATTTGTCGCGGATCCCCACCGATCAAATAATTAACCGGCAAAACCTAACTAGGGTAGCTAGGGTAAGTCGGGTCGAATCCACGAGGACGGTAGAGGCGTATAGACCAAGGTCGCCCAAATACTAGACTAAGTCAACGAGCTAAGCTAGAGAATGATGAGAGGGAGAGAAGGCTAGACTAAGACTAAAGTACCGGAGAAACAAACAAGGAAAACGGGCTAGGATTAGGTCGGGGTCAAAGGGGTAACGGAATGGTCAAGAAGGAGTTAAAGTGAAGGAGGTAGTAGGGTAATCTAGGTAATCTAACTTAGACTCACCTAGAGGTTCCTCATGGAACCCATTTCGGCGACACACATGACAAAGGAAGGCAAGAAAAACAAGCATTCTAACCTACTTAGTCATTCAAGCATTCCAACAAACATGTGATGTGCATCAACCAAGAGGAAACCCAAATCTTCCACCAACATCTCCAACAAACCCTTAATCATCCAATTAACACCCTAATCACCTTACTAACCCTAGCAAGAACTACTCTAACATCATCAAACTAATTCTAACAAGAACAAGAGGAAACAACACAAGAATCAAAACATCCATAATGAAACTAGTGAAAAAAATGAACTAAGAACAATAAGATGAACAAAGATTAAAACTTGGATGAATAAACAAGATAAAGAGTAAAAAGGAAGAGAAGATTATACCATACTAACAAGAGAATGAAAAGGAGAACACTTGCATAGAAGATAACCCAAATTCATCCACCAAGGTTGTCAATCTTGGATGGATTCTTCGAGAGATCCAATAATACAAGATTAAACTAAGATTAACTACTAATTACCGACTAATCTACACTAATCTAATCTAATCTAACCTAAAGTAGTCTAGGGTTTAGTGTCTAATGAAGTGCATAAGCTTTACAAAACAAGGGAAGAGTATATATAGGGTTACAAATGGAAGGGAGAAGAAAGAAAGGAAATGCGGGCAGCAGCAGCACGGTCCCGATCGGGACGGATTCAACCCGACCGGGACGGTCCGGTCATCCCGACCGGGACGGGTTGGTCCCGACCGGGACGGCCTGGCAGTGACACCCTCAAAAGCGCACTTCATCCCCGACGGGATGAGGTGCATACCCGTCGGGGATGAGTCTTGTAGGCCTCCAATATGACCCTTTTGGTTCCTTCTTGCCTCACATGGACTTCTCATCGATTCTCGGGACTCGGGATCGGGTCTCGGAGGCTCGGGATTGGGTCCCAAGGTCTCGGGGTCGATTCCAAAGCATCGAGTCATCGTTCCTTTATCTCGTTGGCTCCAAAATGTGTATGAATCGAGTCGAAAACGCTCCAACTCTTCCAAATGGGTCTCGGGAACCTGAAACGAACTAAAGGAGGCATAAGAAGCCCATGAATCGCTCCCAAGGAGCGATTCCACAAGGAAAATGGGACCAAAACACTACGAAATAGGCACTACAAACTACACTTATCAACTCCCCCACACTTAACCCTTACTCGCCCTCGAGTAAGCACAAACTAACTACTAAACTAGCCGAGCGGGTATTAGCGCACCCTACGCCCTTTCAACTCACGCGAGTGCACTTAGAGGAAAAGTGCACTCCGCAAGGCAAGTGGGGTCTTGCGACAAAACCGTGGATGCAACCGGACACAAAACACATAAACAAACGAGCACACAAACAATCGCACAAAAGGTCGCACCCAGAAGAAAAGAAATACCGCTTCCCTCAAACAAGCGATGAAAGAAGCACCGGTTTAGGACTCAAGGCAAGTGACTACGTTCCCAAGCTAGCAATACAAACCGAGATGGACTAAACCCTAATAGTATGACGACAAAGCAACAAAAACGTTGGTAACTTACCTCGGTTCCTCCTAACCTTCTAAGAACGTACTACGGGACGATCGGCAGGATGGAAAAAAGGATGAACCACGGTGTTAGTCGACACTGTAGGTAAGTGAGATCCCGCCCCCTTTAGCAAAGAGCCAAGAGGGTCATCCCATGTCCGAAACCGCCTAACTAGTCCAAGTAAAAAGTGAAAATATGCAAAATGAGGGAAGACCGACTAATGCCGCTATCATCCTTCCTAGGGACTCGGTCCTTTGGTCGGCTCTTCACGGCAAAAGTCGGAAAAAGGCTTATTTTTGTGGGGTTACGATCTTTTTGTGAATCGGGTTTTCTTTTGGCATTTTCTCTTTTCTTTTGCATTTTTGCCTTGTTTTGCCATGCCATTCTTTTTCTTCTTTTCTATTTTCTTTTTGGCTTTTGTGCCTTTTCTTTTTCTTCATTCCTTTCTTTCCTTCATTTTCTTTCTTTTTCATTTCTTTGCCCTTTTGGCTTGATTTGGCTTTTTTGGCATTTCTTATTGCAAAGAAAGACGAATTCAACAATTTGCAATTTTATTTGTGGTTATGTGTAGGAGGTAGGGGAATGGGTGAGTCGGGACGGCGCCTTCCCTTCAAACCCACAAAAAGTGGAGAACTTGGACTAATCAAACAATTCCGAACACGGTCACCAAGGGAACGGGACTCGGTAACCAAGGCCTTTTCACACCGTGGGTGGTCATAATGGTCAAAATGTAAATCCCGTAGTAAATCCCTAGTAAGCTAGGTGGACTCAAGGTAAGAAACCAACGAAATCATTAATTTAGGGTCATTCTACTAGACTAAAGTCCAAGACTCGATTTACACTACTAGGAAGGGAAAGTAAACGCTTGCACACTAGCCTCTAAACCGGATTTTCGAAAACCATTTACACACAAGACACACAACAAAACACAAAACAAAGGCTCAACGAAAACGAAAGAAAAAGAAACAAAAGTAACAAAACAAGAACAACACAAAACGAAAACAAATGAAAACACAAACACCACCCCTAGCTTCCAAATGAGCAACCAACCAACAACAAACTTTACAAAGCTCCTCCCGAGCACATCACATCACATTCTCCTCCAAACTCACAAGAAGCAAAGAGGGAAAAAGGGATGAAGAGACGTTACCGGAAATCTTGAAAGCTCACCAAAGCTAACGGCGATTAGGCAACCTATAAGGAAAAGAGGGGGGCAAAACACACACAACAAGACAAAAAATACGACATAACGACACAAAAAGGAAAAGACACAAAAGAAAATCTTTTTGATTTTTGTGAAAAAATTTCAAATTTTTAGGATTTTTAAAGATTTTTTCGAAAAACTACAAAAATAAAGCTAACTATGCTAGAATACCACTCCCCCACACTTAAGCCGAGCCATGTCCTCATGCTCGACCGTAGTGCATGAGAGCACAAAAGAAACTACGAAAATAAAGCTAGAAATCAAAAAGAAAAGTGGAGAAAAGGGTAGAAAGCGTCCGACCGGGGTGTAGTCAAGTCACCATGGGCCGAGACAAGAAAAGATATGGAAGGGGGAAGAAAAATAAAAAGAAGGAAATAAAAGGAAATGGGAGGGGAGGGCTAGGTGTAATCAAGTCACCTAGCCCGGATTCCGCCTAAATCCGACTAAATCCTCAAAAAGAAAGAGTGAAAAACTTGTAAAATTTGGATTTTGAAAATGACTCTCGATGTAGTCACATCATCGAGAGTCGGGAACAACCACTATCAAGGCCTCGAAGGCCGCCAAGACACCATGACTCAAGGGGAAGGGGGGCAAACAAGAAAAAACAAGCAATAATAGACGGAAAAGAAAGGATAGTTGCCGTACCCATAGGATAGCAACTCACTCGCTCCATCGTCTCCAATGATCAATAAAGGCACTTTGCTAGTCTTCCTCATTGCTATCCCACTTCGAACTTGATAGAACCGCATGATAGAGGTAGTAATGGTGCGAGGGGGTGGGATTTGATGTGTATACCGGTCTAAAGTAGATAGAAGATGAAGTGAGGATACGAAAATGAAGTATGTGGGTGGTATGATATGAGCAAGGAAGGTAGGGAGGTTGGGTGGGGGTATACATTGGTTGGGTGGGCTTAAATGTCGAAGAAGAGGCACCAAAAAGGAGTAGGGGATCATCCCGGTCGGGATGGGTGGTCCCGGTCGGGATGACATACCCGTCCCGGTCGGGAAGCCTCCTTCCCGATCGGGATGACACTCCAGTGAACTCGATTTTTGGCACCTTCATCCCGATCGGGACGGCCCCATCCCGACCTGGACGACACACCCTTCCCGGTCGGGAAGGGTCTTCATGACTCCCATGACCCCAAAAACCGACTCCCTACTCACGATCCAAGCTCTATCACTAACCACTCCTTTCTAGGAGTCACCTTCACTTCACCTATCACAATAAACTCAAAGTACACATCAAATTCACTCCCTCACATCGCTCATCAAAATACCAAATCAATTACAAGAATATCACAAAACAACAAAAATCAAGAGAAATAACACACAAATACAAGCACAAGTACTCTAAAGAGGAGAGGAGAATATACAACATGACGGTTCTTTAGGACTCCGTCAAACCGAGGATGGTGGACTCTTCTTCAACCTTAGCCCTCAAGGGCATGGAGGAGCAAGTCGAACGCGCTACCGACATCATAGTGGAGGCCCAAGAAGCGCTCGAGCTTTGCCAACCTCCACGGCCTCCAAAGAGGAGGCAAGAAGTAGGAATCCCAAGACCCATCGTCATCATTCATGTCGTCTCCGGGGTCTATCCATCCTACGAGCTTAACCGACCTCTACCTCCCTAGGCATCGCCTCCAATCACAAGCAAGCTTCATCTCCAAGAAACAAGGCACAAAAAGCGGTTTTGGCCTCATCTCCTCAATGCACACCCCCACACTTTCCTCAAGTTGTGGTTCCCCATCTTCATCACTTGGCCCCACATCATCTTGGAGAAGAGGATCAAAACTTCTACCGGCGGTTTCAATCTCTTCCAAGTCATTGCTTGGTGTACTAGTAAGGGGCTCTTGATGCTTATCCACGTTCTCGGACAAGGGCAACTCGAGGCTATCAATTTCACCCAAAAACTTCACAAATTCTACCAAATCATCCAACTCACCATCCTCCTCCAATTCCTCACCAATGTTGTCTTCACCAAGGGTCATCTCCTCATTCGTCACTTTTTGGGTAGACGATTGAGGTTCTTCAAAGCAAATCTCTCCTCCAAAGGGAACTACATCGGCGGCTTCGTGATTAGGTTGCTCCTCTTTCTCAAGTGGGCACCCTTCATCTAATTGCGATGTTCGGGATAAATACATTACGGTTTGAACCGATATTGCATTTAATCGAGCATCCCTCGCCTCGTTTGCCCTTCGCATTTGGGCCCATAATTCATCTTGTTCATTTTGCAATTGAAGGGCCATTTCTTGGATGCTCTTTTGCATTTGAAGCATAGAATGAAACAACTCCGTGTTAGACGATTGGTGGTCCTTGAGGTCTTGTAAGGCTCCTTGATAATCTTGATGATGCCCAAGGGGTGGGGCATCATATTGTTGGTAGTGAGGTTGAGGTGATTGGTAGTATTGTGGGTCATGGGGTTCATATTGTGGTTGGGGTGGAGGGTAATATGGTGGGTTTTGGGGGTATTGGCTTCCATAAGATGAATCTTGATTGAACATGGTGGGTTCACATTGATAACTCGAGTAATAGTCACCATGATCGTAGGATTGGTAATCGTTCACTTGTTGGTAGCCGTTTTCATAACCTTGAAGATCATACCCGTCTTGATTATCCCAAGAAGCTTGATTATGGTAGGGGGACGTCATGTCATACCCTTGGTTCATGGAAGGAGAGGAGTAGCTCATATCGGCTCCCGAGTATGTGGAGTTTAGATCAAACCCCATGCTTGCTCGAAAATCGTAGTCCATACCCGGTTGGAAACCTCTCACCCTAGCAACTGTCCGTTTAAGCGGCTCTAAGTCGCAAGAAGAAGATGGTCACCACCTCTAAGCACAAACTGTAGACTAAGAACAAACGTGAGAAGCCTAGTGCTTTTTGGGCACTATGCAAGAGAGAAATAAACCACACACACACAAGAAGCAAGGTAACAAAAAGAAAAAAGAAAAACACAAACACAAAGACAAAGTCAAGTAACTAGGAGAACAAAGTCTAAACTAGCACCGTCCCCGGCAACGGCGCCAATTTGACGGCGGGGATTTGTCGCGGATCCCCACCGATCAAATAATTAACCGGCAAAACCTAACTAGGGTAGCTAGGGTAAGTCGGGTCGAATCCACGGGGACGGTAGAGGCGTATAGACCAAGGTCGCCCAAATACTAGACTAAGTCAACGAGCTAAGCTAGAGAATGATGAGAGGGAGAGAAGGCTAGACTAAGACTAAAGTACCGGAGAAACAAACAAGGAAAACGGGCTAGGATTAGGTCGGGGTCAAAGGGGTAACGGAATGGTCAAGGAGGAGTTAGAGTGAAGTAGGTAGTAGGGTAATCTAGGTAATCTAACTTAGACTCACCTAGAGGTTCCTCATGGAACCCATTTCGGCGACACACATGACAAAGGAAGGCAAGAAAAACAAGCATTCTAACCTACTTAGTCATTCAAGCATTCCAACAAACATGTGATGTGCATCAACCAAAAGGAAACCCAAATCTTCCACCAACATCTCCAACAAACCCTTAATCATCCAATTAACACCCTAATCACCTTACTAACCCTAGCAAGAATACTACTCTAACATCATCAAACTAATTCTAACAAGAACAAGAGGAAACAACACAAGAATCAAAACATCCATAATGAAACTAGTGAAAAAGATGAACTAAGAACAATAAGATGAACAAAGATTAAAACTTGGATGAATAAACAAGATAAAGAGTAAAAAGGAAGAGAAGATTATACCATACTAACAAGAGAATGAAAAGGAGAACACTTGCATAGAAGATAACCCAAATTCATCCACCAAGGTTGTCAATCTTGGATGGATTCTTCAAGAGATCCAATAATACAAGATTAAACTAAGATTAACTACTAATTACCGACTAATCTACACTAATATAATCTAATCTAACCTAAAGTAGTCTAGGGTTTAGTGTCTAATGAAGTGCATAAGCTTTACAAAACAAGGGAAGAGTATATATAGGGTTACAAATGGAAGGGAGAAGAAAGAAAGGAAATGCGGGCAGCAGCAGCACGGTCCCGATCGGGACGGATTCAACCCGACCGGGACGGTCCGGTCATCCCGACCGGGACGGGTTGGTCCCGACCGGGACGGCCTGGCAGTGACACCCTCAAAAGCGCACTTCATCCCCGACGGGATGAGGTGCATACCCGTCGAGGATGAGTCTTGTAGGCCTCCAATATGACCCTTTTGGTTCCTTCTTGCCTCACATGGACTTCTCATCGATTCTCGGGACTCGGGATCAGGTCTCGGAGGCTCGGGATTGGGTCCCAAGGTCTCGGGGTCTATTCCAAAGCATCGAGTCATCGTTCCTTTATCTCGTTGGCTCCAAAATGTGTATGAATCGAGTCGGAAACGCTCCAACTCTTCCAAATGGGTCTCGGGAACCTGAAACGAACTAAAGGAGGCATAAGAAGCCCATAAATCGCTCCCAAGGAGCGATTCCACAAGGAAAATGGGACCAAAACACTACGAAATAGGCACTACAAACTACACTTATCAAGTATACAACGAAACAAAAAATCCAAAGGAGCACCAGTCTACGGCATTGCTACTACTAAGCTCTGTCATACGAAAACACTCTCATTCCGAGGATTTGATCATGTTACAACTCGCCTAGGTTGCGGAATAGAGCAACTTGAGAGTCTTGTCTTCTTAGGTGGGCCACCCCCCCCCCCTCCCTACACCAAGTCACGGTCCAACCCTTAGAGAGTCCAATTCGTGTTTGTCAACTCGTCTTGTCGTGTCCAGAGTCGAGTCTGTCGGTAGGCCTCTCTCTTCTCATTTTAAAATTTGCAAAACTTAGCCATTTGAAAAAAATCCTTTTCGACAAGGTCAAATTTCAGTCTGTTTAAACTGCAAATTTCTTTTCCACCCCTTTCCATTTTGAAAACCTATCTCCTAGCACGTGAGTTGCTTTCAGGACTTCGATTTCAAAAATCATTTTTCCCCAGCGCAAGTCAGTCTTTAGATGCTAACTGCATTTCTTGTATGTCATCTTGCTATCTACTATGTTTGCTATTTCTGCCTATATATCTAACATTTCAGGTAACAGCTTGTTTTCCCAAAGGAACATCAAGTTTTTATTCCCCAGCGCGAGTCATGTTTTACCTACGTGTTGCATCAAAACTTTATATAACTTATACAGGTACGACTCAAGGCTTCAGAAACAAACCCGCACAGTTCACATATCTCCCCAGCAGAAAGCCCAAGACGACATCTTCTCTCGAATCAACACGGGGTGTGCCCATATACAGGTGCACCCAGGACTCATGCAACAAGTCCGATTCCCCCACAGATTATCAAGATCAACTCAGGTATGTTATTTTATCTTATGGTTGCCGAGCCCTTTTGTGCAAGTCAAACGGACTATAAACGACCCGACCGGAAGTCTGCCAGGTCTTAATCCTCGATTGGCCTGGTAGCTACTCTGACTTTCGCCTTGTCCAAGCCTCAGTCAGAGTGGGGGCTTTGTAGACACTCACATTTGGCCATTAGGTGTCTATAGCAGTTTCCAAAGAACACCCGATGATGATCGGATGCAAACATGCTTTAACATACTCGAATATGGGCTTGAAATCATTAGCATTTGGCTTGGGCTTTTTACGGAGTACAAATTTCACAAAAGCAACCTCAAATCCAGGCCCAGTGGGTCATTTTCAATCAGATAAGACTAATTTGGGTCAAAACCGACACCAAGGGCAAAACCGTCTTTTAGCGACCGAGTCAAACCCCGGTCAAAGACATTTCTGAGGTTTAAATATCCGCTGCATCACATCGGAAATCTGACTTGAAGTCCAATACTACAAAAAAAAAAAGCTACAAAAATAATAAACAATTCCGTGAGAGATAGAATTCGATCTCTAAAGAGACTTCTACCCGAGCTAGACCCACTCGATCGAGTGGATCATCCCACTCGGTTGAGTAGGCTCGCAAATCCGAGCAAAACTGGGATTAAACCGGGCACTCGATCGAGTACTAGGCGCACTCGGTCGAGTGACTCCTTTTCCAGCCGGAAAAGGATTCCTTTTCCACCCAACATCGGAATCCTGTTTCCACTCAAATTGCGTGCTTTTCCTATCCAAAGCGGTGTTTCTTCTCACCCAAGCAAAGCTATCTTTTCCTAGTCAAGGTCGGGAAGCTCTCCTATAAATAGACACCCTTGCACAACAACAAACAACTACAATTTCCATAACATCGAGAATCAGCCACAACAATTCCACAACAATACAACCCCAAAATTTCAGCAACCTTTAGCAAACCCGAGAGCAAAACTCGTCAAATCCCTTCCCAATTATAAACCACCATAACTCTTCCTATATCATCTCGACGCTCCCGTGCCTAAGCCAAGCTAGGCGAGCCCCGTTCCGAGAGTACAAAGCATGTAGGTTGAGGATGCAATTTCAAATCCCGTCTTCTCCTTTCTCTCTCTCTCTCTCTCTCTCATTTTTTTGTGTCGTCCGTCCGACCCCTATCGAGTCATTGTCACGTTTTTTTTCGTTTCTAATACCAATATTATCGTAACTATCTAATTTCTATACAAAAAACGGTCATTCTTAAAATATGATACCGACCCCTTAGTCGAGTATCGTATCTACAAGAATTAAATCAAACTCGTTGATGCTAAGATAATCGTCACATAGTCATAAAAGACAAAATACGACGATTTCGACGCGGAGAGAATTTATTTCATTCTAGTTCGATTTTCAAACGATTCATAATCATCTTTTCTAAAAGTCACTCTGAATATTCGATATTGATTCCATAATCAAGTGTCGAATATGACGAGTATCGAAAATTTAAGTTGAGTATAAATCATATTATATTTTTACGCGACTTAACGAAATTACCGATTTTTCAAAAAACGATTTCGAGAGCAAAAACAAACCGGACAGCAGTCCGTACAGGGGGCACTCGATCGAGTGCCTAGCCCACTCGATCGAGTGGCGCCCCAAAAACCGAGGCAGAAGGTTCTTCGAGAACCACTCGTCGAGTCTCGCAATGACTCGATCGAGTGGCTGATCACTCGGTCGAGTCTCTCAATAACTCGAACGAGGGGCACCTCAAATATTGGACAGAAGCATTTTCCGAGGCACACTCGGTCGAGTCTCTCAATGACTCGATCGAGTGCCCCTTCATCACGTCAAACCGTGAGTACTATAGCGCCCTTCGAGCCCCGTTAATATCTTACGACTTCGGTCAAGACGTGTCAAGTCAATCACGTGATTCATCTTTTCAAAACCGTGCATCATATCATATTTACATCATTCATTCAATTTGCAAACCGTTACTAACCCGTTTGTTCTTTGTCTTTGTATCTTATTATTCATTGTTTGTTTTATTATACTAAAACGAACCTCGCATGCTAAAACAACTTTGACGTTAATTTTAGGTCCATCAAATCGACATAGCAACCTATTCGAATATTCGCATGTTTAGTCAAAACAATGTTTGCATATCATTTCATCGTATTACTAAGGCGCGTATTTCAAAATCAAACGATATCTTAGTAGAGGCCGCTAAGTACGGGCGGGGTTGGGTGTTCTTTGTGAACTTCCCAACACGTACCCTCACCCCTTACTCAGAACCGTGGTTTCCGGATGTCCGAAACCATTGGCACACGAGAGTCATTCAATACACGGTATCCGATAATGTCGGTATCGGTATCAAAATGCAAAGGGACGAACCCAATAAACTCTGAGATCCGAATGGGTCATACTTTGTGCACGGCCCATAAGATATAGAGTGGGTTTGAACGGGCCCGAACTCCCACAAAGTTCGGTGGCGACTCCACTTCGATTTAAATTTCAATTCGACCCATCTCATATGGAGATTCATTCGCCTCCCCAAACCCGCGCGTGGCCGCTTCGGGGTGGACCTATGTCATGTCCACAATGTATATACGGTAAATGAATAGGTAAATAAATACTAAATAACATATACTCTATATATTTCGATATATGTATATATACTATAAATACTCACATTAATAAGTAAGATTCCCTTATATAATAAATATATGTAATTATACTAAATATATATACTGTCTACTAAATATATCTAATAAGCTATATAATATATATTTAATAGGCCCATATGCACTGTATAGTATGCTATGCTATATATTTACTAAGCCCAACCAAATATAATAAATGACCCAAAAATAGACTCGTTAAAAGTAGGCGGGAAAATGTTGGAGAATTGTTATTTGTTTTGTGGAAAGGGGATGCAAAGGGACGAACCCAATAAACTCTAAGATCTGAATGCGTCGTACTTTGTCCACGGCCCACTAAGATATAGAGTGGGTTCGAACGGGCCCGAACTCCCACAAAGTTCGGTGGCGACTCCACTTCGATTTAAATTTCAATTCGACCCATCTCATATGGAGATTCATTCACCTCTCCAAACCCGCGCGTGGCCGCGTCGGGGTGGACCTAGTTCATGTCCACAATGTATATACGGTAAATAAATTGGTAAATAAATACTAAATAACATATACTCTATATATTTCGATATATGTATATATACTATAAATACTCACATTAATAAGTAAGATTCTCTTATATAATAAATATATTTAATTATACTAAATATATATACTGTCTACTAAATATATCTAATAAGCTATATAATATTTATTTAATAGGCATATATGCACTGTATAGTATGATATGCTATATATTTACTAAGCCCAACCAAATATAATAAATGACCCAAAAATAGGCCCGTTAAAAGTGGGCGGGAAAATGTTGGAGAATTGTTATTTGGTTAGTGGAAAGGGGATTTGTTTCTCATTTAAATTGCTTTAAATAACCTATCCCAAAATTATTTTGATTATATATAACGAATTGGGTAAGATTTTGGATGAATAAGATATTTAAACGAACATAATAACCTATCTTTTTTTTTTAACAGTTGGTCTCTCTTGTGACGGGTCTATCCCATCACAAAATTATAACGAGTCAAGTAGAACTCACATGTTAGATAAGACAAAAACAGAATGCATCAGGAATAACAAATAATTGTCTTTTATCTATTCATGTGGGTAATATTTGACCGTCACAAGTTTGTGCTGGATATGCTCATCATAAACAAAAGTTTGTATTTTTTTTAAAAGGAAAAAAAAATTCACTCCTAAACCGATATTCATAGGGTTAACATTTTTCTAATGAATTTTGAAACTCAGAAAAATTATTCTACTCTACAAAATTTAGCCTAAGGCGGTACTATATCATGGATTCGCCCCTGATGACGTGTCACGAGTATAATACTACTCCCTTCAATTCATTATGATTTACCCACTTATTATTGTGGGTTGGAGGAAGTACTAGGTATCTCTCTTTTCTATTGAAAATCATTCAATTTCATTTGTACTAGTGTGATACCCGTGAAAAATTTCACGGGTTGTGGTTCTTTAATTGATATTTCCTAATGAAGTAAGACGAGATTGATCTTCAATTATGCGAAAGAGTGTGATCATCCATACGCGTGTTAATAGTGTGATACCCGTGAAAAATTTCACGGGTTGCAATATTTTTATTGATATTTCATAATGAAGGAAGGCAAGATTGGTCTTCAATTATGTGAAAGAGTGTGATCATCCATACGCGTAATAGATGTACGAAAGAGCGAACAACGTAGAATACGTTGAAATAGTATGATTCCTGTGAAAATTCACGGGGTTGCTACGTTTTTTTATTAGTATGATACCCGTGAAAAATCACGGAGTTGAAACGTTTTTTTTATCCAAAAGACTAATCACAATCCATATGAGGATGAACAGAAAGACGATATTGGTTTAAAATTAATGTAAAAGAAGTGAATATTGACGCATATGATAATTACAGTGTGTTCAACATTGAAATCAAAGAACCCGCGTGAGTAGGTTGATAAAGAACTATTGAAGATAGTGTATGATAAATGTAAAAGACAATACCCATGAAATGATGAAAACAAACTTGTATAATATGCATTTGACAGTATTTATAAAAACATCATGAAATACCCGTGAATACCCGTGAAATACCCTTTCATATATATGAAATAGTACTTATACGTTCCTCTCCCAATTTTATTGTACACTAGTCACTTGTAAACCAAATTAGAATAACTGTGTGTATTCGGTCACTTGTAACAACTGTCATTTTATTATGGGAAGAATAGTAATTTATGGGAAGATATTACTTTATGGTGAGATATAAATTTAATTGGTTAACTTTTCTTTTATAAAAAACTTAAAGATGAGTTTCTCAAGAAATTGGAAGAAGTAATAGTGGGTTAATGTGTAAGTGTAATTAATTGGACCTTTTTAGGTCTTTTTTTTATTTCAGTTCAACCTTTTTTTCTTTTGAATTTATTATTTCCCTTGACAATATTTTGAATTTTTTTTTCTTTTAAATTTATTGACAATTATATCATTAAAGTCCAAAAAATCAAACTCATATATCAATCCTTTTAAAAATACATCAAATAAAACATGTTTATTTTTAATGATATTTCGTATCATTTATTTTAATAAATGATTAAAAAATTAAGAATAACAAACAAAAGTTTTTAATACTTCTGTCAATTAATTCCAAGCTTATTTTCAAGGAACATGGAGAGTTGTGATTTGCGTTGGGACTCTAGTTTGAGGTTAATGAATATTCAATTACTCTAGTTTGTGTGAAATGATGAAGGGGGAATGTGTTTCAAGGGTCATTCAATGACGTGATTAACCGTGTAAATTTACTACATAATCCTTTTTTTGTATAATCCTCATTAAATGACCCTCATTGAATGCATGGGTTTCTTTCAATTATATACTCCTAATAGTATATTACTTATACCCATTGCAAATTAAAAGAGTAGAAATACGGACTTATTCTCAACGGAATTACTTTTTCATAATTGTTTGTTACTCTTTCATACCTAATTTTTTCGAAAATTTCCGATTTTACCCTTTTACATACTAAAACAAACTTTCATCAATCTTTCTCATTCTAAACAAATACAGTAATATTTTCATCATCAATCTCTAATTAAATCTAACCAATTTTAGAAATCAATCAAATCATACCTACGACGAATTCTAATTCGATAAGTTTTATCATACTCCGTAGAACAATTGTTATAGAAATTTATTTTTTTCATAATTAGTTTATTTTTTAATAATTAGGGTTTAAAGATGGTAGGAGGGTGGTGGTTGGGTGTTAGCGGCGTGGTGGAGGGTGGGAGAAGGGATGATCGGCACGATGGGGCTGGGTGGGAGGCAGGGAAGGCCGACACGGTGGGGAAGAGTAATGATAGGGCAGTCGACGCTATGACCGTTGGGTAGTCGGTGGGATGGGGTGGGGCAGGGCGGAATGGTGCCAGAGGGTGGTTGGGGAATGGGGAGAGACGTGGGTAATTGGGTATAGATAGTCATTTTTTTGTTTTTTGTTAATTTTAATTTTAATTGAATTAGTTTTTTGATAATTAGTTTTTTTATTATAATTAACAAATCAATAGAAGTTTTAAAAAATAGAAATTAATATCAATCAATGACAACAATAAAAATAAAAAGTTAAAAAAATATAATATTAATACTAAATAAAACTTATAATAAATAATTTTTTTTGAAAAAATCTTGATAAAATAATCCAAAAAAATCACATGTGATCGATGTGGTAGTTGGAGTGGTTGCCAGCATGGTGAGGTAAGGAGGAGATGAAGATTGATAGGTTGAGATTTTTTTTTTCCTCAAACTTCTCTCTAAAAATTTAAGTGGGGCAGTGAAATGGGAGGGGTAGGTTAGTAATTGTTAGGTATGATTGAGTAATATTAAAGTATAAAAAAGCACTAACCATTCACAAATGGGGGATAAAGAAGGGTGATACCTCATGGTTGTTGGTCTTTCTTTTATATAATAAAAAATGGAGTTCCAATTTGCTTGGTAGCAATGGTGATGTATGAACTAAAGTTAAAGAGATCAATTGCTTACATTCTCCATTTTCGGGATCTCGTTCCTTATTTAGTACTCCCTTCATCCATATCCAAACTACACATTTCCTATTTGCACAAGTTTTTAGGAAATCAATAGAAAATTATTAAAGTACAATGTAACGACCCATCATCCACTTTATTGTGTCATTAAGAAGAATATAAGGTGGGCCATAAGAACATTTTTTGTAAATAGACCATAAAGTAAGGGTAAAAGTGTCATAATAATTGACCAAAAAGAAAATGTGACAAGTGGATTTGAATGGACTAAAAAGGAATATGTGTAGTTTGGATATGAATGGACTCGTCTCTCTGGATGATTTGTCAATGCCTAAGTGAAGACTATTCGTGGGCGGTAGCCTACCCTAACCTACCCGTGTCCGCATCCTGCATGAGTGTATGCATTTCTAGTTATGTGTAGCGTGTTTGGAACAACTGAAATAAAACACTAAAAATCCGGATTCAACCACGCCAACATATTCAACCGCACCCAATTCCATTTTCGAAAAATACCTCATCCTTTCGAAACGATCTTTTAAGCACCGATACTTCGGTCAAGTCATGATTTTTTAAAAGGAATAAAAACATTTTTAGATGTCGTCATCATGGCAAATTTAACACTCACCACCTTCAAAAAAATATAATATTTTCAATGCCATCACCTTGGCCAAATTAAAGTCCGTCAACAACGAATACCGTTAAATACCGCCGAGACTCCCGATCAATGGAATCGAGGTGCACCAAACGGTTACATTTCATTTCAAAAAAAAAGTTTTTTTACACGCAAACCGTCAACACGACCAAAACTTCAATTAATGAAGTCAAGGAACTCAAAAAACGGTCACACTTTCAAAATATTTTTTTATAATGCACCCTCCCACCGTTAAATGCTAGTTAATGCAACCAACGAACGTGGGTTACTAGTTTTAAAAGTTCTTCTTAAAAAAGAACGGAAGTGTTCTAAAACACTATTCACCACCTAAATCTCTCACTAAGGATTTGGTCACACTTTTAAGAACACTGTCATTAGACTTCACGCTCTACCACGAGCATCACGTACACCACAAGTATCAAACTAGCTAATTAATAGTAGTTTCGATAAAAGCCGCACGTAATCATTTCCAAAACCGGTTCCTCTAAAGAACTGTGCTCCTTTCAAAAAAAACATTTACATTTTGTCATTGCCGGATTCCCGACGCACACACATAGCAACGCACTTCCACGTCACGACGATGTCGACCCGCCATCGTTACACTATTTCTACAAACCATCCTTTTCAAAATTTCTGCAAAATTGGTCGTTTTCGGAAGAAGCATATATCAAAACTCTTTGATCCTGAGTCGGGATCGCGACCAACCTCTTACGTCGTACAACCGTGTGTTTAACTGTCTATGTTAGTTACTAGGATTGCCTCTACCCGAGGTCTTACATTTTGGGTCATCTCATTTCGAGAAGTCCTCTTCAAACTTCACCACCGAGGTTTCTGTCAAATCGTCTCGCCGTAGAGACCTAAGATTCATTAGGCATCTGGCCGAATACACCAAAAGTCTAAAGCACTTGAGTCCCTAAGCTAATAGCCGTACATACGAGTCAAGGGTCTCATTCCCACGTCGCTCAAGTACGAGCATTCCTCGAGTCCTTAAATTGTCCAGAAGACCTGTCCTCATTAGCATTACCTTTTCACAGTCATGACGGGGGATTCAAGCGTAGACGCAAGCAACCACAGTGAGGATAACGCCGGACAATCTGCAGACAACACCATAGGAGCCATAGCTGACATAATCCGGGACTTACAAGCCACCGTCATCACAGTGAATGCATCCGTAAACAGCATAGACTCCCTCCTAGGTCACCTAGAAGACAAAGCCTCGGATGAACACCACAACCGGATCTTCAACGAGGTCCTCTTAAATTCCACCCCGCTAGGCGGAGCACCTGTCGGCGTCGTTCTTAATGATCCCGTCACCCCGCCTCAGGATGACACCCTCCAATCCGTTATGAACCGCATAGATTTCCTCGAGAAGCAAATGCGCCTGAACCATGGAAACAACGTTCACTTCGAAAATCATAGGAAATTCGAAATGGTGAATGACTAATTACCCGAAAAAATTTCCCTAGCTGACATACCAAAATTCAAAGGAACCGAGGACCCCCTCAATCACATCCGGGCCTTTAAGGATTACATGGCCATTAAAGGGGTCAAGCCTAGCCTCTTCACTAGGATATTCCTTTCATCCTTAGGAGACACACCGCGATCGTGATTCTATTCACTAGACCCTATAAAGATATCCACTTGGGATGATATCTCCGTAGAATTCGCAAAACAATACGCGGATAACGCCGAAATGCAAGTCACCATTAGAAGCCTCGATGTCCTCTCCCAGAATGAGAAGGAAGGCTTCTCGGAATTTCTGACTAGATGGAGGAGAGTTAGTACCCAACTAATAAACCGCCCAGACGAAACCACTTTGGTAGAAAAGTTTGTCAATAACCTTAGACCTGCCTACGCCTCCCATCTTAGGTACCAAAACATCCACACCTTCAAGGAGTTATCCACCTTAGGAATACGCCTAGAGGACGACATGAAGAAGGAGGTATTCTCCAAAATAATGGGGAAAGGCTATCAAAGACCGACCGCTTCTACAGGAACCCGGTCTTATGGAAATAACAAAACTGAAGAAGTACACCTGGTCGAACCAACCACCCGGGGAAAAACGAACTTCACCCCTAGAACATTTTCCAAACTAGGTATCACATACACCGAAGCATTAAAAAGGTTGACTGAGCAAGGATAGCTCGAGCTGATAGGTCCTACCACGGACCCTCCCGCGGATAAGAGGTCAAAAACATGGGACGCTAATAAGTATTGTCAGTACCATCGTGGCAAAGGCCACGACACGAAATCCTGTTTTCGGCTCAAGCATACTATACAAGATATGATAGAAAACGGGACGATCCCTCTCCTCCCACATGAGAAACCCAATAATACTACGAACCCTTTTAGTGTCCACGCCATCTTCGACGACACTATTGACTGCTCCCACCTTACCCCCCGGGAGAGGATGTCCTAAACATTGAGGATGAACCAGACACTCATCCAGAACCCACACCCCTAGACCTCGTGACAATCATCAAGAGCCTAACCCGTTTAGTCTCGCTAATACACCCCATACTCTTAAGAATTGAGGCTAGGGTAACTCACATCGAGGAAAGGCTCGAAGAATCTCCCGAACCCCCTATTTCCATATGCAACGGGTCAATCAAAGGGGATGGCATAGGCTCGCCCGAAACTGTCGAACCCAAAAAGAAGTTCACTCAAATTGGGGTTAGCTACGCGGCCGCGCTACGAAGATTAACCTCCCTTCGCCTCTTACGACCCAAAGGGCTGATGGGCGATCCCCCACTTAAGCATAGGTCCCGTCACTAGTCCAAAGAAAAATACTGCCACTACCACAGGGGCAATGGTCATGACACGGAGTCTTGTACATTGCTAAAAGATAAAATTGAGAGATTGATAAAAACAGGGGTGGTAAAAACCACACTGCTAACAAAAAGACCCACTCGCTTCTTGACAGACAACTCCGAGGAAAGGGATCTCCGATTACTAGAGCACCTCGAGCTATCTCACGATCAGGCCCTAACAATGCTAATATCCGACGGACTATTATACCCCCTAAGTCCGACACCTAACCCACCTACCGACAAGAGGTCGTTGCATTGGAACGGTAACAAATGGTGTCGGTACCACCAAGGCCGAGGACATGACATTAGTGAGTGTCGTGAATTTAGGCAGCAAGTTCGCTACCTCATCCAAGAAGAAAAATTCGGGGCATACCCCGAATACGAGGACACCAAGGCGCCTACTGAGGCCAGCAAGTCCGGAACCAAGTCAGAGTCTAGTTCATCTTAGGGCCTAGACTAAAATAATGATAATAAATGTCTTGTCTTCTACCTTATCGAGTCTAGGGAAGCGCGAGGGAACATGTCCTCCACCTTCCTCCCAAAACCAAAATCACGGGCATCTAGCCCGTTTACTATTATCAATAAAACAACTTCTTTTTTTTTTACAAACATGCCTCGACAATCGCTCAACTTCTTTCAACAGTTTACTTTAACGCTAAAAAAGGCTCGACTTTATGCCAATTATCGATAACAACTGACTAAAACACAAGAGCTGCCACAAACAACCCACTCAACTTCACCCTAAAAAGGAAATCGGGAATAACAACCTTAGGTTCAACCAGCCACTGACCAAACAACAATAAGTTTGTAAACGAACAAACAGCCACCCAACCAGACTTACCAACAACGCAGCCGAATGCGAAGCCCGCCTAATAGGTCTAAAAGCAGCCATATCTCTAGGAGTCAAAAACCTTAGAGTACATGGAGATTCATCCTTAGTGGTCAACCAAGCTACGAGTACCTGAAAACTTTATAGCGAAAGCCTAACCCCATACCAAACCAAAGTGGAAACAATGTCCCGGGAATTCACCAAAATCGACTTCATACACATACCCCGTGAGAAAAACCAATTCGCCGATGCGTTTTCTAAATTAGCCTCACTAATAAACATGCCCGATCACCTTTTCTCCATGCCTATTTGCGTAGAGAGAAGCGAACAACCAGCCTACATCCACAACCTCGAAATTGACGATACCCCCGAAGAACCTTGGTACAAAGCAATCCTAGACTTTAAAACCCACGGGTCATATCCACCCAACACTAACACCAAGAACAAAAGAGCCCTACTGTGGACATGACGTAGGTCCACTCCGACGCGGCGACGCGCGGGTTTGGGTAGGCGAATGAATCTCGTGGTGAGATTGCTCTCGGGTTCGAAATTTAAGTCAAAATGGAGTCGCCACCGAATTTTGTGGTTATTCGGAACCATACGAGCCCACTCTATGTCGTTATGGGCTATACACAAAGTAAGCCCACTCCGATTTCAGAGTTCATTGGGCTCGTCCCTTTGCATTGCGATACCGATACCATCTACACCGGTATCGTGTAAAGAATGACTCTCGTTCGCCAAGGGTTTCGGACATCCGGAAACCAAAGGTTCTGAGTAAGGGGTGAGGGTACGTGTTGGGAAGCCCACTAAGGACACCCAACCCCGCCCGCACATGGCGGCCTCTACTAAGACATCGTTCGTGTTCGTGATACGCGCGCTAGTAAAATAATGAAATGATATGCAAACAGCGTTTTTAACTAAACATGCGAGTTTTGCGTTAACTACGTCATTTAATGCATCTTGAATGTGGTCGAAATAATTTAGCATGCGAGGTTCATTTATAAAAGCGTAAAAGCGAATAATAAACAAAGCTCGAAAGAAAGAAATGAAAAGCGTACAAGCTACACGGGCGGAAATACAACCCGGATTTCACAATACGACATAAACGAAATAACGTAAAGATAAAAACGGACCCGTATGAAAGCTAGACCGCGAAATATGTAGATGGACTACCCCGCTTAAATACGTATTATGTCACGTACTAAGCGAAGGACGGAAATGTGAGATTGTGGCGTATTGCTAGCCTAGTCTTACATTCCGTAGTCTTGTCCCGACTTATCACGTAAAAGTGGTCAAAGTCGTTCTACGTGTCGTGACATGTGTAACGTTTTGGAAAATGATGAAGGGTCGGTCAATGGTCTAAAGTCGATAAGGAAGGGGCTCGGAATATGTGTCCAAGCCTTCGGGTTTCTGTGTTGCCGGACCCACTCGACCGAGTCATTGATTGACTCGACCGAGTGCACCATTAACGTGGCTACTGCCCATATTTTGGGGGGTTACTCGATCGAGTGCCCTATGGCACTCGGTCGAGTGCAGCATTAATGGGGCTACTGCCCAGTTTTTGGGGTGCAACTCGATAGAGTGGCCTATGGCACTCGGTCGAGTGCCCCCTGTACGAGCATGCTTTTGCTTGGTTTTACGACTTGAAATCGATGATCGGCCGAGCCAAATACAAGCATTACACGATTTGTATTCGACTTGGCCTCCGGTACTATAATCGTGTATGAACGATTATGATACCGTCACCGGAGTTTTTACGAAAACGTTTGTGTTAGATTACGAAACTTTGAATTAGTAACGAGATGCATCCCTCTACGTCACGACATCGAAACTAACCCTTTCGAGTTATGTGATGTCGGTATTCGTGTCAACGGGTCTCGTACCAATTATGAAAATGGAGTTAAATGTGTTCAACTACGACGAATCACGATCACGTCACGCCCTTGAGTACATTGGGGCGGGGCTCCTCGAAAGGGCTCCACCTCCGTCGTTGCTCGTAAAGGGATTAGACGGATCACATGTGATTATCGTAGTTCAACATTTCAAAACCGACTTTTGATATTAATATTGTATACGCGGTTTTATTAGAGTTAGTAACGATATAAAAAAGATGCAAAATTAGAAATGCGAAAAGATGAAAAAAGTTAGTGCATGTGTACGTGTTACTACGATACAATAATATGAAAATGCGTATAGAACGATACTTTAAAAGAGATTAAAAAAAAAGGAGTTTGGAACACCCTCAACGTACATGCTAGTATAGACCTCGGAAACGGACTCGTGAACAGCGACAAAGCTTGGGAGTATCGAGGATGCACGCGAGTTACGGTGTGTATGGATATGTGTGTGTATACGTCGGTTTATCGAGGGACTAGAACTTGGTCTTTGTGTGTATTGCTTAGGATTTCTAAGGCTTTGATGTGTTGATGAAGTAGGGTTGAAGTGGGGTGAAATGTCTCCAAAGTTCCTCTCCAAAAAGGGTTGTGTGCAAAAAGGGTTCCGTTCCGAATGCATGGGAAAGAGTCGGTATTTATAGGCATTTGCCACGACCTAAGGGTCACTCGACCGAGTGGCGCGGGTGCACTCGGTCGAGTGCCCTCGTGAATGTATCTGGACGGGTTCGAAGAGGCTCCACTCGATCGAGTGGCCAATCCACTCGACCGAGTGGATCAATTAGGCCGGGCTATTTTGGGCGTGATTGCCCTTGATTTATGTTTAATTGATTATGATTGATTTAGCTAATTTTGGCTGATTCGTGAGCGATTTGGATAGATTTGTGAACCTGGTGCATGCTTCGGGAACGCACCCGGTCGCTCTTTGTGTCGGGTTCGTCTTGACCGGGTTTTGACCTGGTCGCTAAAAGACGGGAATTATTTTTGGTGCCGGTTCTGACCCAAATTAGTCTTGTTTGACTCGGAACGACCCAATGGGCCTGAATTTGAGGTCTGTTTTGTGAGATTTTTACTCCGCTAAAAGTCCATGTCGGCTATTATGAATTTCGTGCCCGAGTCCGAGTATACTAGTCACGTTGACGTCCAATCATCATCGGGTGTTTTTTTTCGGAGACTACCATAGACACGTGGCAGTCAAAATGCGGGTGTCTACAGAGCCCCCACTCTGACTGAGGCTTGGACAAGGCGAAAGTCAGAGTAGCTACCAAGCCCGTTAAGACCTGGTAGACTTCCGGTCGGGTCGTTTATAGTCCAGTAGACTCGCGTGAAGGGCTCGCCAGCCATAAGTAAAGGGTCATACCTGTCCTGATGATGATGGCTGTGCGGGGAGTCGGACTCGTAGCATAAGTCCTGGGCGCGCCTGTGTGGGCCCATCCCGTATTATTTTGGGACAATGCCGCCTTGGGCGTTCCGCTGGGGAAATATAGGAGCTGCACGGGCTTGTTTCTGAAGCCCCGGGTCGCACTTGAGCTGATGATGATGCTCCGTGGGGAGTAAAGCCTGCCTCTTTTGGGGAGTAGGTGTACCCGTGTGCCGACACATCACGTCTTGGATGTAGCATACCGGGGAAAACTGACTCCGTTGGGGAAATTAAATAGTTTCGCGGAGACTTGCCTTTTGAAGTCTGGGGTGTACCTGTATGCTGACACATAACAATTTGTATGTAACATGTAGGTAAAATGCTGACTCTCGCTGGGGAGGAAAAGATTGAAAATTTTTGGAAAGACAAAAATTTTGACGCGAAGAAATTTTTAGAAAATATTAGGAAAGCTCGGGACAGCTTGATTCCTATTCTGGGTTCAGGTTTGAAATCAGGCCTGCGCGCGCATAGGGCCCAGCTGGATGAGGAGGCAGCAGCAGTTAGGTTTCTGTTAGGTTTCTCCATTATAAATATGGGAGATTCCTACTTCAGTTTCTGCATCACAACTCAAATTCTCCTTCTCCTTTCTCAAAATCTTGTAGACTTTTAAGAAAGCTAAAAAAAAAAAGAATCCTATCATGGGCATCGATCACTTGACTGCCATGCTTCTCGCCTGGTCCCAATACTTTCGGGACGAGGAGAAGGTTAGGCTAACCCAAATGGGAATAGTTAATCTGTTCCCCTTCCAACGGCTAATAGTGGATTCGCACTTTCTGGATGCCTGTCTGTCGTTTTGGGACACCACCCATCACGTGTTTGCATTCCCGAGGGGCGAGATGTGCCCCTTGCCCGAGGAGATTACTGCTATTGGTGGTTGGAGCTTTTCTGCCCAGCCAGCTATCCCTCCGTTCTACCCGGATCCAAGGAGGCGGTTGATGGAATTTTTGGGTCTGTCTCATGCTGAGACAAATCGAATGGTGCAGGGGGATAATGTCTCCCTATTCGACCTAGCCGATAAGTTTATGAACCCTCGAGATGTAAGGGCTACCCCTGCTCATAAGCGTAGGGCATTTGCCTTTTGCATGCTGCATTGTTACGTATTCGAAGGGTTGATGGATCTTGACTCATGCATGGGTCAAATCAGGCTGATCGGAGTGGTTGACCAGATGGAGACTGGTCATAGCCCTGCTTGGCTAGCCACGGGGGAAATCATTATGGGGCTGGATGCTCGACGGCTTGACCCAACTCGGCGGCTGATGGGAAGCACCCGTATTCTTCAAGTATGTAAAATTTTTTTTTTTTTTTTTTTTTTTTTACGTTTCATGCGAATTTTCTGATCTTCGTAAGTCACTCGATCGAGTGGACCTGTCACTCGATCGAGTGACACTTTTGTCGTGCTACTGCCTGTTTTTGACAGGCTTACTCGATCGAGTCAGATGTTGCACTCGATCGAGTGGCACTCGAACCTGACTACTGCTTGTTTTTGACAAGCTTACTCGATCGAGTCAGATTTTGTACTCGATCGAGTGGGCTGTAGCGAATTGCTCCGTTGCTTATGAAGTTTTGTATATGCCTTTCAGATATGGTTGTCGGAACGACTGTCAATCATAGAGACTCCTCCGAGCATTTCCAGTTATAGGAGTAGTCAAATCAGCTCTAGGAGGCGGAAGATAAGCTCGAGTCACCAGATAAACCGAGCTTACTGGGATGAAGAACTGGCATTCCATGGGGGTCCTTTGATCAGGTGGACCGTTGCTTGGTGGTTTCTTTCGAAGCTAACTGGATTGGCCAAGAGGGACCAAGCCCGATACCTGACGATTTTGTCCCTAGACTGGACGGTTCATATTTACCCGGACCGCCTCCTAAGGCAGTTCGGTTCATCTCAGCGCATCCCTGAGAAGGAAGCCATTATTAGCGTCCCGCTCCAATTGACGGACGCTACGTGTGACACTTGGTTACAACGATGGTTCACTCGTCCCACATGGACGATACCTAGCCCTTGCCAATCCGCTTGGGTATCGCAGGCTTACCAGAAGTGGATTTCTGAAGAGTCCGAGGAGGCTCGCAAGGCCTTAAAAGTTGACGAGGCCATCGAATTGGTGCAGCGCGAGTCGGCGAAGGATAACAGAGAGCTCTTTGCCGGGGAAGACACTCCTGGAGCCAAAGTCCGGGAAGAATCGGATCACAAGCCACATACTAGGACTCGATCTAGAGAAGTCGGTTCTAGCAGTACTCAGGGGCAGACCGACTTGGAACGACGACTTGGGCCGAGGTTGGCAGTCCGGGACCGACTTGGTCCGCGTGACCGGCTCCCTGAACCGGTCAGGGCTCGACTTGGGCCCATTGATATGACAGGGGAGTCGGGCTCAAACACTCGGGCCCGAGCTAGAGAGGTTCCCTTAGTAATTCGGGAACGCTCCCCTCCACGTCGTCGCCAGTGGACGACTAAGGATGCTAAGGACAAGGGGAAGGGCAAGATGCCCTAAATGCCGAGTCCTTAGATTTATTATTATTTAAGTATTATTATTACTTTTATTGTGTGCCCTTTTTTGTTTTTGTTTTTTTTATTCCTGCACTTTGTAATTTCCCGAGTTTATCGGGATACATTTTCTTGAATTAATAAAAGAGATTTATTATTAAACCGCTCCTGTCTTTTCTTGATTGCATTGGTTGTACCCTTTTGAGGGGTTGCCTACGTATCCGCGATTAGCAGAATCAAACCAAACGTAGTTCAGGCTAAGGAAATTTGCAATCTCGAATTACACCAAGACTATTGGTTCAAGATGTTTATGACAGTAGAATAAGTAATTCTAGCTCATTGACTTGCTTTTTGTAAAAAAAAATGATTTTGATAAAATTTGCTAATGACATTGAGAAATGGCTAAGGGTAGTAACGCTTCAGCTGGTCCAGGTTGGTTGGGTTGACAAATTCATTCCCGTCCAGGTCTGTCAGCATTACTGCTCCCCCTGATAGGATTTTCTTCACCAGATACGGCCCAGCCCAGTTGGGTTTGAATTTTCCCCTTGGGTCCACTGGTAGCAAGGCTCGAACAGACTTAAGGACTAGATCCCCTTCTTTAATGTTCCTGGGCCTTACTCGCTTGTTGAAGGCCCGTTGGATCCTTTTTTGGTAAATTTGGATGTTATTGAGAGCGCGGGACCGTCGTTCGTCTAGTAGAACCAACGAATCGTACCGTGCTCGAACCCAGTCAGCTTCGGGTACTTGACTTTCTAGTAGGATTCTGAGGGACGGTACCTCTAGCTCCACTGGTTGGACTGCCTCCATCCCATAGGTTAGGTAGTATGGTGTCGCTCCGGTTGCGGTGCGAATTGACGTCTGGTACCCCCATAGGGCAAAAGGTATTTTGTCGGGCCAGTCCCGATAATTATCAGCCATCTTTTTGAGTATGGTGACAATCGTTTTATTGGCTGCCTCTACCGCTCCATTGGTTTGGGGACGGTAGGGCGAGGATGTGTGCCTCTGAATTTTGTATTTAGCCAGTAGGGCCGCGGTCTCAGCTTGGAAATGAGTCCCGTGATCACTGATGAATTCATGCGGGATTCCATACCGACATATTATCTTGTTTTGGATAAATTTGGCGACATGCTTAGCATTGAGAATGCGATATGATTCAGCTTCGACCCATTTGGTGAAGTAGTCGATAGCTAGCAAAATGAAGCAATGCCCACCGATACCCGAGGGATTTATTTTCCCGATTATGTCGATACCCCATGTTGAGAATGGCCAGGGTGACGTCATGGTATAGAGTAGCGATGACGGCATATGTTGCACATTGCCAAAGATTTGACAGTTATGACAATGTTTGACATATAACTGACAGTCGGCCTCCATTGTATTCCAGTAATAACCGAGCCTCATGATCTTTCGGACCAACATGTGGGCATTCATATGTGGGCCGTTTTCACCGTCATGTACTTCGGCCATAACCTTTTCAGCCTTGTATTTGTCAACACAAAGGAGAAGAGCCCCCTGTGCCGTCTTTTTATACAGTTGGCCGTCGTCGGTGCGGATGAACTGGGTGGCTAGCCTTCGTAAGGCTTTCTTGGCTCGACCTTCCGTCCCGGGAGGATACTCTCCGTTTGTCAGGTACTTCAACACAGCTTGGTACCACGGGTTGGGATCGGTTAACTCAAGGTCTTCGATGTCGCAGATGTATGCTGGCTCGGACCGTCTTTCGACGCAAATCGGCATACTAGTCACGTGGTCGGGAATATTTAGTAAAGATGCCAATTTTGAGAGTGCATCTGCGAACTGATTTTCTTCCCGGGGCAGATATATGTATTCTACCTTTTGGAATTGTTTCTCGAGATCCCGTACTCGTGCCTGGTAGGCCATGAGATTAGCATTTCGAGTTTTCCATTTTTGAAGTGCCTGGTTAATGACCAAGGATGAATCACCATGTACCCGGAGATTTGTGATCCCCAGATTGGCGGCGGCTTGTAGCCCGTAAATGCATGCTTCGTACTCTGCTGCATTATTAGTAACATCAAAGTCCAGTTTGATGGAGACGGGAGTATGTTCCCCTTTTGGTGAAATTAGGAGGATCCCGACTCCGAACCCTCGAAAATTAGATGCACCATCGAAGTATAAATCCCAAGTCTCAGTATCAGTATGGAAAATATCTTCGTCTGGGAAGGACCAGGTGTCGGTGTGTCCTTCCTCGGTTATCGGGCTATCGGCGAGAAATTCAGCTACTACTCGACCCTTAATAGCCTTTAACGGCACAAATTTTAGGTCGAATTCTGCCAACATTAAGGTCCATCTAGAAATTCGGCCATTGAGGATTGGTTTTTCGAAGAGGTATTTGATCGGGTCCATCTTGGATAGCACATGGACCTCGTAACTGAGCATATAATGTCGGAGTTTCTTGGTGGCCCAGACTAGAGCCAAACACGTCTTTTCGAGCATGGTATATTTGCACTCATACTCTAAAAACTTTTTGCTGATGTAGTAAATGGCTCTTTCTTCGGAGTCAACTGTCTGAGCCAGCATAGCCCCCATGGCTGTCTCGGTCGTCGTCAGGTATAACGACAGAGGCAAACCGGGTTGAGGTGGCACTAAGACTGGCGGTGCAGACAGAATTTCTTTGATTTTGTCGAAAGCGGTTTGGCACTTGTCATCCCATAGCACCCGTTCTCCTATTTTCAGTTTCTTGAAAATTGGTTCACATACCATGGTTAGCTTGGAAATGAATCGACTAATGTACTGGACTTTCCCGAGAAATCCCCTTATTTCTTTTTCGGTTTTAGGAGCTTGCATCTCGGTAATGGCTTTGATTTTAGCTGGGTCGACTTCGATACCTCGTTGGCTAACGATATGACCCAGTAATTTGCCTGACGTTACTCCAAAACTGCATTTCTGAGGGTTTAGCCTCATGTTGTATTTGCGCAGTCGGGTGAAGAATTTTCTTAGAGCGGTGATGTGACCGTCCCGTTCTTTGGATTTGACGATCATGTCGTCTACGTAGACCTCTACCTCTTTATGCATCATGTCGTGTAGTAAAGTGGTAGCGGTCCTTTGGTATGTGGCCCCGGCATTAATGAGACCAAATGGCATGACAGTGTAGCAGTAAGTACCCCAAGGTGTAGTGAAGGTAGTCTTACTCATGTCTTCTTCCGCCATCTTGATTTGATTATACCCGGCATACCCGTCCATGAATGACAGAAGGGCATGATCGGCCGTGTTATCCACCAGTATGTCGATGTGTGGTAACGGAAAATCATCCTTCGGGCTTGCTTTGTTAAGATCCCGAAAGTCTACGCATACCCGCACCTTACCGTCCTTTTTAGGAACCGGCACGATGTTTGCAACCCAGTCCGGATATTCGGACACTTGTATGAAGCCGGCTTTGAATTGTTTGTCGACTTCTTCCTTTACTTTGAGGGACCACTCGGGCCTCATCCGACGGAGCTTTTGTTTGACCGGTTTGCACCCGTCTTTGATTGGTATGTGGTGCTCGGCTATTTCCCGGTCTATCCCCGGCATGTCCTTGTAGGACCATGCGAAGACATCTTTGAACTCTTGGAGGAGGTTTATGAATTGTTGCTTCTCCTCAGGGTTTAAGGATAACCCTATCTTAAGTATCTGAGGCTCTAAGGTTGTTCCCACGTTTATGGATTCAGTCTCTTCGATTACCGGATTCCGGGATTCCCTTTGCTCGAGTTGCTCGATCAGATGTGGAGGTAAGGGTACCTGTTCGTCGGATTTCTCAATGTCATAGCATAAATTATTTTTGAAAATAGGATTTAAAAGAGACAAGTCGTAAGCAGAACGGTTGTTATTATTGATTGAAAATTTGGAAAACAGCTCAAAGAGAGCAGCCATCTGATCATTGGTCAGAGGCGGAATTGGCAAGGCACTCGGGACAGACCCCGAAGTCCCAGCAGCAAGAATGATAGAAGGGAGAGGGGTTACAGGAGTGACTCTAGCACCGACTTCCCTAGACTCGACCTCAGACTCTGACCCAGACTCCGACTCAGACTCGGACTCAGACTCAGGCATGTCTCCCTCTCCGGTGACCAGCTTGTAGATCTTTCCTTGACTGTCAGTCCACTTGACAGTCTTCCTCCAGGCCCTTTTTCCCGTCTCGGAACCAACATCCGAGATCAGCTTGGTCGGGTCAAACCTGTTGCTGCGGAGAATCAGGTTGACCAGGTCTTCTTTTGGGGTCGGGGCTATGGTGTCTTCCCCGAAGAGCAGCCCCAGCGCGGGCTCAGCGTTATTGGCTTCATCAGACTGGATGAGGGCGAACACATCATCCGGGATGTAGTTGCAATCCCGGGCCAAGTGGGTCCCGAGGTGCGTAGCATTGGGTTGGTATAACCCAAACTGGACAGCCTCGAACACGGGTGTGACAAAATAGTCAGACAACTGTGGGCTATAAGGGCTCAAGTAGGTACCCTTCATAATGTTGCAGGCCTTCTCGATTCCTGCTCGGACAACGTTGTCCGGAGTGATGGCATAGCCAAGGCCGAAGTGAGAGTCTTCGTCCTTGAGAACCTCGATGATCTTCCCAGCTGGAAGGTCGGGTCGAGAGGTAGCCCCCGGAAGGTACCCTAGGTTCTGGAGCATTGTGTCAATGCTCGTGGTGAAGTAAGGTCGGAAAAGGTACTCTTCCTCGATCATCCCCACAAAGTCGAACCCCCAGAGGTCCGTGCGGCCCGTGGCGTTACAGCTAGCCACGGTCATTGGGGTTGCCTCTAAGGTAATAACATTGTCGAGTAGAGGCATCTTGATCTTTCGGTGGAGGGTGGAGGAGACGGCTTTTACCGCGTGAATCCACGGCCTTCCCAGGAGCAAGTTGAATGATGAAGTGACATCAATCACCTGGAATTCAAGCTCCTTTTCTATCGGGCCCGTGACGATGGTCAGCTTTATGGCCCCAGCTACCGACTTTGGGCTCCCATCAAAGGCTTGGATGGTTTGAGCAGTCGGGATATAGTCAGCCTCGGTAATGCCGAGGGCCTTGGCGGTCCTTAGAGGAAGGACATTCACAGCGGACCCGTCATCAACCAAGGTCATAGGAAGGTATTTTCCCCGACAAATTACCGTGATGTAAAGGGCCAGGTTGTGGGAGGTCCCGAATGGTGGTAGATCGGCTTCGGAAAATGTGATCATTGGGCCTCCTACTTTGGCCTTACCCTTTAGGTGGGGTAGGACCGTGGCTACCATTTCAGCGGGGGTAGCCAGAGAGTCGATCTTGACTTGATCGAGAGCCTTTGTAAGTGCTTCTCGGTGTTCTTGAGAGCTAACAAGGAGTTGCCATATAGTGAGGTCAACTCGGGTTCTCTTCAATTGCTTCACGACGGCCGTTTCAGCGGTCGGCTCTTCAGGGGCGACTTCCATCCCGAGTGGATCGGTGATGGTTGTCGGGATAGGAGTGTCCCTAGTGCTTGTGGCTAAATAGGGACGACCAAGGTTGTTGCTGGCTAAGACTCGAGTTTTGACTTCTCGAATCTGTTCAGGGGTGATGGGAACGGCTTCCCCTTTGGCGAGGTAGATATCATCCTCGTCATCGAACCAGATCCCGTTCACTTGCGGGATAAAGGGGGAGATAAGGTGAGAGCAGTCGATCACCTCCCCGGCAAAGATGGCATGGGAGCTGAAAGGGTTCTCCTTGTTGCTGGGCTTATCTCCGGGTAGCGGGATTTTTCCGCTTTCAATTAAGTCCTGGATCAAGTGTTTCAGCTTCCAACACTTCTCGGTATCGTGCCCATTGCCTCGGTGGTATTGGCAATAGGCCTGAGCATTGTAGTTCTTGGAGCGTCGCTCGACCGGAACTTCAGGAGTTGGGCCTATCGGTTGGATTAGGCCATTTGAGGATAGCCTTTGTAAGGCATAAGTATAGGTAGTACCTATATCAGTGAAGACCCGAGGTGGGGTGTTCTTCTTGGACGGGGCATCTAGTAGATTAACTGCGTCGAAAATGCTGCGGGTTGCAGCTTGAGGCTTGGTTGTGGAGGAAGAAGCCCCTTGGTAACCCTTAGCAGCGGCCTTGGTGAGGCCTTCTAGTCTCAAGTCATCTTCGATCCTCATACCCATTTCAGTGAGGGTGGTGAAGTTGGGTATGACAGCATATCGGAGGTGAACCCGGTAGGATGGGAGGAGGTTCTTAACAAAGGCCTCCACTAGAGTCTTCTCACTGGGCTTGTCGACCAGTTTCACGCTCTCGGCCCTCCAGCGTTGAAGGTATTTAGTAAAACCCTCTTTCGGCTCTTGGGCCATAACCTCCAGAGATCGCATTGTGGTTTGGATCTCGGTGTTGTCAGCATAGTTCCGAGCGAACTCGGTGGCCACATCATCCCAGGTAGGGAACTTCTTCGGGTCTAGTCTGTAGTACCAGGCCCGTGGGTGTTTCTCGAGAGATGCGGCAAAAAGGTTTTTGAACATGGATGAGTCCACTCCCTTGATGGCCATGAATTCCTTGAAGGCCCGCACATGTAGTAACGGGTCCTCAGTTCCTTCGAACATGGGCAAACCTGTGAGGTTCAGGTTTGCGGGCAGCTTGTCACTCACCGTGGAGTACTCTCGGCTATTCTCCCGGTGGATATTGTTACTCCCAGTCAAATGGACTTGTTCTTCTAGCCGGCGCACTGCGCTGACCAGTTCAGTTATGGGCCCAGTAGTCCCGACATTAGGGGTCCCTTGCTCCACCGTAGCTAGGCGAGCAACGATGGCCACTTGGCCAGCCCTCATTTCGGTCAGTTGGGCCTCGATGTCGGTTTACTTTGCGACCATGGCCTCCAAAGCGGTTTGCAGACTGTTCAAAGTAGCCATTCTTCGAGCGTGTCTGGTTGCCGGTGGCCTGTCTGTAAGAACACCGCGTAATCAGAAACCGAACCCAGTCTTGGAATCAAAGGAAACAGCATATCCCGAGTGACCCAAAAAAGAAAGGACTGAGCGGACAAGACTCGAGAAAGACATCTAGACGGATGACTCGTGGGTGGTATAACTTCCTTAGGATTTCGGTTTTGTGGGCCTAGTCCCGTTCGAAGGAAGGTCCACGTGAGATTACTCCCCAGACTTTTGACTCGAGTGTATGGACGGACCTTCCTTTGTAGGGGTATGCCCTACGCGGGTTGGTCGTGCCTTGACAGATAAGGCGGACTCGGGAAAAGGGGGGAAACTCGTGATATAAGATCGACGGAGTTTCGACGCTATAAACCTTCTACGTACTATGCAAAGACCCGACACACGGATAGACGGTAGGTCCTATAATAAGGAAGGTTTATTTTAGGAAAGTTGAAAGTTGAAGTTTGAATGCAAAATGAACGAATTTCCGAAAGTTTTGAAAACTGAAAACGGAATTTCGAAAACCGAGATTAGAATTTTGAAAAGGAAAATCCCGAAAATCAAGGTGATGGGGGTGGAAATTCGAGAATTGAAACGGACAGCATGCCGACTACAGAAAAGGATATTTTGAGTCAAATCGTTGATCCTAAATTTCGGCGGCATTCCGAGTTTTGAAAATTGGGTATTTTGAAAAGGATGAGTCCCAAAATGGGCAGCATTTCGGGTTTTTTCGAAAGGTGGGTATTTTTGGAAAGATGCAAATTTGAAATGACGGTTTTTGAAAAATGACACGGAAACCAAGTAGCACGTAATCAAACAAGCATTATAACGACGCTTATGTATGCTTTACGCTAGGTCTCGGTCGGTCAAAATAGGGTCTATACCAACAACGATGGCTTTCTCATGTGATGGACGGACTCCCTAAGCCGAGTTGGTCTTAGGACATGCCGCAAAACCGAGACGAGTTCCACCATCGATGTCTTTAGCGCACCCATGTAGAAATGCACCGTGGTATAGTGGGACGTCGGTCACAAGTAACCGGCCCGGGCAAAATTTGGGTTATGCATGAATCATTAAACTAACGCGCGCACACTAATCGACGAACGATTTCTCTTCGAGTCTCACCCTAGGAACCCCGATGACATGTGGTACATCAGGTATCCCCAGCGGGGTCGCCAAATTGTGGACATGACGTAGGTCCACCCCGACGCGGCGACGCGCGGGTTTGGGTAGGCGAATGAATCTCGTGGTGAGATTGCTCTCGGGTTCGAAATTTAAGTCAAAATGGAGTCGCCACCGAATTTTGTGGTTATTCGGAACCATACGAGCCCACTCTATGTCGTTATGGGCTATACACAAAGTAAGCCCACTCCGATTTCAGAGTTCATTGGGCTCGTCCCTTTGCATTGCGATACCGATACCATCTACACCGGTATCGTGTAAAGAATGACTCTCGTTCGCCAAGGGTTTCGGACATCCGGAAACCAAAGGTTCTGAGTAAGGGGTGAGGGTACGTGTTGGGAAGCCCACTAAGGACACCCAACCCCGCCCGCACATGGCGGCCTCTACTAAGACATCGTTCGTGTTCGTGATACGCGCGCTAGTAAAATAATGAAATGATATGCAAACAGCGTTTTTAACTAAACATGCGAGTTTTGCGTTAACTACGTCATTTAATGCATCTTGAATGTGGTCGAAATAATTTAGCATGCGAGGTTCATTTATAAAAGCGTAAAAGCGAATAATAAACAAAGCTCGAAAGAAAGAAATGAAAAGCGTACAAGCTACACGGGCGGAAATACAACCCGGATTTCACAATACGACATAAACGAAATAACGTAAAGATAAAAAACGGACCCGTATGAAGGGGCTGTGTTGCCGGACCCACTCGAACGAGTCATTGATTGACTCGACCGAGTGCACCATTAACGTGGCTACTGCCCATATTTTGGGGGGTTACTCGATCGAGTGCCCTATGGCACTCGGTCGAGTGCAGCATTAATGGGGCTACTGCCCAGTTTTTGGGGTGCAACTCGATCGAGTGGCCTATGGCACTCGGTCGAGTGCCCCCTGTACGAGCATGCTTTTGCTCGGTTTTACGACTTGAAATCGATGATCGGCCGAGCCAAATACAAGCATTACACGATTTGTATTCGACTTGGCCTCCGGTACTATAATCGTGTATGAACGATTATGATACCGTCACCGGAGTTTTTACGAAAACGTTTGTGTTAGATTACGAAACTTTGAATTAGTAACGAGATGCATCCCTCTACGTCACGACATCGAAACTAACCCTTTCGAGTTATGTGATGTCGGTATTCGTGTCAACGGGTCTCGTACCAATTATGAAAATGGAGTTAAATGTGTTCAACTACGACGAATCACGATCACGTCACGCCCTTGAGTACATTGGGGCGGGGCTCCTCGAAAGGGCTCCACCTCCGTCGTTGCTCGTAAAGGGATTAGACGGATCACATGTGATTATCGTAGTTCAACATTTCAAAACCGACTTTTGATATTAATATTGTATACGCGGTTTTATTAGAGTTAGTAACGATATAAAAAAGATGCAAAATTAGAAATGCGAAAAGATGAAAAAAGTTAGTGCATGTGTACGTGTTACTACGATACAATAATATGAAAATGCGTATAGAACGATACTTTAAAAGAGATTAAAAAAAAAGGAGTTTGGAACACCCTCAACGTACATGCTAGTATAGACCTCGGAAACGGACTCGTGAACAGCGACAAAGCTTGGGAGTATCGAGGATGCACGCGAGTTACGGTGTGTATGGATATGTGTGTGTATACGTCGGTTTATCGAGGGACTAGAACTCGGTCTTTGTGTGTATTGCTTAGGATTTCTAAGGCTTTGATGTGTTGATGAAGTAGGGTTGAAGTGGGGTGAAATGTCTCCAAAGTTCCTCTCCAAAAAGGGTTGTGTGCAAAAAGGGTTCCGTTCCGTATGCATGGGAAAGAGTCGGTATTTATAGGCATTTGCCACGACCTAAGGGTCACTCGACCGAGTCGCGCGGGTGCACTCGGTCGAGTGCCCTCGTGAATGTATCTGGACGGGTTCGAAGAGGCTCCACTCGATCGAGTGGCCAATCCACTCGACCGAGTGGATCAATTAGGCCGGGCTATTTTGGGCGTGATTGCCCTTGATTTATGTTTAATTGATTATGATTGATTTAGCTAATTTTGGCTGATTCGTGAGCGATTTGGATAGATTTGTGAACCTGGTGCATGCTTCGGGAACGCACCCGGTCGCTCTTTGTGTCGGGTTCGTCTTGACCGGGTTTTGACCTGGTCGCTAAAAGACGGGAATTATTTTTGGTGCCGGTTCTGACCCAAATTAGTCTTGTTTGACTCGGAACGACCCAATGGGCCTGAATTTGAGGTCTGTTTTGTGAGATTTTTACTCCGCTAAAAGTCCATGTCGGCTATTATGAATTTCGTGCCCGAGTCCGAGTATACTAGTCACGTTGACGTCCAATCATCATCGGGTGTTTTTTTTCGGAGACTACCATAGACACGTTGCAGTCAAAATGCGGGTGTCTACACCTACGAATACAAGCCACCCATTTCGTCCTAAATCAAGGGCTACTATACAAACGAACCCCACAAGGAGTCCTCCTTAGATGCATAAACAAAAACCAATCCGAGAGAGTCATGGAAGAGGTACATGACGGAGAATGCGGACCCCCCATAAGTGCACACCTACTAGACCGAAAAATAATGAGACTGGGCTATTACTGGATTACCTTAGAGACAGACTGTCGACGTCACGTTCGCCACCGCCACAACTGCCAAATATTTGCCAACATCCAACACCTACCTCCTTATCCTCTACACACTATAGCCACACCCTGGCCTTTCTCTACTTGGGGGATAGACATCATAGGAAAAGTACACCCATCCGGGACCGGCGGACACTGCTTTATATTAGTGGCCGTCGATTATTTCACCAAATGGGTAGAGGTTGCCTCTTACACCGTACTAACCTCAAAACAAGTAGTCAAATTCTTACAAAACAACATCATATGCCGCTATGGTATACCTCAAGAAATCATCAGTGACCAGGGGGCTCACTTCAGGGCCGACACCCAAAAGCTCATAGACAAATACAAAATCCAAAGACACAAATCCTCACCCTATAGACCGCAAACAAACGGGGCCGTAGAAGCAGCCAACAAAACCATCACCACAATCCTTAAGAAAATGATAGACAACTACAGGGATTGGCCAAACAAAATCCCCTTCGGCTTATAGGGGTATCGAACATCGTATCGAACACCCACTGAAGCCACGCCATATTACCTAACCTACGGCTCTGAAGTCATCCAACCAATAGAGCTAGAAATTCCGTCACTAAGAATACTAGCCGAGAGTGGTATCCCTGAGGAAGAATGGAACCAAAAACGATATGACGAGCTAGTACTCCTAGACGAACGTAGGATACATGCTCTATCCAACGTACAAGCTTACCAACAACGAATCCAGCGAGCCTTTAACAAACGAGTGAAATCCCGAAACATACACGAGGGAGATTTAGTAATTAAGTCCATTAGAGCACCCCTTCCCATTGACCCTAGAGGGAAATTCAAACCAAATTGGGCGGGCACATACCTCGTCAGGAAAATACTCTCGGGGGACGCCGTGATCCTCACCGACCTAGACGGTCAAGAGTTCTCAACCCCAACCAACATGGATCAGCTCAAACGATACTACCCGTAAACACCCTGAAAATCACGTCCCGACCTCCGACTTAGGGGGGAAGCAAAAAATAATCCAATCGCATCGATAAATGGCATAAATGAGTCTAAAGCAAAATCACTCACACTTTTCGAAAGAACTACGAACATGGTTTCATTCCGCCTAAAAGCGGATACGTAGGCAACCCTTCTCCGGGTACAACCAAGACAAAATAAACAAACAAAAAAAAAGAAAAAACGGTTACTCGATTCATGTACAAATCGGGACTCCTTCCACGTCCCGGCCAACGAGTGATTTAAAATGACGAAGCACAAATGACGAGCCGAGGATGGGGTGAAAACCTGAAAGGGCGCCCCGGGCAAAATGAAGAAACGAGTTGCGAGCCGTCGTAAAAAAATAAAAAATAAAAAAAATAAAAAAAAATGACGAGCCGAGGACGGGGCGAAAACCCGAAAGGGCGCCCCGGGCGAAATGAAGAATCGAGTTGCGAGCCGTCAAAAAAAAAGAAAAAAAAAAAAAAAAAAGTGAGCCGAGGACGGAGTGAAAACCCGAAAGGGCGCTCCGGGCAAAATGAAGAAACGAGTTGCGAGCCACCAAAAAAAAAAACAAGGAAAAAAAACGAAAAAGTATACGTGCTTCACATTAATAACAAAATTCGGTTAAATCGAGCCTTAGTCAAGGCATTTACATCAAGCATCCAAAACCCGGACATCCCGGAAATCAACAACGTGTCAAAACTCCACAAAAGCTAGTACTAATACGCCACATAATATCAACTAATAATACATAATACAAACGGCTTGGCTCTACCGATCCAACCTTTTCTTCCCCTTGTCATTCGGGTGAGCCCGCTTGTGTTTCTCATCTTCGAGCCTCTGAATACAAGCTTCTACCGCCTTAGCCAAAGGTGTGCCCAGTCAATCCCACTTTCCTTCCTCTTCCACGTTTTTGATAAGGGTCTCGTTAGTCTTGGCCCGCTTAGATGAACTGACGGAACTAGAATCGGTAATGTTGTCTTTGGTCAGCCACTTAGTGGCAGTCCTTCGAGTCACCTCCTCACCTCTTAGTGGTGCTGTCTTCCTGACTTTTAAGTTGCTCTGTCCTGATGGGTGTTCACAAACCCTCCGCCAGACGGAAGCGTTGTCGGTCGGTCGAACAACGGGACGCAAGAACCTCTGCTCCTAAGACACCCTAAATTTCCTAAACGAATCCTCGGTCCATGGGTCAGAACTGGAAATAACCTTAGCATCCTTGGGAATGGAAGACCTAACACCCATTTGACTTGACAACATACCCGGGTAAACATAAACCTGATCCCTCATGGATAGTGTTAGCAAAGCACAGGTCGAAGACGAAAATGGAAACCCGACACGCCCACTAATATTCCACCATGGGATGGACCACCGAATAGCCACATCCCCTTTGGCCAAATAGGAAAGCTAGTCATTTTTCTTGTGACCCTTGCCCCACGCCTGCGCCGTCTTCCGACCCGTTAAACCCTTATAGTTATAACCTTTGATGCATCGGGAAGGGTCGACTAGACCAAGCTGTTCTTGCAACCAAACCTTTACAAAACACGACAAAACATCACACCTCCAAGCCAAAGCAACCACAAAACAAAGAAAACCAAGCTACGGAAACATAGCGCAAAAAAAAACACCTGTAAAATGATCCTGGAACCTCGGAAAGATGCATCGTGGACTCGAGCACGAGCATTAAGACCTAGAATAAGCTCGCCCAAAATAAGCAAAGAAGGTGATCGTCCGTGTTCCATCCCCATCACCACTTCCAAAACTCGAGGGTTACCCCAGCCTTCACGCGCCCTCGCATCCTCAAAAAGATGATAACAAGCCATCGCAACATTAAAAGCGCGTCTACATGCTAAGGCCGAAACATGATGAGAACCAACCTGTGAGAACATCTTAGAAAGCAACTCTAAGTTAATGTCATCCCTACCAAAATAACCTTTAGCCTCCTCTAATGACGAAAGATCCAAAAAATGGTAAAACCGCTCTACGTAAGCACCATCCCCGTAAGGCACACAAGGTCGAACCGAGCTCCACCCACCAATAGCATCTATCTCTTCGGGCAAAGGACAAATTTTACCCCTGGGAAAAACAAAAACATGGCCCTTCGGGTCCCAAAACTTAGAGCATGCCAATAAGAAGTCATCCTGTATCTTGACTCGACTTAGCGCGACAACCACTGACAAACCATCATTTGAACAAATCTCGGGGTCACATTTCTTAAAAGAACTAGCCCACTCGGTAAGGATATTCTCAAAACCCAACATGACGCTAAATATCGACGTGCTAGACTCTATGGATACCCTAGTATGTCTAAAACGAGCACCCACAACTCGTATATATAGCCCTAATCCCACAAGAATTAGGAAACAACAAAAATTTCCATAACTCGGACCCGAACCGCCTTGGCCCAGGCGCCCGAATATCCGGCTGCCCGAGCACAGGCGACCCTGGAACCGAGAGCCTCAGCCCAAGCGCCTATATCTAGGCAGGCAACATCTAAAGCAACCCCAAAGGTAAAAACACCAATCCCGCATCATAACCATGGCTACCACATGACACCCCGGACATCGGGAACGACCTCCCAAAGCCGTTAAAATCCGCTCCGAAAACTGAAGCACCCATGCAGGGACCACAGGAACGCCAGTTCACCCGTCGGACGTTCCACACTTAGGCGTTTTTTATTTTTTTAAAGGGGATAAGCTACTCCACCTGGGCGTGTTGTAGCCTATTGGCAGTCATCGTCAAGTCGCGTCTGTAGCCTAACAAGGCAATATTATGAGTATGCAAAAAGTGGTCTAACTTTTTTTCAAAAGTTGGTCGAATTTTTAAACTTCGATTTCGTTCTGAATGTCAAAGCAACTAAACTCATCTCCTAATATACTCGGTCAGAACACATTAATGTTTTACGTTAGCATTTTACATCTCGTCCATCTCGAGTTAAAACATTTTAATCGACGTACTATCTGATCTGATTCCCGGCTCAAATTGACGCATTTCAAAACATCCAAAAGGAACTGTTTTCATACTTCCGTAAAACGTCAACGCACCCCAAACTAGGTCAGATCGCAAATGAATGAACGCAAAAGTGATTACTTGTCAATCTAGGTAAACAATTCGCCAAACAAAAACACAAGACTAATCCAGCTAATTCAAGTACTAAAATTTAAAAACAAATATACAACATATACAAATTCATACACAAATCGAGGCTAGGAAGGACTCCTAGAAGCCGCGACAATGGCTATCACAACCTCGCAAAGGTTGTCATCTAAACCTAGATCCTTCAAGTCTATAAGAGGAGACTCACTACCATCCATCCCCGACAACATGTCTAAAGTAGCCGTCTCGGGGACTCCTCTGATCTCCTCGTTAGCACCCGTAGCCTCAGCCTCCTTTTCGATCCGATGTCTGGCTTCGCCCTACGCAGAGGTCTCACCCTGAGACCGAGCCAGCTGCTCCTTTAGGAAGCCGATCTCGTCGGCCCGAGATTGCAGGAGTTGTCGCGCCTCAGTCGCCTCCGCCTCGAGCTCGGTCACCCGAGTCTCCAGCTGCCCCACCATATCCGGGACATCCTACAAATACACTTAAACGTTAGGAGGGTATGCCAACAGCCTAGAAAACCACCCTAATCACGCAAACTCACCGATCGAGGCCCCGAAGTATCACGGGAAATCCTCGAGGCATAGACCCGTAAGCGGTTGGCGGCCTGTCACAACCGCTAATGAAAAGCTGATGAAACCTGAAAGGTGAAACCACGGAAGTTAGACAAACCAATCCTAACTCTTAGAACACAAACCCAAAACAAAAGCCAAAACTTACCCGGTATACCCGGTCACGCCACTCTATCCCGGCGTCCATCTCCTTAGCAGAACACGGGGGGAGAGGCTCGGTGAAAGGTATCCAAGCCGCATCCACCCTAAGCAGCGTTAGGGAAAAATTTGGGGGCTGGATTTCATCAGCCGGATCGGCTAGCTGAGAAAACAACATATTGGTTGGTCAGAGGGCAAGGAAACAACAAACCGCAAAACAAATCTTAGAACCAAAATTAGAACATTACCACGAGGCGGTACCAAGCTAACCGCCGGGTGACGTGAGATAGGTAGGAGGCACCTGGCAGCAAGAGCGCATCGCCTCCTTCTCCGTCCCTATCCTCGAGGATCTCTGCGGTGGTCGGTGGTCTAAACATGGTCCATGGAGGATCAACCGGCACCCTGAAATCGTCATATAGGCACTGACGCACCAACCGCTCGCCCAAATACCAAACTGGGCGAAACAACGCAGGAAGGAGCATCCTCCTGTAACTTCTAGGCCTCAGCTCCGTGGCCACATACTCCGGTACGCCCTCATAACCAGCCCAAGGGCGGGCCACAAACTACACAAATGAACCAACACTCCGATAAATCCTAAACCTTGGGGGCTACTAAGCTAGGTAGGACATAAAAGAAAACGTACATCCCTGAGGCTTAGCTGGTTGACCAGCGCAATCTCCGACGGGTAGTGGCTGGTAGTGCTCTTAGGCTGAGCCAGCCTCCACTTGATTCCCGCCGGGAATCTCTTCGGGTGAACCTGCACCGTCTTAGGTGCCAAACAAGGAAAAGAAGAGTAGATCCAAGCCTGCAACAAACCCAGAATACACTTAGCAACACTAAGCCAAAGCCAAGCAGAACTCGAGATACAAGAGTGAGAATAGTAGCTAACCTCCAATATAAGGCCCGGACCCACAATGGGCACAGCTAAGGCCGACTCTATCGCCAACGGCCTCACCATGACTTGCAAGTAGCGAGTCATTTCCGCGAAAGCCGCGGTCATCCAATCGTAACGTCCTAGCTGAGCCAGGTCAGCTAGGAGAGGCAAAATCCTAGTGCTAAACATCTCGCCTTTATCCGAGAAGTGGGTCGACCCTAGGAAGTACCACAACCACAATCGAGCATTCTCCTCCGGCGTGTTGGGTTCTCGACCCTCTAACACCGCCACTCGCTCGAAGTGATCGGTGATATACGAACTCACCAAAGCACGAGGCGCACTATATGCCTCACGCGGGATCGCCTCGTACGCGAGATCGAACCGGCCCCCGACCGGGAGGAGGCCCCGTGGGTGGCCGCCACCACACGTTGAAAAACCGGGTCGATCCGCGCGGGTGCGCGCGGGGCGCCGGGCGGTGCGGACGGATGTCCACAATATATATATATATATATATATATATATATATATAGAGAGAGAGAGAGAGAGAGAGAGAGGAAGGATCAAGTGAGTCCTTCTATATTCATTGAGTCCATGAGTCCAATCTTGGACCATTGATCAAGTGGAAGATGGATGGTTGTGATTGCTTGAGGTGAAATACGGAAATAACTAACAAATCTTGGTAAATATATCATTTCTCTCTCTTCCTTAATTATCTCAATGCAAATCTTCTCTCTCCTATCAATCTTTTAACTGTTTCTTTCTCTCACACAACAAGTTTCTTTAAAATTAAGTTTTTTTTATCTTAACCAAAAAAATCATCATTTTTCTACTGTCATTGTACGTATGTTACTATGTTACTGTCATAACCCGTAAACTATGTTACTTTAACTCATACAATGTATTACTTCAATTCATGAATTGTGTTACTTGAACTCATACAATGTGTTACCTTGAATAATAGTCTCTTGCAAAAATTGTTACTTTAACTCATACAATGTGTTACTTTAATTCATGAACTGTGTTACTTTAACTCATAAAACCTGTTACGTTGTATAGTCTCTTGCAAAAACCGTTACTTTAACTCATACAATGTGTTACTTTAATTCATGAACTGTTGTATAGTCTCTTGCAAAAACTGTTACTTTAACTCGTACAATGTGTTACTTTAATTCATGAACTGTATTACTTTAGAAAAAAAAATGTGTTACTCTAACGCAGTGTAGCTGTTACTTTAACGAACAAATCATGTTACTATAAGAAATGGTTGTGGTTAATCTAGAATGAATGGTAAACAACGCTAATATCCTCAGTTACTTTTATGCATTATATTTGTTACTTTAAGGAACGAATGATGTTACTACAATACATCTGAGATGTTACTCTAACCAAAAACACATGTATTAAATAAATATAGAGTTAACTGCAACGTTGTACATCATTATGTGTATATATATATTAATAATTGGAAGAAAACGTAAATATCCATGAATTACTTTAAAATTTACGAAAATTTTAATTAATTTTTGGGTTACATTCACGTTTTTTTACAAATATAAAAAATATTAATTATAAATATATGTTCCATTGTAAAAAGATTATACGAAAATATTTAAAAGATCTATAGAAATATAGAAGAGAATAAAATAAAATATTAATTGAGAATATTCCTTATGCGTTCACATTATAATTACCTTATTTAGTTAACTTTTTATATATTTACCTCTTTATGAAAGTAGTATATTCCCATTAACTAACCTAAGTTAAAGGATCATACTAATCCTATTTTACAATAATATAGTACAATATATGAATATATTAATCCAAGATATTAATATATTCTAATAATAATTGTTCCGGTCACGGAAACAATTAACCGGGCTCTGGGTCCGGGTGGAATAATCGGATTGATGGCGAGTAACGGATCGCGTGATTTCCTTAAACCTCTCCTTTTTCTCTCTCCCTTTATCGGACCTTCCCGGCGGAGTTGGCCTGCTCCCTGCACAATGAACGCACAGGGCCTCGGAGGTTGTCCGAGGGAACCCTCTCTGATGCCTAAGTTAGTCCGTGAAATGCCTTGATGAACCTAGCTCGTGAGGAACTAGGTGGCGTTTTTAGGAGTGAGAGTCTAGAGAGAGAAAATCCAACCCCTCTCATGTGGGAAATGGGAGAGTATTTATACCTTCCCACAAGAGAGAGGAAAAGAGGAGTGGGGAGAGAAAGAATGAGTGGATGGGAAATTGACACGTGGTTCCTCCCCATCCACTCGTTCTCTCTTACCTGTAGGCAAGATGACAGAGGGGGCTTCTGGGGCCCCGGCCCTGCTCAGGGAGAAGGTCGCTTGGAGGCAGGCGAGCAGGTAGTGCCTGCACGCTCCTCACAGCCAGTTGCCTTACCCTACCGGGCAGGCGGCTTCCTTGTAGTTTTGCTTTACTGGGGGAATCCTGGTATCTTATCCCAACGGCCTGCTGGGCGGGCTCCTTGGTTCCTTGGACGGGGTCTTCATGGGGCCTGCTAGGCAGGTGGCCCGACGCAGGCCCTTCGACCCTCATCAATTGGCCCTCGCCTGCTGGAGGGGAAGCGGGGTTCCCCTTTGGCAGGTGGACTCTTGGTGGAGGGGAGTTGACTTGTGTCTCTTACCAGTGCATTTAATGTGTTCGCGTATTCCCGAGGGGGAGTCTCTTCTGTCATTGGGCATGCCAAGAGTTTAATTGTTCCTTGGGTCATGATTGCCTCGTGCACCAAATGGATTTTTGGGCAGCGTGCTGGTGTACCGATTGGTCGTTTCTCCTGTCAGGGTGGTTGGGATGTCATTCAATGCCTTGGCCTTCTTCCTTGTATAAATTGCGTTTTCCTTCGCCATTTTCATGACACATCTCCAACTTTCCTTTCTTTCTTTGTCTTAATCATGGTTTGGATCAAAAAATTCGTAACTCGCCGTGGAGTTCGCTATGTTACTTTCCTTTTTAGAGGATTTTGGAGGCTTCGGTACGCTCGAGCTGCTTATCGAGCTGTCCATCGTAGCCATCGTTCACGGCTTCGTTCTCATCGGAGTGGCAGAAAAGTCCCTACTAGGTTGAGCAAGCGTCTCAAGAGATCCTCGCCCCCTGCTGCTCCCAGATTCAGGCGTTGCCCTCAGGGAGGGGGTTGCTTTGACCGGGGATGCCACGAATGCTTTCCGTGGCTGCACCCCGAGCAGTTTGACCCTAACTTCTCTGATACTGACTCCTCCCTGGCGTCAGGCCCCTCCTCGCCTGTGAGGAGGACAGGTTGTCGCACCTGCGACGAATCCCAGGCCGTTCCCTTTGGCAGGGACTGGGAGGATAGTAGCCGAGACTCCGATGATAGCGAGGGTCTTGGTTGCTTGAGTGACAAGAATGGGGACGGAAACCCTGATGATCCTTTCAAGGATTCCCCAGACTGGGACTGGGGCTCGGATTTTGGGAGCCCAGGCAGCCCTGGGGACCATTCCCCAGACTTGGATGACGATTAGGCCTGCGTAGCAGGGTGTTTGACTTTGTCGGGCCGGAATTTCTAGGCCCTTGTGTATTTTCTTTTCTTGTTTGGTACTAGATGTAATTTTCCCTTTTAAGGCTAATGAAATGAAATTCAGGCAATTTGTTTGTGTGTTGTGTTTTTTATTATTTGTTTATTACTTATTATTTGAATGAAGAGGGGACGTCACAGGGTGATCAATCCTCTGACACCCTTTGGTCCTTCCGAGGCTTCCCTTGGGAAGCTACACAGAGCAGACTTCTGAGGGAGTGACATGTGGACAGTAGTCTTTGGGCGGATTCCTGAGGATTTGGCGACTCTTTGTATGCCTTTTCTCCTATAAAAGTAATCAGTCACCCATTCTTCCTCTTTTTCCTTCTTCAATCTTTCTTTCCTCTTGAAATCTTTCTTTTCTCTTTTTCTGCAAAACCCTTTGGTGTTGACGACTCGTGCCCTACTTTGTACCCCCATTTCTCTGGGAGATTTCTCCTTCAGGCTTTCACCACACCGGCAGACGATCTTAGGTTAGACTTTTGTCTTCCATTTCTTGCTTTTTCTTTTCGATTTCTTGTTTTCCGCTTCCATTAGAGTTACAATGTCTAAAACTCGTGAGCGGATCCTACCTTTTACTGACCCATCAAGGAGGGAGGAAGGGGAAAAAGGTAGGGTGAATTTTGCCTCCTCCTCTAGGGAGGTTGGCTCTGGGGTAGTTGAGGAAGAAAATTCGGCGGACAGCGGAGGTGGTAACTCTCCTGACCCTCCTTCGTTCGACGTTATTGATTCGGATGACGAGGCACTGGAAATTGACCCCTCTAGTACCTCTGGCCCCCTTATTCGTCGGGAAAAGGGTAAGGTTTATTATTTAGATAGAGTCAAGTACCACATTCCCTTGAGTACTTACCCCGACCCCAAAAATCGGGACTTGATTCTTGCAAAAAATGCCGCCGGTGCGATTGAGCGGTTTTACAATTTCGGGGATGGGTACACAATTGTCGTCCCCGGCGAGAAAGATACCGTATGCAACCCTCCCGACGGGTGCATAGCGGTTTATCACAAGTGCCTGGAGTTCGGCCTTCGCTTTCCCCTTCATCCTTCCCTGGAAGAGATTTTCAGGCGTATGAATGTGGCCATCGCCCAGCTGACAGCCACGGCTGTCAGGTCATTAATTTTGTATGTCTGGACTTGCTTATTCCATCGCGCCGAGCCCTCCATTGATGCCCTGAGGTTTATGGTCGGCCTACAAATGGTCTCTTCTGGGAGTGTGGGCTCCCCTGGATATTGGTCCCTTTTGAGGCAAAAGCGACATTCTTTGGTGTGGCCAGCCATGGATAGTTTGAGAGACTGGAAGAACAACTTCCTTTATGTGCACAGTACCCATGGGTGGAGGATTCCCCGTCATTTCAGGAATCATGTCCACACCAGACTAGAGACCCCCGAGGAGTATCACCCTGGCGTGGGTGGAAAAGCCTTGGAGGTGAAGCTGAGCGAGAAGGACAAGGAACTGACAGACTATTTTGCCGCTCATACTGATAAATATGGGGTATATGGCCCTACATTATGGCTCCCCCATGCGGAGCTCATTGCGACTGATAAATACCTGACCCGGTTGGGCATGAATCCGGGTCTAGATGAAGGTAGTTCAGGAGTTCTGATGATTCTTTCTTTCCCTTTTTCTTTTTAAGTGTCCTGATTGTTCGTCTGTTTGTCTTGCAGCTCTTGCTACCTTTATTGGGAGAAAAGGGGAGATGAGGCGCCTGGGTCTGACCGAGACTCTTACTGTCGTTCAAAGTCGCCCTTCTCTTCCCCCTGATTTCAAGAAGGGTGAGAAGAACCTGATGAAGCACCTGAAGGGTTTGTCGTTCAGTAGACCAAGGCTCCCTGCCCCTCCCAGATCAACGCCTGCAAAAACGGCGGTTTCTGAAGCTACCCCTTCCCCGGTTGCGAAGGTGATTGCCTGTGAGGCTACTCTCTCACCTGTTGGTAGGCAGGGGGGCCTTTCTACAGGGGTTCAGATTCCCTCGGGACCGCGGGCTGCGGGCTCTGAAGAGACTGGGGAAAGCACTCCCAGAGGGCTGATTAGAAAGAGGAGCAGGGAGGCTCCGAATGCTGACCAAGTGGTGGATCTGGAAACTGCCACGCCTGAACCAAAACGCTTCGCTCAGGTGGTTCCTGGTACCCTCTTTTCTGAGGAGAACGCCGAGTTCCATTATGCCGCCGGCGATAGCCAAGATGTTTCCGCCTTACTTTCCGACTCCGGGGCAGTTTTGGCGGATCATCTCCTCAAGACCGTCAACTCTGCCACCCATCAGGTGACTCAGTACGTTCAGCGTACCTCCAGAATCATCCAGGCTTCTGCAGAGTTGGCGGCCCTTAACCGTCTGAGTGACGAGGAACTGGCTAACTCTGACCGCCTTTCTGCAGTCGAAAGGGACATTGCTCTTATTGCCAGTTTGAAGGATCAATTGGCGAAAAAGGAAATCGAGCTGGAAGAGGCCCGGAATCAGGCGATCCACTGGAAGTCTCAAAATGAGAGGGCTGTCAGGGAGGTGTCCCGCCTGGAGGAGGAGTCAAAAAGAGCTCAGCAGGCCTTCGCAGAGCTGGAGCAGGCCAGGAAGGCTTTAGCTGAGCTGGATCATGCCAAGAAAAGTGTCGTCGATCTAGGGGAGCGCCTTTCCAAGGCGAATTCAGATCTTCAGGCAGCTCTTGGTGATCTAGCGACGAAGACCGGGGAGTGGGAGAAAGAGAGGGAGGAAATAATCGAAGAGGTGGAAACGGCCGTGGCGGCGGGTTTTATGAATGGCGCTAACTCTTGCTTAGGGGTGGTCATGGAAGCTGTCAGGGAGATGTTCCCTGGCTTTGACGAAGAAGCTTTTCGGGCCCTTTACGCCGCCAAAGATGAGGCCCAGATGCGCAGGCTGGCTGAAGGGGCTGCTACTTCTGGCCCGGATGCTCCCCCTGCTTAATATGGAGGGCAGTCTTCCTCAGAGGGCTCTTGTTCGTCCCCCGCTGCGCCTACGCTAATGCTTTAACTTCTTTATTTCTTTGCACGCCGAGCCCTTTGGTGGCCGGCTGCCGTGTTGACTGTAATCATTTTCTTTAGCAAACTCTTATCTTGTGTACCCTTGCCACTTTACTCCTTTTTATGCAGATCCTTTTGTTTGTTTTTGTCTGCTTTTGTTCGGTTTCTCCTATGAGTTTGATGTACAGCCTGCCTCCTGCCTGCCCAGAGGTAAGCAGGGAGGTTCCTTGTGTTTTTTATACAAGGTTGGGGGGCTTGCCCCCAGTCCTTGTTGATCTGGCCTGTCCCTGGCTTTTGTTCAAAGTCCAGGGGGCCTGCCCCCTGCCTGCCCAGAGGTAAGCAGGGAGGCCTTTGCGTTTTTTATACAAGGTTGGGGGGCCTGCCCCCAGTCCTTGTTGATCCGGCCTGTCCCTGGCTTTTGTTCAAAGTCCAGGGGGCCTGCCCCCTGCCTGCCCAGAGGTAAGCAGGGAGGCTTTTGCGTTTTTTATACAAGGTTGGGGGGCCTGCCCCCAGTCCTTGTTGATCCGGCCTGTCCCTGACTTTTGTTCAAAGTCCAGGGGGCCTGCCCCCTGCCTGCCCAGAGGTAAGCAGGGAGGCTTTTGCGTTTTTTATACATGGTTGGGGGGGCCTGCCCCCAGTCCTTGTTGATCCGGCCTGTCCCTGGCTTTTGTTCAAAGTCCAGGGGGCCTGCCCCCTGCCTGCCCAGAGGTAAGCAGGGAGGCTTTTGCGTTTTTTATACATGGTTGGGGGGGCCTGCCCCCAGTCCTTGTTGATCCGGCCTGTCCCTGGCTTTTGTTCAAAGTCCAGGGGGCCTGCCCCCTGCCTGCCCAGAGGTAAGCAGGGAGGCTTTTGCGTTTTTTATACAAGGTTGGGGGCTTGCCCCCAGTCCTTGTTGATCCGGCCTGTCCCTGGCTTTTGTTCAAAGTCCAGGGGGCCTGCCCCCTGCCTGCCCAGAGGTAAGCAGGGAGGCTCGGATTTTTTGTTGGGGGGTTCATTTTTCCTAACTTTGGCAACAGGGGGGCCTCCCCTTATTGCCCCCTGCTCGTTTGTGTGTGAAAGCGCAAGTTTGAACAGGCAACGAGTATAAATCTGAAGCTTTCTCATTTCTTTATGAAACTTTTGACATTAGGGTGGTCGGAGCCGTCGACATTCTTTGACCGTCCTCCGCCATTGTTCTTAGCAAAAAATAAAAACTATCTTTAGACCTGGTTCAGACATAATATTTCTTCAGGGTGTCCGCATTCCAGTGAGCATGCAATTCTTGTCCTTCAAGGTTGGCGATTTTATATGTGCCTGGTCCCAGGATTTGAGTCACTTGGTATGGACCCTCCCAGTTGGCACTTAGCTTTCCGTGCTCCCTTGACTTTCCAACTGCCTGCGTTTTTCTGAGAACCAGATCACCTATCTGGAAATTTCTCTGGCGTACTCTGCTGTTGAAGGCTTTCCTCATTCGTTGCTGGTAGGCAACGATGTTGTTACTGGCCTCCTCCCTTATCTCGTTGACCAGATCTAAGGCTTCAACCATTGCAGCTTCATTCTCAGTCCGGTCGTATTGCAGGGAGCGCAGAGATGGGATCCTTGCCTCAATTGGTAACAGAGCCTCTGCTCCATATACTAGACCGAATGGGGTCTGGCCTGTAGATTCCTTTCGGGTGGTCCGGATTGACCAGAGTATGCTGGGAAGCTCGTCAGCCCATCTACCCTTGAGGTCATCTACCATTTTCTTAAGGCCATTTAAGATTTGCTTGTTGGCTGCCTCTGCTTGTCCGTTGGTTTGAGGATGACAGACGGCCGAGTAGGCAACTGTGATGTTGTGGCTTTCTAGCCAGATTCTCAGGGGATCATTGTCAAACTGCCTGCCATGATCAAATACCAACATTTTTGGTAGGCCAAATCTGGTGATAATATTTCGCCAGATCACTTTTCTGACCGCCGGCTCGGTAATGTTGGGCACTGCTTCAGCTTCTATCCATTTGGTGAAGTAGTCTATAGCCACAATCAAGAACTTCCTGCCCCCAGTGGCCACCGTGAAAGGTCCTAGTATGTCCATCCCCCATTGAGCGAAGGGGATGGGGGATAGGATTGGCCTGAGTTCCTGGGCCGGGGCATGGATTGATGGGGCGAAGAGTTGACACTTTCTGCACTTCTGGGTCAGGCTTCTGGCATCTGCTAGCATCGTAGGCCAGTAGTAGCCTGCCCTTAGGGCCTTGTGGGCCAGCGATCTTCCTCCGATGTGATGTCCACAGATCCCTGAGTGGATGTCTTCTAGGACTTCGGCAGCCTGGTCTGCCCCCAAGCATTTTAGCAGGGGGTAAGTGAAAGATTTCTTGTAGAGTTCTTCACCGATGATTATGAACCAGGCTGCTTTGGCCTGTACCTTTCTCTTTTGCGCCGTGTCTGATGGCAGGATACCATGCTTTTTGAACTGGATGAAGGGGGTCATCCAACTTTCCGGTCCTTCCTCGACAGTGCTAATCGCCTGACAGGCGCTGGTAGATTTTTCATGCAAAACATCAACCCATACCGACCTCCGTATGTCCTGTAGGCTGGAGCTGGCCAGTTTTGACAAAGCGTCGGCTCGGTTGTTCTGCGATCGAGGTATTTGCTGGATCTCATAGGATTTCAGGCCCGACAACTCCTGTTTTACTTTCTCAAGGTATGTGGCCATGGTCTGATCTCAGGCCTCATATTCTCCGTTAATTTGATTGGCAATGAGCTGAGAATCGGTAGCTAGCGTAATTCGCTCTACCCCTGCAGCTTTAGCCAGTTTTATCCCTGTGATCACAGCCTCATATTCCGCCTCGTTGTTTGATGCCGGGAAGGTGAACCTGAGCGCATGCTCAAAATCCACTCCCTCGGGGCTTGTTAATACGACGCCTGCGCCTGCACCATTGGCTGTTGAGGATCCATCAGTGTGCACGATCCACTCCTCGGTAGGGGGCTCTTCTTCCCCTGAATGGGAGCATTCAGCCAGAAAATCGGCCAAGGCTTAGGCTTTGATGGTTGTTCTTGGCTGGTAAGATATCCCCAGCCCACTTAACTCGATCGCCCATTTCAGCAGTCTCCCTGATTTCTCAAACTTTTCCAACACTTTCTCCAGTGGTTGGTCGGTGAGGACCACGACAGGATGTGCGTCAAAGTAGGGTCTGAGTTTTCTGGCTGCAATGATGACTGCATAGGCGGCTTTTTCTATCAGGGGGTAATTTCTTTCAGCTGTTCCCAGGGCGTGACTCACAAAGTAGATGGGTTGCTGTGAGTTTGCTTCCTCCCTTAGGATGACAGCGCTTACCGTCGTGTTTGTGACAGCGATGTACAGGTATAATTTTTCTCCGGCTACCGGTCTTGCCAGGGTAGGGAGTTTCTTCAGGTGCTCCTTCAATTGCTCGAAGGCTTTCTTCTGTTCGTCTTCCCATTTGAATTGTTTGTTGCCCTTTAATATTTTGAAGAAAGGGGTGGACTTGTCTGCTGACCTGGCGATAAACCGGGCCAGGGCGGCCATTCTGCCTGTGAGCCTCTGAATGTCCCTGATGGTTTTAGGCTCCGGGAGGTCTAGGACCGCCTGAATTTTCTCAGGGTTGGCGTCTATCCCCCTGGAGCTGACCAAAAAACCTAGGAACTTCCCGGATCGGACCCCGAATGTGCATTTTTTCGGGTTCAGCTTCATCTTGTATGACCGCAGGGAAGTGAAGGTCTCTTGAAGGTCTGTCAGATGCTCCTTGTCCCCCTTACTTTTGACGAGCGCATCGTCAACATAGGCCTCTAAGTTTCTTCCTTTTTGACTTTCGAAGACTCTGTCTACCAACCGCTGATAGGTGGCGCCTGCATTCTTCAGCCCAAATGGCATCATCTTGTACATGTCGGTGCCATGGCTGGTTATGAAGGCGCACCTCACTCTGTCTGGCTGCCAGAGGTACACTTGATGGTACCCTGAGAAAGCATCCAGAAAACTCAGCGTGGTGTATCCACTAGTGGCGTCCACTAGCTGATCTATTCTGGGCAGAGGGTAGCAGTCCTTAGGGCAGGCCTTGTTGAGATTGGTAAAATCTACGCACATTCTCCATGCGCCTGATGATTTTTTTCCATGACAACGTTTGCCAGCCATTCAGGGTAGTCACATACTTCGATGAAGTCTGCCTTCAGGAGTTTGTCTATTTCCTCTTTTATTGTCGCATCTTTTTCTACGGACATGTTCCTTTTCTTCTGCTTCACAGGGCGAGCCTTCGGATTAATGTTCAGCTTGTGAACAATAAAGGCCGGGTCGACCCCTGGCATCTCGTCTGCAGAGTAGGCGAATACGTCCCTATTCTCTCTTAGGACTGCAATTAGTTCTTTTTGATAGGACTCCTCCAGGTCGGCCCCTATGAGGACCTGTCTCCCTGGCTCTAAGTCCACTAGCATGCTTTCTCCCTCAGGCTCTAGGTGGACTGACTCTTGCTGGTCAGTCGGGATCTCACCTTCCCTGCTGGGAGAGCATTGGGCTTTTCGCTTCCCTTTTCTTTCTGTCTCATGGGCCTGCAGGGCCACGGAATAGCAGTGTCTGGCCGACTCTTGATCCCCGTGGACCTTCCCCTCCATGCCAAAGTCTGTTACATAGGTTATGGTGAGGGCCCTAATTGATGCGGCAGCTTCTATTTCATCTAGGGTGGCTCGGCCTATCAGGGCGTTGTACGCGGATTTGGCATCCACCACAACAAATGACGCCCTGATATTTCTTGCTGAGGTCCCCTCCCCAAACGTGACAGGCAGATCGATAACTCCCATGGGTAGCATGCCTGCTCCATTGAATCCATACAAAGATCCGGGGGCTGGCTTCAGGTGCCTTCTTTCAAGGTTCATCTTCTCAAAAGCATCTTTGTATAAGAGATTTGTGTAGGCGCCAGTATCCACCATACACCTCTTGACAATATGATTGCTGATTTCCAGGGTTAAGACCAGAGGGCCACTATGTGGGTACACGACCCTCCCTGCATCTTCAGGGGTGATGCTTAGGGTAGTGCCCCTTGGGCTGCTTGCCTTTTCGGCGTAGCAAATTTGGTTCCGCAGTTCGCGGATCTGCCTTTTCTGGCTGCGTCTGCTGGTCCGCCCCTCTGCATCCCCTGATACTACATGGATGACCATGCGATTTTGGGCTGAGCCCTCAGGTTTGTCTGCCACCTCTTTCTGGGGTTTGTTCCTTGCTGCATAGTTACTCAGCCAGCCGTTTCTTATCAGTTTTTCTATTTCGTCTTTTAAGTGGCGGCATTCCTCTGTGGTATGACCTATGCAGTCATGGAACGTGCAGAATTTTTTGGGATCTCCTTTTGGGCTGCGAGGCTTGTTTGGACGAGACCATTTTGCTGTTTCTTTTTCTAACTCGAAGATTTCTGCCCTCGGCCTATTGAGGGCCGTGTAGCTGTCAAATCTTGGTTGGTATGTTGTACGTTCCTTCTTGGGAGTGTCTCCCTCTTCTCTCTGCTTGCCTGGCTCATTTCTGCCACGCCCACCCTGCGGTCCTCCCTGCGGCCTTGTTTGGCCTGCAGGGGTATCCGGCAGGCTGTGGAACTCTTCCTGCAGAATGAACCCTTCAGCAATTTTCCTGGCCATGGCCAAGGTTTCTGGCTGGGCCCTGATCATCTGATTTTTCATTTCTCCTGGGAGCAGGGAGATTGTCAAGGCATATGCAGCGGTGGAATCATCGATCTCCCTGACCTGCTGGTAGGATAGGTCAAACCTCCTCAGGTACTCCCTTACACTTTCACCCTTTTTCTGTTTTAAGGGTCATAAGATCGAAGCGGGTGAGGCGTCTCCTTTTATTTCCAGCATATTGTTCGAGGAAGATTTCGGCCAACTCTATGAAGAACTTGATTGATCCTTGGCGGAGATCCCTGAACCATCCTTGTGCGAGCCCTACCAGGGTGGTTGGGAAAACTTTGCACCAGATGGCGTCATCCACGTCGTACATGCCCATGTGGCTCTCAAATGCCGCCAGGTGGTCTTCTGGGTCTGTTGTCCCGTCAAACTTAATGGTGGGCATTTTAATTTTCGGAATGGGGTACTCTTGTACCTCAGGATGAAGTGGGGTTTTTGTGGGCCTGCCTACCATTCTCGACCTGCTTTCCCCAGACTGGTTACCGTGCATATCCCATTGTCTATGGGTCGGTTTTCTCGTACTGGGGGAGCGATGCCTTGGAGGCGGCCTGCTTGCTGCTTCATCTTCTGTCTCAAGGGAGACTTGCCTGGGTCTCTTTCTCTGAGAGTGGCAGAGGTTCTCACCCTGGTGGTATCTAGATTCAAGCGGTTGCCCCCGGTTGAGCCTAGACTGCAGGCTTTGGGACAAACCCGGGGCTGACTGCTCTTTGACCGCCGGTGTTAACCTGGAGAAGACCCCGCCTTGCTTTTCTCCCAGGCGCTTTGACATGGGCTCCCTAGGCCTCATTCTCTCCTGCAATTCCCGGGATAAGCCTCTCTGTTCTCCAGACGCGGACTCTTCTGTGTGAATGGAGAATGCCTGCTGTTGGGCAGGTGGCTCTGGGCTGCCTATTGTGATACGCCTTTGCACCTGCGCGTATACTTGTGCCGTCCTTCTTGCTTTCCTCTGAGCATTTCTGGCGGCGGTCCGCTTCGTGCCCCCAGCTCCATCCCTGCTTATTGAGGGTGGCTGCCTAGTGGCCGATGCGACCCTGCCTACCAGGTCCTCAGGAGTGAACTCCTAGTTTAGCATCGCAGAGAAGAAGGCGGCTGTCTGCGCCATCTGAGCTGGGGTCAGATTCAGAGCATGCCCTGGGTGTGTCCCCAACTCAGGTGCTACAGCAGCGCTTGGTACGCCTAGGAGACTGGTTCCCCCCACCCCCAGGATCGTGGCGGGAGGAATCCTCTCTGGCTGCGGCATACCGTACAGGGGGGTCACCGGTGGGACCGTCGGACCCGCCCCTGTACTGGTGTCAATAATTTCTGGCATGATTACTTTGATTGTTTTAGTTTTTTTGTGATTAGGAATGGTTGATTTTTGTGGGTAATTCGTGAGCACAACCGTTTTCTTCCCCACAGACGGCGCCAAATTGTTCCGGTCACGGAAACAATTAACCGGGCTCTGGGTCCGGGTGGAATAATCGGATTGATGGTGAGTAACGGATCGCGTGATTTCCTTAAACCTCTCCTTTTTCTCTCTCCCTTTATCGGACCTTCCCGGCGGAGTTGGCCTGCTCCCTGCACAATGAACGCACAGGGCCTCGGAGGTTGTCCGAGGGAACCCTCTCTGATGCCTAAGTTAGTCCGTGAAATGCCTTGATGAACCTAGCTCGTGAGGAACTAGGTGGCGTTTTTAGGAGTGAGAGTCTAGAGAGAGAAAATCCAACCCCTCTCATGTGGGAAATGGGAGAGTATTTATACCTTCCCACAAGAGAGAGGAAAAGAGGAGTGGGGAGAGAAAGAATGAGTGGATGGGAAATTGACACGTGGTTCCTCCCCATCCACTCGTTCTCTCTTACCTGTAGGCAAGATGACAGAGGGGGCTTCTGGGGCCCCGGCCCTGCTCAGGGAGAAGGTCGCTTGGAGGCAGGCGAGCAGGTAGTGCCTGCACGCTCCTCACAGCCAGTTGCCTTACCCTACCGGGCAGGCGGCTTCCTTGTAGTTTTGCTTTACTGGGGGAATCCTGGTATCTTATCCCAACGGCCTGCTGGGCGGGCTCCTTGGTTCCTTGGACGGGGTCTTCATGGGGCCTGCTAGGCAGGTGGCCCGACGCAGGCCCTTCGACCCTCATCAATAATAATAATAATATATATGTAGACACCCACATTTGGTCGTTAGGTGTCTATAGTAGTTTCCAAAAAACACCCGCTGATGATCGGACGCAAACGTGCTTTGACATACTCGAATATGGGCTCAAAATCATTGGCATTTGGCTTGGGCTTTTTACGGAGTACATATCTCACAAAACGAACCTCAAATTCAGGCCCAGTGGGTCGTTCCCAGTCAAATAAAACTAATTTGAGTCAAATCCGACAATAAGGGCAAAATCGTCTTTTAGCGACCGAGTCAAACCCCGGTCAAAGACATTTCCGAGACGTAAAAATCTGCTGCGTCACGTTGGAAATTCGACTAGAAGTCGAATACTACAAAAATCAGCCACACAAAATAATAAACAATTCTGTTAGAGATAGAATTCGATCTTTAAAAGGAGTTCTACCCGAGCTAGACCAACTCGATCGAGTGGATCATCCCACTCGGTCGAGTAAGCTCAAAAAACCACGCAAAACTGGGATTAAACCGGGCACTCGACCGAGTATCAGAATCACTCGGTCGAGTGACCCCTTTTTCCAGCCGGGTTGGATTTCTTTCCCACCAAGTAACGGAATCCTCATTCCTCTCGAATTGTTGCACTTCCTATCCAAAACAGTCTTTCTTCTCACCCAAGCAAGACTATCTCTCCTATTCGGGATCGGGAACCTCCCCTATAAATAGATCCCTTTGCACACATTCAAAACATCAATTAACAATTATCAATTACAATTACAACATCTAACACAATTACACATCAAGCATCAAGCACACATACAATCCGACATACCCGAGACTACACCAAAGTTCCGGCCACCTCTGCCCGACACCCTACACGACCAAAACCACCATAACTCACCCGCATTATCTCGACGCTCCCGTGTCTAAGCCACATTCCGACGAGCCCCGTTCCGAGAATACAAAGCATGTAGGTTGAGGGTGTAAAATCAAACCCGTCTTCTCCTTTCTCTCTCTCTCTTCCTCTCATCTTTTTCTTCTAGTCGTCGTTCGTCCATCTTCGTATGGGTCCTAATCACATTTTTTTTCTTCTTTTCTAATACCGATAGTATCGCTACAATCTATTTTTATACAAAATAAACGTTCTTAAAACACGATACCGACTCTATAGTCGAATATCGTACCAAAAAGAACTAAATTTATCTCGTTGATGCTTAAAAATCGTCACATAAATAACATACGACGATTTCGACGCGGAGAGAGTTCATATTGTTTTAGTTCGATTTTCAAAACGATTTACAAAACATCTTTTCCAAAAATCGCTCCGAATACTTGATATCGATTTCATAATCGAGTATCGAATATAACGAGTATCGAAAATTTAAGTCGAGTAACAATCGTATCATATTTTTTACGCAACTTAACGAAACTATCGATTTTCTAAAAAAACAATTTCGGGAGCAAAAATAAACCGGACCACAGTCCGTACAGGTGGCACTCGATCGAGTGGCACTCCAAAAATCGGGCAGAATAGTTTTTTCGAGTCCACTCGGTCGAGTTCCTCAGTGACTCGATCGAGTGGCTTCTGTTTCATTGAAACCGTGAGTTTTTCAGCATCATCCAAGTCCCGATCAAATATTTTTATGACGTCAGTCAAAACGTGTCAAGTCAATCACGTGTCATAATCCTTTCAAAACCATGCATCATATCATATTTACATCTTTTATTCAATTTGCAAACCGTTACTAACCCGTTTGTTCTTTGTCTTTGTATCTTATTATTCATTGTTTGTTTTATTATACTAAAACGAACCTCGCATGCTAGAATGGAACAAGGCTAGAATGGAAGGAGTCGTGCTAAGACCGGAGATTGTTTTTCGATATACCCAGGACGATATCAAGAAAAACGTTCGGGTAATTATGAGTACATCCGAGAAGGATACAAACTGCTTGAGCAAGCTTCTGAGCTATGTGTAGTTATTTGTCTTACGTGGTTTGAGTTTTGTTTGTATCGGTATAGCTAGGTTATATACCTGTGCTTACCACCCCTCTTGTAAATGATTTTTTGAAGATATAATAATACTCACATTCCCACCAAAAAAAAACCTCGCATGCTAAAACAACTTTGACGTTAAATTTAGATGCATTAAATCGACTTAGCAACCTATTCAAATTCTCGCATGTTTAGGCAAAACAATGTTTGCATATCATTCATCGTATTACTAACGCGCGTATTTCAAAATCAAACGATATCTTAGTAGAGGCCGCTAATGTGCGGGCGGGGTTGGGTGTTCTTTGTGAACTTCCCAACACGTACCCTCACCCCTTACTCAGAACCATGGTTTCCGGATGTCCGAATCCATTGGCACACGAGAGTCATTCAATACACGATATCCGATAATGTCGGTATCGGTATCAAATGCTAAGGGACGAACCCAATAAACTCTGACATCCGAATGAGCCATACTTTGTGCATGGCCCACTAAGATATAGAGTGGGTTCGAACGGGCCCGAACTCCCACAAAGTTCGGTGGCGACTCCACTTTGATTTAAATTTCAATTCGACCCATCTCATATGGAGATTCATTCGCCTCCCCAAACCCGCGCGTGGCCGCGTCGGGGTGGACCTATGTCATGTCCACAATATATATAATTAATAATATGTTTAGTAATTATATTATTTATCTTTTCAAAAAATTTAATATATTTTAATTTTCGAAAATTTTAATTATTAATTAATTATTTTAATATATTTACGTTATATAATAATAATAATAATAATAATAATAATAATAATAATAATAATAATAATAATAATAATAATAATAATAATAATAATAATAATAATAATAATAATAATAATAATAATAATAATAGTAGTGGTAGTAGTAGTGGTCGTGGTAGTGGTCGTGGTAGTGGTAGTGGTGGTGGTAGTAGCAGTAGAAGAAGCAGTAGAAGAAGAATAAGATTTAAAAAAAGCAGAAAAATGTAATACATTTTAAAATTAATCGAAAATATATTAACAATATTATATAAATATTTCAAGAAAATGAAAAATGCAAAATAAAAACAAAAACAAAAAAGTTTCTAAAATCAGGTTAACTAGACTAAGGTTAACAATTAACTAAAGATGCAAAATTACTAATCTAACCCTAGACTAATTACCTTAGGTTTGAGACGTGAAGCGATATGGTTCGTTGTGTATGAAAATTTCATACACCGCGTGTAAATGTAGCATTTTCGTTTATTTACTTCAAAATTATGGAAGTTGTATTTTAAAAACATAAAAGATGATTTATTTTGATGTATACTTTATTAATATGTTACAACCTAAAAAACATTAGGTTATGTCAATTTATTACAAGTTTACAGTCCTGATAACAAATGAATGAATACAAGAATTAAAATGAAAATTATCTCCCTAGAAATAAATTAAAATAAATATGTAAAGTGGTAGGTCTGGTGAACCGGTGATGGTAAAATCATTCACCGTATTATTTATAAAATTAAAACAAAGGTACAAATTTTGTATGTGAGATATTTTATAAAATTATAAATTATTAACGCTACTCAAAATATTTGGGCTAAGGCCAATTTTTGTTTTTTTTACATTAATTCCAATTCACTATATAATTAATATATCTAAATATAGTCATGTCTATAATATAGACTATGATGCTATTTTTTTTGTACATATAGAATATGATGCTATTGAAATACAAAAAATGAAGTCAAGTGTTCTTATTTCATTGATTATTTTTTTTTTTCGTAGAATAGGATAATATTTTATAACTTTAATACTTATTATAAAGTTATGAGTACATTTAATTACTATTTATTTTATACTGTATTAAGTATCTTATTTGAAATAAAAACATATACTTCATAACTATATAGTACCGAATTTATTATTGGTAATTATAGATGTTTCATCTATTAAAAGTAATAAACTAAATTACCGCGTACATTAAAAGTAATAAACTAAATTACCGCGTATTTACGCGGGTGCTATACTAGTTCAACATCATTTGTACGTAAGAAATAAAACGATAGATATTGTAAAAAAATCTTACCGAAGGAGATTATCACCAATATACACAATTGTTTGTTCAAGACATCGCAATCTGAAACCAAAATAAATAAATAAATCGCAATTAGACACATTAACAAACATCATCATAAACACATGATTTGTTCAACAATCTTACAAAAAAAACTAAATTTTCACCTCATCTTTTTTCTTAAAAAAAATCAAAAACTTCATGTATCTCACTTACCACCGTCACCACCGTCGTACGTTGCCTATACTCTGTCATAGTCTCCTCCTCCTCTGCCTCTGCCGCTGCCGAAGAAGAGGAAGATGAATCATCAAGTTTGCGCTTTATTAGTACTCAATTTCAGTTGATTTTGAGAGAAATTGACCCTAGATTCCTAGAACTTTTATCCAGTATTTCTGTAAATTTTTTTGAGGATTACAGTAAATTGTTTGTGTGTGAAAATGGAGTGTGAATTATAGAAGATAGAGAAGTGGGATTAGGTGAGCAGATCAGGCGTCGGAAAAGAAGAGAAGGAAACTGAAGAGTCATCACTCTATTTAAAGACACAGTTAATTAGGCTGTTTAATGTAACCCGGTTTTGTATTTCTCGTTGGGTTGCCCTTCCAAGTGTTTATTGTTGTCGTTATTTACAATGCTTGACAATTACTTTTTGTGTAAATAAGATGGTAATTCAAACTACAACTTTGTAAATTGTTATTTTAAATTTATTATTTTATAATGAATACACACCCCATTAATTGCTCAATGACTTGGGATATGTGGTTGGTTTATGAAGAACAATTAAGAGTGGAATGTTTCGTGAATTGTAATTTGTTTTTTATGCTTTTTTGATAAAAATCTACACATCTTCGGTATGGGAAAAGACTGCCGTATGTTTTCTCTGCATTATTTTCAATGACTAATGTCGTGGTTCAGTGGATTGAGTTGGTGGGACTTGTGTTGAAGGGCGTGAGTTGGTGGGATTGTGGTAATAGTTGATTTCCATAACACCAATAAACACGATTGTGTTATTGTTTAAACCACACGACTCCGAGACGCAAGAAAAAAAAAATTCTCTTCCAATCTCTTTAAGGGTCGTTTGGTTTGAGATATTCATGAAAGGGTAAGGGATTCAAAGTTAACGATTCCCTTTGTTTGCGTTTGTTTAGTCAATTTTATCATTCTCTTTCCCCTTCCTTTCCCCCAAACTCTTCTACCTTCTTACCCTTCACCCCTAGGTATTGGGATTCCCTTTCCCCACTTATCCACCGGATCATCACCATCACCAACAATCACCATCACCACCACCACCAAGATTCACCCACCACTACTACAACCACCACCGACACCACCAAGGCCCACCTACCACTACTACGACCACCACACTTTCGGGTTAGGCAAAATATGGGTCGAAGTTGGGTCAAATATGGGTCAAAATAATATTTGATCCCTTAATTTATCAGTTAAAAAGAACTTTTTTGTAAGAAAATTCGTTATATTGTAATAATTATTATAATTACCATATTTACAATTAATTTTTTTAAAAAAATATATATTATTTGACAGCTATTTTATTATTAAAAGATATAAAAATTACACAACTTTTTTAATTTAAATACTAAAATTAATAAATTTTTTTATTTTACATAAAATGTATAAATATTGAGGTTTGAGTTTAGATTGGGTAAAATACTGAAATACATTCATTGACTTCATTCCCTTTTGCTTTTATGAACCAAACGCCCCCTTATTTCTTCCGATATTTGTCTTGACATGATGGACAAACAGAAAGGGAGAATATTTGTGCCTTGCATCGTTGATTTGAACTCTCTTCACGCACTAATGGAGGCTTGGTAATTCGGTAAGTCATGTTATTGTTCACTAATTAGCTTTCTAAATTCCCCATTTCAGCATTCTATTTAAGATTGTCTCACATCATCATTACATGTACTACTCATAGTCAGTTAAATTACCCATTTTAAATAACCTTTTAGTTTCTTTGATATTCTCGATTGTTCCAGATTTTCTGCAGTGTTGGGCCGAGTTATTTGGTGGGTTTTTGTTCAAGTCTTGTGAATCTTCTGTTGGTGGATTTTTGGTAGAACTTTTGAGGAGGTTTGTGTATATTGGTTGGCAATAATGGGTGGAATTAAGTGTGGTATGTTGAAATCACTCTCTAGTTCGGGCTACTCACGATCATTGACATCTAAATTTCTCAATAATTGTCTGAAATCTGTGAAAACAATTGATGAGATTCATGTCAGAGCAAGTGTTGGGATACTGGGTCACACTTATAAAACTAGTTATTGCACTAGAAGGTTTAGTATGGAGCCTAGAGCTAGTGCTCATTTCTGTAAACCTAGTTATCACTCAGCATTTTCACCTACATTGTTGAATTACCGGGTTTTGACCAGCTACCCTTTGGTTAAAATGACACCAATGTGGGGTCATCTATCGTATTCGTCAGTTGCTGGTGGTAAAGGAGTGGATAAGGGTTCCGAGGTTTCGGGAATTGGTGATGGTGGTATTGGTGGGAGTGAGTGGGTTGATAAACTTAAGGATGGATTGAAATCTTTGGTGGATGTGACTCAACAGAAGGCTCAAGAAACCTCTGACCGATTGACTCCTCATGTGCAACAAGTTCTGGATGCTAATCCATACCTGAAGGATATTGTGGTGCCGATTGGGGGCACATTTGCTGTTACCATATTGGCATGGGTGGTGATGCCGAGATTCTTGAAAAGTTTGCATAGATATTCTACAAAAGGATCTGCTGCACTACTGTCTGGAGCAGGGTTTGCCGTTGATGTGCCTTATGAGAAGAGTCTTTGGGGTGCATTACAGGATCCAGTGCGCTACCTGGTGACTTTCATGGCTTTTTCCGAAATGTTAGTGACTAATGCTTCGATTACCTTTCATTCTATTTTTTTTCTTGATGGAGTAATAGATTCAGTATTCTTTATTTTTGGATTGTGATAGAATAAAGTGAACTGATTCACTGACTTGGCTGTGCTATCAATTATGAAATAATATTCATTCAAAATATTTTAAACTATGGGTCATCTGGAAGCATTTTGTTTGTGTTGCTAACACATGGTAAGGCTACCTACATATGACACTCCCCCTCTACCCCGCGATTTGCGATAACTCACTGTCCATGAAAATAATGCTTTTTTTAATACACAGATGTCATTTGGTAGCTCCAGATCATGTTGCTTCCCAGTATATTGGACAGGCTTGGAAAGGTGCAGTTATCCTGTCATTTGTGTGGTTTCTGCAAAGATGGAAAACAAATGTTGTCACTCGTATTCTTGCTTCACAGAATACGCAAGTCATTGATCGAGACATGTTGCTCACATTGGACAAAGTTTCTACTGTTGGACTTCTTGGTGTTGGAGTTGTAGCTGTAGCGGAAGCTTGTGGCGTGGCTGTTCAGTCTATTCTGACTGTTGGGGGTATTGGAGGTGAGTTTGCACTATTGATGTCATGTCTGCTTTTCACTTCCCTTTTTTAATAGTATTTGTAATCAATGAATGTTATCATGGTGCTTTATGATTTGTGTGGCAGAATACTTGTGTGATTCTGTTGTTGCTGTTATTTTGTAATCCTTGTTCGTTTATAAATAACAGCTGGGCATTTTTGATGTTTGCTTTCTTTGGCATTCAGCTTGCTGAAATAGCCTATTTACCAGTACGACAATACCCTCTTCAAACTTGCACCTCATGCCTCTTTTACTTTGTTAGAATATTAGTATTGTACTACTCCGTATTTGATTTTGTGCTCTGTCTGAGATATTTGCGTGAAAGAACAAGAGCCGTGCTAACATTTTCATGCTACACCGCACATTTTAGTCTAAACATCAAATTTGACATCGCTAGTGAGGGGCACTGGTAGAAACCCCGCACAAAACTGCTTCGGTCTACCATATGTGGACTCAAAGAAACTGTAGCAGATGTGTGGATTTGGTGAACCTATGGCTTGGGACTGATATTCCAGTTACTGAAACTTGGAATTGGTGGTATATGAAGAGATTTAAAGATAGGGAGCAGAAGATAATTGTGGGTTCTGGTATCACTGCTTTGGCCAACCATATTTGGACTCAAAGAAACAGTAGCTACCATGAGAGTCGAGTGCTCAAGCTTGATTTGGTGATGAACCAGATCCATCGCTCGATATATACTTATTAGAAATATTTGATGTTTAGTTGAATTATGAGGTAGTTGTGGGGTTGAAAATTGTTGTATGGTGATAATAGTGATGTATTCTTGATCCTTATTAATACTCTGTATAATCTTACCTTTTTCATCAAAAAAATGCTCAGGTCTGTTTAATTATGACTTTATTAAGTATTTTTTTCTATATTATACGTTTTTCATCCTTATTTTTTTGTTTTCCGTAAATTGTTTGGTCTGTTTCCATATTTTTAATGGAGCCAAAGATTCATTACTCTTTGGTTTTGGATTATGATGGAATAAATCAAAATGGCTCAGTAAAGTAGCGATGCTTCTTTCTCATGTGAAGTAGCGGTCATTAAATGATGTTCTCGACGCAATTTTCATCTTGGGTCATTCGGAAACAATCTCTTTGTGTTGCTAACACAAGGGCAAGGCTGTGTACATCCGACCCCCCGCAATTTGCGGGAGCCATTGAGGCGCTGGGGTTAATGTTGTTGTTGTTGTAAATTGTTTGGTCTACGCTATGATTTTCGGTATTTTACTGCTGAAAATATGGAGGTTTAGATATACTGTATTTATTTAGTATATAATTTTATTTTATTTAAACTGCCTTTTTATTATGGGAATCTTTGAGATATGAATTGAAGTGGAGACGGGCGATCTTTTTCTGATACTTGTTTTTGTTATGAAACGGTCCATTTCTATCTAAAGACCATTCCCTAGATAATAATAAATGTGTGATATCTTCTTCAAAAAAAGAGTGTTCTTTTTATACATTTCTCAAAACAAAAATTCCCGTTTTTTTGAGATCTAAGAGATCGATAATCGAAGATTCATTCTTTTTATTTTTGTTTTGTCGAGCACTTTCGGAGAGATTCGTTTCGAGATTCAATTTCTAATTTGTTTGCTATATTTATGTTGAAGTTCATAGGGGATTTTGATAAAGATATTTGTTTTATTACTTAAAACATTTTTTTCATTAAATTTCACATCTTTAGTTTATATCAATCACTTAATTTTTATTTTAAATTTCTAAGCTCCGTTCTCTATAAATTAATGGCGTACAATATATAAAAGTATATAGTGGCAAAGCATGATTTAACCGTCTAGATGCAATAAAAGTATAGTTAGAATTTTAAGTAAGATATAAGTTTAATAGAATATCATAAAAGTTTAATCGAAATAAATTGTACGTACTATGTCACTGATTAAGTCGGAATTATTAATCACAACTTCATTTAGGTAGTTATGAAAAGTTTATTATTTTATTCTCCAAATAATTGTGGTGTCGCCAAGTATGATTTTTTTGTCAGAGTGAATGTGGTGCCTTTAAAAGACATTGTTTTCATAAAATAGGGATGAAAATCAATGGGCTAATGATGTCCTCCCTGTTGAACTATTTAGGAATCTTGTGACTGTCTCTAACCATTTTGCCCATGACTCTCCAACTAGTGATAATTCACATCATTTTTTTTTCAGCTAGTTACTTCCTTATGCTAAAATCCTCTAGTTCTTGCTTAACCCTCTTTGTGTATGTGATACTATCGCCCTACTCCATTTCTTAAGATACTTGAAAAATCGTGTCAATAAGTTACCGTCTTATACAAAATCATTAACTGAACAAATGTAGCCAAGATGGGTCTCATTTATTTCTTTTGTGGTTATTAGTGGCGTAAGCTAAAATTTTGCTAGGCGTATTGGATGCGGTATTTTTTAAAAGAGGCCAATCTGATAATTTCAACACGCAGGGGTGGCGACTGCCTTTGCGGCAAAGGACATCCTTGGTAATGTTCTTACTGGCTTGTCTATGCAGTTCTCAAAACCATTCTCGCTTGGGGACACCATCAAGGTAAACAGAACCCTCTTCCATTTTGCAGAAAGTTTACTGATTTGTTGTAGGTTAGTCATAGCAATATCTTTATTGCGTACTCTAGCTGCGTGATGTTATGAACTAGGTGCTGCTTGCTAGTGTCTCAAATGAGCACATTATTAGCACTAAATTTTGTTAAGAGTTCTACACAAGAGGTGGGACTTGTGCTTTTCAGTTTCGTGTCCCTTTTCACACCCGTGAAAAGTCTTGGTTTCTAGTTTGCACAACTGGGACCTGATTACACTTTATAATTCCTCTTTAGTTTACTGCTTGATTCTTAGACATGCTCGTTGGTCTTTATCTATGGCTACACTTACTCGTGCAGGCTGGTTCAGTAGAAGGCCAAGTGGTGGATATGGGGTTAACTACAACTTCATTACTGAATGTCGATAAATGTCCTGTAATAGTTCCAAATTCTACGTTCTCCAGCCAGGTAGTGATTAATTCGATCATCCCTTTGTCTTAATTTTGTATACTACTAGTAACTTAATGTACGTAGTTGAATGTCATGAAACTTCTTATCTATAGTAATATTTGTTTATCTTTGGCCGATTGTAACAATTGATAGGCAATTGTGAACAAGTCTCGAGGTGAATGGCGTGGTTTTATCAGGAGGATTCCATTGCAGTTTGACAATTTGGAGAAGATCCCTCAGGCTGCAGATGACATTAAATCAATGTTGAACTCGTACCCAAAAGTTTTTCTTGGACAGGATGCTCCTTATTGCTATCTATCACAAATAGAGAATGCAAATGCTGAACTTACAGTTGGATGCAATCTCAAACGCCTGGTACTCTCACTTTCTTTTCTGCTTTGTCATATATTTAATAAATTTATCACTACTTCCATTCTTTTTGTGTTGTACCCATTAAACTTTCATGGTCAATCAATCCAACTTTAACCAATGATACCTCAATATATCTATTGATTTAGAACTAATATTTTCCACATTTCATTCATCAAAACAACTTTATCATATTATTTCTATCTATTGATCTTGTTATTCAGTACTGTGAAAGAAATTTGGTCAAAGTTGATATCATTTAACCACCAAAGTCAAATAGAGATGACATAAATGGAATGGACCGAAAAGTAGATTGGATGAGAGCATATCCGAAATAGAGTTTTCATATGAGCCATGCATTTTGTGTCAAGGTTATACTCGTTCCGTATCTATATGTTTGTCCACTTTTATTAAAATACCTCTCACATATATTACACAAAGTGGACGAACATACACACACACGGAGGGAGTATGATTTTTGGATATAGAAATATTCATTTTCTTATTCCACTTTATGGGTTCATGTGTTATAATCTCTCTACTCATGCTGGAATGCTGCGTTCAAGAGTCGAGCGGAGCGGTATACCACAGAACAAGATATCCTTCTGCAGTCCATCCAGATAATTAAGCAGCATGGTCTTTCACTAGGCAGTGTACAAGACACCATCAAACAATGATTTCCCCAGAATGGATCAACTAACTGCTAGGTATGGCCATACTTGATACATAGTATTTGATTTCAGTGATGCGTGTACAGTTATTTGTAAAAGCACACCTAGGTGAACTAATGGCACTAACCAAAATGCCTCATGGAGTCATGGTGCATTAGATGCAACTATCAAGGAGAGCACTCATGCAATTTCCGAAGTTTTATTATTTTATCTACTTTATTCTGCTTTGTTATGCCTCCTTTTTCGTAGCTCTTGCTTCTTTACATGTTGTCCATTGTCAATAATGAAACAATCGAAGATATTGGTGCACAACAAAACAAAATCATAAAAAGATTGTTTATGTAAAAATTTGATGTCGTCATCATATGTGTGAGATGCGTGCCTTCACCTTTGTTTTGTGCCGCCTTTCTATGGCCTCCCATCCCCTTTGTGTCTGCTGTGCCTTTTAAGTTGAGTGTGTTTCATTCTTTGCGACACTGCTCTTATCTTTTTTCTATATTTGGGAAGATGAGGTAGAGTGGTCCGTCACCTGGTTGGAGAATTGTATACATATTGACAATTTTTGGAGAAATGCCATGTTTTAGGGTATGTTTGGATAAGAAAATGAGAGGGAAAGGGAGGGGAGGGGGAAGGAGGGAAAGGAAAGGGAAGGAAGGGGAGGGGAGGGGAGGGAAAGGGAAGACATGGAGTTTTCCCTCCAAATCTTGCCACTTTAGGTGGGGAAATGATTTGCCTTTGAGGAGGGAAATGGAGGGATCCATTTTCCCTCTCCCTCCAAATCCCTTCACCCCCATTTTCGTAACCAAACAAAGGGTCTCCGAACTGGTGGTGCTTCGTATTTATGGAATTGAAATCTTGGCTTCATGGCTTTGTTGTAAAACCATGATTTTGCAAGTCCAATTCTTTAAAGTTATGCTTTAAGCCTTAGTCACAAAAAGATTTGGGGTCAGTTAACATGAATCATTATTTAAAATCGTTAAGTCGTTTCCAAGAAACAATAATATAAAAAGACATTATAGCAGTAATAGTAAGAAGGTTATACTGTAATAGAAATAATAATACAAAAGCATCTTCGTAAATTGCACTTCTGTTGGTCTACCAAAGTCAACTTGGATTAAGGCTCTGTTTCTGTGCTTATCGTAAGTTGTGCTTCATTCTCCATCTCTTTAATTGTGGAGTATGATTTTCTTCTCTTGCCAAAACTGCAGTTATTCAGTGGTTCGCAGCAGTGTTTCCTATATACGTGTACAGAATGCAGCAGCACTTTTTTTTTTGGAGATGCATCACTCATCAGCTACAGTGCAGTAATTTTTTTGTTGTAAAAAGGGAATACAAATGCACTCCCTCGTTGGCAAAAAAAAAAAAAAATGCACTCCCTCCGTCTGGTTCATTTGTTTGCCCTTGATTAAGCTACTAGTATATTGTACCTGTTGCGCCTTTGCCAAGACGACATACACTGTTGAAAATCAAGGTTTTGTCTGTGTGCTGTTTTTCAGGATGAGCAATAACTTATTTCTGAATGCGGTCGATCTGTGCAGAAAGTATCTTTTTTATGATAGTAATTCCAGAGAAAAATATGTTGCTGGCTTTTCCTCCACTTTGATTTGCTGCTCTTGGATCTGCTAGTTTCACCTAATTTTAGGTTGAATGTTTGAAATGCAGGGGCTCAGCATTTCCATTTTTCTTTTATGCTCCATCAAAACGAGACAGTTGATGATATCAAAGACCAACCAAGTTAATGGTCAGAAGCTCAACAATACAGGGGTGATTTTTCTTGAAATGAACCCATAATCTCACTAAATGCATTCAGTATCAGTAGAGACCGCGGTAAATTCCAAAACCTTGATAACTTTGTTGCAAGTCGGGTATCACGGCTGTATGTTATAATTCTTATAAACACCTTATAAGATTGTTGCATACATAGAAGAATTTTTTTGAGCGAATAGATCATTTCATTAATAAAAAGTCATACGATATCTTCAACTTATGTCGAAATTGAACGAATACAATACAATAAAATTTGAGTAAAATAAATTTTCGTTAAAACAAATATCTTTCACTAAGATTTTGATCTAGGCTACTGCACATCCTCTTTCAATGTATCGCTGTTTAATGATACAACTTTTCATAAGAGGGTCTCCGGATCTTTCAAGTTTTGACGAGAATCAATTTCATCTAACTTAATAGATTGTAGCCGTCGGTCTGACATAAATTGAGATAGCATATGATGAACGATTATGGTACTGATCTTCCGCGTCCTCCCCACTATAATAGATTCAACATCTTTCCTAAAAAAGAGAATGAAACCTATCAATTGATGTGGGCGAAACTTTCCAAAAAGAGAGGACTTATTATAACTAAAATACTAATATTAAAACGAAAAAATTAATTAAAATTGGAGGCTTACCACCATTAATGGTGGTAGCCCCAATTTTTTTTTTTGAGGCTAGTGATTTTTTTTGGGCCAGGAGGGAGAAGGGTTTCGCATACATACAAGATTTAATACATCACTCTCCTGTATATTGCCTTCTATCCCCCTTTTCACTAACCAAATAACAATCCTCCAATTTTTCCCGCCTACTAACTAATGGGCGTACCATATGGGCCTACGGTTGGATTACTTAATATATATATATATAGAGAGAGAGAAGGGATCATATAAGTCCCTTACCTTCCTATAAGTCCGTAAGGCTTATTATTAGCCATTTGATCAAGATAATATGGACGGCTGAGATCTTGCTTGACATTTCATTTGAAAAAAAAAATAAGTCTACGTATCCCAAGCTCCTCTTTTTTTATCCCATCCTCAATATTCTCACCTTGATTACTCTGTTTCCAACATAACAATTACTTCGCTAAACCATTACTCCATTACTTCACCAAACCATTCTCATCGTCAATATTCTCATTCCATTAATCCATCACTTCAAACCATTACTTCACTTTATTCCTACTTCATTACTCCTACCGTCAGTACCTTGTTCTTGGTCGATTTTTGCTCTTCTTTATTAATCAGCGTACGTTCGATCTTCCTTATTCATCATACGGTTGAAATCCCCTGTTCTCTATCGATTTCGTCTTTTTTCACAGGTAAAGTTCTGTTCTCTAATCAAAGTTTCGTAGTATCATTTTCTTCATATATTTAGTATAATCTGGGCATTCGTTTTTTAATTTCACGAGTTTTGGGGGTTTCAGCGAAATTAAGGTTTGTTTCCAATTTGGGGGTTTTTTCGTTTAATTGGGGGTTGATTTTCAGGTTTAATTGCAACTTTCTTGTTAAATTGCGACTTTAGGGTTTGATTAGGGTTTAATTGCGACTTTCTTGTTAAATTGGGGGTTTTGGGGATTTGTTGTTTCATTGCGTGTTAATAATTTCTCAAACGTGGTAATATTGTTCGGAATTAATTTTTGGGTTTCTGTATACTGGTTTTGGGGATTTGGGTGTTTATTGATTTAACTTCGTAGTATGATGTATGGCATACGGTTCTGTGTCGATGGGTTATATGGCAATTTTGTATGCATTTTTGTTAACAATTTGTATGCATTTTTGTTCATTTTTTTCTGTATACTGACCATGTTAACAACATCAGTTTATATATCATGTAACTTCAGTTCATATATTTTGTAACTTCAGATCATATATTTGTAACTTCAATTCGAATCAGTTCATATATACTTTTGTAACTTCAGTTCTTATATTTTGTAACTTTAATTCAGTTAATATATTGTAACTCAAGTTCATATTATAATTTTAATTTGGTTCGTCTTATAAGCTAATTGGTGTGCGTTTAGTAATTTTTTATACGTTGTTCGTCATTCATATTACTCTATGTGTCAACAACAAGTATGAGCTCTTAATATTTCTCATTTTTACGTGATTTGTGTTTATTTTGTTATTTATTGCATGAGTTAGTTGAAATGTCGTTCATAGTTGAAATGGTTGAAGATGTGGGGAACGAGGATGAAGATGTCGATAATATCCCCGTCAGATGTAGGTGACGTAGGCTTTGCGAAGCTGATTTCAAAACATAATGGTAGACATAAAGCGTCCGTACTCAGAATTGGTTTCGGTGGGTGCTGGAACTTAAATTATCGGACCAGCTTTATATATGAATTACTTTTTATATATTTGTAAATTCAGTTCATATATTTTGTAACTTCAGTTCATATATTTTGTAACTTCAGTTCATATCTTTTGTAACTTCATTTCGTATATTATAACTCAAATCCATATTTTTGTGACTTCAATTCTAATGAGGGTAGATTATAGCTGACTTAGAGATAGTAATAGTGGAGAAACAATAGTTTAACTTTAACTGCTAAAATTGTAATTTTATCTCTATAACAACGTAACTTTAATAAACATTTGTTTTTGTATTGTTGTAAACATTCAAGTGTATTTATTGAAACTTCAATACTTTTATTTTATAACTTCAACTCAATTGTTTTGAAACTTCAGCATCTGTAACTCTAGGTGTATGTAGAAGAACTTTAGCTGTATTAATCTGCCACTTCAATTGTTTCAGTTTGTAGCTTCTTTTTAATTGGTCAATATGCAACTTCAATTACTTTATAACGTCAGTTTAACTGATAAATTTGTAACTTCATCTCTATAAGAACATAAGTTTTATAAACATTTGTAACTTCACATATTTTGTAACTTCAGTTCATATGTTTTGTAACTTCAGTTCATACGTGCAACTTCAGTTCATATGTTTGTAACTTCAGTTCAAATTTTGTGTGTAAACCTACGACTCTATTTTCGCAACTTTGTGTAAATTTAGATAAAAATTTGCAAAAGTGTTGGAGTTGTACAAAATACGGTTGAAATTACAATTGTCTCGCACTGCAGTTGCATATATACCAAGTAAATTGACATTCTAACAAAACATTTTAGAAATAAATTGAAGTGAAGAACTTATAAAATTGAAGTGACAGATAGATAGAGTTGAAGTTACATAACAATGGTGTTGAAGTTAAAAACCGTACATATATAAAAAAATTCTTCTCTTCATTACAATTGTCAAATGCTTGATCTAAGCAGTTAAAATCACGAACTCTCATCAATCTCCTCCTTTGTGTCGGCATCATCAACAAATTGCGCATTTTCATTTTCTGACGGTGGATGTTCTGCAAAAGGTTAGGGCAATTTCTTTGTCTCCTCAACGTCATTGAATTGTTGCCCGACATATGGTGTCAAATCTTTGTAGACACCCACATTTTGCCTGCTAGTGTCTATAGCAGTTCCCGACAAAACACCTGATGATGATCGGACGCTAACGTGACTTAATACGCTCGAATACGGACTCGGAATCAATAGTATCCGACGTGGGCATTTAGCGGAGTGCAAATCTCTCAAAACCGACCTCAAATCCAGGCCCAGTGGGCCGTTTCCAATAAAATGAGACTAATTTGGGTCAAAACCGTCACCGGAAATAAAACCGTCTTTTAGCGACCGAGTCAAAACCCGGTCAAAGTCGAATCCCGAGACGAACCAGCCTCACATTATGTCCAAATACACAAAATGAATCAAGACTCAACAACCAAATCAACCAAATCTCATTCAAAAATGGTCAACAATCTTTCCCTATTTACACTCCCTCCCTTCACACACACTCGATCGAGTGGTTCACACTCACTCGGTCGAGTAAGGCCATGAACCCGCCAAACCGGATCCAAACCGGGCACTCGGTCGAGTGCACCCGCGCTACTCGATTGAGTGACCCTGAACCGGGGTATTTCCCTATAAATACCCCATCACCCCAACACATTTGACAACACTTTTTCTACCTTTTTACCACCTTCAGACAACTTTTTATCCTAATCACACTACAACTTTACATACATCAACCATCAAACACACCTTCAAACATTCAATCATCCATCATCTACATACACACATACATATTCAAATTCTCGAGATCAAAACTCGTTAAAGACACACACCATAACTCACCCTACATATCTCGACACTCCCGCGCTCCCGTCGCTATTACGAGTCCGTTTCCGAGACCAATTAAGCATGTAGGTTGAGGGTGTAATTCAAATCCCAACATCCTTTCTCCTTTCTCTTTTTTGATTATATATATATATACACTATTATTATTATTATTATTATTGTTATTATTATTGTTATTATTATTATTATTATTACTACTAACACTAATACTAACATTTTTAATTTTGTTACTAACATTTTAATTTTGCTATTAACATTTTATTTATCGCAATCTAACATTTTATTTTATGTCAACTAACATCTAACATTTACTTATCGTATTCTAACCTCTAACATTTAATTATCGTCATTTACATTTTGTTATAATATTAATACCGCGTATAGTTATTTAACAAAACTATTTTCAAAACGATCCGAGCAACGTTCGTTGAGGCTAAATTAATGATCGTAGGCCTTAAGGCCAAATTACGATATTAAAATGCCGAGGACTTAAGTTTGCAACGACGGTCGAATTTTTGGGTCGAATATGTTTAATTACGAATCCCGCCTAAAGTCTATTTAATCCCTTTACAAGTCGTATTGGAGGTGGCGCCCTTCGAGGTGCGCCGCCCTAAACACTTAAGGGCGTAATAGATCGTGGAGATTCGTCGTTAAATATGTCCGACCACATTTCTTTCAAAATATTATTCTAAAGAATCATCGACAAATCGGATTAGGACGAAACCCATTGACGCCGAATTAATTGTCACATGATCCGAAAGGATTGATTACGACATTATGACGCGGAGGGAATCGATATTTGTTCTAGTCCGATCAAACTCGATTTTGCAACTTTGCTTTAAATACTAGATATCGGTTCTATAACCGAATGTCGAGTGTGACGAGCCATCGAGATTTAAACTAATATAAATTGGACAATATTTATATTTAGCGTAATTGCATCTCGATTCAAAAACATAAAAACTACAAAATGGGTCGTTTCAAAGCACAAATTAAACACCCGTACAGAGGGCACTCGATTGAGTGCACAAGCCCACTCGATCGAGTAGCTCCCAAAAAATTGGGCAGAAGGTCCGATAGAAGCCCACTCGATCGAGTCCTTCCCATGACTCGGTCGAGTGGACTTCTTTATCCAAGCATAAACCGAGAGCTTCTTTTATCATCCAAGTCTCGTCATTTTTTTACGACTTAGTCGTCGCGTGCAAATTCAATCACGTGATCCTATTTTTCAAAACTCATGCATATCATATCACTTAAAACGACTTTGATCGACGGTCTCGCACTATTAATCTTGTGTCGACGACTCTTTAGTCGTATCCGACACATGATTAATTTAGACTCTATTTCTCAATGTGATAAGTCGGGACAAGGCATCGAGATCCGGGATCGGGCTAGCACCACGTCTAGGTTCCATATCTCCGTCCTCCGTTTAATACACAATATAATGTGTATTTAATCGAAGTTCGTCCGTTTGCACAACTTACGGTCTAGTTTATATTTATTATATACGGGTCCGTTTCTAGTTAACATTTACCATTTCCTATTTGATTATTCTATTTTATTGCTCGTTGTATTGTGAATTCCGGGTTGTATTCCGCCCGTGTAATTTGTAATTTATTTACGAGTTTTCTATTTTCGATGTTTTTCATTTATTGCCTTAAATGAACATCACATGCTAAATCACTTTGACGTGAATCAAGATGCATTAAAATGACGTAGTTAACCAATAATTCGCATGCTTAGCCGAAAACGCTGTTTGCATATCATTTAGTCGTTTCACTAGCGCGCGTACACGAACACGAACGATGTCTTAGTAGAGGCCGCCATTGTGCGGGCGGGGTTGGGTGTCCTTAGTGGGCTTCCCAACACGTACCCTCACCCCTTACTCAGAACCTCGGTTTCTGGATGCCCGAAACCGTTGGCGCACGAGAGTCATTCTTTACACGATACCGGTGTAGATGGTATCGGTATCGCAATGCAAAGGGACGGGCCCCATAAACTCTGAAATCGAAGTGGGCCGTACTTGGTGTATAGCCCATGACGATATAGAGTGGGCTCGTATGGTTCCGAATAACCACAAAATTCGGTGGCGACTCCATTTTGACTTAAATTTCGAACCCGAGAACAATCTTACCACGAGATTCATTCGCCTACCCAAACCCGCGCGTGGCCGCGTCGGGGTGGACCTACGTCATGTCCACAATTTGGCGACTCCGCTGGGGAGACCTGATGTACCACATGTCATCGGGGTTCCTAGGGTGAGATTCGAAGAGAAATCGTTCGTATATTAGTGTGCGCGCATTAGTTTAATGATTCATGCATAACCCAAATTTTGCCCGGGCCGGTTACTTGTGACCAACGTCCCACTATACCGCGGTGCATTCCTACATGGGTGCGCTAAAGACTTCGATGGTGGAACTCGTAAGGGTTTTGCGGCATGTCCTAAGACCAACTCGGCTTAGGGAGTCCGTCCTGACTACGAGAATACTATCGTTGTTGGTATAGACCCTATTTTGACTGACCGAGACTTAGCGTAAAGCATACATAAGCGTCGTTATAATGCTTGTTTGACTATGTGCTGCTTGGTTTCCGTGTCATTTTTTTTTCAAAAACCGTCATTTCAAAAAATGCATCTTCCCAAAAATACCAAATTTTGAAAAACCCAAAATACTGTCCGTTTCGGGACCCGTCTTTTCAAAATATCCAATTTCAAAAACTCGGAATGCTGCCGAAATTTAGACTTACGATTTGACTCAAAATAGCCTATTTTTAGCCGGCATGCTTCCCATTTCAAATTTCGAATTTTCGATTCCCTTTCGACTTTCGAATTTTCAAAATTCAACTTCAATTTTCATATCTTCAAAATTCCACCTCGATTTTCAAGTCTTCGAGATTCCATTCTCGATTTTCAAATCTCCGAGATGCCGTTTTCGATTGTCAAATCTTCGGGATCTTATTTTCAACTTTCAAATTTTCGGAAATTTATTTTCGATATTCAAATTTTCAAAATTCCAAATATTCAACTTATCAAAAAAAACTCGGCCCTGTCGGGATGCTGCCAGTTTCAAAAGACGGGATCGCCTCCTCAATTTTCAAAACGCGAAATTACTCGCAACCATTCTAACCTTTCAAAATGCCCGATCCTATTGGCCCACTACCAATTTCAAGACTGTCCTCTCAATTTTCAAAATTCAATCATTTTTCAAAAACCTTCCTTATTATAGGACCTACCGTAATCCGTGTTTCGGGTCTTTTCGTAATTTGTCGAAGGTCTTTAGCGTCGAAACTCCGTCGATCCTACATCACGGGTTTCTTCCCCATCCTAGTCCGCCTTTTCCTAAAGGCATAACCGACCAACACGAGTCATACACTCGTAAATGGAAGGTTCGTCTGAACACTCGAGTCCTAACTAGAAAGTCACACGCGATCTTTCCCTCCGACAGGACGGTCCCCACGACCTTTCCTAGGGGAATTTTGCCCGTCTTTCAATCCCTTAGTCGAGTCATCCCAATTCAAGTCCTTTAACTTAAGGGTCTACCCTAATCACAGGGTCTATCCTTATTCAAGTCAAGTCAAGGGTCTCTAGCGTCGAAACTCTGCCGATCTTACATCGCGAGTTTCTTCCCTTACCCCGTCTGCCTTTCCTCGAGGCCGAGTCAACCTTTTACAAGGCATAACCCTATAACAAAAGGTTTGTGGTCCTTACATCTAAGGGTCACTGGTCCGACACTCGAGTCTTAGCAAAACCTACAATCTCACTCGGGGGTTACCCTTCAGCGGAGCGATCAATCATGGTTTCTCTAAGGGTCATGTCCTACACGTGGTGTCTCACGTGTGTCACTTTCGAGTCATTCAGATGCCGCACCATCTGAGTCCTATTAGAGTCTTCAGTCTCACTTGGGGGCTGTCCTCCACCCGAGCATTCGACCACAGTCACCTTAAGGGGTACCTTACGTTCATCATACATCGGTGTCCTTATGATGTCTTCTTCGAGTCGTACCTATGCTACGAACACCCGAGTCTCCTAAAGGTTTAGGTCGCCACGGTTGGTCCAAACACGTGACACGGTCAAACATGGTCGCCCCATTTTCGGACTTACCCTCGTGCAGCTTGAGTCTCATCGTCGAGTCCAAGCCAGGGTTGTTACCTCGTCTAGGTCAACGTTCGAGTATCACGGTCCAAGAGTCTTTGTCGACCCGTCACCCCGGGCCATGTCTAGTTTGACTCCCTCTCTTACATTCGCGCAAAGTCGAGTTTAGGCGAGTCGTGGCACCTGTCGTTTCCTCCAATCAAGGACCTTACCAAAAAGAAACGACCAACCAAGTATCCGAAAGTCCGGATTCGATTCGAGTCTAAGTCTGAGTCCGAGTTTAGGATATCCTACATCCTCTTTTCAAAGTCAGAGTCAACTGTATTCTGTCCTCTTTTCAAAATTCAATAAAATCAGCTTTTTCAATCTCTCATATATGCTTCCCTTATGTGTTTCCGAGAACATGATGAACACCATCATACACTGTGAGCACATGCACGTGACTATTATAGGCACATCTGTAATGACTGTAGGAATTGAGGCCCGTGTTTTCCTTTAGCTGTTCCATGTCTGGTATAGAAAGCCACAAAACTACCCTTAACAGGAGCAGTATCAAATCCTATGACAAATCTAGGTAGTCTCCTAGTTTGGGTTCAAGACGGGAGGCAAGCCCATTTCCCACAATAAACACCCCTCCAATAAGACTAACCAATCCCTACCTTAGGCGTTTAGTCTGACCAGAAGCAAAAAAGAAGCATCGTGATTCTATAGGCTTTATGCCAAAAATACCCAACTCGGGACGATGCTCCCACCAAGCCTGCTCGGAATTATAATGACAATACCGAGATCCAAACCACCATGCTTACCGTAGAGTACTCCACCATGAGTTGCACTCACACAAATACCAACTAGGCTTACACCTTACAAAGGTCTAACTTCAAAAGCCTAATCCAACTGATGGGCCCACCCCCATATCCACCCACAACATCAAAGGGAGGGATAGCCGAAAAAAAAAAAACTGGACAAAAAACAGAAGTCCAAAGAAAAAAAAGCAAAAGGCTGAAACAAAAGAGCTGGCCATTACCAAAAAAGAACTCTCAACATCCCTCGACCAGATACGATCAATCCCTTGACCGGGACACAGTCAACTCAAGTGAAGGATCCCACGACCGGGGCTAAGAGGTCAACCCAAAAAAAAAAAACAAAAAAATTCAAATACCCATGACCGTGGTCAACGTTCAACTCAAGTGAAAATCCCTTGACCGGGGTACGGTCAATTCAAAAATTATCAATGCCCATACCATCGAATAAGGGAGAAACAATCAGCTGGTCAGCTAACACCACACTTAGCCTTCCCGTATTACAACCTTCAAGACCTTCCTGAGACCTAGGCTAAGAGACAGCCCAGAATTTTGAGGATTCAAGCTCCATAGGATACCCCTAACCATTAGGGCCAGACATGGAAATCAGATCCCGCATTATCAACCTACCGCGATTGAAGTTCGAGTCAATTTTACTCGACTTCCCCCTTTCCTACCACATTGCAATACCTTACCCTCGAAGCCTTAGCTCTACAAAATCGAGCTCCAGATTTCGAATCATCAAAGCCACTTGCGACCTAGCTCTACATTTCCAAAAACATCCAAACCAATTACCAACCCCAAACACGGGAATTCAGCCTGCGGTCGGCATAGAACATGCCCAAATAGTTCACACCACCTCTGGGGGCTACCCCGGAGAACGCTCACAGTCACAGGATCAACATCCTAACCATTCTAGCCCTTTGATCAAGATATCATTGGGAATGCACCTAGCCTACACCATCGCTATGGCTAGTTACACACAAAGCCCTAATAAACTAGGCACCATAATATATCTTCCAATCCACTGAACTACGGCTTGGTTTGATTTCTCTACACGTGAATATGTAGGCAGCCTTTCAACAAGGGCACAACCACCCATATTGACACAAATTCAGAAAAGCACCATCATTCCTATCACGACACTGTCATGTTCTCAACAGTTAGCTTTGTCGTCCTGAGGGCTTCTCTTAGACAGAAGTTCTCCATCCACCCACATAATCCAAATACTTTCAAAAATCTAGCCACCTTTCTATAGTGTGTCCTAGTACTCGGCTCAGTCAAAGACGAGAATCCGTCAGGGACTCGAAGCAACACCCATTTTGGGACTATACCCCAAAACCAAAGATCCAAAAGAGCACCAGACTATAACATTGCTACTGCTGAGTCCTGCAGAAGCAGTCTCATTACAGACTATGACACATCCGTCCCATTTTGATGTATGTTTGACCGTGTTGCCACTCGCCTAGGCTACGGAATAGCGCAGCTTAAGAGTGTTGTCATCTTAGGTGGCCCACCCCCTACCGAGTCACAGTCCAACCCCTCGAGAGTCCAAGTCGTGGCTGTCAACTCGTCGTCCTGTCACGTCCAGAGTTGAGTCTGTTGGTACCTCCCTCCTCAAATTTTCACTTCAAAGTTTGCAAAACTTAGCCATTTGATAAAATCCTTTTCGACAGGGTCAAATTTCAGTCTATTTAAACTGCAAATTTCTTTTCTACCCCTTTCAATTTTGAAAACCTATCTCCTAGCACGTGAGTTGCTTTCAGGACTTCGATTTCAAAATGAAGCAAAAACCATTTTCTCCAGCGCAAGTCAGTCTATAGATGCTAACTGCATTTCCTATGTGCTATCTTGCTATCTGCTATGCCTGCTATTTCTGCCTATGTATCTAACATTTCAGGTGCCAGCTAGTGCTCCCCAACGGAACATCAAAGACGGTGTTCCTCTTGGAATGCTACATGCAAGTTGTCATGTGTCGGCATACGGGTACACCCAAGACTTCAGAAGCAAGTCTCGTGCAACTACTTTACTCCCCAGCGTGAGTCGGTGTTTCTCCTGGAATGCTACATCCAAAATGTGATGTGTCGGCATACGGGTACACCTATGACTTCAAAGGCAAGTTCGACTCCCCACGGAGCTATCATCATCATCAAGACAGGTATGACCCTCTGCTTATGGCTGGCGAGCCCTTCACGCAAGTCTACTGGACTATAAACGACCCGACCGGAAGGCTGCCAGGTCGTAATCCTCGATTGGCCTGGTAGCTACTCTGACTTTCGCCTTGTCCAAGCCTCAGTCAGAGTGGGGGCTCTGTAGACACCCACATTTTGCCTGCTAGTGTCTATAGCAGTTCTCGACAAAACACCCGATGATGATCGGACGCTAACGTGACTTAATACGCTCGAATACGGACTCGGAATCAATAGTATCCGACGTGGGCATTTAGCGGAGTGCAAATCTCTCAAAACCGACCTCAAATCCAGGCCCAGTGGGCCGTTTCCAATAAAATGAGATTAATTTGGGTCAAAACCGTCACCGGAAATAAAACCGTCTTTTAGCGACCGAGTCAAAACCCGGTCAAAGTCGAATCCCGAGACGAACCAGCCTCACATTATGTCCAAATACACAAAATGAATCAAGACTCAACAACCAAATCAACCAAATCTCATTCAAAAATGGTCAACAATCTTTCCCTATTTACACTCCCTCCCTTCACACACACTCGATCGAGTGGTTCACACTCACTCGGTCGAGTAAGGCCATGAACCCACCAAACCGGACCCAAACCGGGCACTCGGTCGAGTGCACCCGCGCTACTCGATCGAGTGACCCTGAACCGGGGTATTTCCCTATAAATACCCCATCACCCCAACACATTTGACAACACTTTTTCTACCTTTTTACCACCTTCACACAACTTTTTATCCTAATCACACTACAACTTTACATACATCAACCATCAAACACACCTTCAAACATTCAATCATCCATCATCTACATACACACATACACATTCAAATTCTCGAGATCAAAACTCGTCAAAGACACACACCATAACTCACCCTACATATCTCGACACTCCCGCGCTCCCGTCGCTATTACGAGTCCGTTTCCGAGACCAATTAAGCATGTAGGTTGAGGGTGTAATTCAAATCCCGACATCCTTTCTCCTTTCTCTTTATTGATTATATATATATACACTATTATTATTATTACTATATATTATTATTATTATTATTATTATTGTTATTATTATTATTATTATTATTATTATTATTATTATTATTTTTATTATTACTAACACTAATACTAACATTTTTAATTTTGTTACTAACATTTTAATTTTGCTATTAACATTTTATTTATCGCAATCTAACATTTTATTTTATGTCAACTAACATCTAACATTTACATATCGTATTCTAACCTCTAACATTTAATTATCGTCATTTACATTTTGTTATAATATTAATACCGCGTATAATTATTTAACAAAACTATTTTCAAAACGATCCGAACAACGTCCGTTGAGGCTAAATTAATGATCGTAGGCCTTAAGGCCAAATTACGATATTAAAATGCCGAGGACTTAAGTTTGCAACGACGGTTGAATTTTTGGGTCGAATATGTTTAATTACGAATCCCGCCTAAAGTCTATTTAATCCCTTTACAAGTCGTATTGGAGGTGGCGCCCTTCGAGGTGCGCCGCCCTAAACACTTAAGGGCGTAATAGATCGTGGAGATTCGTCGTTAAATATGTCCGACCACATTTCTTTCAAAATATTATTCTAAACATAAACCGAGAGTGGAGTTCTTCCCATGACTCGGTCGAGTGGACTTCTTTATCCAAGCATAAACCGAGAGCTTCTTTTATCATCCAAGCCTCGTCATTTTTTTACGACTTAGTCGTCGCGTGCAAAGTCAATCACGTGATCCTATTTTTCAAAACTCATGCATATCATATCACTTAAAACGACTTTGATCGACGGTCTCGCACTATTAATCTTGTGTCGACGACTCTTTAGTCGTATCCGACACATGATTAATTTAGACTCTATTCCTCAATGTGATAAGTCGGGACAAGGCATTGAGATCCGGGATCGGGCTAGCACCACGTCTAGGTTCCATATCTCCGTCCTCCGTTTAATACACAATATAATGTGTATTTAATCGAAGTTCGTCCGTTTGCACAACTTACGGTCTAGTTTATATTTATTATATACGGGTCCGTTTCTAGTTAACATTTACCATTTCCTATTTGATTATTCTATTTTATTGCTCGTTGTATTGTGAATTCCGGGTTGTATTCCGCCCGTGTAATTTGTAATTTATTTACGAGTTTTCTATTTTCGATGTTTTTCATTTATTGCCTTAAATGAACATCACATGCTAAATCACTTTGACGTGAATCAAGATGCATTAAAATGACGTAGTTAACCAATAATTCGCATGCTTAGCCGAAAACGCTGTTTGCATATCATTTAGTCGTTTCACTAGCGCGCGTACACGAACACGAACGATGTCTTAGTAGAGGCCGCCATTGTGCGGGCGGGGTTGGGTGTCCTTAGTGGGCTTCCCAACACGTACCCTCACCCCTTACTCAGAACCTCGGTTTCTGGATGCCCGAAACCGTTGGCGCACGAGAGTCATTCTTTACACGATACCGGTGTAGATGGTATCGGTATCGCAATGCAAAGGGACGGGCCCCATAAACTCTGAAATCGAAGTGGGCCGTACTTGGTGTATAGCCCATGACGATATAGAGTGGGCTCGTATGGTTCCGAATAACCACAAAATTCGGTGGCGACTCCATTTTGACTTAAATTTCGAACCCGAGAACAATCTTACCACGAGATTCATTCGCCTACCCAAACCCGCGCGTGGCCGCGTCGGGGTGGACCTACGTCATGTCCACAATCTTCTTCAACAACCATACAATACTCACGCGCTAAACATCCTCAGCAGCATGCAAAGCCTCTTACCATTGCACTGCCAAATTAATCTTCTCAAATAATTTATTTAGGCCACAAAATGTAACTTCAAATCATATATTTCGTAACTTTAATTTTAAACATCTAATACTTCAAACAACTCTACTAATCCCTATTTTAGGAGTCTATTTAAATAAAAGTCAATACTTCAGCAACTCATATACAAGGCGATCAGTTTTTGTATTTCCATTACAAATTTAACCCTTAGTATTTCCATTGTATTTCCATACAATGCTACTGGATAAAAATTTGATAGTATTAATTTTTATAGTAATAAAAATTACTTGTAATTTGTATAATTCAATACAAAAATTAATTTTTCAACAACCCTACAATACTTCAAACATCGAATATGGTGAATAAAAAATTCAGCTGAAACTGCACATTTCATAACTTTAGTTCACTTAATTTGTAATTTCAACATTATTTATTTAACACTTCAACCTACGTCCATAAATCTACATGTACTTCAATTTCATTTATCACTTCAATTTAACACTTCAACCTACATCCATGAAGCTACAGGTGCCTGTAAACTTTAATCGATACTCTGCTTGCGTTTGTATCAACTTCAAATTCATATATTTCGTAACTTTAACAAAAATCAATATTTCATCAACTCGCAATTTATAACTCATATTTCTATCTTCAATTTCAAATAAGATTAACAAAAATCAATCAGATTCAAACCAGATTCAAAGATTAACATTTCATTAAAAATTATAAAAATTAATATTTTCACAAATTCAAACCAGATTCCTAAAAAAATTCCAAAACTTGAATTAAAGAGACACTTACCAAGAAACATTTCGTTTAACTGATGTTCTTCCATCTCAGATCAAAACTTCAATTAAAAAACAATCGCACTCCAATTTACCACTCTCAAGAAATTCCAAAAAATGAAAGCAATTTCTCTTGATGAAGGATTTTGATGAACAAATATATGCCTGAATCTGCCACTTCCTTTAAATAGCTTGCATCCCCAGTAACAATAGAGAAGAGGGACAATGATGAAGGATTTCATCATTGGAATTAGGCGTGTTGATGGTGTAGGATCTTAATGTGGTGGTAATTAAATTTTTTTTTGAAGAGAGGGATTGTACATGCTAGGAACGTATTCCCAAAATATGGAGTTATTGTCTTATGTTTAATGCTGCTTTATTGTTTTAATGATAAAGAGATCTCAGCCATTGATCTTAACTAATCCAATGGCCAACAATTGGACTTATGGACTTATGTAAGACCTTGGCCTTATGAGAACCTATCTCTATATATATATGGTTGGCCCGTATGTTAACTCTTAGCATCCACTCATGCATGTTAATCCAAAATCCCCCTTTCCACTAACCAAATAACAATCCTCCAATTTTTCCCGCCTACTAACTAATGGGCCTACGGTTGGATTACTTTATATATATATATATATATATATATATATATATATATATATATATATATATATATATATATAGGGTCGTGCTTTTTCCTAACGAGCCTTTACTCAATCCTAACGAATTTTTCTACAATTTTCCCATAATACCCCTTATAACATTTACATTGACATCGATATTCAATTACACTTTTTTTCATTTACTCCATTAATTTAGATAATCAATCGCTCCCGAATTCAATTATGACTTTTAATTCAATTACGGATATAAAATCGATTCTTTATTTACTAAATTATTATTTTTAATGATATTAATATTATTGTTTGATTAATTGTTTAGGGTTTATAAAAGGGTTGGTGGTTGGCATGGTGGTCGTTGGGGATGGACTCATTAGAAGAGGGTGGCTGGCCGTGACGGTTCGCCGGAAAAGGGTGGCTGGGATCTTTGATGCGTAACAACAACAAAAAAGCAAGTAACGAAAAAAAGGAATAATTAAATTAAAAAAAGAAAAAGAAAAAGAAAAAGAAAACCCCAGTAACGTGCTCCTCCCTGAGTCCCTCTCCCTCACCCCCACCCCCATGACCCACCTCAATACCTCACCACCCTCACCCACCCGTCCACCGCACAACCCACACCACCCTCACCCATCCGACCTAACCCCCCACCCGCCCACCATCCATCCACCCCTCAACCCGACCCACATCGTCTCCGATCGGACCCCCTGCCAACCCGACTGCAGCCATCGATCCCAAACAATTTCGATATTTGTGGTGGTTGATGGGCGTAAGATTTATTTAGAGAGAAATATTTGTGGTGGTAGATGGGTGTGAGATTTATTTAGAGAGAAAAACACACCTTTAATTTTTTGATGGGATGAAATGAGAAGGGTAAAGCGGTAAAATGTCGTTAGGATTGAGTAAAGGCTCGTTAGGAAAAAGTAATTTCGTATATATATATATATATATATATATATATATATATATATATATATATATATATATATATATATATATATATATATATATATATATATATATATATATATAGAGTGAGGATCCGGTGAGTCCTCATCTTTAAATGAGTCCGTCCCGTAATTTAGAGCCGTCGGATCGGTTAGATCCAGCGATTGTCAAGCAGCCACGTCACCCTAATACTTCACGGATGAAGGAAAAAAAAACGCGCGGCAGACCCGTAAACTTCTCCACTACCTTCATAACCTCATTCAATATTTCTACGAAAATCCTACGAAAATCCTTTGAAAATCAATCCATAGTCAAGCGCGATTTTCTACGAAAATCAAGATTTCTTGCAAAAATTAAAAGCAAAATCAAGGACAAAGTTCTACTTCAAACACGTTATCATGAAGAGATATAAACAATTTGATTTTTCAAGCATTATTATTCGAGTTTCATAACCTCATTCAATTTGATTTTTGCTGTGATTAATGTTTGTTGATTTGTTCGATCTTTATTTTCAAGCATTATTATTCGAATTTCATTTTGATTCATGTATAATTCTTGCTGTTGATTTGCATTTTTTTTGCTCTTACTGTTGTTGATTTTTGGCGTTGTTACTGTAACAATTACTTGTTAACTAACACGTTTTGTTCTTGCTATTGAGTGATGTTGTTCTTGTTATTGTTAATTTTGGATGATATGAAGATATTGAGCGATTGATTTTGTTATTTTCTGCGTTGTTCGTATTTATGTGTTCGCTCCCAAAAAATTAGGTTTAATTCTTTATTTTCAGGCAAACAAATTAGGTTCGATCGAACTAATGTTCGCTTTTTGTTTTGATTCATGTATAATTCTTGCTGTTGATTTGCATTTTTTTTGCTCTTGTTGTTGATTCTTGGCGTTGTTACTGTAACAATTATATTGTTAACTACCACGGTTATCAGCAGAAAGAAAGTAGTAGCAAAAAATAGTTATCACAATACCTGTGATACAGTTACAGTAATGTTTATTGTTCACCTACTGTTGTATTCATGCCATTGCTACTCTGTTTTATTTTCTTTATTGACACACAATTACTGTAACTTTTCATTTTTAGGAAATCAATACTATGTAAAGCACCAAAGAAGAAGGCGAAAAAACAAGAGAAATGTGACATTATTACTATGCAAACAATGTTGCAAGCAATTAAGAAGGCGAAAACCCAAGAGAATTTTATCTCCAAAAAGTAAGAATATCACAGTAACAAGATGCATTGACACTGTTACTGTAAATACTATCAACTTGTACAACCTGTAAATTCTGTACTGAGTTTGAAATTGATGAATGTTAGTAGAAACACTTGGTTATTTTCTTAGTAAGTACTACTGTATTGTGTAACAAGATGAATATTACTGTGAAAGTGTTACTGTAACTTTTAAATTAACAACATGCCTTTACAGTAACAGTGTGATTAATGATGATGAGGATTATGAAGTTTCGGACAAGCCAACAACAAAGAAAGCGAAAAAGCAAACGGTTGTTGTCGCCGAGAAGAAATGTCAGGCATCAGAAAATGTCTCAAAAATGTATGCAGCCCTTGACTGATTTCTTATTATATTATCCTTATTATATTATCCTTATTACAGTAACATTGTCACAGTAAGTTATTACTGTAATGTGATTCGTAGACGACCTTATTACACGAACAGGTGCCGATCTCAATCACTTGTTCAAGTGATTAACGCACTATCAAGTGAGCAATGTAGGGCAGTTCGGGAGATTGGTTTTGGGGGGTTACTCGAAATGAAAGTAACCATTATTCCCAGAGGATTAAACAAACTACTGATTGAGGCTTTCAGAGTAAAAGATGATGGAATCTATCACCTCAAAGTTTCTGAAGAAAATGATTTCTTATTGTCACATCTTGATGTGTATAAAGCCTTTCTACTTCCTATGGAAGGTGATGATGTTGAGCTTATCTCCACAGGTCATTCAAAGATAAATGAAGGTAAGATTCTGAAAAGGAAATGGAGGAGTAAGTTTAAAGTGTCTAGTGTCGAAAACATCAAAATGGGTTCCATTTCAACATGGTTTGATGATAATAAGAATGTGTGTGGTGATGAATTCAAACAGATGTTTGCCCTTTATGCTCTATCTAGTTTCTTATCCCCTACTGCAAACTACTCGATTGATTTCAAGTTGTTAAAAGCAATAGAAGATGTGGAGAAGATAAGAAGTTACAATTGGGCAAAGTATGTCATTCATAAGATGGATGAAGGTATTCAGTCATTGAAGAAAGGAGGAAAGAATTTGTTTCGATGTACGCTAGTGCTTATCCTAGCCTATATACATCGAATAGAGTTTAATGGGGAGGTCCAACCTTCCGACTTGCCTCTGATCAATCCAACAAAAAACTGTCGGAACGAGTTAATGAAGAAGCATTGATCGATTATCTTGGGGGAGGGTCAAAGACAGCCTACCCCATAAATGATGGTAATAATGAATTTATAACTCTTTAAATTCATATTACTGTGACCTTACTATTGTGACATTATTACTGTAACATTGTCACAGTGTTAATCTCATGTTGATGTTACTTTGTAGTGACATTATAATTCCTCCTTAGATTGAATGACATTATTACTGTGACATTATTACTGTAATTTCTTATTACTGTGACAGTGTCACAGTAAGATATTTGTATTACTGTAACAGTGCTACTGTTAATCTCAAGTTGATGTTACTTTGTAGATGATGAAAGACCAGGTGATGAAGATGATGATGAAAAACAAGGTGAAGAAAATGAGGATGAAACTGAAGGTCATGAAGATGAGGATGAAAAGGCTCTTAATGTGATGGTTTTTCTTCAATTTAATTATCTACCATTCTTACCACATAAGGATTAAAAAGAAGGTTATCTGATTGTTTTTTTGCTTAGGATACTCATCTGTTGCTCCTGGCAATCAAAAAGGACTGCGACATTGTCTACAACAAGATTCTTCGACGATTGGAAGACTTTGTAACAGAAGATAAAGAAGAAAATCATTTGAAGCCTATATTTCGTACTTATACAGAAAATGTGCTGCAAATGGCTAAAGCCTTGAAGATGAGAGCAAACCGCCTTCCATTCTTTGAAAAATCAACCACTACTGACACAGACGACGAAGAGAAGGGTGGAGATGAGATAGAGGAGTCTGGTGAAGAAGAGAAGGTTGATGAAAAAGAATCAACTGCCCAAGGTAATACAGTATTACTGTAAACCGTGGTACTGTAACCGTAGTACTGTAACCGTGGTACTGTAACCGTGGTACTGTAACCGTGGTACTGTAACCGTGGTACTGTAACTGTGGTACTGTAACCGTGGTACAGTTACTGTTACAGTTAATCACAGAGACTTTCATCATTCAACTTCTGGTGACATAGATGAAGAGGTGGATCATAATGAGGGTGCAATTGTCCTTTATGAGGAGGTCTTTTCTGACGAATACAACTCCCCAAGCAACTCCCCAAGCAACTCTCCAAGCAACTCCCCAAGCAACTCCCCAAGGTAATACAGTTCTACTATTACTGTGTTCATGTTACAGTAACTGTATCAACGTATGTAACTATGGTACGGTTACTATAACAGTTAGTCACCGGATCATTTAAAGATGAGGACTCATTTAAGCATTGACCATTCAACAACTCCATATTTAATTTTAGTCACTTGTTCATAATTTTAGTCACTTACTCATGAGACAGATGAAGATAAATTTAGGGGCGGTGAATCCACTGTCCAGTCTATTCAAGACGATAGACCTGTTGATAAAGAGGGTGCAGTTGTCGTTTTTGAGGAGGTCTTTTCCGACGAATACAGTTCCCAAGCAACTCTCCAAGCAACTCCCCAAGGTAATACAATTCTACTATTACTGTGTTCATGTTACAGTAACTGTATCAACGTATGTAACTATGGTACTGTTACTGTAACAGTTAGTCACTCAAACATTGACCATTCAACAACTCCATATTTAATTTTTGTCACTTACTCATGAGACAGATGAAGATAAATTTAGGGGCGGCGAATACACTGACCAGGCTATTCAAGACGATAGGCCTGTTGACAATGAGGGTGGCGATAATGCTGAAATTGTGGATGATGATGGTGATGATTATATTGTGGATGATTGTGATGATGATTATATAGTTGATGATGATGATGATTATATAGTGGATGATGATTCTGAACTAAACAACGTGATAAGTGAACATAAATTTAGCGGTGGCGAATCCACTGTCCAGGCTATTCAAGATGATAGACCTGTTGATTATATTGTGCATAATGGTGATGATGGTGCCACTATTAAAGTGAATTATTTGTTACATTCCGAACCAAACAAGGTGATAGATCATCACTACGGTTGCTCATTGGACTGTGGCCAACCATCATCTCATGTAACCCTATTATCCAATACCATGTTAAAGCATGAAAGGTTAATGGATCCCATTCTGCCTCTAAGGAAAGAAACAATTGATTATTGTTTTCTTGATGATTATGCAGACCTTAGACATGCGTAAGTTCTCTGTTTATTTTAGTTTTAGCATAAAAGGTTAATGAGACACTGATACTATTTTTTTGTCAAACAGAGAAAGGATTGCAACTTTCGGCATTAATCGCTTCATATCACGGGAAGATATAGTATCATTGGTTCCTGATAAACTAATAATTCTCCCAGTGATTGATTGTTGGTTAATCATGCTTAATGAGCTCACCCACCAAAATCTTGCAAGGAATAAACCTTCGAGAGTATTCTTGGGCCTGAATTCTGTGGTATGTTTGTAGATAAGTTCTAAAAATAATCACACTGTCACACTGTGACACTAATACTGTGACAGTGTTACACTAACTATTATTTGTTCATTTACTTTTTTTAGACTCCCTTAGCCTCTATAGTTGCGCCGACGACGAAACCTGATGCTTTGCCAAATCTTGAAGCCGAGGTTATTGAAGGCTATAAAAATTGGAGCGATGATAACAGGCATGACCTGAATTATGACCGTGACATGGTAACATTTGTTCTTTTACATATTTGGTCTTTTGAAAAAGGAAATGTTATATAGGTGATTGTTGAAAAAGCTCATGTGATTGTAGGTATTTATTCCTCTGATTCACGAAGAACACTTCTTTTGTGCTTGCATAAATTTCATTTCGAGGAGGATTGAATATCTTGATAACAAAACTTACTACGTCAAATCGAGAAAAGCGAAGATGGCAAAGATAGCTGTGAGTTCTCTGTTGCTGTGACATTATTACTGTGACATTATTATTGTTTCAGTGTTACTGTTACTGTTACTGTTACTGTGTCACTTGTCATATTGTTTCTGTTACACTGTTACTGTAACATTGTTCCTTTAACATTATTTCCAGGCAAAATTGATGGGAAAGTTTATGGTAGAAAAAGGCATTAAAAAAGGCAATGAAGTGGAACATTTTCAACTTCATAACGTCAAGTTTGGATGGCAAAACAATTCTACCAATTTAGATTGCGGGTGTTTTTTGATTTTCCACCTCACCTTCTACATGGGTGAGGTGTTTGATTGTGTTGGTCTGAAAGATCCCCAACAAAGAATAATTTACCGTGCTGAAATATGTGCGATACTTCTGTTGAGTGACCTCAATGATTCAAGACCGGACTTTTTGGAAAGCCTGAAAAAGATCAACCGGGATGAGTTGCAGGAGATCCTCATCTTACAAAGAACAGAGCAGAAATCAATTGGAGTATAATCAATCAAGCTGGAGGAGAAGATTGGGGTGAAATCTAAAACAATTCAAAAGAAAAAAGTGAAGAACTTGGTGTGTACATTAAAACTTGGTCCTTCTGACAAGAATGTGTTTTTAATCTCTGATTTTATGAAATCCAATATGGAACTACATTCAACTAGACCTAATCGCGAAAGAAATGTCCTGGATTATGCTTTCCTCCATGATTATCTTGAGCCAAGGTAAGATATTTCTGTTACTATAACAATCTGTTTAAGACCGTTACTGTGACAGTGCTACTATAACACTGCTACTGTAACACTGTTACTGTGACAGTGCTACTGTGACATTATTACTGTGACAGTGCTACTGTGACACTATTACTGTAATTCCTTATTGACTGTGACACTGCTACTGTAATTCCTCATTGATTTCATATTACTGTGACAGTGCTACTGTGACAGTGCTACTGTGACACTGTTACTGTGACAGTGCTACTGTGACATTATTACTGTGACAGTGCTACTGTAACACTATTACTGTAATTTCTTATTGACTGTGACACTGCTACTGTAATTCCTTATTGACTGCGGGTGACATTCTTTGATTTCATATTACTGTGACATTATTACTGTGACACTGCTACTATTACATTTTTACTGTGACATTATTACTGTGACACTGCTACTGTGACATTATTACTGTGACACTGCTACTGTAATTCCTTATTAGTGACATTCTTTAATTTCATATTACAGTGAGATCCTAGTAATGTGACATTATTACTGCTGTACTCCTTATTATTACTGTGACAGTGCTACTGTGACATTATTACTGTGACAGTGCTACTCTGACATTATTACTGTGACACTGTTACTGTGACACTGCTACTGTAATTCCTTATTGACTGTGACACTGCTACTGTAATTTCTTATTGACTGTGAGCCAAGGTAAGATATTTCTGTTAGTATAACAATCTGTTTAAGACCGTTACTGTGACAGTGCTACTATAACACTGCTACTGTAACACTGCTACTATAACACTGCTACTGTAATTCCTCATTGATTTCATATTACTGTGACAGTGCTACTGTGACAGTGCTCCTGTGACAGTGCTACTGTGACAGTGCTACTGTGACAGTGCTACTGTGACATTATTACTGTGACAGTGCTACTGTGACACTATTACTGTAATTCCTTATTGACTGTGACACTGCTACTGTAATTCCTTATTGACTGCGGGTGACATTCTTTGATTTCATATTACTGTGACATTATTACTGTGACATTGCTACTATTACTGTGACATTTTTACTGTGACATTATTACTGTGACATTATTACTGTGACACTGCTACTGTGACACTATTACTGTAATTCCTTATTGACTGTGACACTGCTACTGTGACACTGCTACTGTAATTTCTTATTGACTGCGAGTGACATTCTTTGATTTCATATTACTGTGACATTATTACTGTGACACTGCTACTATTACTGTGACATTATTACTGTGACACTGCTACTGTAATTCCTTATTAGTGACATTCTTTAATTTCATATTACAGTAAAATCCTAGTAATGTGACATTGTTACTGCTGTAATCCTTATTATTACTGTGACAGTGCTACTGTGACATTATTACTGTGACAGTGCTACTGTGACATTATTACTGTGACAGTGCTACTGTGACATTATTACTGTGACACTGTTACTGTGACACTGCTACTGTAATTCCTTATTGACTGTGACACTGCTAATGTGACACTGCTACTGTAATTCCTTATTGACTGTAACTCCTTATTGCTACTGTGACATTATTACTGTAACTCCATATTACTGTGACATTCTTTGATTTCATATTACTGTGACATTATTACTGTGACACTGCTACTGTAATTCCTTATTACTGTGACATTATTACTGTGACACTGCTACTGTGACATTATTACTGTGACACTGCTACTGTAATTCCTTATTACTGTGACATTCTTTAATTTCATATTACAGTGAGATACTAGTAATGTTTGAAGGCAAGCTAAATAGGCATTTGACGAGAGAAGATATAGTCTCAATACTGCCTAAACATCATACAAAAAGCATGGTGGTACAATGTTGGTCCTTCCTGCTAAATCAAATAGAGCGCAACAAAAGTTTTGTTGGTCCAGTTAGTCCAACAAAACTCTTCTTTGGATTAGTTGACTTGGTAATTTCCTTGCTAATGTTTTCTTTTGTCATAACAAAATTCATGTTATGCACATTATAAATTTATTTGTTGGTATTTGACAGGGGCATATAATGGCTATGATGGAAGCGAATAGTGAATCTGAAGAAATAAAGTCAGATGTATTTCAAATTTGGAATGATTTCATTGAAGACAACAACACCGCCATTAGACTTAATGATGCACATCTCATATTTTTACCTTGTTTGCTCCAGAGGCACTACTTTTGTGTCTGTGTTAACACTGTAAAACATGAGATCAGTGTATTGGACAACCAAAGCCATACCAATTGGAAGTTCTAGGTGACCTACAAGGCTGCAAATATATTGGTAAGTCTCATGAGATGAGGATATTTTGTTTCATGTTGCCAAAAAAAATATTAATATTACAGTAACATTTTTACAGTAACGTTATTATACTAACTGTATTAATATTCTGTGGTCAGACTGGTTACATGTGTAACTACATGGAGAGATTGGGCGATACCAGGGCACCGGACGTGCTGGATTACGAAATTGTCAACTTTAAGTTCGATTGGCAAACAACTTCTCCCCTTGATGAAGAGTCAGCATGTTTCCTGATGATGCACATGACCAGCTTCCGAGGAGTTGAGTTTTCATCAATTTTAGCAAAGAAAAGAGAACGGAGAGCATGTTGTTCACAAATTGCAGCTAGTCTACTCTTTGCAGATATCAACATGGAGAGGGCTAAGTTGTTGAACCGTGTGAAACGCTTAAAAGTGAAGAAGAAGGAAATATGGCCTCTTTTGCGTGAAAAGAGAAAACAAACAAAAGAGACATGTGAGGAAGAAGAGGAACCAGTTGAAAAAAAAACGTAAGAAACCCATCACTGAAGTTCCCTTGCTGCATAATATCGTTTGACGTTGATCATAACTGAAGTTTCTGTAAATATATAGATACTTTGACATCACTGAAGTTTTGACATCACTGAAGTTTTGATATCACTGGAATCAATGAATATATTTGATTTTTGACTTATTATTTTGCTGTGACAGTGTTACAGTAATATAATTGTGTTACAGTAACACAGTAACATTGTTACTTCAACACTGTATGGGAAAGTATTCAAATCTACTCCGTACATGTCAATTGTTTCTGTAACATTGTTTCTGTAACACTATTATATTGTTTTCTGTAACACTGTTTCTTTAACATTATGAACTCCATACTTTAACATATAACCTATAATTTCAAAATATTACCCGTTAAAGACCGAGTCTACTTAATTACTTGTAGATATAACACAAATTTCAAAAACATTGCTACTAATAATTTTTAAAATATCACCCAAACGAAACAAAAGGCGAACTTTTAAAATACTCGAAGGATATGTCATATTTATATAGAGAGACGCATTGGTTGGGTTGAAACTCCGTACTTTTTATCCACTTTAATACAGAAACGACTCAATTATAAGGAGATCAGTAATTTCAAAATATTGCCCGTTAAAGACCGAGTCTACTTAATTACCTATGGAATGCCATGACCTTTAGTCACGTACGAGTCAACAACTTATTCTTCAGTAATTTTAAAAAAAATCTCATTTATTATCACTACCTACTTTAATCATAAATCCCGTTTATTACCACAAATCTAAACAAAGAGATCATTACTTCAGACGAACTTACTTCAGGCGAAACTTCATCTTCATCAAAAGATCATTTACTTCAGGCGATCTTCATCTTCATCTTTATTCTCTGACAATGAAGAGGTATGTATCACAGATCTTTGCATTTTGCTCTAATCATCTTCAGTCATGAAGTTTAATTTTTTGTCATATTGCTTTGATTTCGCGCAAAAAATTTAGGGTTTAGTTTGATTTTTGAGTAGTTTATCACTGCGATTTAGGAAAGTACTGTGATTTTAGGGTAATAGTATTACCACTTCCGAAACAAAATCAATCCAGTGCAATTTATGGGTCAGTCACCTAATTTACATTAATTTTTAATTAGCAATTGAAGGAATTGGCTTGAACTGAAGTGAATAAATTCAAGTTCACCAGAAAAGGCAGCAACGAGTAATTAATTGGTGCAATTAATGTAAATTTAGGAAACGATTAATTAGATTTGCTAATGTTTAGGCTTTAGGTTTTCGTATTTGTTACTGTACTTGCTCTGTTACTGTAATAGTGATGCTGTAATAGTACTTGCTCTGTTACTGTAATAGTGCATTACTGTAGTAGTGATACTGTAATAGTGTCAGGCAAGGAGACATGTATGTTGCCCCAACAAAGAAAAAGAAGGCAGCTTCAACTCCAGTGAAAGAGAAAAAGAAAGATGTCTCGGAGAAGGCAATAAAGAAAAGAACACGGGAAGAGTCAGATGATTACGTGGCGGTAAAGATAAAAAAGCCAAAGCTAGAGAAAAAAAAATTCTCAAAAAAGTATGCATGCAACCCCTGAGTATTTTCTTTTTGTAAATGAATGGATGTTACTTTATTATTATAGCACTGTCACAGTAAACTTACTACTGTAATGATGATTTGCAGGCCAGAAAAATCCACAACAAACAAGTGCAGAGCCAACTCACTTGTTAAGGTGATTAACGATCTTACAACTAAACAAAAAGAGGCTGTCCGTGAAATTGGATTTGGCGGCCTACTTGAGATGAAGGTCAAAGTCATCCCGGGTGGTTTGACAGACCTACTAGTAGAGGCTTTCAATGTTACGGATGATGGAAGCTACTGTTTAAAAATAAAAGGTGACGACAAAATTTTGCTGACAAAGGCAAAATTACCTTAGGCAAAATGACGAGATTATTGAGCATTGATTTGAAGGTCGGGATAGAAGTCGAGAAAACATCGGAAAATAGTTTATTCACTCATGAAGCTATACATAAAGCGATCTCAATGGTGATGGACGATACAAATGTTGCGAAAGAAGTGAGGGCTAACCATTCCAAGTGGAAAGAGATTGTACAAAAACAAGGTTTGGAGGACTCGTATGTTAGTTCCTTCACCCAAAGCTTACAACATTTGATAAATTGAAATAGTCTAAACCAAATATAATAGAATGAACATGTTATTGGTTGTTTTACGGTTGAATTAATGACTATAAGATTATCAACTTGTTTAAGGTCAGTCATTTATCAAGAATAAAGTTCTCATTTTATTATACGGCGTTCCCAATATACTCCCTCCGTCCCAACGAATTCTTTACTACTGTTGATTACAGCCTACCCCCACCTACCCACCACCCCAAACACCCACCCATCCACCCAGATCCGACCCTTACTCACCCTCAGACCGACTTGACCCACCCGCGTATCACGACCACCGACCACGGACCTCCAGCCACCCCGTCACCCCTGAGCCACCCTCACCCAACCACCATCTAGACCCGACCCTCACCCAGCCTCAGACCGATCCGACCAATCCATGGGTACGACCATGCTTGTCCACCCACTCCGAGCCATGCCTCCCCAGCCACTTTGAACAGTTCCGATGTTGAAATTTTGTGGGTGTTTATGATAAGGTTTGATTTTGGGATTTTTTTTAGAGAGAGAATGAAATCAAATTTTGATAAAGTGTTGAAATGAGGAGGGTAATTTAGTAAAATGTCATTAGGATTGAGTAAAAGCTCGTTAGGAAAAAGCACGACCATTTTTAAAAGAGTGTAGTCCGTATACGATACTCCGGCCCATGAGGATCAACAAGCTAGTACGGGTTGAGTGGAAGTAGGTTTTTCTTAAAGTTTTATTCAATACCTTTAAGATGTTACATTATTAATATGTCGCCATTCGTATGTACCACAATTTAATCTGACATCTAATTATTGTTTTTTCTTGTTTATTTGATTAGGACACACATCAGAAGCTGCTTACAATCAAAAAGGATTGTAACCTATTTTATCACAAGATTACTCAAAAGCTGGAAGAATTTAAAGGAATGTCAATGGCAAAACCGATTCGTACTTACACTAAGAATGTGTTGCGACAGGTTAAAGCCCTGAGGAGGAGGGCAAATGACTTGCCTTCATTTGAACTGGTGGAGGAGAAAGATGAGATATATGAGGATGAGAATGGGGAGGACATGGAGCAGGAGAAGGATAAAAAAAAGAATGAGGAGGATGATGATAAGAATGAGGAGATAGATGAGGACGAGTTTGAGAAGGACATAGAAGAAAAAAACCAGGAGGAAGATGTTGAGGATGAGGAGGAGGAACAAGAAGAAGAACAGGAGGAGGTAGATGAGGAGGAGGAACAAGAAGAAGAATAAGAGGAGGTAGATGAGGAGGATCAGGAGAAAGATGAGAAGGATGAGGGGGGAGAAGATGAGAAGGAGATGGAGCAGGAGAAGGATGATGATAAGAATGAGGAGATAGATGAGGACGAGTTTGAGGAAGACATAGAAGAAGAACAGGAGGAGGAAGATGTTGAGGATGAGGAGGAGGAACAAGAAGAAGAACAGGAGAAGGTAGATGAGGAGGAGGAACAAGAAGAAGAACAAGAGGAGGTAGATGAGGAGGATCAGGAGAAAGAAGAGAAGGATGAGGGGGGAGAAGATGAGGAGGAGTTTGAGGATGAGGAGGAGGAACAAGAAGAAGAACAGGAGGAGGTAGAAGAGGAGGATCAGGAGAAAGAAGACAAAAAGCAGGATGAGGAAGAAGAAGAGGATGAGGAAGAAGAAGAGGAGGAACAAGAAAAAGAACATGAGGAGGTAGATGAGGAGGAGCAGGAGAAAGAAGAGAAGGATAAGGTGGGAGAAGATGAGGAGGACCAAAAATGGAATATCATTAACAATGAAACTTTATTGTGCAACTTGGATTTGAACCCTTGGACAGAAGAATTCTTTGTCGGGTCTGAATTTATGTTTTCAAACAAGAAACTAATGGTAGAAGCGTGTGACTTTCAAAAAGAAGCAATCGATTATGCATTCCTGGATGATGATTATTTGAAGATGAGGTAAAGTCAGAACGTAGTATCCGTAGTACAGTTATTGGTGTACGTACAAGTATATTAAAATTACATGTTTCTGATGTTACAGTGAGGTACTTGCTATTTTCAATGGAGGGGCAATACAGCTGACCAGAGGTGATATAATCTCAGTATTGCCTAAATATCATATAGAAAGCAAACTGGTGGAATGCTGGTGCTTCCTCCTGAACACGTCAGAATGTAAGAGAGTTGTATCAGGTGAAAAGAGTCCAAACAAAATCAACTTAGGATTATCTGGCATGGTAAGTTCCCTCAGCATTAAATGTTTATTTTTACTTTATTTTTCATCAATGATTATTATTTTTCAAAAATATTCTATTCCAAATGTTACAGGATCTTATAATGGCTCTAATGAACAAAGGAAATGAGCCCAATAAAATAAAGTCACAAATTTTCGATATTTGGACCAAATTCATAGAAGAAAGCAACATATCCATCGGTCTTGTTAGTGGTGCACAATTTATTTTTGTGCCTTGTTTGGTTGGCAACCACTACTTCTGTGTGTGTTTTAATTTCAAGCACAAGAAGATTAGTGTGTTAGACAACCAAAAATATATCAGATGAGAATCATCCAAGAACTACAGCATTGCTGTTTTAGTGGTAAGTCTCCTGATTGGAATACATTGCTTTATGTCTTCAAAATATTATCTGTAACAGCGTTACAAGAAGAAAAATATGATATACAGGTTATTTTTTTTCAGGTTGATTGCATGAGTGGTTACCTGACAAAAGTTGGAGATAGAAGGGCAAAAGACATACATGAGTATGAAATGGTTGCCCAAAGGTTTGACTGGCAATCCAAGTCTCCATCTAATGAAGAGTCAGCATGTTTCCTAATGGTCCATATGGCCAAATTTCAAGGACTTCAGTTTCAGTCCTTTCTAAAATCAAATGAATGTAGGCGTGCATATAGTGCAAAAATTGCTGCAACTTTACTTTTAACTGATGTAAATGAGAAGAGGGAAGACTTGTTGACAAGCCTTGACAAATTCAAAGTAGAGAAGGTAAAAATTTGGACTCGTCTGAGACAAAAGAGAGAAGATGTTAAAAAAGGAAGAAGATGATGGGTATGTATGATGGGTAGGAAGAAGATCTTTGATTCATTAATGTAAGGTTTTAACCCTATCAAATTGTAATTTGGATATATGGGGTTTTCTACTGTAATATCAAATTGTAATCTGGTAACTGTATTTGTGATCTGATTACTGTAACTGTATTTGTGCTAATGTGTTAATGATGGTCACGGATTTGTCAGTACAGGGTTAATACAGGATTCAATGTTCACTATCAGTGAAACAATGTTTCAGTAACAATGTTACTGCACCATTGTTACTGAAACATTACATATTAAAAAAACACGGATTGAGATTAAACGATTGGGGGCCTTATTTAAGAGTGAATGATGGGGCTTAACTAAGACGGAATGGAAAATCAAAACTGTAACAGTATGCACATAGCTTCTTTGGTTATGATGATTATTGTTAACTGTAACAGTATCATTGTATTACACATAATTCTGTAACGCTTTCACAGTATGAAAAAACTATTAGTTGATCATGAAGTAGCCTCGTCTTCAATGCGGACAGGGCAAGTTCTTCTGTCGTGGTCAGTTTTCTCTTTACAGTATGCACATAGCCTCTTTGGTTTTGATGCCTTTTCAATGCTTTGTGTTCTTGTTGACGTCAACCTTTTTCCACTTCCCTTGTTCCTTGATATAACAGGTGGTAGAATAGTGATTGTCGACGACGCACTGCATCCCAACAACATCTCTAACTCTTTTTCTTTTGTAAGGGGTTCAGTTCCTTGGGATAATTTCTCCCGGAACTGGATGAGAAGTGTAGCTAACTCCTCCATGTGAACATTAGGCAATGTTTTGAGGATGCTAATTGTTGAATTGAACTCTCCCTAAACCTTGCACATATAACTGTTCTCAGATTCAGCCATTTCAGATTCAGCCAAATAAATCCTGAAAATGAAACACAATATAATGTTACTATATATTGTAATAAATCCTGGAAATGAATATGAAACATCAGGTTAGGTTTTCATTTGATATACCTGTTACTGTAAGTGTTCTTTGTCCAACGATCTAGAATGTACTTGGTTGGTATTTCCTGAATTCCTTTGTCATTGTACACCCACACAATATGTCTGCAAATTAGACCCTTTCTTTGAAAGAGTTTGCAACTACAGTCTGCATCTTTGGTTGCCACATTGAACGTTACAGTAAAATTTTTGTTTGCTTCAGAATCTTCCACATCAATTATCTGAACATTACCCTGCTTTGCAAAGCCACCAACACCGCATCTGGATATGGAGGACTCCACTTCCTTTTGAAACTCATAAAACACAGCATGTGTGTACACATTAGCAGCATGTTTTTCTAAATGTAGCTGTGTTACAGTAACAGGAAGTGAGTGGTCAGAGTCATGATCGGCACACCTCTGTGAGTAACGTTGTTGGTCCATGGCTGTACTAAACCTCATCCAAAATTCCACCAGTGTCCCAAAATGATTCTCATAACGTTTGAAAAATGAACTGGCACTTTCAGATCTCTGAGTTGTTCTTAATATACCACCCATTGAAAGATCTCGATGGTAGGCAGGTATCCATTGTTTTCGTAGGCCAAACATTGTAGTCAACCATTCATGATCTCCCAAATTAAAATCAGAAATAACTTCTTGCCACTTTATTTCAAAATCTAATGGTTCCAAATCAGGGTCCCATACAACAACATTGAATCGTTTTAGGAAATCAGTGTCTTTGCATAGTGTTGAACCCACTTTGACAGTAACTTTCTCCATGATATGCCACATGCAATAACGATGTATAGACTCCTTAAAAATAGCAGGAACAACAAGTTTTATAGCCGGATCTTGATCTGTTATGATAACAGTAGGCTGCTTTCCTCCCATTGCATTCAAAAAATGCTGAAAAACCCACTGGAACGACTCATCATCCTCATGTGCGAGTAAAGAACAGGCAAAGAGTACTGATTTCTTGTGGTGATCAACACCAGTGAACGGAGTGAATATCATGTTATACATATTTGTGCCATAGGTGGGATCAAAACTAACAGCATCCCCAAACAGCCTATAGTTCCTTATCGAAATTGAATCAACCCAAAAAACATTGGACAGGCAGTTAGACTCGTCAACCTCATGAGCAAAGTAGAAGCCCTTTTGAGTGGATTCAAGCTTTTTAAGACGACCAATAAAAAGTTCTGAATCTCTTAATCCTATAAAACATTTCACATCACGCTGAAAGTTTTTGAAATCCACCAATTGAGCACCTACATTTTGGTATCCAGATGCATACTCTTTACACATTTGAAAAGTCTTTGCAGCCCCAATATTTAATTTGGAATTGTCGATAATAAGCTGCTTGTGAAAAAGGGAAACAGTTCTTGAAACTTTTTCAAGATCTCGATCATTAATGGAGGTTAAAGGATGGTTATGAATCTCACAAAAATCATCAACGATAACTGGATCCTTAATACCCCCCGTAAGTTTAAATCGGACACGTGCTTGGCATCCAACCCTTGTTACTTTAACATTCCTTTTAAGCTTCTTTTTCACTGGATCCTTCTTTTCAACGATAACTGGATTCTTGTCATCACTCAAAATCTTACAAGGTATTTTTTTATTGTCTCTAAAGCCTTGCTGGTTACAAACTACAGATTTTTTGGATAGATCTCCACCTCGGACTGTTGCGCCAGTATACCTACGAGCACTAAAACTACATGCCCTAGCATATATCTTATAGAATTCTATCCCTGCCTCTAGTGAAGTGAAAACTTTATCAATAGTAGGAGTGAGCTCACTGTCAACTATCCTACGCCACTCCTTACTTCCCTTAGGCGTGTAAGATATAACAAGTTGATTAGGCCGCTGTGTCGTCACTGCAATGGGGAGTAATGTTATAGTGACAGTGTTACCGTGACAGTGTAATGTTACTGTGACAGTGTAAATTCGAATCATAAAAATCAATCACGTGAAATAAAATTGAAAAGAGGTGAGATGAATTACCTTCATTCAAGCTCTCATCAACAACTGTCGCATCATCCATAGTAACTGTGATGAAGTAAAAATTCGAATCTGAGGAAATCGATCACATGAAACTATAGAATTACACGTAGCTTGAATTCGCAGCAATAACCGAAATTACTAATTTCATACACGTACGTTTAGAAGAACTCAAATCAAATCGAATAAACGCTAATTGAATAAATGTTGATTGATTTCTGCAAAATAAAAGGAAAACTAACAGAGAATCACCTGCAAAATAACGCTAATCAAACGATGATTTTGATTGAACGTATTGCGTAAATTGATGAATTTGATTGAACGTGTTGCGTAATTTGATTGAACATGTTGCGTATTGATGAATTTGATGAATTTGATTGAGAAAATTTGAAGAAACAGAGGAGGAGAAGAAGTGAGCGTAGAGAGGGAGTTTCGCGAGGGAGAAGAAGTTTATATATGTGCACAGGTACTCCGCGTGCTTTTCAGATCGTTGATCTGATCAAATCGACGGTCCTGATTTGCGCGACGGACTCATTTAAGATATGAGGACTCACATGATGCAATTTCTATATATATATATATATATATATATATATATATATATATATATATATATATATATATTGTTCCGGTTATCGGAATCAATTAACCCGACGTGGAATTCGGGTTTGAATTGTTCTGTGTTGTTCTGAGCGTTTCACCGATCAATCTTGACACTCTCCTTCTTCTTACTCCCTCAGTCGGACCTTCCCGGCAGATCAGGCAGGCTCCCTGCACAGAGAACGCACAGGGCCTCGGAGGTTGTCCGAGGAAACCCTCTCCGATGCCTAAGTCAGTCCGTGAATGCCTTGAGAAAACCCAGCTCGTGAGGATCTGGGCGGCAATTTTAGAGTAAGAGTTCTAGAGAGAGAAAATCCAACCCCTTTCTTGTGGGAAATGGAGGGGTATTTATACCTTCCCACAAGAGAGGGAAGTAGGGGGCGAATGGATGGATAAGAAGATGACAAGTGGCGTCTTCTTATCCACTCATTTCTGATTACCTTAGGCGAAATGACGAGAGGGCCCCTGGGGATCTTGGCCCTGTCAGCAGGGATGTCCCCAGGGTAGGCGGACTTTGAGCTGTGGGCGTTGGGCTCCAGCAGGCTGCGTTGGCCTGCTGGCCCGGCGGTCAGCTGTTTTCCTTAGCTTTATGTTCTCTTACTTTGGCTGCTTGCCAGGGGCTGGCTTTTGGGCTCTATAGGCGATCCTCTGGGGGCCTGCCTTGCAGGCCGTTAGTGTCAGGCTGCCGACCCCAATCATATATATATATATATATATATATAGAAGGGATCATATAAGTCCCTTACCTTCTTATAAGTCCGTAAGGCTTATTGTCAGTCATTGGATCAAAACAATATAGATGGCTGAGATGTTGCTTTGACATTTAATTTGAAAAATAAAAATAAAATGGGTTACGTTTCCCAAGCTCCTCTTTTTTTTTCCACCCTCAATAATCTCACCATATTCATTACTATGTTCCCACTCTCATTACTCACCATATTTACCCTTTACCCACCATATTCAACCATATTCAGCCATATTCCACCATATCACCAAATCGATTACTTACACAATCAGTCTTCATCACTCCATTACTCACGGTCTTGCTTATTCATCCACCATTCCATCACTCGATCGATTTTTATCTCTTTTCGCAGGTAAGACTTCGTTCTCTAATCAGATTGTGCGTATTTTCTTCTTATATTTAGTATCATTTGGCGATTTGCTGTTTAATTTCACGAGTTTGGGTTTTTTTTTTACGAAATTAGGGTTTTTTTTCCAATTTGGGGGTTTTGCGTTTAATCGTGGTTTTCAGGTTTAATTCTGAATTTCTTGTTAAATTGGGGTTTTTCTATTTGGGATTTGGTGTTTAATTGATATTTTTTTTGTTTAATTTCACATAGGGTTTTACAAATTGGGGGTTTTCCTTGTTTAATGAGTTTGTGATTAGTTTACTGATTGCGACACAAATTTTACTGATTAAACTCAAATTTTACTGATTGTGACTGATGTTTTTTGTTGATTTAATTTTCGGGTTTGTTTGTTTGTTTGAATTAGGGATATGATTTGGGATGAATTTAATTTCTGGGTTCATTGTTTTAATGATCTGGGTTTGTTTGTTTGTTTGAATTTTTGTTTGTTTCTGGGTTTATTCTTCATTATGTTTTTGGATTTTATTGTCCGTTTACTCATTTTTCTTTTTTGTAATTGAAATTGTTTCCGTCTTCATTTTTTAATTAAATATTTTTCAATTAATATAGTATATATAGTTCAATTAATATAGTATATGTTTTTTCAATTAATAATTGCAGATTTTTGATGACGATGAAGAATTAAAAATGGAGATGAAGACGAAGAAATAAAAATGGAGATGAAGACCGGACGAGCTTTGTAAATGAGTTGTTTTATATATATATATAGAGTAAGGCTCTTATGAGTCCTTTACTCTTTGTGAGTACCTAAGTCCTCATCTCATCCATTGGATGAGATGAGGATGGATGGACAAGATGCATCCATTAAAAAAAAAAAAGATTTACGTTCCTAAAATAGCTCCCATGAATTTAGGAAACAATAACTTCCTATCACATTCATTCATCATATCACGTTCATTCAAACACAAAAAAAAACCCCTTTCCTCATTCACGCTCAATCATCGATTTTGTACTCAGAATTCTGTTACAATGGATTCAATGACCGCATCATCGTCTTCAACGGTTGATAAGCAACTGATCGAGTATAACAATGGTGAGTTTCAGTATTTCATTCACGTTTTGATTCAATTTTTATTCATGGATTTCGATGGTCATATTGCTTTCAATGTGTGTTTTAATATCAATGGTTTATCGCGTCAAATTGTGTTTTTTTTTACGTCGATTTTCATGTTTATAGTTCTTTCATTGTCATTTCGTATCACAGTTATTTCGTATCAATTTGCGTTTTTTTTGATGTCATTGCGTTTTGATATCACAGTTTCGTATCAATGGTTATTTGCTCTCTCGATCTTTATAGATTACAGGGCTTTTTATGCTTTTTATTCAGATTTTCCATGATATCCATTGATACTATTGTTTTGATTTCAATTAACACATAAACGTCGTTGAAGTAACATGCCTTCTGCATTAAAGTAACACTTACTTGCAATTACAGTAACACAAATGAACGTTCAGAAAAAGGATTTTGATGATGATGTTAGAGTAACGTATTGTACACGTTAGAGTAACACCACCTATGAATTATAGTAACACATTATTTGCATGGGTGTAACGCTGTTTGATTTTTTGCAGGTGGTTTTGCCAAAGATGCGAACGCACATGACAACACTGGAAAAGGTAGAATTTAATTCATTTGATCAATCATGGATTAATAACAATGGTTCATTGATATTATTGTTTGCTTTATGTTGAAGCAGTCATGGCGTTGAAGTAACACAAGTTATGAATTACAGTAATATCTAATTCTAATTAGAGTAACACAAACACGTAACTGAAAAGGGTTTTTGGCGCTGACGTTGGAGTAACATCCTTTAAGGGTTAAAGTAACACAACTTATGAGTTGAAGTAACACTTATGTCCATGGACGTGACACTTTTTAATTTCTTGCACGAAGCATTGGCAAAGAACCGAATGCACAGGAATGGTGCAGAGATGTGGGTGCAAAGAACCGAATACACATAGCGCTGTGTTACGGTGCATTTAACACTATATTTATTTAATACATGTGTTTTTTGTTAGAGTAACATCTCATGTGTGTCAGAGTAACACTATTCGTCTGTTACAGTAATGGAAACAATGCATTGAAGTAACTGAAGACAACAACGTTGTTTAGACAAAATCATTGCCAAAGTAACTGGGGATAACTTGGATTGGTTCCATTCATTGACAAAGTACCAACATTTGTTCTTCAAAAAACAATATATAATGCGTCAGAGGAATTAATTGCAATATCATTGTACAAACACCATTAATAACTTAAAGTAACATAAATTGTTCATTAAAGTAACATTTACAATGCTTCGGTGTAACACACAGATTGTGAGACCAAAGAAAATTGGGTTAACTTCAGTAATCCCCATAGTAACACCAGCAGTAAATTAGAGTAACAGGTACAACTAGTTAGTGTAACAGAGTTTAACAGGTTCAATGCATTGGTGATAGTCAAAATACCAATGTAATTAGACAGGTAACTAAAGAATACAAACCATTAATTCGTAGTTAGAAAAGAGATGACATGATTCAGTAAACACGTTATTTTTTTCGGCCCTTTGTTGGCTTGCTCTTGGGAGCGTCGATGATCTTTTGTCTAGCGTCCGCATACTTGTCTACGTTTTCCAACAATCGCGATCGCACCTTGTTCATTATGTTTGCTAAAGTTAGAAAGCTGCTTCAATATAACCTTGCTCGAGTTGAAGGTAAGCGATTGAGTTGAGTTGAGCGATTGAGTTGAGTTGTGCGATTGAGTGCTCGGGTGTGCTTGAGTTGAGTGAAAAAATTGAATGAGATGAGAGATGATGAAGGTGAAGGGTTTTTGTGTTAGGCGAGTGTTTGAATGAAAAAAAATGAATGAGATGAGAGAGAAGAAGATATCAGTTGGCAGTAATTTAGGGAGGAAAGAGATTTTTCTCATATTATTTCCAAAATATGGTAGTTACTACCTTAATTACTACATGCAATCTCAACCATTCATCCTCTTTAGATCAGTGGCTAAGTATAGGACTCATGGACTCAAATAAAAAAAAGGGACTCACTTGATCCTCACTCTATATATATATATATATATATAGAGAGAGGTAGGTTCAAATAAGGTCAACAAGTTTTTTAAGGTCATAAGTTCCAGTGTTAAAGTTACATAAAAAGTGCTTAAAGTTACACGAGATGAGTGATAAAGTTGCACTTTATCACTTGAAGTGATAAAAGAGCTGAATGTTATAGTTACATATCAATTTTGAACAAATGCAACTTTATCGTATGTCATCTGTAACTTTAATATAGACTTATTGACACATGGTGACCTTATTTGATCTCTACTCTCTCTCTCTCTCTCTCTCTCTCTCTCTCTCTATATATATATATATATATATATATATATATATATATTTGTAACTTCAGTTCACATATTTTGTAACTTTAGTTTACATATTTTGTAACTTCAGGTTACATGTAACTTCAAATCGTATATTGTAACTCTACTCCATATATTTATAACTTCAGTTCATATATTTTGTAACTTTAGTTCACATATTTTGTAATTTCAGATCGTATATTGTAACTTCAATTTTAACCAGTTCATATATTTTGTAATTTCACTTCACATATTTTGTAACTTTAGTCCATATTTTTGTAACTTCAGTTCATATGTTTTGTAACTTCATGTCATATATTGTAACCACAATCCATTTTCTGTAATTTCAATTCCAATCATTTCATATATTTTTGTAACTTCAGTTTATATATTACGTAACTTCAGTTCATATATTTTACAACTTCAGATCATATATTGAAACTCCGGTCATGTTTTATAACTTTATTTCGAATCAGTTCATTTATTTTTGTAACTTTAGTTCATATATTTTGCAACTTTAATTTATCTCGATTAATATTTAACTCAAAATTGTCAAATCTGATGAATACAAATTCCGATTGAAACTCCAAACATCAAATACTAAAATTCAAATGAAAACATTTGAATATTTTGATTTATGTTAAATATTTATTGGGTTTGAGAGAGAGTATTAAATTGGAAGGGAGAGAGTGTATTAAATGCTGAGTGTATTAATTATGATCAAATAAATCTCAGCCCTCCATCCTCACCTCATCCAAAGGCTCAAAAGAGGACTTATGCACTTATAGGGAGGGATGTCCTTATGTGAACCCATCTCTCTCTCTCTATATATATATATATGTATATGTATATATATATATAGTTGATTTGTAGGTTAACTCTTAGTATCCACTCATGCATGTTAATTCAAAATAGTATAATTAATGTAGTAGATGCTACCATTTTATATGTAGTATTATAATTATATTATATATGTAATCATATATATATATATATATATATATATATATATATATATATATATTATACATAATCATTTTACAATCTAATTTTATATATATTATATCATATACTTAACAGTATACGTAACTGTTCCGGTCACGGAAACAATTAACCCGGCTCTGGATCCGGGTCGTGTAATCAGAATGTTGGTAAGTAATGGATCGCTTGATTTCCTTCAATCTCTCCTTTACCCCTCTCCTATGATCGGACCTTCCCGACGGAGTTGGCCTGCTCCCTGCACAATGAACGCACAGGGCCCCGGAGGTTGTCCGAGGGAACCCTCTCCGATGCCTAAGTTAGTCCGTGAAATGCCTTGATGAACCTAGCTCGTGAGGAACTAGGTGGCGTTTTTAGGAGTGAGAGTCTAGAGAGAGAAAATCCAACCCCCTCTAAGTGGGAAATGAATGGGTATTTATACCTTCCCACAAGAGAGAGAAGTGGAGAGGGAAAAGAGTGGGGGAATTGGTGGATGGTCGGGTGACACGTGGACCTGTTTCATCCACTCATTCCCTTTTACCTTTGGCAGAATGGTGGAGGGACTCCTGGTAACCCCTGCCCTGCTCGGGGGAGAGGTCGCCTGGGGGCAGGCGAGCAGGGGGCGTCTGCAGGCCCTCTCCAGCTGGTCGCCTTACCCTGCTGGTCGGGTGGCCTTCTTGAAGCTGCGTTCCAATGGGGAAATCCGAGTGTCTTACTTCGACGGCCTGCTGGGCAGACTCCTCGATTCCCTGGGTTGGGTCTTTACGGGGCCTGCTAGGCGGGCGACCCGGTGTAGGCTCCCAACCTTCATCAATTGGCCCTCACCGGCCGGGGGGAAGCAAGGCTTCCCCTTGGCAGGTGGACTCTTGACGGTGAGGAGTTGACTTGTGGCTTTACCACTGCATTTAATGCGTTTGCGTATTCCTGAGGGGGGAGACTCTTCTGTATTGGGCATGCCAAGAGTTTAGTTGTCTTTTGGGTCATGATTGCTTTTTACACCCAGTGAATTTTTGGGCAACGTGCTGGTGCGCTGATTGGCCGTGCCCCCTGTCAGAGTGGTTGAGGCGCCATTTAATGTCTTGGCTTCCCTTCTTGTATAAATTGCATTCTCTTTGTCACTTTCACGACCCATCTCCAACCTACTTTTCTTCTTTTTTCAAAGAAAATGTCGTGGATCACCAAAGTACTTTTTTGCCAATGGACTCGCGTGGTGACCAGTCGCTTTAGGGGTCGTTGGAAGCTAAGGTACCCTAGGGCGTCCTTTCTCATCCTACGCCGTAGCCGGCGGCCCTGTGCTCGACTTCACAGGAAGCTCAGAAGGAGGTCTCTTGTCAGGGCAGGCAAGCGTCCTCAGAGGGCTTCTCCAGTCGCCCCAAAGTACAGGCGCTGCCCCCAGGAAGGGGGTTGTTTCGACAGGGGGTGCCATGAATGTTTTCCATGGCTACACCCTGAGCAGTTTGATCCCGACTGCTCAGAGTTGGCCTCTTCTCCTGAGTCGGGCCCTTCTTCTCCCTTGAGGAAGAAAGTGGGCTGCGGCTCTTGTGATGACACTGAAACAGTTCCTTATGGTAGGGACTGGGATGTTAGTAGCCGGGATTCCGCCGATAGTGGCGGCCAGGGTTATTCCTCTGGTCGGGACGGCGATGAAGACTCTGCGGACCCCTTCAAGGATTCTGACGATAGGGACTAGGGATCCGATGCAGGGGGGTGCCACAGCCCTGGGGACTACTCCCCAGGCTTCGATGACGATTAGGCCTGCCCGCGGGGCGCAGGCGTGGTGAGCCAGAAACAGGGGCTCTTTTTGTACTTTTTACTTGTACTGGATGTAACTTGCCCGTTTTTCGGGTTTTCTCTTTAATGAAAGAAAACAGGCAGTTTGTTTATGTGTGGCATTTTTATTATTTGTTATTATTTATTATTTAAATGGAGGGAGGAAGTCACAGGGTGGTCGATCCTCTGACATCCTTTGGTCTTCTCGAGGCTACCCTTGGGAAGCTACAAGGGGCTGACTTTTGAGGGTATGACGCGTGGACAGTAGTCCTTGGGCGGATTTTCGAGGGTTGGCGACTCTTTGTCTGCCCTCCCTCTTATAAAAGCAATCTGTCACTCATTCTTCTTCTTTTTCTTTTTCAAACTTCCTTTCTTTTCCTCTGCAAATCTTTCGGTGTGATAACTCGAGCCTTCCTTCGTACCCCCGTTTCTCTGCGAGATTTCTCTTTCAAGCTTTCATCCCATCGGCGGCCGACCTTAGGTTAGACTTTTAATTTCCAGTTCTTGCTCCCTTTCTTTTCGATTTCTTGCTTTTCATTCCTCTTAGAGTTGCTATGTCTAGAACTCGCGAACGTATCCTACCATTTATCGACCCATTGAGGAAGGAGGAACGGGAAAAGGGAAGGGAGAATCTTGCCTCCTCCTCTAGGGAGGTTGGCCTTGGGACAGTAGAGGAGGAGAACTCGGCAGGTAGTGGGGGTGGTAACTCTCCTGAACCTGCCCCCTACGACGTTGTCGACTCGGACGACGAGGCGCTGGAGATCGACCCCTCCAGAACCTCTGGTCCCCTTATTCCCCGGGAAAGGGGTAGGACCTATTACTTAGACAAAGCCAAGTACCACGTTCCCCTGGGAACTTACCCCGACCCCAAAAACCGGGATTTGATTCTTGCGAAGAATGCTACCAGCGCGATTGAGCGGTTCTACAATTTTGGGGATGGGTATACAATTGTCGTCCCTGGTGAAAAAGACACCGTATGCAGTCCTCCCGATGGGTGCATAGCGGTTTATCACAAGTGCTTGGAATTCGGTCTTCGTTTCCCCCTTCATCCTTTTCTGGAAGAGATTTTCAGGCGGATGAACGTGGCTATTGCCCAGCTGACAGCCATGGCTGTCAGGTCATTAATTTCATACGTTTGAACCTGCCTGTTCCATCGTGCCAAGCCCTCTATTGATGCTTCGAGGTTTATGGTCGGCCTGCAAATGGTTTCTTCTGGGAGTGAGGGTTCTCCTGGATATTGGTCTCTTCCGAGACAGAAGGGGCATACTCTGGTGTGGCCAGCTATGGACAGCCTGAGAGATTGGAAAAACAATTTTCTCTATGTGCACAGCGCCAACGGGTGGAAGATTCCTCGCCATTTCAGGAATCACGTTCACACCAGGCTAGAGACTCGCGAGGAATATCACCCTGGCGTGAGAGGGAAAGCCTTGGAGGTGAAGTTGAGCAGGAAAGATAAGGATTTGGTAGATTATTTTGCTGCCCATACTGATAAATATGGGGTGTATGGCCCCTCATTATGGCTCCCCCATGCGGAGCTTATTGCTACTGACAGGTACCTGACCCGGTTGGGCATGAATCCGGGCTTAGACGAAGGTAGTTCAGGAGCGCTGATGATTTTTCCTTATCCACCTTTTCCTTCTTAAATGACCTTTCTAACCGTTCGCCTGTTTGCTTTGCAGACCTTGCTACCTTCCTTTGGACAAGAAGGGAGGTGAAGCGTTTGGGTTTGACCGAGAATCTTGACGTTGTCCAAAGCCGTCCTTCCCTTCCTCCGGACTTCAAGAAGGGCGAGAAGAACCTGATGAAGCATCTGAAGGGCCTGTCGTTTAGCAGGCCAAGGCTCCCTGCTCCCCCCAGATCAACGCCTGCGAAAACGGCGGTCTCTGAAGCCACTCCTTCTCCGGTTGCGAAAAAGGTGATCGCTTCTGAGGTTACTCCTTCCCTTGCTGGTAAGCAGGGAGGCTCTCCTGCAGGGGTTCAAATTCCCCTGGGGCCGCAGGCCGCTGGCTCTGAAGAGACTGGAGAAAGTACTCCTAGGGGGATGATCAGGAAAAGGAGCAGGGGAGCTCCAGATGCAGATCACGTGGTGGATTTGGAGGCTGATACGCCTGACCCAAAACGCTTTGCTCAGGGAGTTCCTGGTACCCTTTTTTCTGAGGAGAATACTGAGTTCCATTATACTGCCGGCGATAGCCAGGACGTTTCTACCTTACTCTCTGACTCTGGGGCGGTTTTGGCGGATCACCTCCTCAAGACTGTCCACTCTGCTACCCATCAAGTGACCCAATACATTCAGCGCACCGCCTGAGGTATTCAGGCCTCTGCGGAGCTAGCGACCCTTAGTCGTTTAAGTGACGAGGAGTTGGCCAACTCTGACCGCCTGACTACAGTCGAAAGGGATGTTTCTCTTATTGTTGGTTTGAAGGATCAGCTGACAAAAAAGGAGAACGAGTTGGAGGAAGCCAAGGGTCAGGTGATTCACTGGAAGTCTCAAAGTGAGAGAGCAGTCAGGGAGGTGTCTCGCCTGGAGGAGGAGTCAAAGAGAGCTAAGCAGGCCTTTGCAGAGCTAGAGCAGGCCAAAAAAGCTTTAGCTGAGTTGGACCATGCCAAGAAAGAGGCCGCTGACCTAGGGGAGCGCCTTTCCAAGGCAAATTCGGATCTTTAGGCGGCTCTTGGTGATTTGGCGGTGAAGACCGAGGAGTGGCAGAAGGAGAAGGATGAGATAATTCAGGAGGTGGAAACTGCAGTGTCAGCAGGCTTCGTGAATGGTGCCAATTCTTGCTTGGGGGTGGTTATGGAGGTGATGGTAGGATTTGTCGTGGATCCCACCGCCAATTAAATAACCAACTAGCACCTAACGGTAGTTAGGGTAAGTCGGGTCGTGTCCACGGAGACGGTATTGCAAGATTTAGACTAAATCGGCCTAAATCGAGACTATGCTACCAAACAAACACAAAGAGCTACTAATTGATGAATTATGATGAGAGGAGAAGAAAGTAGACTAATGATGAACTATGATGAACTAGACTATCAAATGCTAACTAAACACAAACCAACTAGCAAACTAAGAGAATGAGTCTAACTAATAAGGTGAATCAAATATGGAAAAGAGGTGGGTTAGATCGGGTTCATAAGTGTAGTAGGGTGACTTGGGTGGTCAAGGGTGTCCACAAACTAGACAAACAATGAGTAGAGGAAAACTAGCATGAGAAGCATGGCCACTACAACTCAAACAAGCATTTCAACAAACACATGATGCCCAAGAATGTGACTAACAATAAGGATTTACCCTTTACACCTAATCCAACCCTAATCACCCATAATCTACCCTTAATCCCCCTACTAACCCACAAGTAATCTACTCACTCATAATCAAAGAAAAACTAACAACAATAAGAAGAGAACACAACATCATAACCCTAACATTCATCATCAAGAACAATAACAATCAATAACAACAAACACTAAGTAAAGATTCAAACTTGATTCAATAACAAAGAATAAGAGTAAAGAAAGATTATACCAACACTAGATGAAGGAAAAGATGAAATCTTGCATAAATAAGAAACCCAAATAATCTCCAAGGTTGTCAATCTTGGATGAGTCTTCAAGTATTTTCTTAATACAAGAACTAATTAACTAAGATTAACTAGAATTAACTAAATATTAAAGAGAGATTTTTGCTAATGTGAGGAACTAAATCTAGGGTTTATAACTTGTAGAGAGGCTTAAGAGAGTCTAAACTAATGTAGGATACATAAAGAATACAAGAGGTAAGTATTTATAGGGTTACAAATGGAAGGGAATTGGAAGAAAGGAAATGCGGGTTACAGCTAGGTGGTCCCGACCGGGACGGGTCATCCCGACCGGGACGGACCCACCATCCCGACCAGGACGGGTTGGTCCCGACCGGGACGGCCTTACAGTAGCACCCTCCAAAGTGCACTTCATCCCCGACGGGATGAGGTGCATACCCGTCGGGGATGAGTCTTGTAGGCCTCCAATATGATCCTTTTGGCTCCTCCTTGCTTCATATGAACTTCTCATCGATTCTCGGGACTCGGGATCGGGTCTCGGAGGCTCGGGATTGGGTCTCAAGGTCTCGGGGTCGATTCCAAAGCATCGAGTCATCGTTCCTTTATCTCGTTGGCTCCAAAATGTGTATGTATAGAGTCGGAATCGCTCCAACTCTTCCAAATCGGTCTCGGGAACCTGAAACGAACTAAAGGAAGCATAAGAAGCCCCTAAATCGCTCCCAAGGAGCGATTCCACAAGGAAAATGGGACCAAAATACTACGAAAAAGGCACTACAAACTACACTAATCAACTCCCCCACACTTAACCCTTACTCGCCCTCGAGTAAGCACATACTAACTACTATACTAGCCGAATGGGTATTAGCGCACCCTACGCCCTTTCAACTCACGCGAGTGCACTTAGAGGAAAAGTGCACTCCGCAAGGCAAGTTGGGTCTTGCGACAAAACTGTGGATGCAACCGGACACAAGACACAAAAACAAACAAACACACAAACGAACACACAAAAGGTTGCACCCAAAAGAAAAGAAATACCGCTTCCCTCAAACAAGCGGTGAAAGAAGCACCGGTTTAGGACTCGAGGCAAGTGACAACGTTTCCAAGCTAGCAATACAAACCGAGGTGGACTAAACCCTAATAGTATGACGATAAAGCAACAAAAACGTTGGTAACTTACCCAGGTTCCTCCTAACCTTCTAAGAACGTACTACGGGACGATCGGCGGAGTGGGAAGTGATGATCCACGGTGTTAGTCGACACTGTAGGTAAGTGAGACCCCGCCCCCTTTAGCAAAGAGCCAAGAGGGTCGTCCCATGCCCGAAACCGCCTAACTAGTCCAAGTAAAAAGTGAAAAACATGCAAAATGAGGGAAGACCGACTAATGCCGCTATCATCCTTCCTCGGGACTCGGTCCTTTGGTAGGCTCTTCACGGCAAAAGTCGGAAAAAGGCTTATTTTTGTGGGGTTAAGATCTTTTTGTGAGACGATTTTCTTTTGGCATTTTCTCTTTTCTTTTGCATTTTTGCCTTGTTTTGCCATGCCATTCTTTTTCTTCTTTTCTATTTTCTTTTTTTTGGCTTTTGTGCCTTTTCTTTTTCTTCATTCTTTTCTTTCCTTTTCTTTTCTTTGCCCTTTTTGGCAAGATTTGGCTTTTTGGCATTTCTTTGTATGACAAGAAAGAGAGGAATCAACAATTTGCAAATTTATTGTGTGGAAATGTGTGGGAGGTAGGTAAATGGGTGAGTCGGGACGGCGCCTTCCCTTCAAACCCACAAAAAGTGGAGAACTTGGACTAATTAAACAATCCTGGACACGGTCACCTAAGGGAAAGTAACCTATAAGGGAAAGGGAGGCAAAACACGCACACAAAACAAATATACGACACAATGTCACAAGAGGAAAACACACAAAAGAAAAATCTTTTTGATTTTTGTGAAATTTTTTCAAATTTTTATGGATTTTAAAGATTTTTTTCAAAAACTAAGAAAATAAAACTAACTACGCTAGAATATCGCTCCCCCACACTTAAACCGAGCAATGTCCTCATATGCTCAATCGTAGTGTGCGGAGAGACAAAAGAAAAAGAAAAGAAACTACGAAAATAAAGCTAAAAATCAAAAAGTGGAGAAAAGGGTAAAAAGCGTCCGGCCGGGGTGTAGTCAAGTCACCATGGGCCGAGACAAGAAAGGAAATGGATGGGGGAAGAAAATAAAAAGGAAGGAAATGGGAGGGGAGGGCTAGGTGTAATCAAGTCACCTAGCCCGGATTCCGCCTAAATCCGACTAAATCCAAAAAAAAGGTGAAAATCTTGAAAAATTTGGATTTTGAAATGACTCTCGATGTAGTCACGTCATCGAGAGTCGGGAGCAAGCACACCAAGGCCTCGAAGGCCACCATGACACAAAGGATAAGAGGGAAAGGGAATAAACAAAGAAGACAAGCTATAAAAACGGAAAAGAGAGGATAGTTGCCGTACCATACGGTTACCAACTCACTCGCTCCATCGTCTCATAAGTCAATATAGGCACTTAGCTTGTCCATGTCGTCGTTATTTTTCTCCAATTGCGATCCGGTTCCATGGTTGGGGCACAAATGCAAAATGAGGCGGGTTTTTGATGCGAAAGTCGGTTTGAAGTGAATAGGAAGTGAGGTGAAAATGTGTATGTGAGGTGTAAGGGTCATACAATGAGACTAAGGACATGTAGGGAGGTTGGGAGGGGGTATAAAGTGGTTGGGTGGTCTCAAACAACGAAGAAAAGAGCCAACGGAGGACAGGGGGTCCATCCCGGTCGGGATGGGTGGTCCCGATCGGGATGACCGTCTCGTCCCGGTCGGGAAGACCTCGTCCCGGTCGGGACGGACTGCCAGTGAACCCAACTTTTGTGCACCTCATCCCGGTCGGGATGGCATCCTTCCCGGTCGGGATGGGCCTTCCATCCCGGACGGGATGACCTCTTCTAGGTCGGGAAGAGTCCCCAAACCCTCTATAGCTCCCAAAAGCTCGTATCGAGCTTCAAAAACCGACTTCCCTTCACACAATCCAAGCTCCAACAATGACCTCTCTTCCCTAGGAATCACTTCCACTTCACACCTATCACAATAAACTCAAACAACACATCAAATTCCCTCCCTCACAACACTCATCAATCATCCAAATAATCAAGAATTTCACAAAAGCAAACAAACTATAAGAGAAAGAGATATATACAAAGAGACGGTTCTTGTGGAACTCCGTCAAACCAAGGTGGTACTTTCTTCAATCTTTTTCAACAACCAAAACTAGTTCCATCTCCATCAAGGGCACGAAGAAACAAGTCGAAGGCCCTAGCAAAGTCTTCAATCAAGCTAGTAACATAAGCATCCACAAACCAAGGCCCTTCATAACCTTGTCTTGACGTTCCCGGGGCATCCCGATCTACTAAGTTCAATGGCTTGAACTTGTACTTTCGATCCTTCGGTATATACCCAAACGTCCATCTATCCTCATGTGGCCCCAAGGGAGGCTCATCTTCATCCTTTTTGCTCTTTAACTTGTCATTAAACCCATGACTTTGGCTCTCATCCTCCTCCAAATCGGAGTCATCATCCTCAAGTACATACGAGTACTTCTTCAAGCTTTGTCCCGGTTCACCCCCTAGATCGATGTCTTTCTTGGCTTGAATCATATTGCATGATTCACCCTTAGTAGGCGAAGTGTTGCCTTGGAGGTCGAACACTATCTTTTCCTCGCCTAACTCAAATGTGATCCTACCGTTCTTTACATCGATCATGGCACCCGCGGTGTGTAGAAATGGGCGGCCAAGGATAATGGGAGTGTTAGCATCCTCCGGCATGTTGAGCACGATGAAGTCAACCGGGATGAAGAATTTACCGATTCTCACCGGAACATCCTCTAACATTCCTAAAGGTCGATTGAGTGAACTATCGGCCATTTGGAGTGTGATAGAAGTACTCTTGAGCTCCTTCATCCCAAGTCGCTCACAAATAGAATAGGTAATGATGCTTACACTCGCACCCAAATCACATAATGCCCTTTCGATTTTGTAGTGGCCTATGGTGCAAGGGATCGAAAATCTACCCGGATCCTTCAACTTTGGAAGCGTAGAACCTTGAATGAGCTCGCTCACCACCCTTGTGAACGCGACGGTCTCTTCCTCGTCGACGGATCTCTTCCTAGCCAAGATTTCTCTCATGAATTTTCCATATGCCGGGATTTGGGTAAGTAGTTCGGTGAATGGGACAATAACATCCAACTTCTTCACAATGTTAAGGAACTTGTCATATTGAGAGTCTACCTTAGTCTTCATTTGCCTTGATGGGTAAGGCAACTTGATTTGGTATTTATTTTGCTCAATCGGGGTAGACTCTTCAAATGACACTTTCTTTTTACCCTTATCTTTAGCTTGAAGTGGGGGAAGCTTGTCTTGTTGGGGTTTCTCAACCTCCCATAAGACTTGCTCCTCTATTGGATTATCAAGGGTTGAGCTTTCTTGAGTTGGAGGTGTCATCTTTCTTGTCGGTTCTTGCATTGGCTCTTGCTCACTCGGGAATGGGGGGGAGTCATAAGATGTACCTCTCCTTGTGGTGATGGCATTGACATGCTCAAAAGTCGGAGTTACACCTTGAGAGGGTAATTGCCCTCTTTGTCTTGAGGAACTTCCCGATGCAAGTTGTGCCACTTGATTCTCAATCATCTTCATGTGAGTTTTCATTTCCTTGTTGTCTATTAAAATTTGACTAATGGCTCCTTGTTGTGACATTTGTGCATCCAATTGCCTCTTTTGCATTTCTTGAGTATCCCTATGGATATCCACCATTTGCTTTTGCATGTCGAAATCCCGTGGTGGTGATGATGGATTATTATTGGTGAGGGCTAAGGGAGTACCATAGTCATGAATAGGAGACCGGCTCCTAGGCTTGTTTTGTTGTTGATTGCCTTGAGTTGCTTGTTGTTGACGGTTCCCTTGGAACCCATGATAATTGCCTTGATTAAGGCCTTGATTGTTGCCATGGTTGTGGTTTTGATAGCCTTTGTTGAAGTTCCCTTGTTGGAACCCTTGATTGTTGTTGAATGAACCTTGGTTACTTTGCTTGAAGTTGTTGAAAGGTCTTGAGTTGCCTTGGTAACCTTGGTTGTTGTCCCTTAAGGGAGGTGGAACATAAGGACGATGTTGTTGTTGGTGTTGAAAAGCTTGTTGTTGAGGGACTTGATTGGAAGCTTGGTATTGATTAGAATAGGAAGTACCTTGCTTGAATGCTTGAAAGGCATTCACTTGCTCAATACTCCCTCTACAATTCATAGGGTCATGACCAACGATTCCACAAGTGTCACACATGCCATAATAAGGCAAAGGAGGTGCAAATCCCAAAGCATTCACTTCATGAATTGAGGCTTGGTTGGAGGAACCGATGCTTTGGACTTGAGTGAGGTGACCTTGAAGTTTCTTGTCAATGGATTCCATGTGTGTCTTCAATTGAGCCCCAAGGTCAATGCTTAATTGAGTTATAGTATCAACCTCGTGCCTACCTCCTCGATTTGCCTTCCTAGGCCTAGAGTATTGCGAATTATGCACCGCCATCTCTTCGATTCTCGCCCAAGTTTGGTCATCATCGACCTCGGTGAACCTACCATTGGAGCCCATGTTTAGTATAGTTCTTGAGTCCTCATAAAGACCATTCCAAAATTGTTGGACTAAAAACCATTGTGAAAGTCCATGATGAGGGCATGATCTAACCAAAGACTTGAACCGCTCCCAAGCTTCATATAGGCTCTCTTCATCCCGTTGTTGGAAACCGGTGATGGAGGCCCTAAGCAAATTAGTCTTCTCCGGAGAGTAGAAAGTTTGGTAGAATGCCAATGCAAGCTTTTTCCAAGTGTCGATGCCCATGGTTGCCCTATCGAGACCTTTAATCCATTGCTTCGCTTTTCCGATTAATGAAAATGGAAATAAAACCCATCGGATTTGATCTTGTGTAACCCCGGGTTGAGAGATAGCGTCGCAATAATCGGAGAAAGTCTCCATGTGTTGGTGCGGGTCTTCGGTGGGCAAACCACTAAATTGATTCCTTTCCACAAGTTGAATGAAGTGGGTCTTGGCCGTAAAATTTCCGGCATAAGCGGCCGGTAGAGCATTGGGTCCCGGCAAGACGTCTTCAGTGAATGTAGAGTGAGAGGAAAATTTCGGCATTGTTGGATGAAAGGGAGAAGATGGTGTAGATGGAGTTGAAGTAGATGTAGAAGGGGAGCTAGGACTAGAATCTCCAAAGGGATTGGTGAAATTCCCTTCGGCCGTCTCTCGATATGCTTCCTCAATATCGCTTCCTTGAGCTTGCTCTTGATGGGTATTGCTTGCACTTGGCTGAGAGATCCTAACCCGATTAATCGTCCGTTGGCGAAAGGCTCGAAAAAGCCTCTCCGGCTCTGGATTAAAGAGAAAGGATTCGCCTCCCCGCCTAGGCATACACTACACACTAGAAAAAACGTGAGAATACCTAGTGCACAAAGGAGGGTAACTAAGTCTAGAAATAAGCAAACAAAGTCTAAACAATGCACCGTCCCCGGCAACGGCGCCAAATTGATGGTAGGATTTGTCGTGGATCCCACCGCCAATTAAATAACCAACTAGCACCTAACGGTAGTTAGGGTAAGTCGGGTCATGTCCACGGAGACGGTATTGCAAGGTTTAGACTAAATCGGCCTAAATCGAGACTATGCTACCAAACAAACACAAAGAGCTACTAATTGATGAATTATGATGAGAGGAGAAGAAAGTAGACTAATGATGAACTATGATGAACTAGACTATCAAATGCTAACTAAACACAAACCAACTAGCAAACTAAGAGAATGAGTCTAACTAATAAGGTGAATCAAATATGGAAAAGAGGTGGGTTAGATCGGGTTCATAAGTGTAGTTGTAATACCCGTCGCGTATTACTTGTGTTTCCTATATAATTCAGGTCTCGTTATGGGTAGCAGCATATATAATTAGTTAACTCATTTAGTTTAACTTATTTCGATAAACTGATTAATACACGTTTAATGTATAACACATTTCCAAGTCCAATTTATTAAACGATCGAGTAAAACCCCACTTATAATAATAATAATAATAATAATAATAAAGGGAGTGGACTAGTGGATTGGGTAAAGCCCCTTTTATAAACACGTCGCTTTGTAAACAAAAAAAAAACCCACTTAGAAACCCTCAAGCCCGTACACCATTTATACCATACATCCCCTCCAAACCCTTTCTTTTAATTCATCTAGCAGCCACCACGCACGCAGGGCAGTAGAAGGGAAAGAGAGTCGAGTCGGGCGTCGATCACACCGTCCACTCAGTCATAGGTATGCCTATATAGTCGTTTTCGTTTGTAGCATTGTTAGTTGGCTTTTGTTATAGAAATAGTGGTGGTCGGGAGTTTTGTTGTCAGGGTTGCGCTTGTTAGTGTCGGGTTATGGTTGTCGTTGTCATATTAATATTGTAGTCGTGTGTGTCGTTGTTGTGTACTTGTGCAATTGCCGCCGTTATCATTTCGGTACAGTGGTTGGCGGATCGGTGGCTACTGTTGGTTTTAGGCTGGGTTTACGTGGTGCTGGGGTTGGTATCACGTCAGGTTATTATAGGTTGGACTAGTGTACTGTTCATGAAATGTTATTGTTATTAGTTGTGTATTGCTATTGTTGCTGCTTAGTGTGACGGTCTCAGTTTATAATATAATTAGGTCGGGTCGGTCTCATTTTATAATTTAGTCGGGTCAGGTTCCATTTTATTATTTAGCTATGTTAGGGTTGATATTAACTTACGTATAATATTCTATTAGGATCAACCTTCGTAGAATTCCCGTGGTGATTTGTACTACTGATTCGGAGGTGACTTGCTGACTAGGTAAGGTTTTCCTTACTTAGAATACGTTAATATTATTATGTATGTATGAGTTACGAGTACGATATGGTATCGTGCTAATGAGAATAATGTTGAATAATGATGGGAGAATGATTGATGAATATTGATATATTGGAGTTGGTGAGGCTAGCTTTAGACCTAGCCGGGGCCACTGATCACGGTCCCCTCCCTGATTTCTCCTCGCGGGTTGTTGAACCTGCGGGGGGTGTGCACACTCGGAATGAAAGGGCCTGCCAGAAGAGTTGAGATGAGAATATTGATTGGTACCGTGATGGTACTGAATGATGAGATGAGATTATTGCTTGGTACCGTGATGGTACTGAGAGTGTGGAGATGATATTGTTGATTGGTACCGATGATGGTATCGAGACAGTTGAGACTGAATGTTTTATATTTCATACTTGTGTTATGATGTTAGCATGTTCTAACCGTATTCTCTGTCTAAATTGTCACCCTATTTTATTGGGGACCTGCGACGATCCAATTGACACTTTCGTTCTTTTGGGGAGCAGTACTAGTGTGCAGGTTGATGATGTGTGATTATTGTATTCTGGTTGACTGTACGGGATGGGTCTGCGCTGTCACTGACCACGATTATAGGTTGTAGTCTTATTAGTTGTGCTTCCGCTGTTGTATTTGTGTAACCGTGTTCTATAGATACGAGATTGTAATAATTCATTATTTAGTTTTAAATGGTTGGTTTCTGAATCGTATTGTAATGGACTACTACCTCGGGTTATACCGAGATGGTAACACTTTTATTTACTCAGAAATGTCTTGATAAGGCTTCTGGGTAAATGGGGGTGTTACAAAGTGGTATCAGAGCGAACGATCTTGGAGCCTAAAATAAATAAATCTAGGAAAATAAAATGAACCCCGGTGACGGACTATCAGGAGCCCCTCTAAAACTCGGTTAAGGAGACGTCCTTGTACCAACTCCGGCCCTCTTGGTCTTGAACCGGTAATCGCGTGTGAGAAATGAGATGGGATATATATTAGGAAGGGATACGTTGTGATGCAATGAATGTTTGTGATGACTACCTGTGATAACTGGTTGCGTTGTTTGGCGTATGTGATGTAGTGATCAAACTGTATAAGCTGAGATGTGACTAGTACGTACTTACGGTATTAGCATGTTATAGTAATTAGTACGAGGCCATATGAGGAATATGTTACAGCATGGAAGGTTGAGGTAAGAGTCAATCACCCTGAGTGAGAGTAAGTTCATAGTCAGAGTTGGTAGTAACATTAGATACAACGTCGAGGTGTTTATACGTAGTAGTGTCGTAAGCGATAAACGAGTTTAATTGGGGGATTTGGTGGTAATCTGTGTCTGTCTGGTCGAAGTAATATAATGGAGTCGTTCACATTACTGGAAAGGGATTGCTCTCTGGTAATGGTGCATGTATCGCAATATGTCTAGAGGGTCGATAATTTATGTGGTTTAAGTGTGTCATAATGGGAATTTATTCAAAAGTACTTGAATACTTGTGTTCCGTTTGTAGTGTTATGTGCTTCCTTGTCGATATAATTTATTGACGGCCTTCGCGTTACTTAATGAGGATGTATAATTAGAAGTACAAGATAAAGTGTGAAATCGAAATTTGTTTATTACTTGAGTTTGAGTAATGATATATCTGTGGTGTCATCGTCGTATTCATTAATGTGCATTTTCGTCAAAGTCACTTGGATATTCGTATTTCGTTCCGAGTTTATATGCTTATCCGCCAATGTGATAGGTTCCGAGTCATACGTTGTTGATTTCTATTCTTGATGGTTTAAATGAGCATTTATAAAAACCTGTGTCGAGTTAATGACACACATATTTACAGCACTTCATCTAACCCGAATAATGTGTTTAGCGAGTTCTGTTTTGATAGCCTAAACAAACATGCTTGCTAACTATGTCGAGATAATGTCAGAATAGCTTAAAACACCTTCATTAACAGGAATAATGGGTTACTGAATTGTTTCACCTGTTTACAATGTCCCTTTTACAAAAATTTGAAAAGAGACTCACATTTATTTTAAGTCTAGTTCTTCACTGCAAAATTTTGGTATTTAAACCCAAGTACTTCAACCTATTTGCTAGTGGTCAAGTTTCCATTATACACCTTACTAAAATATCAAATTATCATTGGGAATTTTTACCGATATTACTTTGAAGAATTTGGATAATGTTGGAACTTTGTTTGCTCGAAAATATGATTTGAAACTCGTTTTATCAGTCAAAACTTTCTTTTTTCAAATTAAAAATTTCAGGAAAATGATTCTGCAAATCACTTTTATGTTTGGAATTTGAAAGTGGTTTTAACTGGAAAGTTGTACAAGATTGTCTTGAGAGTCTAAGACCACTAGTTTTACATTGTTTTGGAGTTATAATAATTTAATTATGATTTTTCTATCATGGCGGCAATGTTCTGAAAACGTGTCTAAGTCAATTGAATGATCATTGTTTCCTCTTTTTCAAGTGAATGCACAAATTTGAGAATGTCTATCTTATCGTATGATGCAATTGAGTTAAACTTATATGTTAATGATAAATTCAAGGTAAATTTGGGTCATGATGAGAGGTTCTACTGGTTCATGCTGTATAATTGCCTTAACGTGAATCTTATGGATCAAATGTGTTGTTGTCTGATAAATCTGTCATGGTCGGGAGTCGCTTAGTTGGTAAAGAACATCGATGCATGTATCCAATAAATGTAGTAATTTCCATGAGAAGCTGGGAACGGTTGAGTCGTACTAAATTACGAACCGAGTACGTAATAAACAAGACGTCATCTTTCAAATTTGGTCGTAATAGACCTAAATTAGACATGTTTCGTAAACTAGTCAAAGTCATTCTTAATTGCTCCTGTATATCTGCGATAAGTTTTGTCTTAATTATCAGTCAACGAGTAACATATGTTGAGATTAATGATGTATACGGGATAAGTGTTGTTCCTAAGTCATATGCTAGTGTCTAAATGTAAAACTTATGTGAACCTAAGACATAATGAACTACTTGATCAATTATTGGAGTCTGGATAAATATATGTCACCTGTCATTTGTCTCGAGTTTTGAAATTATTCACATGGTCATCTAAAAGTGTTCATTTGTCTTCCTATTTCGTCGTGATTTTTATATTACTTGCCTAAATGATTCCCCTCAAGTATATATACATGTGAGTCCGAATCCGTTAAAAATGCAACCGCGCCAACGCATTATCATCATAATATAGATTGGTGGTACGTGTCTTAATGATAAAACTGAGTCGTGAGATATATATGATGAAGAGATCAAATGTCGTGAGTATGTGGTGTCGTTTAAATCTTGTTAGAATGTCGTAGTAATGATGATTAATGATTCTAACAGTATAAATAAGAGTAATAATACCAATGGGGTGGAATGAGAATCACAATATTAAGGTTCAATAAAGAAGATAATAGGTACAATGACGGCACAATGAAGATATCTGGAATAATGAATAGTAAGAGGTCCAAGGTATATATGTGAATTCGTACGTTATCATATATGTCTCAATGTCAGTAGGTCGGCTATAGTACATGGTAGTAACATCATGGTCACGAGTTCATGCAGTAAAGCAGAATGTCACAGGGTATCAGGTCTTAAGCGTGCGCGTAAACTATATGTGTGTAAACTAATTAATTTACTTGTATAATAGTCGTGGTGTCCATATATGCAAGAGCGTCTCGGACTGAGGATTCACGTAATTATGTAATGTTATAAGTGTATTAAATGTGACATGCCAGCAAGTGAAATGGGTCACGACAAGTATAATGAGAATAAACACAGTGGTACTAATATGGTTTGTTTTCTTAAATTATGTGAAATGTGACATATGGGAATAAGTACACAAATAGACTACTGGTACTTATGATGAATTACGAGAACAATTTAAGTAGTGATAATGTTGGCACTTGTTATATGTGGATGAATGCGGGATATATAGCTAGCTAGGAACCTCTCACGACAAGATGATGGATGAGTAAGTTGGAAAACTTTAATGAAACATGAACGAAGGATCTGTGGGCATGATGCCAAATGGGACTGGAGATCGTGAAATGACAAAGTGATGTTATGTATATGAGAACATATTGGAAATCCTTATCATGGGTCACATGAGTTGATTGCAGATATTACCAACTTACTCACCTTTGATCAGTTCTTACAAGTATATTTGTTTTAAAAGTATTCGGTGACGTTCCATGCATGATAATTGAATAAAGTGATGTATGATAAGATCGAGGGCAATATCTCATTAGTGTCAATATATATTGTCGTGACATATTAGAGGAGTTGGGCTAACGTGAGTATAGGATTGGTGAACTTCGGGACGAAGTCCATTATAAGGAGGGTAGATTGTAATATCCGCCTTTTATTTTAGGTGTCGTTGTCGCTGACATCGTTGTTGCTGTGATTGTTGTTGTAGTTATCACCCTTGTTCTAGTCACGTTGAAGTTGTGTCGTTGTGGCTATATGTTGGAAGAGTATTACCATAGTACTCATTAGTAGAATCAAGTGAAAAGAGTGAACTTCGGGACGAAGTTCTTTATAAGGAGGGTAGACTGTAATACCCCGTCTCTATTATCCACGGTATGTTACTTATGTTAGTTTGGTAATTGAAGGATCGATTAGTTATAAATTAGTTGGTCGGTCAGGTTGGTATAGTTAGTCGTTCGTAGTGGGAGGTGAACTTCGGGACGAAGTTCGCTATAAGGAGGATAGATTGTAATACCCGTCGCGTATTACTCGTGTTTCCTATATAATTCAGGTCTCGTTATGGGTAGCAGCATATATAATTAGTTAACTCATTTAGTTTAACTTATTTCGATAAACTGATTAATACACGTTTAATGTATAACACATTTCCAAGTCCAATTTATTAAACGATCGAGTAAAACCCCACTTATAATAATAATAATAATAATAATAATAATAATAATAATAATAAAGGGAGTGGACTAGTGGATTGGGTAAAGCCCCTTTTATAAACACGTCGCTTTGTAAACAAAAAAAAAAAACCCACTTAGAAACCCTCAAGCCCGTACACCATTTATACCATACATCCCCTCCAAACCCTTTCTTTTAATTCATCTAGCAGCCACCACGCACGCAGGGCAGTAGAAGGGAAAGAGAGTCGAGTCGGGCGTCGATCACACCGTCCACTCAGTCCTAGGTATGCCTATATAGTCGTTTTCGTTTGTAGCATTGTTAGTTGGCTTTTGTTATAGAAATAGTGGTGGTCGGGAGTTTTGTTGTCAGGGTTGCGCTTGTTAGTGTCGGGTTATGGTTGTCGTTGTCATATTAATATTGTAGTCGTGTGTGTCGTTGTTGTGTACTTGTGCAATTGCCGCCGTTATCATTTCGGTACAGTGGTTGGCGGATCGGTGGCTACTGTTGGTTTTAGGCTGGGTTTACGTGGTGCTGGGGTTGGTATCACGTCAGGTTATTATAGGTTGGACTAGTGTACTGTTCATGAAATGTTATTGTTATTAGTTGTGTATTGCTATTGTTGCTGCTTAGTGTGACGGTCTCAGTTTATAATATAATTAGGTCGGGTCGGTCTCATTTTATAATTTAGTCGGGTCAGGTTCCATTTTATTATTTAGCTATGTTAGGGTTGATATTAACTTACGTATAATATTCTATTAGGATCAACCTTCGTAGAATTCCCGTGGTGATTTGTACTACTGATTCGGAGGTGACTTGCTGACTAGGTAAGGTTTTCCTTACTTAGAATACGTTAATATTATTATGTATGTATGAGTTACGAGTACGATATGGTATCGTGCTAATGAGAATAATGTTGAATAATGATGGGAGAATGATTGATGAATATTGATATATTGGAGTTGGTGAGGCTAGCTTTAGACCTAGCCGGGGCCACTGATCACGGTCCCCTCCCTGATTTCTCCTCGCGGGTTGTTGAACCTGCGGGGGGTGTGCACACTCGGAATGAAAGGGCCTGCCAGAAGAGTTGAGATGAGAATATTGATTGGTACCGTGATGGTACTGAATGATGAGATGAGATTATTGCTTGGTACCGTGATGGTACTGAGAGTGTGGAGATGATATTGTTGATTGGTACCGATGATGGTATCGAGACAGTTGAGACTGAATGTTTTATATTTCATACTTGTGTTATGATGTTAGCATGTTCTAACCGTATTCTCTGTCTAAATTGTCACCCTATTTTATTGGGGACCTGCGACGATCCAATTGACACTTTCGTTCTTTTGGGGAGCAGTACTAGTGTGCAGGTTGATGATGTGTGATTATTGTATTCTGGTTGACTGTACGGGATGGGTCTGCGCTGTCACTGACCACGATTATAGGTTGTAGTCTTATTAGTTGTGCTTCCGCTGTTGTATTTGTGTAACCGTGTTCTATAGATACGAGATTGTAATAATTCATTATTTAGTTTTAAATGGTTGGTTTCTGAATCGTATTGTAATGGACTACTACCTCGGGTTATACCGAGATGGTAACACTTTTATTTACTCAGAAATGTCTTGATAAGGCTTCTGGGTAAATGGGGGTGTTACAAAGTGGTATCAGAGCGAACGATCTTGGAGCCTAAAATAAATAAATCTAGGAAAATAAAATGAACCCCGGTGACGGACTATCAGGAGCCCCTCTAAAACTCGGTTAAGGAGACGTCCTTGTACCAACTCCGGCCCTCTTGGTCTTGAACCGGTAATCGCGTGTGAGAAATGAGATGGGATATATATTAGGAAGGGATACGTTGTGATGCAATGAATGTTTGTGATGACTACCTGTGATAACTGGTTGCGTTGTTTGGCGTATGTGATGTAGTGATCAAACTGTATAAGCTGAGATGTGACTAGTACGTACTTACGGTATTAGCATGTTATAGTAATTAGTACGAGGCCATATGAGGAATATGTTACAGCATGGAAGGTTGAGGTAAGAGTCAATCACCCTGAGTGAGAGTAAGTTCATAGTCAGAGTTGGTAGTAACATTAGATACAACGTCGAGGTGTTTATACGTAGTAGTGTCGTAAGCGATAAACGAGTTTAATTGGGGGATTTGGTGGTAATCTATGTCTGTCTGGTCGAAGTAATATAATGGAGTCGTTCACATTACTGGAAAGGGATTGCTCTCTGGTAATGGTGCATGTATCGCAATATGTCTAGAGGGTCGATAATTTATGTGGTTTAAGTGTGTCATAATGGGAATTTATTCAAAAGTACTTGAATACTTGTGTTCCGTTTGTAGTGTTATGTGCTTCCTTGTCGATATAATTTATTGACGGCCTTCGCGTTACTTAATGAGGATGTATAATTAGAAGTACAAGATAAAGTGTGAAATCGAAATTTGTTTATTACTTGAGTTTGAGTAATGATATATCTGTGGTGTCATCGTCGTATTCATTAATGTGCATTTTCGTCAAAGTCACTTGGATATTCGTATTTCGTTCCGAGTTTATATGCTTATCCGCCAATGTGATAGGTTCCGAGTCATACGTTGTTGATTTCTATTCTTGATGGTTTAAATGAGCATTTATAAAAACCTGTGTCGAGTTAATGACACACATATTTACAGCACTTCATCTAACCTGAATAATGTGTTTAGCGAGTTCTGTTTTGATAGCCTAAACAAACATGCTTGCTAACTATGTCGAGATAATGTCAGAATAGCTTAAAACACCTTCATTAACAGGAATAATGGGACCAAAATACTACGAAAAAGGCACTACAAACTACACTAATCAGGAGGCTGTCAGGGAGATGCTCCCTGGTTTTGATGAAGAAGCTTTTCGGGCTCTTTATACCGCCAAGGATGAGGCTCAGATGCGCAGGATGGCTGAAGGGGCTGCTACCTCTGGCTCGGAAGCTCCCCCTGCTTAATATGGAGGGCAGTCATCCTCAGAGGGCTCCTGTTCGTCCCCTGCTGCGCTTATGCTGACGTTTTAACTTCTTATCTTTTTGCGCGCCGAGCTCTTTTTTGGCCGGCTGCCGTGCTCATTTGTAATTACCTTTTAAAGAACCTTTATTCTATGTATCCCTGCTATTTTATTTCCTTTTGTAAGGATTCTTCCGTTTGTTTTCATCTGTTTTTGTTTGGCTTTTCTGTACAAGTTTTTAACGTACGGCCTGCCCCCTGCCTGCCCGGAGGTAAGCAGGGAAGCTCTTTGCGTTTTTTATACAAGGCTGGGGGGCCTGCCCCCGGTCCTTGTCGATTTGGTCTGTCCCTGGCTTTTGATCAAAGTCCAGGGGGCCTGCCCCCTGTCTGCCCAGAGGCAAGAAGGGAGGCGCTTTGCGTTTTTTTATACAAGGCTGGGGGGCCTGCCCCCAGTCCTTGTTGATTTGGCCTGTCCCTCGCTTTTGATCAAAGTCCAGGGGGCCTGCCCCCTTCCTGCCTAGAGGCAAGTAGGGAGGCGCTTTGCGTTTTTTATACAAGGCTGGAGGGCCTGCCCCCAGTCCTTGTTGATTTGGCCTGTCCCTGGCTTTTGATCAAAGTCCAGGGGGCCTGGCCCCTTCCTGCCTAGAGGCAAGCAGGGAGGCGCTTTGCGTTTTTTATACAAGGCTGGGGGGCCTGCCCCCAGACCTTGTTGATTTGGCCTGTCCCTGGCTTTTGATCAAAGTCCAGGGGGCCTGCCCCCTTCCTGCCCAGAGGCAAGCAGGGAGGCGCTTTGCGTTTTTTATACAAGGCTGGGGGGCCTGCCCCCAGTCCTTGTTGATTTGGCCTGTCCCTCGCTTTTGATCAAAGTCCAGGGGGCCTGCCCCCTGCCTGCCCAGAGGCAAGCAGGGAGGTTTAGAATTTTTTGTTGGGGGGTCCATTTTCCTTAGTTTTGGCAACAGGGGGGCCTCCCCCTATTGCCCCCTGCTCGTTTGTGTGTGAAAACGCGAGTTTGAACTGGCAACGAGTATGAACTTGAAGTTCTTTCATTTTTGTTTGTAAAAATTTAACACAAAGGTGGTCGGAGCCGTCGACATTCTTTGACCGTTCTCCGCCAATTTTCCGGGAAATGAAAACTATCTTAGAATTTAGCTAGACATAATACTTCTTCAGGGTGTCTGCGTTCCAGTGAGCACTCAACTCTTGGCCTTCAAGATTGGCGATTCTATACGTGCCCGGCCCTAAGATTTGAGTTACTTGGTATGGACCTTCCCAGTTAGCACTTAGTTTGCCGTGCTCCCTCGATTTTCCCACAGCCTGTGTTTTTCTGAGAACTAGATCACCCATCTGAAAATTTCTCTGATGTACTCTCTTATTGTACGGCTTCCTCATTCGTTGCTGGTAGGCGACGATATTGGTACTGGCCTCCTCCCTTACCTCACTGACCAGATCTAAAGCCTCAGCCATTGCTACTTCATTCTCAGTCTGGTCGTATTGCAGGGAAGGGATCCTGGCCTCAATTGGTAGTAGAGCCTCTGCACCATATACCAGGCCGAACGGGGTCTGGCCTGTAGATTCCTTTCGGGTGGTCCGGATTGACCAGAGTATGCTGGGGAGCTCGTCGGCCCATTTGCCCTTGAGGTCATCTACCATCTTCTTAAGGCCATTCAAGATCTGCTTGTTGGCTGCTTCTGCCTGTCCGTTGGTTTGAGGGTGGCAGACGGCAGAGTAAGCAACTGCGACGCTATGGCTTTCCAGCCAGATTCTCAGGGGGTCGTTATCGAATTGTCCTCCATGATCAAAAACTAGCATTTTTGGTACCTAGGCCGAATCTAGTGATGATATTCCGCCATATTACCTTCCTGACTGCAGGCTCGGTAATGCTAGGCACTGCCTCAGCTTCCACCCACTTGGTGAAGTAGTCGATAGCCACGATCAAGAATTTTCTGCCCCCAGTGGCCACCGCAAAAGGTCCTAGTATGTCCATCCCCCACTGAGCGAAGGGGATGGGGGATAGGATTGGCCTGAGCTCTTGGGCCGGAGCATGGATGGATGGGGCAAAAAGCTGACATTTCCTGCACTTTTGAGTCAAGTCTTTTGCGTCGGCCAGTAGTATCCTGCTCTCAAGGCCTTGTGTGCCAGCGATTTTCCTCCTATGTGATGGCCACATATTCCAGAATGGATGTCATCCAATACCTCCGCCGCCTGCTCTGCCCCCAGACACCTGAGCAGAGGGGACGAAAAAGACTTCTTGTACAAATCTTCTCCTATTAAGATAAACCATGCAGCTCTTGCCGCATCTTCCTTTTTTGCACGGGGTCAGTTGGTAAAACTCCGTGTTTCTTGAACAAGATGATGGGGGTCCTCCAATCCCCAGGCCCTGCCTCCTCCACAGCGCCGACGGTTTGGCAGGGGACGGTAGATTTTTCCTGGATGACGTCTACCCATACCGACCTCCTTATATCCTGCAGGCTGGAACTAGCCAGTTTTGACAGGGCGTCTGCCCGATTGTTCTGGGACCGAGGGATCTGTTTGATTTCATACGATTTTAAGCCTGACAATTCTCTTTTTACCATTTCCAGGTACGCGGCCATCGTTTGGTCCCTGGCCTCATATTCTCCATTGATTTGGTTAGCGATGAGCTGGGAGTCTGTTGCCAGGACAATCCGCTCCGCCTGCGGCTTTGGCTAGGTTGACGCCTGCGAGTACTGCTTCGTACTCAGCTTCGTTGTTTCACGCGGGGAAGACAAATCTGAGTGCATGCTCAAAGTCAGTCCCCTCTGGGCTGGTCAATACGACTCCGGCCCCTGCTCCATTAGCCGTAGAGGACCCATCGGTGTATACTGTCCACTCGCCGGCGGTTGGGCTATCCTCCTCGGAGTGGGAGCATTCTGCCAGAAAGTCGGCCAGGGCTTGGGCTTTGATGGCTGTTCTGGATTGATATGTTATCCCCAGTCCACTCAACTCAATAGCCCACTTTAGCAGCCTGCCTAACTTTTCAAATTTCTCCAGTACTTTCTCTAGGGGCTGGTCTGTCAGTACTACGACAGGGTGTGCGTCGAAGTATGGCCTCAATTTTCTGGCCGCTATGACAACCGCATAAGCTGCTTTTTCGCCCATAGGGTAATTTTTCTCTGCTGCCCCCAGGACATGACTTACAAAATATATGGGTTGCTGAGCGCCTGCTTCTTCCCTCAAGATGACCGCGCTGACTGTTACATTGGTTACGGCGATGTAGAGGAAGAGTTTTTCCCCTGCCACTGGCCTCGCCAGGGTGGGGAGCTTCTTTAGATGCTCCTTCAACTGCTCGAAGGCTTCTTTTTGCTCGTCCTCCCACTTGAATTGCTTGTTTCCTTTCAATATTTTGAAGAATGGGGTTGACTTGTCTGCTGACCTGGCGATGAATCGTGCCAGGGCGGCCATGCGGCCTGTCAGACGTTGGATGTCCCTGATGGTCCTGGGCTCAGGAAGGTCTAGAACAGCCTGAACTTTCTCGGGGTTAGCGTCTATCCCTCGAGAGCTGACCAAGAAACCCAAGAACTTTCCAGAACGAACCCCAAACGTACACTTCTTTGGATTGAGCTTCATTTTGTAGGCGCGCAGGGAGGAGAAGGTCTCCCGCAGGTCTGCCAGGTGCTCATTGTCTCCTTTGCTTTTTACAATGGCGTCATCGACATAGGCTTCTATGTTTCTGCCTCTTTGACCTTCGAACACCTTGTCGACCAGGCGTTGGTATGTGGCCCCTGCGTTTTTAAGCCCGAATGGCATCATTTTGTACATGTAGGTGCCTGAACTGGTGATGAATGCGCACTTCACTCTGTCCGGCTGCCATAAGTACACTTGATGATACCCTGAGAAGGCATCCAGGAAGCTCAGCATAGTATATCCACTGGTAGCGTCTACCAGTTGGTCGATTCTGGGGAGTGGGTAGCAGTCTTTCAGGCAGGCTTTGTTGAGGTTTGTAAAGTCCACACACATTCTCCATGCGCCTGATGATTTTTTGACTATGACTACATTCGCCAGCCACTCTGGGTAGTCACAAACCTCAATAAAATCTGCCTTCAGAAGTTTGTTAATCTCCTCCTTGATCGCCGCGTCTTTTTCTGCGGACATATTCCGCTTTTTCTGCTTCACAGGGCGGGCGTCCGCGCTTACGTTCAGCCTGTGAACGATACACGCTGGATCGACCCCTGGCATTTCGTCCGCCGAGTAGGCGAATACATCCTTGTTTTCTTTCAATAGCTTGACCAGTTCAGCCTGGTAGGACTCCTCCAGGTCAGCCCCTATAAGGACTTGCCTCCCTGGCTCCAGGTCCACCAGCATGCTCTCTCCCCCAGGTTCCAGGTGGTCTGACGCCTGATTACCGGCTGAAATCTCGCCCTCCCTGCTGGGGGAGCTGTCAGCTTTCCTCTTTCCTTTTCTTTCACTTTCGTGAGCTTGCAGGGCCACGGAGTAGCACTGCTTGGCCGACTCCTGGTCTCCGTGCACTTTTCCCTCTAGGCCAAAATCAGTAATATAGGCTATAGTGAGGGCCCTGATTGATATGGCCGCCTCAATTTTGTCTAAGGTGGCCCTGCCAATTAGGGCGTTGTAAGCAGACCTCGCATCCACTACAACGAATGTTGCCCTGACATTTCTGGCAGTAGCCCCCTCCCCAAATGTTACAGGTAGGTCTATGACCCCGATGGGCAGTACGCCTGCTCCGCTGAACCCGTATAATGATCCAGGGGCAGGTCGTAGGTGCCTTTTTTCCAGGCCCATTTTCTCGAAGGCGTCTTTGTATAGCAGGTTCGTGTACGCACCGGTGTCTACCATGCACCTCCGCACAATGTGGTTGCTGATCTCCAAGGATAGCACCAAGGGATCGCTGTGTGGGTACACCACCCGCTCTGCATCCTCGGGGGTGATGCTCAGCGTCACTCCCTCCGGGCTTCCTGCTCTTTCAGCATAGTAGATCTGGTTCCTTAGTTCACGAATTTGTCTTTTCTGGCCTCTTCGGCTGATCCGACCCTCTGCATCCCCTGATATCACATGGATTACCAGGCGGTTCTGTACTGAGCATTCGGGCTTTTCAGGCACTTCTTTCTGAGATTTATTCTTGGCTGCGTAGTTGGCCAACCAGCCATTCCTGATCAGCTTCTCAATTTCGTCCTTCAGGTGGCGACACTCTTCGGTGGTGTGGCCTACGCAGTCGTGGAAAGTGCATAATTTCTTGGGGTCCCCCTTTGGGCTGCGTGTTTTGCTCGGGCGATTCCATTTAGCGGTCTCCTTTTCTAATTCGAAGATCTCTGCCCTGGATTTATTGAGGGCTGTGTAACTGTCAAACCTGGGCTGGTAGACAGTGCGCTCCTTCTTGGGGGTATCCCCTTCCTCGGCTCTCTGCCTTCCGGGCTCATTCCTGCCACGTCCACCCTGCGGTCCCCCCTGCTGCCTGGTAGGGCCTGCGGGGGTGTCCGGCAGGCTATGGAACTCCTCCTGCAGTATAAATCCTTCAGCGATTTTCCTGGCTTTGGCCAGAGTTTCTGGCTGAGCCCTGATCAATTGGTTCTTCATCTCCCCAGGGAGTAGTGAGTTGGTCAGTGCATACGTCCCTGTCGCATCGTCTATTTCCTTGACCTGCTGGAAGGATATATCGAATCTCTTCAGGTACTCCCTGACAGACCCACCCTTCTTTTGCCTGAGAGTCATTAGGTCGAAACGAGTAAGGCGGCGTCTTTTGTTTCCTGCATATTGGTCGAGGAAAGCCTCTGCCAGCTCTATGAAGAAACATATCGACTCTTACGGCAAATCCCTGAACCAGCCCTGTGCCAGACCTACCAGGGTGGTTGGAAAGATTTTGCACCAGACCGCGTCATCGGCGTCGTACATGCCCATATGGCTCTCGTAAGCCGCCAAATGATCCTCGGGGTCAGTCGTGCCATCGAACTTAACAGAGGGCATTTTAATCTTTGGGATTGGATACGCCTGAACCTCAGGATGAAGCGGGGTCTTGGTTGGCCTGCCCACCATTCTCGACCTGCTCGTGCCTGAATAGTGACCGTGGTCATCCCTTCTGTCAGGGGTTGGTCTCCTACTTTCAGGGGAGCGGTACCTAGGTGGGCGCCTGCTTATTGCCTCGTCGTCTTTAGGAGGGGAATGGTACCGTGAGCGCTTCTTCTGGGCAGGCTCGAGGTTATCACCCTGACGATGCCTGGACCTCAGAGGCTGGCCGTTGTTAAGCCTGGACTGCAGGCTCTGAGACAGGCCTGGCGCAGACGGTACTTCCTCGACCGGTGTCAGCCTGGAGAACACATCTCTCTGTCTCTCCCCCAGGCGCTTGGACACCGGCTCTTTGTGCCTCATTCGATTCCTCAGATCTTGGGATAAACCCCATCCTTCGCGAGCGGCCGTGGATTCGGTGGTATGAATGGAGAATGCCTCCTCAGGACCTGCAACCCCTTGCTGCGCAGGCGGCTGTTGACGGGTTTCTGCGATTCGCCTTTGCACCTGCGCATACGCCTGAGCCGTCTTCCTAGCCTTCCTTTGAATATTTCTGGCGGCGGTCCGCCTCGTACCCCCGGTTCCTTCTCCACTTTCAAAGTGGAGCAACCTGGGGGTCGTGGCGACCCTGCCTACCAGATCGTCCGGAGTGAATTCCTGATTCAACATTGCTGAGAAGAACGCCGCAGTCTGTACCATCTGGGCAGGGGTGAGGTTTAGAACTTGCCTCTCATGTGCCCCTTGCCCCGCCACGGCAACTACTCCTTGACCCGGCGCTCCCTGAAGACTGGCTCGCCCCACGCCTGGAATGGTGGCGGCGGAGGTTACTTCGGGCGGCATGCCATAACGGGGAGCGTTGGGTGGATTTGCCGCAGAGCTGGTGTCGAAAATTTCAGGCATGTTCGATTGTAATTGGTTAATTTGTTAATTTCGCGTTTGAGAATGGTCGATTTTGTGGGTAATTTCGTGGGTACAACCTACTCTTCCCCACAGACTGCGCCAAATTGTTCCGGTCACGGAAACAATTAACCCGGCTCTGGATCCGGGTCGTGTAATCAGAATGTTGGTAAGTAATGGATCGCTTGATTTCCTTCAATCTCTCCTTTACCCCTCTCCTATGATCGGACCTTCCCGGCGGAGTTGGCCTGCTCCCTGCACAATGAACGCACAGGGCCCCGGAGGTTGTCCGAGGGAACCCTCTCTGATGCCTAAGTTAGTCCGTGAAATGCCTTGATGAACCTAGCTCGTGAGGAACTAGGTGGCGTTATTAGGAGTGAGAGTCTAGAGAGAGAAAATCCAACTCCCTCTAAGTGGGAAACGAATGGGTATTTATACCTTCCCACAAGAGAGAGAAGTGGAGAGGGAAAAGAGTGGGGGAATGGGTGGATGGCCGGGTGACACGTGGACATGTTTCATCCACTCATTCCCTTTTACCTTTGGCAGAATGGTGGAGGGAGTCCTGGTAACCCCTGCCCTGCTCGGGGGAGAGGTCGCCTGGGGGCAGGCGAGCAGGGGGCGTCTGCAGGCCCTCTCCAGCTGGTCGCCTTACCCTGCTGGTCGGGCGGCCTTCTTGAAGCTGCGTTCCAATAGGGAAATCCGAGTGTCTTACTTCGACGGCCTACTGGGCAAGCTCCTCGATTCCCCGGGTTGGGTCTTTACGGGGCCTGCTAGGCGGGCGACCCGGTGTAGGCTCCCAACCCTCATCAGTAACGGTATCTTTGAAAGTATAATATATTGAAAGTAATAATATACAATATTCATTATATAACATTATATACGTTATCTTTTTCTATACATCCCCTATATACTAAAAGAATAACAACTTTCCAAAATTTTCCCTCCAAAATGCATTTTTTCTAAAAATGAAAGTTAAACAAAGAGTACTTTAAAAAATAGATTGGTAACCCATATTTCATGGATGATGATAAAATCATTAAAATGATAAATTTATAGTATAGTCATTCTTAGCTTCATACTAGAAAAATATATTCGGTTCTTTTTTCTAAATAATGTTTTTGTTTTCGAGTTGAATCTCTAAACATTAATTTTTATAAAAATGTGAAAATAGTCCAATTTCTATTTATATTATATATGTAATCATATATATATATATATATATATATATATATATATATATATATATATATATATATATATATATATATATTATACATAATCATTTTACAATCTAATTTTATATATATTATATCATATACTTAACAGTATACGTAACGGTGTCTTTGAAAGTGTAATATATTGAAAGTAATAATATACAATATTCATTATATAACATTATATACATTATCTTTTTCTATACATCCCCTATATACTAAAAGAATAACAACTTTCCAAAATTTTCCCTCCAAAATGCATTTTTTTCTAAAAATGGAAGTTAAACAAAGAGTACTTTAAAAAATAGATTGGTAACCTATATTTCATGGATGATGATAAAATCATTAAAATGATAAATTTATAGTATAGTCATTCTTAGCTTCATACTAGAAAAATATATTCGGTTCTTTTTTCTAAATAATGTTTTTGTTTTCGAGTTGAATCTCTAAACATTAATTTTTATAAAAATGTGAAAATAGTCCAATTTCTATTTCATAAAAAAAGTAATATATATATATAGAGAGAGAGAAGAGTTCTCATAAGGTCACCAAGTTTTTTAAGTCCATAAGTTTTTTTATTAACTCTTGGATGATGATAAATGAAGGGCTAAGATTTGATGTATAGTGAGGGATGTTCAATGCAACAAAAAAAAAACATCTAACATTTAAGGAACTTCCTTTTCCCAATTGCCTGAATATTGATTATGTAGTTTTTTTGGGTAAACCAAAATACGTATATTAATGTTCAAAGGTAGTCAATATTTTGTTAATTTTACCTAGTATTATATTAAACTTAACCAAAATACATACTCTCTCCGTTCCAACCATTTGTATACATTTGCTTTATGCACGTATGTCGATACTTGTTTTCTTTTGTCTATATCTTTAGTTACGTATTACTAAAAGTTATAAAAATTTGATATTTATAATGCATTCGATTAGACGATTTAAACAAGATCCCACATAAATATATTTATCTTATATATTAGAAGTTATATCGAAAATTCATTCTACTTATAAATAGTGTCAAAAAAACAAATGTATATAATTCTTTGGAACGGAGGGAGTATATTATTGTTCAAAGTTAGTCAATATTTTGTTACTTTTACCTAGTATTATATTAAACTTTCTCGATAGGTTGTTAATAAGTTACTAAAGTTACACAAAATGTGATTGAAATTACACAATAAATTATTAAAGTAATTTATTGTATTTTTTCGTGTGCTTCAAAAATCACGTGTAAATAAAGTCGGTTCATTAGATTTTTTTTAATGTAAAGTTATAAAACATGATTGGAGTTACAATATATGATCTGAAGTTACAAAATACATGAACTGAAGTTACATGATATATAAACTGAAGTTATAAAAATATGTAAAGTTATATGAACTGAATAGAATTGAAGTTACAGTATACGATCTGAAGTTACAAAATATGTGAACTGAAGTTACAAAATATGTGAACTGAAGTTACAAATATATGGACTGAAGTTACAATGTACGATCTGAAGTTATAAAATATGTGAACTGAAGTTACAAAATATGTGAACTGAAGTTACAAAATACGTGAACTGAAGTTACAAATATATGGACTGAAGTTACAATCTACGATCTGAAGTTATAAAATACGTGAACTGAAGTTACAAAATATGTGAATTGAAGTTACAAATATATAGACTGAAGTTACAATATACGATCTAAAGTTATAAAATATGTGAACTAAAGTTATAAAATATGTGAACTGAAGTTACAAATATATATAAAAAACAACTCATTTACAAAGCTCGTTCGGTCTTCATCCATTTTTAATTCTTCCTCTTCGTCTTCATCTCCATTTTTAATTCTTCATCGTCATCAAAAATCAACAATTATTAATTGGAAAAACATATATTATATTAATTGAACTATATATACTATATTAATTGAAAAACATTTAATTAAAAAATGAAGACGGAAACAATTTCAATGACAAAAAAAAAAGAAAAATGAGCAAACGGACAATAAAAATCAAAAACATAACGAAGAATAAACCCAGAAAAGAACAAAACTTCAAACAAACAAACAAACCCAGATCATTAAAACAATGAACCCAGAAATTAAATTAATCCCAAATCATATCCCTAATTCAAATAAACAAACAAACAAACAAACCCAGAAATTAAATTCATTCCAAAACACCCAAAAGAATAAAAATTCAATCCTAAACAATTTATATAGATCCTAATGACAAAATTCAAATTGGGTAAAACCTAAAATTGAAGAATCTGGCTAATATTTTAACTAAACACGAAGATCTAATAACTCCAAAAAATTCAGTAAGCATGATACTACAAACTTGATTAAGAAAAATATGACTACCTATTTTATTGATGGAATGAACAAAAATATCATCAAAAACTCAGTAAACACAACCCTAAGAAATTGATTAACAACAATATTACCACCAAAAATAGATTAGACACCAAATTCTCAAATAGAAAAATTCCAATTTAACAAGAAACTCGAAATTAAATCAGAAAATCACGATTAAACGCAAAACCCCCAATTTGTACAAAAACCCTAATTTCGCAAAAAAAAAAAATCGTGTAATTAAACGGCAAATCCCCAAATTATACTAAATATAAGAAGAAAATACGCATAATCTAATTAGAGAACGAAACTTTACCTGCAAAAAGAGATAAAAATCAACTGAAAGAGATAATGTCAGGAACAAGGTACTGAATGGTGTGATGAATAATGAAGATAAAAACGGATGGTGTGAGTAATGGAGTGAATAGTGAGGTTAAGAATATTGAGTAATGAAGATTGTATGAAGTGAATATTGAGTGATGAAAACTGATTGAATGAATATTGAGTGAATGGAATAATGAGTGTGAAGGGCGGGTAAAGAGGTCATTAATATGGTGAGAATATTGAGAGTGGGAAAAAAGAGGGGTTGGGACTTGGGATACGTTAAATTTTTTTTTTTCAAATTAAATAATAAACTACCTCTCAACCATCCATATTGCTTTGATCCAAGGGTTGATATTGAGCCTTATGGACTTATAAGGAGTAAAAGACTTATATGATCTCTTTCTATATATATATATATAGAGTTGAGATCGGGTGAGAACCTATCTCTCAATGAGAACTGTGAGAACTATTTAGAACCATTAGATCTTATTCACATCTAATGTTTGACATTATTCTTAAAAACATCCACTCTTTCTTTAACAAAATAAAACAAATCCGTTTCTCTCTCTCTTCCTTCTCTTTCTTTCTCTCTTCCTTCTCATTCCTTTCATCAACAATGGCTGAAATTGAAGAAAAAAATTCACCAAAAATCAAGAAAAGACAGATGAAGCTTTGTTCATCAATGCAAATTCAGGAGATTTGTTGCCTAATCTTAATAAATTAGGGTTCCGGTGTTCATAAAATTGGGAAATTATATACAATTGAGGATTTCTTTAAATTAGGGTTTATATTTTCGTTAAAACCATTAAATATGTCCACTTGATTAGAGATTTTTGTGTAATTAGGGTTCTTAAATATCAAATTAAGGGTTCTTGTTTTCTCTGAACACCTATCGTGGAATTATTCAATGCTTCATTCCCCTCTAATTATACTTCTATTAATCATCTTATTTGTTACACTACTTTTACAGTAGTAGTTGTAGCCACATTACAATTTAAAAAGGGTACGTTAAAAGTGAAAAAAGGTACGCTAAAATTTAAAAAGGGTACGCTAAAATTGAAATTAAAAAAAGGGTACGCTAAAATTGAAATTGAAAAATGGTAAGCTAAAACTGAAAAAAGGTATCCTAAAAGTGAAAAATGGTACGCTAAAATTTAAAAAGTATACGCTAAAATTTAAAAATGATACACTAAAATTGAAATTGAAAAAGGGTACGCTAAAATTGAAAAAGGGTACGGTAAAATTGAAATTGAAAAAAGGTACGTTAAAATAGAAAAAAGGGTACACTAAAAGTGAAAAAGGGTACGCTAAAATTGAAAAAGGGTACGCTAAAATTAAAATTGAAATTGAAAAAGAGTACGCTAAAATAGAAAAAAGGGTACGCTAATAGTGAGAAAAGGTACGCTAAAATTGAAATAGGGTACACCACAATTTAAAAAGAAAATTAAATCGAGTAAGGCTAGAAAAAGAAGGGTTTGTATTTCATATAAAATCCGTACAAAAGGAAATTAAAGGATAATATTTTAGATGAACTCTTAAATCAATCAAGAAATTTGAAGAAAAAAAAACGATAACACACCATTGCTGAGATTATTGCAATTATTGCAATTATATTTGCCGACGATAATATTGTTACTATTGTAATGAATTAATGAATTTAATTGAATAAGTTAATCATAAAATGATTAATTAAAAAAAATTAAAACTACTTAGGTTATTGGGGTTCAATAACCAATTGTGATGAATTAATGGATTGAAGAAAAACCGATTGAAAAATCGGATTCAATGGTCGATTGAAGAATTTATCGATTAAAGGATTATGGGCCGAAGAATTTTGTAGAAAGAGAAGGAGTTACGGGTTGAAGAAGCAATTGTGATAAATTAATTTGATTGAAGAATTTTGAAGAATCCAACGAATGAGATTGAACACTATGATCCAATAGCTCATATTATAGTTCTCACAGTTCTCATTGAAGAAGTGGTTCTCACATGAACCTAAATCTATATATTAATATATATATATATATATATAAAAGGGAATTAAGTGTCTCGAAATATGAGAATAACCTAAATAAAAATATACTTTGTAGATATAATATTTTTATCTAAACATACATTTATTAATTTTACTCATGATTTCTTATCAATTTGAAATTATTTTCTCAAAATTGAGGAATTAAACATTAATATATCTTCAATTTAAAATCTTTAATTAGTATTACTACAAAGTAAATTTCATGTATACCGTGCATTTATGCACTGGGCTCAATGTAAAAAGAATAGCAAAAGCGATTAGTTTTGCATAATATTGTACCGGACATAATTCAAGTGAAAGAGAGAAATCTTGATCCGCAACTAATTATCATGTAATATACGAAGTACTCCGTATATCTTATTCTACGGCAAGAAAAAAGTGTCAATATTATAAGAAGGAACTACAGCAAGAAAAACTTGTGATTATTATAACAGGGAACATCAATTCAACATCTGTGAGCACACAAATATTAGTTTTATTTATTACTCCATTATTAAGTAAAAGGCTAAACAACAGAAGATGATTAATCTTATCTTATTCCAAGCAAGCTAACATTGGTGTGCTTCCTGACTTTATTTCGACGGTTGCTCGCTTATTATTAATTGCGTCCAGATGCAGGGGTCCGCATCTGATCGCCCGAAGAATACGGTCTGGACGGGTACGGAGCATAACTCCGGTAAGGATCCGGAATGTATCCTCCTGCTGGGTATGGCCAATAATACTGAGGTTGTGGCTGATAGTGATAGGGTCCATATGGGGATGACGGTGTAGAGTACGGGGAGACCACGATAGGCTGATTGTATGCGAATAGGGGCGGCGCTCCAACATTCCAGTTCCACCCAAATCCGATTGGACCGATTTGAAACTGAAACTGCCCATCTGCACCCGGAATTGGAACCGGAACTAGCGGACTCACGATAGCTTCCATTCCGTTGTTCATTTTCCCAAAACTTTCCGTCTTGGGTTCACTAGAACCTTTTGCATCTGTCTCCACCTTGGGCTCACTAGAACCTTTGGAGGTGGCCAGGGTTCTGTCGACCACACCAGGCCTGTTACCTGAAACTATGGCAATCATTACAGCAAGAGACATGAGTAGTAAGCATGATGATTTAGTAGCCATGTTGTCTACTCTGATGTACTTCTTTGATTTCCCTATCTTCCCTTGTTCTGTACCTTAGGGTTATATATAGGTGCGCTTTGGAGGATCACAGTCATCCTGCATGCATGGTGGAGAAATACCAACACGGAACGAAACAGAGAAACGGAATTTCCTTCATGTTTTTGCTTAAAATGCGTCAAAAGACAGGATCATTGTTACTGCATGACAGTACTTACCTGCCTTTTAGCTGATTTTCTAGTCTACTTTTTGTGAAGGAAACCACTATAGTAGCAGTTTTCAAGGTGACTTAAGAATCTTAAGTTGAAGGTTTTTATGTTAAATTGGCCGATCCTCCAAAATAATGCAGCGGATTATAAAGAACAGACCCGGAGAAGCATAAAAAGCAACAAGCACTTGGAATGCTATGGACTAAGCAAAAATGGAACCTGGCCTGTAAGTTGTGTTAGTCACTGAATATATATAGATTGAGGGCCTAAACTCTAAAGCTGAATGAATTCATGTATGCCTGTGTTAATCACTGTATAAAAGAATACAAAAAATTCGTACTACCGTCCAGGGATAATAATGAAGGAGTAAGACAACATGAAACAACATTTCAGTAAACTCAACTTCATTCATTCAAAACAAATTTATCAAGTTAACACTTAAAAGAGTCTGGCGGTATTCTATTTTTCAACAAGTTAGTTTAATTCTCGATTGAATTTCCTAATTTTGGTCAACTTCATTCTCTGTTAGTGCAATTCATCTGCTCGAGTTCATGATTTTGATTGCATTTACTGTATTCTGATTATTTTCATTTATAATCGTCAGAATGTAAAAACTGCTGCGAGTGATTAAATCTCCGTCAGTTTGATTTTGAATTGTTCGAGTGATTACGTTAATCGTCACAATGAGTAATTGAAAAATGGTTTAATATCGTTTATTATTTGCATACATAAATCTGTTGTGTTGTGATGAAGGTTGATTTCATAGTTGGAGTTTGTGTAGAGCAATTATGGTTCATGGTTTTAGGCTTACTGTTTACGTTACGGTTCTGCTTATAAATGTGTGTATTTCTCACATTTGTGGCCGTTCTAGATCACAGTTGGCTGGCTCTCGAGCCAAGAGCCAAAATGGACTGAAATTGAGCAATAGAACACTTAGTTGATACTAGTACATAAGTGGAAATGTGGGATATATACATAGGAAATTGTATAATCCAGTGTAAGCGTTTTTATGTAGGGGTTTCTGTCCATTCTTATATAAGGAGTGCACTCTATAGCCCCTTTGTTGGATTGAAGGATATGGGGGAAAAGGGAGTGAAGGTATTTGAATAAAGATAATTTCCCTCATTTGGATAGGAATATGAAGGTGGAGGTATCTTTTACACTTTGACTCTTCACTTGGACGACACGACACTTTGCTTTAGATCAAAATTTGTAAACTTCGCCCAGAATAGTTGTATCCAACACTTCTTCGTGTTGGAGAGTAACACGGAGAGATTTGAAGGGGAGTGAAAATGAGTCCTATTTCGCTCATTCCCTCCTAGAAGGCAAATCATTTACCCTACAACAAAGGAAAAGTCTGGAAAGAAACCTCACATTTTTTGTTCCCCAAGGCCCAAACAAGGGGTGAATAGGACCCCCTCGTTTTCCTGTGATTTGGTCGTCTTGTTTGAGACCCTCGCTATGGTGTAATTGTTGCAGAGAGCAAAATATACCTACTTTAGCAATAGGTTAAGTGTCTGAGGAATTGGGGATTATGTTTTCTCATTCATACTTTGATAATAGACTCCTTTCGCATGAAAGAATTGTTCTGCCTTGATGTAGCAGGTAAGGTGGCTTTATTTGTTTGCAAATTAGATTTTATATCCCTTCAACTTGAGCATTGGGGATAGAGTTGATAAGGAGACAAAACGATTTATCATAAATTCTTGTTTGTGATAGAAATAATTATCAGTATTTTGGGCCGAGGTCAGGTCTCTGCTTCCTTTTGATCCAAATTCTGCTTTGCGTACTTTTAGCCCAATAGTAAACAAGCTTGAATCAAGAAAACATAGGGCCCAATCGTGCTGAATTGAATTTGGGAATCGAGGAGCAATCAGTGGATGAATCGCAGAAGAATAAAATATCTGAGATTTAGTAATTCTTGTGTATCATATATTCATTTCTACGACAAGTATTAATCAATTCTATTTCAATCCGTTGCAGAGATCAACATCAATCGATCTCCAATCCCCGACCACCTTCTTGTAACTGTCTTACACAAGTATTTGTGTTTGTTGAGCTACCTGGATTTATTATTATTATTCAAATAGCAGGTGGAGGGGCATTTGAGGCCACATTATCCATGTATCTAGAAAACCGAGCTACAACTCTGGGTTCAAGAGAACAATTGCCCATTGCAGAATTTGCCGAAGCCTTGCTAGTTATACCTAAGGTGTTCTATATACGTCTTTCTTATCATGGCGTGTGAGCTTCAACTCGATGTCTAATATCGTTTTGTGGGATAGGTGCTTGCAGTAAATGCAGCCAATAAAGACGCTACTGATTTAGTTTCCAAGCTGCGAGCTAACCATTATGCTTCTCAAATGTTTGCTAACAAGCAACATCTGTCCAGGTATTTCGCTTATAATGTCGTAGTTTCCTCTTTAATTTCTTTTTTAATTTCCTCTGATATTATTAGAAATTGCTCCCTCAATTAAGGTCGCGATGCAGCCATGTTTTGTGTCCTACTTATCTTTCTTCTCCAATAATAATAGCATAGAACTAAGACTTGACGGTTTTTAATAACATGCATGCACGAGAAATTTGATGACATTATTATTACTCCGTAGTTCGTTACTTAGGTTTTTGGTAGACACCAACGCCATGCATGATACTACAAGACTAGATTGATCCAACATTTTCTATTGTATAGATGTGTTTGGATTATTCATCCTATAATCAATTAGTCATCGCCATCATATCCTCCATTATTAGTTCTTACTCCCTCCGTTCAAGTCGAATTCCCTTTTGCTTTTTGCACAAGTTCTAAGAAACCGTTTATTTATTATTAAAGGTACAAATGAGTAAAAGTTTAGTATTTGTTTAATATTAAATGTATGGTAGATATGAACATTTATGTAAATATATAAGGTTTAAAGTATTTGTTTAATATTTCATTAAAACAATGACTAAAATGAAATATAAGGTTTAAAGTATTTGTTTAATACTTCATTAAAACAATGACTAAAATGAAAATGTGTAGGTTGGACTTGAACGTCCAAAAAAGGAATAAGAGAAGTATCGACTTGAACGGAGGAAGTACTATGTTACAATTAGAAGACCGGACTGAAACTCAACTTACCGAAAGTCAAGACAATGAAGACAATGAAAACATTACACAAAACTATTACGATGTATTGTTCTCTCTTTAATTTACATTTTTACGTTCCAACCCCGACAATTTCTAGCACACCCTAAATGTCCTTTATATTTTATTTTACCAGGTTGCTTTCTTTACTACACAAAACGTGAAAGACTATGAAGAGCTATTGTGGGTGAGTAAATTGATCCATGATCATATTTTTTTGAATATGTAAATAATGTAAACCTCCTTTTAAATTCAAGTGCTCCAAAAACCTCCTTTAAATTCAAGTGCTCAAAAAACCTTCTTTCACACATTAGTGATGAACTCATTTTGTAAATATATTTAACCTCAACTTTTCCTTTATTTTGGTTCGTTTTATGTGTCCTAGGAGTCGTTTTTCTAACTTTTCATCCTTCTTTGTTATGCCGAGTATTTTGTTTACGTTTTGTAGGAAACGAAACAAATGAAGACGATTGAGCTATATTTTGGGTAATGACAAGAGTCGAGCCATGAAATCTACAAGGAAGAAACGATAAAATTTAGAGGATACTAAATGAATACTTAAAGAAGGACGTGAGTGAAGAAACAATAAGAAACGACAAAGAAATAAGTTGGAAAGCTCAAATAAATGCAAATCAAGAAGAAAGAATGATCGCTAAAACAAAGGTCAACTTCAAATGTAAATATCTTGAGTTCTAGAACTCCGATTGAGCTGATTTTTGTGGCGTTGTAAAGCTCTTTCTCTTAGCTTTCTAACGGTATATCACACGTCATATTCTGAGAAGTAACGAAGAAACAACAAGCATTTCAAATTCGTCGCGCAGTGCAAAGAAACCCGAACCGGTCGGGACGAACCCAAACCGGACGGGACAACCTTGAACCGGTCGGGACAGATCCGAACCGACCGGTTTGAGGCTATTTTTGCGGGATTTCTATCTTTAGACTTCGTCGCTTACCATAACTCTTATTTTACGAGATATTCTTTCCTAATTTGTTTCTCAAGTAGGAGTAATGAGACTCCTTATCATTATTAGTATAAATACTCTCCTTGGGGTTAGATTTAATTACACTTTTCTCATTCAATAGTTTAGTTTAGAATTTTTTATTAGCATTAGAATTTTTCTAGTTTGTAATCCTACTTTTAGATCGTCAATCTTTCAGTTCTACGTAATTGGTACTTTTTCTTATTCTCTTATTTTCGTGTTGATTTCTATTATGTTTAATTCTTTTATTGATTTAACCTTTAATATGAGTAGCTAATTTATTTTTCTAGGGTTAAAAGGGATCTATGTCAATTGAATTGGGGATGTTAGCTTGATTATTTGTTTAATTGATCATTCATATGTTATTGCCTTACTACTTGTTTTGTATCGTTGTTCGATTAGTTTGAGACGTTGAACTAGCTGAATGTTTAAGAACCCGAACCTAAGACCGAAAGCCTGGTAAGGGTAGACTTACAAGTAAGTAGGTAGGATAATCTGGTAAGTTGCAAGAGCCCGTCAGAATCTATCCTAAGGTGAACATAAGATCCGAGAGGCCGTGTCTTTGCCCTAAATAACTGTGATTGATTGATTGAATGATTAATTAACTTTAATTTAATTACATAGTGAACTGTAAGATCCTAGATCCTTTTAACATTGTTAGAACCTCGATTAATTTACATTATTGCATTAGTTTAGATAAAATTCAAATCAAACAAACCGGAATTAGAATAGTTTAGAATCGACTTATAGATAATTGGTAGTAATCGTCCGTCTCTCTATGGATTCGACCCTTGCTTACTACTAGCTACCTGTTAGTTGTTTGTTAGGTTATTTTGATATAGGTGATACGACTTTAGCTTTATCAATTTTGGCGCCGTTGCTGGGGAGACGGGTTTGTATTATTGCTTATTATTTGTTTTGGGTTCTAGATTATTTTGTATATATTTAATTATCTTTATTTATTTTATTTCGTATATATTTTTTTATTTTTTTTATTTGTCTCACTATTATGACTATCTTCTACTTTCCTCAATTTAATCATGAGTCACTGCATACTTACTAGGAAAGACTTGAGTCTTTTATTTTTCAAAGTGACTATCATGTTAATATTTGGAAGATGTGTGATATGTTGTGGGCTGGTGTGGATGATGAGACACGGGCTAATATAGAGGCAAATTGCGACGGGATGTTTAACTATATGCCTTATGAGGAGGGATGGGAACTCCTTAAATATTTTGCCCGAAACAGCGCTGAGTCCGAGAAGAGGTGGATTGCTTTCATGGCGGAATGTAAGATGATATTGCAAAAATTAATAGATGCTCTGCGTGAGTCAAATTTGAGAACTGATTCTGCACCATCATCAGCTGACTGTGTTATGAGTACGTCCGTTGCACATGTGATATTGACCTATTTGATGACGATGATGATGAGCCTTTGATTTTTGCTTTGAAAGTCCATTCTTCGGTCATTGAAGTTGATTCTGTTATGTCTGAAAATTTAATGATTCAATCTTTGACGGAAAATCCTGAGATTTTGAGCATTGTTAATAAGTCCATTTGTGATTCAATTTATGTTCTAGTCGTCCGTCTACCGAGCTTTCGTCCGAAATCACTATGCCTAACTCATGTTTTGATGCTTCTTGTGTGATTGATAATTTTGTTGATTATTCTACACAAGGGCTCCTCACCGAGGCCACTTTAAAGGATTTGATGTTTTTGGGCAGTTGTGCAGGTGAATCAAACCCTTGGGAAGCGGAGGTAGATGCGTTAGAAGCAGCGCTAAATAATCCAGGAACTCTCGAAACAGAAAATCTTGAGGTATATGGGATTCTGGATACACCCGTTGAGGTAATAAATCATTCTCATCCACTTGAACTTCCTCCTTGCCTCGATGATAGTACAAGTATTTCTCCCGTCTCGCATGAATTAATTCTGAAAAATAATATTGTTGATCTGAGAGGTATTAAGTTGTCCTACATGCCCGAAAACTTACAATATTATTTTGAGCAAATTAGAAATTACTCCCTTTAAAGTTGCGTTTATTAAAATTTACTCCCTTTTAAGATTTTTTTATTATTTAACAGCCAAAAAGATACAAAAGTTCAAAAATTGCTTGCATTGGTAAAATCCGGCCAATTCACTAATAAGTTGACCGAATTGCCCCTCAGCGTGCCACCACCTCACTCAACCTCTTTCCCCCTTCACTATCTTCATTCTCATTCCCAAACCTAGAAAAACCCCAAATACCCTAAATCGTAAACCTTAGATATTCGAAAATCAATTTTTGTCCAAAAAAATAAATAAACGACAATCAAACGATCTATTGCTTCCATTCATCAATCATTTGTTGCGGACTTCATCAAAAATGCTACAACTTGATTCCGTAGACATCTTCCCTATAACCAACATCACCAACAATGTCGATTTTTTTCCAGAAAATATAAAAAATTGTGTGTACAGTGGAATCGAAGCACAATGTATTAATCTGTTAATCACAAGCTTACAAAAACAACTATCCCTAAATCACAAATTTGTAAATGAATAAACCCTAAAAACTAACCCAATTAGTATTTTCTATTACAAAAAAAACGACAATTACGAATTTACATGAAGAATTAGTGAACAAGCTTTGGAAGAATTAGCAAGATTCAAGATTATATAGTTGATGTGGGATGAGGTATGGAAGAATCAATTTTAGTTGGTATGGGATAAGATTGAAGATTATACGGTCTTAGAAAAAATTTATGGGATTTCAATAGGATATAAGGGAGAGGGGTAGTTTGGGTATTAAAAGGCAAAAAAAGGGCAGAAAATCCAGTTTCGCCGGAGTACCATGCCGGAGTTTACAATTGCAAGCAAATTTTGAACTTTTGCATCTTTTTGGCTGTTAAATAATAAAAAAAATTTAAAAGGGAGTAAATTTTAATAAACGCAACTTTGAAGGGAGTAATTTCTAATTTGCTCTATTATTTTCCACCATTTATTGACGGCTGAGAGTATATGTCGAGGAGTTTTGAGAGTTTTCAATGAAAGTCTGATAAGCTGAGACGGTCCCTAACATTGATTTTATATGATGTCTTCTTTGTATCCTGGTGCTACTTATGCTTCTGTTTAGCACATGCGCAGACATTTGATCTACTCCTGCGAGCCTTGAACTGCTATGATTTTGATACTGATGGTTATGGGTCTGATTCTTATCCCCCATATTTGTTGCTGGTTTGGGGGGAAATTATTTGCAGCATATAAATATATTTTGTCGGTACCTTCCCTTATTTCTCTCTTATTTTTTATTATTTTTATTTTTTTCATCCTCTTTGTTTATCTTCTTTTACCCGTTATATTTTTGTCCTATCTGACGCGAGTTCATTTTGCAGCATTGTTTTGATCGGTCCATATCTCGAGTTATACTTGGAATTTCGTAGTGATTCAAAATGGAGGAGATAGATTTCGAGCTTATCTTTCCAATGACTACTCATGAAGGTTCATTGAACAAGTATTGACGAAGTTATGCCCCAAACAAGTCAGCTGTCATTGAAAAACGCTGCTGTTAAATTCTTTGACGGAATCGTTTCTCTTGCCTCGACTTTCTTTAAGCTTTCAATAAATTCCCGAGGAGAAGAGATGCTATTTTCAAGTTCATTTATTCAAGACTACTCGTGCAAACATGGAGCATTGTACCCAAAATGTACAATGAATGTGACGTGTTGGTCCTTGGTAGTTGGCTGATTTTAGTCATCCTAGTTCTTTGTAGTTTTTTTTTTAAATTCTTTGTATTTTGATTTCCTAGTTCTTTGTTCTAGCATTCAAGGAGGTTTGACTTGGGTGGCTGATTTGCCTTGCCCTTCTCGTGCTTAATGGCTATTTATAGCCTTTAGTTTGTTTGTAAACAGGCAGATTGAAAAGAAAGAAAATTGTAAGCTTTTGCTTGTTTAATTTTAATTGTCGAGTTACAATTAAGAGTCTTGGAGTTCAACGCGTTTTCGAGTTCTAATTCCCGCTTATTCAATCGAGTGTTTGAATAGCGATCCGCTTAGTTGAGATATAGGTCTATCTCACTTAGCATACTATCCCTTTTGTTTTACTTTTATCTATTTTTGTTCGTTTCTTGTCGTGACCAGCAACTTTGTTTTGTGTCCTTGTGATACGAGATCAAGGTCCGTGCCAAATCACATCATAAGTTATGACGCGAGTTCATTTTGCAGCATTGTTTTGATCGGTCCATATCTCGAGTTATACTTGTAATTTCGTAGTGATTCAAAATGGAGGAGATAGATTTCGAGCTTATCTTTCCAATGACTATTCATGAAGGTTCATTGAACAAGTATTGACGAAGTTATGCCCCAAACAAGTCAGCTGTGCATTGAAAAACGCTGCTGTTAAATTCTTTGACGGAATCGTTTCTCTTGCCTCGACTTTCTTTAAAGCTTTCAAAAAATTCCCAAGGAGAAGAGATGCTATTTTCAAGTTCATTTATTCAAGACTACTCGTGCAAACATGGAGCATTGTACCCAAAATGTACAATGAATGTGACGTGTTGGTCCTTGGTAGTTGGCTGATTTTAGTCATCCTAGTTCTTTGTAGTTTCTTTTTAAATTCTTTGTATTTTGATTTCCTAGTTCTTTGTTCTAGCATTCAAGGAGGTTTGACTTGGGTGGCTGATTTGCCTTGCCCTTCTCGTGCTTAATGGTTATTTATAGCCTTTAGTTTGTTTGTAAACAGGCAGATTTTAAAGAAAGAAAATTGTAAGCTTTTGCTTGTTTAATTTTAATTGTCGAGTTATAATTAAGAGTCTTAGAGTTCGACGCGTTTTCGGGTTCTAATTCCCGCTTATTCAATCGAGTGTTTGAATAGCGACCTGCTTAGTTGAGATATAGGTCTATCTCAGTTAGCATACTATCCCTTTTGTTTTACTTCTATCTATTTTTGTTCGTTTCTTGTCGTGACCAGCAACTTTGTTTTGTGTCCTTGTGATACGAGATCAAGGTCCGTGCCAAATCACATCATAAGTGGTATCAGAGCTACAACTCTTGATTTTTCTTAAAATCAAGATGGTCCAAGGAGTGTCGAAGCCAAGTTGTTAGTTGAATTTGTGATTGCGATTGGAATTCAAAGGTTAAACTCGTGCGGGTAGTTCGAGGGTTAATCGGTTTTGATTGTTTCGTGGTTCTTGTTGAAGTTTGATTTTTTTTTTAAAAAAAAAATTGTTCACGAATTAGTATTGTTCACGTAGTACTATTCACAAAAAAAAAAGATGGCTGGAATTTTCTCGTTGGATAATACAAGCGAGGAAAGTTTGGTTTTTGATCCGTCGTTACCTCCTATTTTCGACGAATATGAAGATTATTGTGAGCCAAATGGGTTGCGCATGAAGAAAAAAATTCTGATCTTAGCCAAAACAAACATGGAGAGTAAAGGGATTGTGCTTGTGGAATACTTTGAGGAGCAACAAAAGATACTTGATCCATCCTTGTTCACAACACGCAAAGTAGAGTTCACAAGCATTCAAAACAGCATCTATTTGAAAAGGAGTCGAGCTTGTGGTCGAGCCATAATACCAACGCTACCCACACTTATGTCTATTTGGAGTGAGGATATGTTGATCCTAACAAATGTTGTATTTGATCCAGGTGGGATACTTGTTACAAGAATTGAGGACAATTCTTTTTCAAAGAAGGAGAGTATGACGCGAGTTCATTTTGCAGCATTGTTTTGATCGGTCCATATCTCGAGTTATACTTGGAATTTCGTAGTCATTCAAAATGGAGGAGATAGATTTCGAGCTTATCTTTCCAATGACTATTCATGAAGGTTCATTGAACAAGTATTGACGAAGTTATGCCCCAAACAAGTCAGCTGTGCATTGAAAAACGCTGTTGTTAAATTCTTTGACGGAATCGTTTCTCTTGCCTCGACTTTCTTTAAAGCTTTCAATAAATTCCTGAGGAGAAGAGATGCTATTTTCAAGTTCATTTATTCAAGACTACTCGTGCAAACATGGAGCATTGTACCCAAAATGTACAATGAATGTGACGTGTTGGTCCTTGGTAGTTGGCTGATTTTAGTCATCCTAGTTCTTTGTAGTTTCTTTTTAAATTCTTTGTATTTTGATTTCCTAGTTCTTTGTTTTAGCATTCAAGGAGGTTTGACTTGGGTGACTGATTTTCCTTGCCCTTCTCGTGCTTAATGGCTATTTATAGCCTTTAGTTTGTTTGTAAACAGGCAGATTTTAAAGAAAGAAAATTGTAAGCTTTTGCTTGTTTAATTTTAATTGTCGAGTTACAATTAAGAGTCTTAGAGTTCGACGCGTTTTTGAGTTCTAATTCCCGCTTATTCAATCGAGTGTTTGAATAGCGACCCGCTTAGTTGAGATATAGGTCTATCTCACTTAGCATACTATCCCTTTTGTTTTACTTCTATCTATTTTTGTTCGTTTCTTGTCGTGACCAGCAACTTTGTTTTGTGTCCTTGTGATACGAGATCAAGGTCCGTGCCAAATCACATCACTATCTTATTTACTTTGGTTCACAATGAGGACATTGTGTAATTTGGTTTGGAGGGATATTTTGTATTTTTCTTTTGGGTGCGGTTTAATTTTCAAAAAAAAAACATTTTTTTTAATTTTTCGTTTGTTTTTGTATGTTTATTATTATTATTTTATATTTTTTTTTGATTTTGTGTGTGTTTTAGTATAGAGTCGTGTCGGCGATGATGACATTGCGTTTGTTGCATGATTTTCCCTAGTTCTTTGCTCTTTCTTGTGAATGACACTTATTTCTCGTTATTTGAGTTTAGTATTTCTTGAATCTTGTCGCTGATTATGTTTTGAATGTCAAATGAGTCAATTGACTTGTTGTCGAGTAAGTAACTTATATTGTGAGACTTAGAGCTTGAACTTATGACATCCTGATCAATTTCATATAGGTTGAGAGTAGTACTCCTTATGAGACATGTAACATTAAATTGCATAAGCATGACATTCGTCTCTTAAATACCTGTATGCATTCGGTTTGTGATTGTGACACATGTAGAAGAGGCAATCCCCTTTCTTTTATCTAATTTCCATGAACTTCACATAGCCATAATTTGACCTGTTTTGACCCGTTTATTAATTACATGTCATATTTGCCTACCCTAGTCAAGCTAGTTTGGTTAATTAGACGGAATTGTTTTTTTCGGGTGAAATTTGGTATAATGTCATGTTGATTGGAGAGGAAAAAAATGATGAATTGAAAAAAAAATCAATAAAAGAAAAGAAAAAAAGGAGACAGTTGAAAAGAAAAAGGAAAAAAATGAAGTGAAATAAGAAAAGGAATGTGTTTTTGCTATGAGAAAAAAATTGATCTCCCTATTTTCGTAGTTGTTGGTGCAAAGCCGATTATGAAATGTTGAAAATAAGGTGCTTGGTACTACTTGTAATTTCTTTGATTGAAGTTGGTTAAGAATGTAATGAGTTTAGTTTGGTTACGGTTGTACTAGCTTGACTTTTACCTCCACATATCCAAATCATTTTGCCCCTTCTTACCCGATTAGCCCCACTTTATACCATATGTAAGTCCTCAACATGTGTTTTGGTCCGATTGAATGTGTATGTACGGTTGATAGAGATTGATATCAAGTTAGATTGCATGCATGTTCTTATAAGTCGCAGTTAGGTGAGTGTTTTGTCTTTCCGATTTTACATAAACTCACAATATTACCCTTATTGAGTGATGAGTGTAAACCGTAAGAAATCTCGACATAGAAGGTTGTGCAAGATTAAAAGTTTGGCATTTGAATATTGATTGGAGCTTGATTTTTGAAATTCTTTTACTCTTCATCTTATGCTTTAGAATTTGTTTCTTCAGTCTTGGTGTCATTCGCTTGTCAGAGTATTAGATTTGGGATGATGCATGTTGACGAAGTTAGCTCTAAGCCATTATTTTAAGTCTTGTCCATACTTGATGATTGTTTTGCTTAGGGACAAGCAAAGGTTTGGTTTGGGGGATTTGATGAACTCATTTTGTATATATATATTTAACCCCAACTTTTCTTTTATTTTGGTTCGTTTTATGTGTCCTAGGAGTCGTTTTTCTAGCTTTTCATCCTTCTTTGTTATGCCGGGTATTTTGTTTACGTTTTGTAGGAAACGAAACAAATGAAGGCGATTGAGCTATATTTTGGGTAATGACGAGAGTCGAGCCATGAAATCTACAAGAAAGAAGCGATAAAAGTTAGAGGATACTAAATGAATACTTGAAGAAGGACATGAGTGAAGAAACAATAAGAAACGACAAAGAAATAAGTTGGAAAGCTCAAATAAATGCAAATCAAGAAGAAAGAATGATCGCTAAAGCAAGGGTCAACTTCAAATGTGAATATCTTGAGTTATACAACTCCGATTCAGCTGATTTTTGTGGCATTGGAAAGCTCTTTCTCTTAGCTTTCCAACGGTATATCACACGTCCAATTTGGAGAAGTAAAGAAGAAACATCAAGCATTTAAAATTCGTCGCGCAGTGCAGAGAAAACCCGAACCGGTCGGGACGAACCCAAACCGGTCGGGACAACCTTGAACCGGTCGGGACAGACCCGAACTGACCGGTTTGAGGCTGTTTTCGCGGGATTTCTATCTTTAGACTTCGTCACTTACCATAGCTCTTATTTTACGAAATATTCTTTCCTAATTTGTTTCTAAAGTGGGAGTAATGAGACTCCTTATCATTATTAGTATAAATACCCTTCTTGGGTTTAGATTTAATTACACTTTTCTCATTCAGTAGTTTAGTTTAGGATTTTTTTATTAGAATTAGAATTCTTCTAGTTTGTAATCCTACTTTTAGATCGTCAATCTTCCAGTTCTACGTAATTGGTACTTTTTCTTATTCTCTTATTTTCATGTTGATTTCTATTATGTTTAATTCTTTTATTGATTTAACCTTTAATATGAGTAGCTAATTTATTCTTCTAGGGTTAAAGGGGATCTATGTCAATTGAATTGGGGATGTTAGCTTGATTATTTGTTTAATTGATCATTCATATGTTATTGCCTTACTACTTGTTTTATATCGTTGTTCGATTAGTTTGAGACGTTGAACTAGTTGAATGTTTAGGAACCCGAACCTAAGACCGAAAGCCTGGTAAGGGTAGACTTACAAGTAAGTAGGTAGGATAATTTGGTAAGATGCGAGAGCCCGTCAGAATCTATCCTAAGGTGGACATAAGATCCGAGAGGCCGTGTCTTTGCCCTAAATAACTGTGGTTGATTGATTGAATGATTAATTAACTTTACCCAATTTAATTACATAGTGAACCGTAAGACCCTAGATCCTTTTAATATTGTTAGAACCTCGATTAATTTACATTATTGCATTAGTTTAGATAAAATTCAAATCAAACAAACCGGAATTAGAATAGTTTAGAATCGACTTACAGATAATTAGCGGTAATCGTCCGTCTCTCTGTGGATTCGACCCTTGCTTACTACTAGCTACCTGTTAGTTGTTTGTTAGGTTATTTGATATAGGTAATACGACTTTAGCCTTGTAAATTACTACTTTTTCTTATTGTGATTTTTAAATTTTAATGAAAGAAATTGAATAATTGTCATTGAAAATGCATTATTTGTTCATATTTTAACTGAATGTGATGATATTTTTTGAAAACAGGATTATGGCATGGATTTTGATGATAAGCATCATCCCGTCAAGGCATTTCGATTTTCAGAGATAAGAGTCGCAAGCTCGCAAAGGTCTGCTGGCCATCTTTCTATTTTTTTAAAATTTGTTCATACAAACTTATCTCCTTGATCATTATTTCTCACTTTCTAGGCATTAATCATCAAGCACAATGATATGTTTAACTTCTCTTCTTTAATCAAAGTATTTATGTTTTTGAAGTACTCGTTTTCAATCATATTCTCGATTTTTTATAAAACTATATTGAAATTATTGTTGCAGAACTTCAAAGGACTTGCCATATATTCACAAGAAGATACCGATGAGGTTCACAATTAGTGGGATAACTATGTACTAGCTAGAAAGATTAGTTGTAAGAAGAGATTCTTATGTAGATTTTTATCTTTAGTGTGGAAGGAAGAAAGATAACGTCTTGTGGCTGTAATTAATTGTTTTGTTATTATAAAATTTAATTACTATATATGTGTTATAAAATTTAATTACTATTTATGTGAAAGTGGTGCGCCTATTTCGTCTTTTTTTGTAATTTAGCAGTTCGATATACATAGGGCGTACAAAATAACTCATGTCTATACTACGACAATAAACATAGGTCAGACAAATAACCCATGTCTATATTTATAAATAGACATAGGGCGTACAAAAACCCATCTCTATTGTTTTCATAGATATCGGTTAATTCTGCAAACCTATGTCTAATATAAAAATAGACATGGGTTATTCGAAAACCTATGTCTATGTTTTAGATAGACATTGGTCATACGACCTATGTCTAAGTATTTGACAATAGATGTCACTCAACTTAACATGGGTCGCAAAACCCATGTCTATTAGTGAAAACGACCCATGTCTATTTGATGTTTTGTAGTAGTGCAAGTTCAATAGCGTCAAAACTCCATCGATCTAACATCACCAGTTTCTCCCTTATCCTTGTCTGCCTTGTCCATAAATAAATGACTCTGCATGGGGAATACCTCGGGAAGGAAAGTCCGTCTAGACACTTGAGTCCAAAGTCTGAGAAAGTCCTACATGACCCTCCCTTCAAGCAGGATACGACCCACTCAGCTGGTTCCTAAGGGAGTTTCACATCTCTGCATCACCCGTTAGCCAAGTCTTCCTCGAGTCAATCTTCATTCTTTTGCCTGGGTTGTTTCGATTCTGAATTATGGGTTTGAAGTTCCTGATTACGCGATATTCGTCCAGACAGGCCGCCCTCTACTAGGCTAAGGATGGAGCAAACCTTGAATGAGCTGAAAGCTATGATGGAAACCATGGTCGGCAAGTAGACCGAGGTTGAAAACCAGTTGGTAGCCATAAGAGCCGATCAAGCTTCTATGAATGCCCGACTAGCTATTGTCGAACAAGGGGGCCCCGACTCTGGGCTTATGAACACTAGGCCCATTGTCGAATTGATCGGTACAGTAGACAGGCTGGAGGAGAAAATCCAATGCTCCAAGGATAACAACATTCATGTTGAAAATTCACGGGTTTGTAAATGAACAGCTGCCTGAAAACTTGAATCTCACAGGGTTGCCTATGTTCGAAGGGACCGAGGACCCTCTGCTTCACATTAGGCTTTCAAAGATATCATGGCCATCAAGGGGGTCAAGTCAAACTTGTTTGTGAACCTGTTCGCAGCATCCCTCGAGAAACACCCCAGGGCCTGGTATTAGAGGCTCGACCCTAAGAAATACCCAACTTGGGAGAATGAATCCACTGAGTTTGCTCGGCACTATGCTGACAATATCGAGATCCAAACCACTATGCGCACGTTGGAAGTCAAGGCCCAAGAGCCCAAAGAAGGGTTCACAAAATATCTTCAACGCTGGAGGGTTGAAAGTGTCAAGCTGGTCGATAAACCCAACGAGAAACCTTAGTAGAAACATTTGTGAAGAATCTCCTACCTTCCTAACGGGTCCATCTCCGGTATGCTGTCGTACCCAACTTCACTACTCTGACTAAAATGGGTATGAGGATCGAAGATGACTTGAGACTAGAAGGTCTAACCAAAACTTCTAGCAAGAGCTACCAAGGGGCCTCTTCCACAGCCAAGACTCCAGCCGCCTCTCGTGGCATATTCTATGAGGTTGATCTACTAGATGCCCCATCTAAAAGAAATGCTCCACAACGGGCATCGACCGCCATAGTGTGGACACTTCCACCCGCGCGTTTCGATGAAAATTCCACGGCGGCCACCCACACGGCCCACGAGAGGCCGGCCCGATACCGCATTCGGGGAGATGTGTCGGACCTTGATTTGGCTGATGATTTGTAGGTTGTACTAGATAGATGTATGGGCGCATCTATGTTTCCGTTGAAATATATCGAGATGTGGTTGTAATTATTTAAAGGCCAGATCATTTGGTCTGGCGAAAATTTAGTCGACCCGAACTCGTGATGTAATCTTGGAGTTGCCATCGAACATTTATGGGGGTTCATACACCGTTCAAGTCAACTTTAATCCTTAGTCGGCTCAAAGTTGAGTAACATGTGGACCTAAATATAAAGACTTGTACCTTTCGGCACTCCATTTCTGGAATGACTCTCCTTACCAATGGTTTCGGACACCCAGAAAACCTTAGATTCTGAGTAAGGGGTGAGGGTACGTATTGGAAAGTCAATATCGTTTGACTATCGACACCCAATCCCGCCCGTATATAGCGGCCTCCACTAGTCAATCGATGCCGGATGTTTCTCGTTCTAATGTGGTGTAAAGTTGTAACAACAAATTGCTTTAAACTTTATGCCTTTGCTATGTCGGTTGATTTAAGAACATGTATGTTATTTTCGAAGTAAGTGTTAATACATTCTTTTCATGCGATATCACGTGACAATCAAGCCATATTAAGGTGCACGTAGGAGGGTAGAGAGTACTAGTTATTATACGTATTAGCATATTAGTTTTAACGTGATAATACGGATATTAGTCGGATCTCGTGATGTACCTTACCTGGTATTCTGCTTAAAGTGCGTCTGTACGACATTAACAGAGACGCGACAAGCCATGTGGTTCAGGTCAAGTGCACGACCCTATGCGTTCTGATCTTGAGGCGCGACAGGTTGAGCGCCTAGACTATTACAGGACTAGACCACTGCTCGTTTTAATTGAACTGGTCGAACATAGAAACGCACAGAGCATTTGAGCGCAACACCTCTGGCGTCTCAGTATTCAGGTGCACGAGGCCGTGCGCCGTAGTGCTGAGTGTTGTGGTTTAGACGCGGTTTCTAGGTTTGTTTGGGTGTTTGATTAATGTTGGTTGTTTACATTTTAGCTTTAGATTTGGTGATTTAGCATGCGATTATGGTCATAGAAGCAGTAAATCACGCGAAGAAAGCGATAAAGTGCGAGAAAATAAGTAAATCATGTTAAGAGGTTTGCACTCTCAGAATGTACACTAAACGAAATACGATGTGTAAATGATAAAGGATGAATCTATAACGACTACTCAGATTTAGTTGTTTTAGTAATTTTGGGTTCAATTTGAAGACGTTACGTATTTTGGACGGTTTGGTCTAGGTATTCGGTCGGACATGCACTGCGACGAGAACCAAGCAGGAGCAAGGCTTGTACACCATACCTGGAATGGTATTTGCAGGTGTACGTGTCGATTGGGCGGATTATGAATCCTCATCGGGCGACAATAAGACGAATGTTTGAGCAAATTGAATGAAATGCACCCGCCTAGCTCGACCCTTATATAAAGGAAAGCGGTAAAGTGTTGGATAAAGAGACAAACTAGTGACGAACGTTTCGGAGTAGGTGAACTCGACGAGCGTAGGAACACTTTAATTAATTCTGATAGGAACCAGATTAGTTCGACCTGTTTTGATGAGGCTTGTACAGCGTACCTGGAGTGGTATGCGGTAATTTTGATGAGGCTTTAATTGGTATGCGCGGGAAATATTTAACTATAAAAAAAATATGAATTCTTTATTTGTTTGAAGCCCTTTTCAATCTCGTACAAATTATGAACTCGGGAGAAATCGAAGGGAATGATTCATTCGTGGACAGTGGAGTTAATGAACTCACGAGATCGTTGAATGTTGTGTTGATTAGTGGAGTGCGAATCTGGGTTTTATAACGATTGATTGAATCGTTCCTAGGGGTGTCGTGGGGTGCGACTCTATATTGCTCTGAATTCTCGAAATTCTGAGTTGTGTGAATTATGAACGAAGAGAGGGGGTATATATAGTTTTCTCGAGGCTGGATTCAAGCACATAGGCGCGACAACTTGTGCACCTTGATATTGAGGCGCGGGGATCCTTGCGACTCGATTCTGAGGCGCGACACCAGCTGCGGTTGAGTTTTAGAGGTTGAGATTTGGAAAACTTTCTAAAACGGAAAGATACGTAATCTCAAGATATTTTGACGCGATGACTTGCTTCTTAAGTCTTCTAGAACTGCGTGCATGAACTTGCCTTCGGGCTCGGATTGGGTTTTGAGGTTTGACTCGAGTTTGACCTTGCATTTCGGGATCGATTCGGGACGCCGAAGTCGGAATTGACTCTAATTAGTGTTAACGTGATCGGAACGACTCGATAAAGACTATCTAGATATTTAATTAATTATTCCGAGTAATTATTTGATCCGTTCTATAGATAATCATCCGAAACATCATAAAATCGTGTCGTATTGCAGTCCGATCATCATCGGGTGTTTGTCAGACGCTCGAGTAGCCACCGGGTACAAATATGGGTATCTACAAAAGTCCCCACTTTGACTGAGGTTTGGACAACGTGAAAGTCAAAGTATAGCCGCCCAGGTCAATCGAGGATTACAACCTGGTGGTTGTCCACTCGGGTCGTTTTAAGTCCGTTAGACTACGTGCTAGGGCTCGTCAGCCAGTGCAGGAAATCACACCTGACCTCTTTGTTTGCGATTGTTGTTGCAGCTTTGATCTGGATTTGCTTACTTTTGTTTTAACTTGAGGAGTTGTAGTCGTAGTTATTTCGTATATTGATCTTCGGAATAGACCCCATGTACGGGTCTGCTCTTGGCCTTTGCATAATTGGTTGAATTTTCGAGATAGACCCCATGCTTGAGTCTGTCTTTGATCCCTTACGGGTGGCTACATTGCTGAATTATATTCGCGTCTTGATCTCTCCTTGGATCATTGCATATACTCTTGATGGGTGCTTACTCTTGGCGAGTGCATGATTTTATTTGCATTGCTTCTGCTTCATGTTTTGTTTTCGCTTGTTTATATGATGATGATAGCTTGGACTTTAGGTTTATGGTTTTTCCGCTGAGGATATAGCTTGGTTGTTTGAACTTGCATTTGTTGGGGAAATAGGTTTGTATTTCGTGCTTTTGCTAGGGTGCAAATGTTCATATTTAGCATAGGGGTAGTTTTTGCTTGAGTTGATAGGTACCTCTGGGAATTTTCGTTTTGCTTACCGTGTTACACTACGCAGAGGTCTGCCCTGTATGAAGGTCCGTTGGGGATTTGGAGAAAGATCATAATGTTGTCTTTCTTTGTGGGATTTGGAACACGCGTCCTCGGATTCCAGGAAATCGTTGATGCGTTAGGATTTGCTTTAGGCTAACAGGATAGATGCAAGCCCTCTTGCGCCTTGATTCTTAGGTGTGGGGGTTCGTGCGGCCGGATTCTGAGGCGCGGGGGTTGCTGCGGTTCTGCTCCCATGGTCCGAATTTAAAATAAGAACGCAAAGTCAGGGGCGATTTCTTCATTTGCTTTGAAACAAAATGCGACACACCTTTCGCACCTCATCCTTCACCGATCTCAACAATGTTGACCCAAAGTAAGTGTCCTTTACTCACCCATGTCGATTTTATGTTTGATTTGTGCTTGATGTAGGTGGAAATTGCATAACCCTAGAAATCGATTTGGGTGTTTCTATTTTGCTTGATTTTGATGCTTGTTTTTGTTCCCATTCATAAATTGGGGTACTGTAGAGCTTGTAGAAGTGATTATTAGCTTGAATTATGAGCTTGAAGGTCCTTTAATGGCTTCCCATGGCCAAAATCCAAATTTGCTAGGGTTTAGGGTTGATTTCCCGATTGTCCCCATGTTTGATTCCCATAAACATGTTGATTTCATGCTTAGGGGGTTGTGGGTAGAGGTGATCATGGGCCGGGCCAATGCGGGCTTGGGCCAGGCCTAAGCAATAAAAATGGCCCACATGAGTGGGTTGGGCCAGGCCGGGTCAAACGAGTGGGTCTATTTTTTAAGTCCAAACCTGGCCCTAGCGGGCTAGAGCGGGCTTTTCGGGCCAAAATGGACTTTTTGGGCCCTTTAATTTAATGCTCTCATATGAAATAAATATCTTAATATCGCCGTTTAATAATTTAAACTTATGTGTTTTGTTTATAAATTTTATAATTTCTTTAAAAATTAATGATAAACAACAATATCGATATACATATATCACGTTAAATATTATATACTCCGTAATGAATAACGTAACAAATTTAAAATGTTTAATAAAATATACATGAATAATAATATATACTCGTATTGGGTATTACATTGAGTAATTACGATCATATTATGGAGATATTAATCATAAATTACGTATGACTATATAAGAATTTCTAAAGAGAGTTATAATCTTATCACTAAGTTTAAAAAGTAGTAATAAAAATTATCTATTTTTATTAAGTATGGGCAGGGCCGGGCCAAAATTTGGGCCGAATTCGTGGCCCAAACCCGGCCCAAAAACACTTCAGGCTTTTTAGGGCTGGCCCATGGGGTTTTTTGGGCCATAATATAAGGCCCAAACCCTTTAAAAAAAATAGTCGGGCCGGATCGGGCTTATGGGCTTGGATCATTTGATCACCTTTAGTTGTGGGTAGTTTATATGTCGATTTTCGTGACCCGGAATGCACTCAAGGCCATTTTATGTGAGACCGTGAGGCTTACGACGGACCGAATGAGACCATAACGATGCCCGATTTTCACGAAACTGCTTTTATTGTGACCATGATCGAAAATGTGTACTGGGGTGCTTTTCGGAATTTTACTAGCTCGATCGCAAATTTGGGACCTGTTTTGACCTGTTTCATGTTTTTTACCTCGACCTGAAACAATTTGTTTTGTCTTGTTTTCAACTGGGGATGATGTAGGGCGTCCTATCAAGGCGCCTTTGGCTGGTAGGAATCAGGAGGTTCTCGAGGCGGGTATGTCGACTTCGAGTACCGTTTGTAGGAGAAGACAGAGCGTGCATCAGCCTAGGCTTGAGCCTGGCGCGATTAACGAGGGGATTATGATCTTGTTCAGAGAAGGAAGCTCCCCGTTACAGCACACAGGAGACAGCGAGGTCCTTAGGTGGTGTCTGCAGTCGAGGAGATCGCTTATGCCGACCCTTCCTAAGCGAAAGGTTGGAACGAGCGTCGGATGGTGTTTCGCCCGGATTTGCACGTGTCAATACATACTATTAACGACATTGTATGGTCTTTTTGACTATTTTAATGTTGCTTGAGCTTGTAAAGGTATTTCTGCTTGTTTAACGAGATTTGCTTTGTTTTACCATTTCCTTTTTGCAGTCCCCAGGTCAGATGAGGACGTTCTCGGGATACACAACGTGCCTTGAGATATTTTTGCAGAAGCTCAGCCCTGAGGCTAAGGGGTTGATCAGGGGGACGACTTTGGGCCCTTTGGTCGACTGTTGGGTCCGCTTTGTTGGTTGCCATGTTCGGAGTAACCTGATGGTGATTAGGGTGATGGTAGATCACTTTCACGACATTGCCTCGGCTTTTCATATGTTTGGAGAAGCTGGGATGACTTTGAAGGACTTCAGGGTGATCACGGGATTGCCTTGGGGTCCCGAGATGATTAGGTGAGCCACAGAGGGGCTGAGGTTAGATAGTGCTGAGGTTAGAGGCTGGATTGATGATTGCTTAGAGCCCTCAGCATACAACTCGCCTCACAGTTTGGCGAGTTCTTACACCACCAATCACTTCGAGAGGTTGCACGTATTGGAGGGTCGAGTGCCCAACACATCGGTGCGGAATGCCCGTTTGTGGTTGTTGTATTTCATTGGTTCCACATACTTATCCAATAAGGGTGAGAGGTTCAGCACCAAGATTTTGCCGCTCCTAGCTGATTTGAGCCAGGTGAGGCATTTTGATTGGGCGACAGCGGGTTTTGCTGAGATGACATGTTGTTTGCAAGCGATGGTGATGCAGCAGAAGGTGACCACTGGGTCGGCGATACCCATCGTGGGTACAGGTCTCGTGCTAGAGGTACGTCATTTTGTTAATGCTGATTGGCAGCATAGTGTTATTTTTTCCTTTTTTGGTTATTGACGCATGCTTTGGGGTTTTACAGGCTTGGATATTCTTACTTTCCGCATCTGGCGCCTAAGACGGTCCATGTTCACCCGATTAGGTTCCCTTTCGGGATCGAGTGGAGGTTGGCTCAGCCGAAGTCAACCACGAGCCACTACGCACTTGAGAACGTCCTGGTGAACTAGCCGCGCTTGGAGGATGTGAGTGCCTTTTGTCCTTTTGAACTGTTTGCTTAGGTAGGCTCCAAGTGTGGGGTTTTGACATGCTGTGCTTTCTTTTTTTTAGTTCATAGCCTATTCTTGGGCCAACTACTCGGGTTTGCCTGAGTATGTGGCAGGAGAGCTGAGGCCGAGGAGCTATCAGAGGATGCTTCTTCATGCGTTGATCTGCCAGGTATGGTATATGGGGGAGAGACTAGTTCGCCAGTGCCTCTATTGCGAATTCCGGGTTCTGGTTGATCCGCAGAGGACAATGTTTGCTCGTGAGGATACGAGTGGTGACGGAGACGACACGCTGCTAATGTCTGACGCCTCGTACGTGTTCCACATCTGTCAGCGATTGGCTTGTCATTGCATCACGGTAAATTTTGATTTTGCTATTTTTTCTTATTGCTTTCCACGGATAGGGCTTGTTCTTGAAATGACTTTGTTTTTTTTAGTTAGCGGATCCGGTCGATGTCGTTCAGCCCCCAGACTTTCCCCTAAAACTGTTTATGGTGGATGCGGTAGGCGTGAGGTACACCGAGCCTCTTGCTCCTTGTTATGCGGAGGAGTTGGATGCCGGGATGTAGTGGCGCGACCGGGTATACCGGGTAAGCATGGTAAGCCCCCAGACTTTCTCCTTGTTTGTGGTACTTGTGGCTAACTTACTTTGGCTTCGTGGTTCAGGTATCCTCGGCTACCCATCGGAGGTTATGGCAGACCGGGAACCATTTCCAGGCCTATGCATTGAGGAGGGCTTTTGCCTCGGCACGCGATATGGTGTCTAGATCGGTATGCTGCTTCTGCTTTGTTTTATGGTTGGTCGATCGTTGCTTTAAAGTGTTTAGTGTTTGAGACTCTGCATCGTCTTGTAGGATGTTCCGGACATGGTGTCCCAGCTGGGAGCGCGAGTTGCCGAGCTCAAGAGGGTTGAGCTTGATTTTCTCCAGACTGTTCGTTCTTGGGATCGCAAGAACGAGAGGTTGAGGGAACAGATGGCTCGATTCTAGGGTGAATCCTCGAGGAGTGGCGAGGATAGAGCTGAGTCCAAGGCTGCAGACATTTCTGAGGAGGTCGAGATGATCGGAGGGGTGCCGAGCACGGCAGATTTGCTGACCAGCCTGGATACTTCGGCGTAGCAGAGTCGACTTCTTTCTAGGTCGAGAATCTAGATTTAGACCTCTCCTCTGACTTTAGTTTTGTACTGGCTGTATCGGCAGCCTCCGAGCCCCCAGTTTGAACTCTTGTATTTGCTTGTACATATGAACTTTGATTTTGTCGATGATGTTGTACTTACTTGCTTTTGTTTAAAACACTTTCAACGTTAGCTTAGATACCGCTTAATCACGTAAGCACTTTAGAGTTTGATTTGTTTTAGTGTTGAGTCATGATTTAAGGTGTTTTAGGTGAGTTTTGATTGATCGAGAGTGTGAAAATGAGTTTAGGATATTTGATATTTGTAAAGTTTTGAGCTGAGAATTGGATCGGAAGTACGTCGATTAAACTATTTTGACGAAAAGTGTGAAAGCGACATGACGCGACTAAAAAATGCAAATAATGTATGACTCGCAAAAAAATGGTTGGATCATTTTTTACTCAAAAATTGTTACTCGATAAAAGATATTGTGCTACGGTGCTTAGGCAAGGTAGCTTACCCTTGAAAGGAGAAAAATAAATAACTTCCTAGGTCCAGTGGGACTCGTGTCACGAAAATTGTCGATGGAAAATGGCGAAACATGGTAATTGTTGTTTCTCTGAAGTGCAAGGTTGATTGGAAGAGCGTCTGTAATTTGTGAAGCCCTTGGCGTCAATTGACACGAAAATATGTAGGCATTTTACTATGAGACCGTTGGTGTGTATTCCTAACTCCACTGGCACATATGAGGAACGAGACTCATGTTGTGCTTCGTAAGATAGCTAAAACCCGGTAAGTATCACCTTCTTATTAGAAGTGGTGAGTATATGTGGATCCGAAACATGAGGATATGTTGTGGGCCAAAATGAAATGTTCGACCGAAGATAACGGGCACAATTTGAGTTCGGTCAATTGGTCAAAGTGGTTTAAGACATACAAGACCCATATAAAAGACACTAACATGGATAAGATGTAGGATTGGCTAAGTTGGATGAATAAACAAAGATTAAGAGAAAGGAAAAGAGATTATACCATACTAGAAGATGAAAAGAAGAAGGAAACTTGCATAAATGGAAGAACCCAAAAACAATCAACCAAGGTTGTCAATCTTGGTGGAGATCTTGAAGAATTCCCAAATTACAAGCACTAATCTAGGATTAACGATAATCTAAGGACTAATATACTCTAATCTAAGCTAATCTAACCTAAAATAGTCTAGGGTTTAGTGGGAAGTGAAGAACATAAGCTTAGATTACAAGAGGAAGGGTATTTATAGGGTTACAATGCAAAGGGAGATGAAACAAGCAATCACGGGCTGTAACTGGGCCATCCCGTCCGGGATGAGTTGGTCCCGGTCGGGATGAGGTGGTCCCGGTCGGGATGGACCCCTTCCTGGTCGGGAAGGCCTCAAAACAGCAGCTCCTCTTTTGTGCACTTCATCCCGGACGGGATGAGGTCATACCCGTCGGGGATGAGTCTTGTAGGCCTCCAATATGATCCTTTTGGTCCCTCCTTGCTTCACATGGACTTCTCATCGATTCTCGGGACTCGGGATCGGGTCTCGGAGGCTCGGGATTGGGTCCCAAGGTCTCGGGGTCGAATCCAAGGCATCGAGTGATCGTTCTTTCACTTCGTTGGCTCCAAAAAGTGTATGTATTGAGTCGGAATCGCTCTAACTCTTCATGAATGGCCTCGGGAACCTGAAACGAACTAGAGGAAGCATAATTAGCCCATAAATCGCTCCCAAGGAGCGATTCCACAAGGAAAATGGGACCAAAACACTACGAAATAGGCACTACAAATTACACTTATCAGGCCGCTAATGTGAGGGCGGGGTTGAGTGTTCTTTGTGAACTTCCCAACACGTACCCTCACCCCTTACTCAGAACCTCGGTTTCCGGATGCCTGAAACCGTTGGTGCACGAGAGTCATTCAATACACGGTATCCGATAATGTCGGTATCGGTATCAAATGCAAAGGGATGAGCCCAATAAACTCTGACATCCGAATGGTCCATACTTTGCGCATGACCCACTAAGATATAGAGTGGGTTCGAACGGGCCCGAACTCCCACAAAGTTCGGTGGCGACTCCACTTCGATTTAAATTTCAATTCGACCCATCTCATATGGAGATTCATTCGCCTCCCCAACCCCGCGCGTGGCCGCGTCGGGGTGGACCTATGTCATGTCCACAGTCTTCTATCGTCATCTGTTGCTGTTGGTCATAATTACTGTTGTTTTTCTTTTTCTTCTTCTTCGCATCTTTTTGTTCTGTCATCGTTGTTGTCAATCGTGTTCGCTGCTGTTGTTTGTTGTTGTCTGATTCCTCTTATTTCCCGCTCGTTTTTGCTGCTATTGCTGTCGAGTTGTGCACTGCTATTGTTCTTCTTCTTCTTCTTCTTCTTCTTCTTCTTCTTCTTCTTCTTCTCCTCCTTCTCCTTCGGATTTCATCCATAGCTGATGTTGTTGATGTTGTTTTGTGCTACTGCTGATGTCACTTAATTCGTGCCCATGTTTCGCACGGTTCCATGTCGTTGTTTTAGTCCTCTAATTTCCTTGTCTCGGTTCACATGTTGGATGTAATTTTGTTCGCACCTGCTGCTGTTCTTGTTTGCTATTGCTATTTCTGCTCTCTTTCGTTCTTCTTCTTCTTCTTCTTCTTCTTCTTCTTCTTATTATTATTATTATTATTATTATTGTTATTATTGTTATTATTGTTATTATTATTATTATTATTATTATTATTATTATTATTATTATTATTATTATTTTTTTTTTTTTAATAACGAAAATTTTATTGATGAATCAAAAAGCAGTTTACAAAAAATTGGTGGGTAGCCGAGATACAATCTGGGCCCCCACCCCCTTAGCTATAGCAAAGCTAAGTCTGGTAAAAATAAAAGGAGCAGCGCGTGCTCCGGCATCCTGTGCTATCGAAAATTTTTGAATCCTCTTTAGTAAACCGATAGCATCCGCCTCCAATTCCCCTAGCGAAGAAAAGGAAAAAGGCACAAACCCATACCCAAGCCCAGAGCATAGACCCATGTACTTGGCGCATTTGCGCCGAGCAGCGTCGCCCACCGCACGGCCTGGCGCGAAATCAGGGAGCCCGGACTGAGTCAAAGGAGAAGACCCGGTAAGATCTACGCAAACGTCACGCCCCCTGTCCCACGAATAAAGAAGCAAATCTGCAGGACGCAAGGATCTGTCATGATCATCAATCAAACCAATATCGATCTCCTTACCAGCCGAGACCCCGGAACGGAAACATATATCCAAAAGAGTGTCACGAACGAGGTTATGTCGATGTTTAATTCCGACAACCCCCGCGCAAGACACGACATGGTCTCCAAAAATATCGTCGCCAAAAACACGAGAGCAGGCAGAACACGGTCCAGGCACAGAAAACAAAGGAATGCCCAACCGATAGCTAAGCACACACCTGTACGTCCGACCGTTCATAGTCTGGCCCAGTCCAGAAATAGGGACAGCGCGAAGCCAATCAGAAGCATGACGGCCTTGCTGAGACTTCCATAAGGCAACCTGACGGGAGGTCAAGGAGAAATCTGATTCCGCAGTAGCCACAACCCTTGTGAAATATATATCTGCCAAAGACTTCATAAGTTTGGGGGCAGCGATCTCACTTGGATTACACTCAACAGAACACAGAACCTCCTTAAGCCTACGCAAGGCCATATCGAAGGCCGGGCCCAGGGTCAGTACACCCGCATCACGAAGCAGCGTAGCTTGCAAACCTGCAGATTGCAGTCGGGATGCCACAAAAGCATAATGTAGGACATCTCCAGCAGCATACACCCCAAGCCCCCCAAAGGAAAAGGGAAGGGTGGCAAGCCGCCACTGCCAATCCCCAAACCCAGGCCCAGACGCAACAACAACGCGCTCTAAATGAGATCGAAGTGCCGAGTCAAAAGCAAGCTGAGCCGACTAAAAAACAGTCGGTGGACAAGTACGCAAGGCAAAATAAAGTTTAGAGATACCAGTACAGGCCCGGAGCAACAACAACTCACACTGCGGATCATCAAGCAGAGCGACAGAACCCATAAGTGCGATAGTTCTGGTCACCTTACTCATCACGAGCTCACTGCTGAAATCATGACTCACACTAACAGGTCCACCAAGGACTTTGACACCACGCATCGGCCTAGCGATAGTAGGGGGGAAGACGCCGGGGAGCCTACTCCTAGGATCTTCCGAAGGCCAAAAAATCTCGGTTTTACTGACATTTAGATGAAGTCCCGAACGAGGACCATCATCCAAAATCAGCTCCAGAACCTTCCCCAAAATCAAGGTGTCCCCAACGATGGTGCCATCATCCAAGTACCAAGCCTGCAGCCTCAGATCAAAAGAGTCCCGGATCTTACAAACCAAGGGATGTAACACCAGAGAAAAAAGCAGAGGACCTAAAGGATCACCCTGCTGGACCCCCTGACAAGACCACAGACTGTGCTCACCATAATATAAGCGGGCAGGACTAGAATAGCAAAATTCCACCCACCGGGAGAGAACAGGGCAGCGGTAACGAACCTCTCGTAACATGATTTCACGATCAACCATGTTAAAAGCGTTCTGAAAATCCACCAAAAGCATGGAGAGACCAACCTCATCACCTCGGTCCTCAACGAGCCGGTTCAAGGCATGCAAAATAGCCTCGCCTCCCCCAGAAACCCCAACCCCAAACTGAAGACCAGAAAAATAACCACTCAGCGATGGACCGATCAGAAAAGCACCAACCTTAGAGACAATCCGTCTCCAAATCGTTCCAACAGCAATTGGACGAATACCGCCACCTGGCTTAACAAGCGGGGTAAGCGGCGCACTAGCAATGTACTCTCCGAGGACCTGCGGGCAGCTGCCCTCGAGAAAGAGATTAACCACCCGAGTGACAGATGCAATAAAATCGTCCGAAACAGCAACTGCGGCACCACTTAAACAATCCAAAAGATGTTGAGCACGAAAACCGTCCCTCCCACAAGAAGTGCCACGAGGGAAACCTCTAATCATATCCAAAACCACCGACGCGGAGGCGACGAGGGAGTGATGATTACCAGGCAAGGGTGGCAGAGCGGGAGAAGGGACGACGGGGTGCTTATCCTTCAAAGCCACAAGAGTATCATCGGTATAAGCAGCAACACCAGAAGAAGAAAGCACACGAACAGCAGCAGTATAGTGCCCGTCGCAAATCTTCCTACGACACTGCCTAACATTAACCTCACTCAAGTCGAGATCCTCATCCACATTAAAAGAAGGAGCAACCTCAGCCAGAGTATCCTGCAGGAGCGACAACCGACCACCCGGCTCATCCCAACAACGAATGGCGCTAGAAATACACTCCTCCTGCCGTTGCCGCCGAATAACAGATCGACACTCAAGGTTACTCCGAGGGGAGAAAGTCTTAAGTATGCATAGCGGCAACGCAAGCAAGGTGACCCAACACGTGAGGTCACGAGGAGAGGCAGCCACATCATCAAGAGCACCCCGAAAAACCCGAGAAAACCCTAAACGACACTTTGGAGGGATGGATTTAACAGTACGTAACCCCTTAGCCAACAATTGATCAAGAGAAGTCACATTAAACCCAACAACCGGGGGATCAACCACACCACTAGAGGACGAAACTGTAGGGGCAGATGGTCGGGGAAAACCATAAAGAACATAGCGGATAACACCATCACCACAATTAGGGGCCTCAACAAAAGGCTCTGCATCGTGTCGACAGCCTTTGTTATGAGTATGTGTCCGAAAGCAAACCCCACACAGCCAAACACCCATACGCCGAAAAGTAGACTCAGCAGCCAAAAAAATAGGTAAAGAAGCAAGAGATTCCCGTGTGATGTCCCGGGCACCCCCCCTACAGTGATGATCCCGGAGATGGACAAGTAGAGAATTTTTAACAAACCCCTTACCCCAACCATCTCTACACTTACCGAGGCCCACAAAAGGACAGTGGAACCGCACGAGGTCAGGCATACCGAGATAGAAGCATCGACACCGAAAACCGAAAAACACAGAGATGACCCGAAAGAAAAAGAAACCCAAGCAAACTAAAGAAGGAAGCAAGCGAAAACCGAAAAACTGAAAACCGAAAACCGAAAAAGAAAAGGTAACAGAATCCTACCCACGAGGAAAGGATCCACGCAAAACCGAATCCCGGCGACGAACCCGGAACCACGCCACACAGCACCGGAACTCCGGCGAACCCACGTCTGGCGACCCCAGGCGACCAAGCACAGGTGCCCGACACCGGCAACCGGCCCAATTCGGCGACGCGTTCCGGTCGCGCACAAGGTGATGCGCAAAAACAGAGGACGCAAGATCGAACGCCTCTCCTCCCCCAAGATCGAACGCCGGCAAAGGGTGGTTGCCGGCGCGCGGTGACGGTGGCGTGAGGCCGAAAAGTGGGCTGGTGACGGCGGTGGTCGACGAGTACAAAGCCGGTGAGTCCCCTGCACCCAACCGGACCCCGCCCCTCGGAAACCTCCCCCCACACACACAAGTCGGGCGCCGACAGGCCGGTGACGGCGGACCGGCAAACTGGCGGCCAACTGTGGCGGACGCAGTGGCAGTAGTGCCCTAATCGCCCTCCCCCTGCCCTAATCGCAGTGAAGTAGTATATTATTATTATTATTTTTTTTTTTTTTTTTTTTTGCAAGGAAGTTATCATTTCATTTCATTGTGAAAGAAATTACAAGCATTGCAAAAAACGACCACACTAGCGTATTACAACTCTTTAGGCACCAATTGCCTCAAATACTCTACTAAATTTCTTGCTTTGCCTATAAAAGGAAAATCGAGAGATAACCAAAAACTTTATCTGAGAAATAATAGTGTCAACATTAGTTTTCTTTCCGACAAAAATCCTTTTGTTACGCTCCTTCCATATTGTATGGACTGTTGCCGCTAGACAAACCTTCACCCAAATCATCCTCCAATGCTTCCTATTACTAGCAGCTAGCATCCACCGAATTATTTTATGTAGGCTGAACCTAGTCACCGTCAAACGAACCCAACAAATAACAGCAGTCCAGACCTCTCTAGAGAAAGGACACTCAAAGAATAGGTGATGATGATTCTCCAGTGCGTTCTCACACAAACTGCATCTGTTTACTACTTGGAATCCTCTCCTGCAATACTGATCTGCTGTCGCTAATTTCTGTTGGATGGCTAAAGAAAGAATCAGTTTGTGGCTGGGCACAAGGACAGGGGAGTTAATGACCGATCGCCAGCGTTTCGTAGGCATCTGCCGCAATACTCCATAGGCTAGCTTCACTTTGAAAGACGAATTACTAATACAATCGTGAATGAATTTCTGAGCAGAATTAACAGACCCACATCTCCGTACCAGCATATCTCTGACCGTTATGCAGTTCTTAAAGCACATTGGATGGAAATCCTTAGCCGTAATGTCCCAAATTGTGCTCGAACCCAAGATATACTCCTTACACCACTTACCCCAAATGCTAGTTGGAGATTCAGAGAAATACCATACCCATTTTAAGAGTAAAGCTTGATTCCAAGTCTGTAAATGCTTGAGATTCACCCCACCTGTATCCCAAGGGGAACACAGTTCGCTCCATTTCTTGAAAACTAGTCGTCGCTCTCCATCTTCGATACCCCAGAAGAAATCCTTACACATCTTGTTAATCTTTTTAAGTATAGCCACTGGAAGGAGAAGACTAGAACACCAAAAGTTATCTAATCCAAAAATAACCGAGTTCAGTAATTGAGCTTTACCCGCATACGAGAGAAATTTTGTGGACCAGTGGTGAATTGAATGCTGAATCTTAAGCAGTAGCGGGGAGTACATGTCTATACTCAGTCGAGAATCTGTGAGTGGGACCCCCAAATAGCGAAAAGGAAACGTACCAGAGACAAATCCCGATTGAGCTAATATTTGCTGTTGAACTTGCAATGCAACCCCCCCAAAGTAGATGTTGGTTTTATCTAGATTGGCATTAAGCCCCGAGACCTGAGCAAACGAATCTAGACTTCTCTTACAAGCCATGACTGAAGGAACATCCCCTCTAATAAAAAGCATAAGATCATCTGCAAAAATTAGATGAGTCAAGTTTGTCCTACAACACTTCGGATGGTATGAGACCTGCGGATTCTGACAGAGGGTTCTAAGACTGCGGGAAAGCACTTCCATACTTAGTACGAATATATAGGGTGATAGAGGATCTCCCTGACGGATACCACTCTTACCTTGAAAAAACCCAGAAACTCCACCATTGATTTTGA